>OY856342.1:15857500-17107500 GCA_963693475.1 Ectropis crepuscularia
CACGACATCACGACAAACGACAAATTCAAGAATTCGACTTTTGTCATCTTTTGTCGACTTTCGACAAACAAACCATAGATAAAATTGAAATTGAGTAGAAAATAAAAATATAGTTATTATTTGTCTATGAAATATTCAACGATTAGAGATGCTATACACCGGAATTAATAAAAAAAAACGATACAATATAATAAAATTCAATTAGGCTTGGTAGCCTAGCGGCTAGATCACCCGATTCACTATCACAATCACAAAGTTGTAGGTTTTAATCCCACCTGCACCGCTGAGTATTTTTGAAGTAAAAACTTCTTTAGGCGCGCCTAGACAGATTTTTCGTGGGGTGTAAATTGATTTCTAGCGTCACGTTCGGGTATGATAAGAAATCTTCGGGTAAACTCGGGAGCTTGGCGATTGGGCATCTAGAAATGCGTCAGCCAATTGAAAATGCTGAAAGAGCGTGGCCTCGACATCATGGCATGGCCATCTAGAAATGCGTGACCCAATGGGAAATGCTGACACATTTCTAGATGGCCATGCCATGGTGGCAAGGTCACGCCCTCCGGTTACACCCGTGTAGTTTCCAAGGTAAGCTATCAAATTCTAAGTTATAAGTTTTCACTTCTATCGGCAGTTCCTATGCCTGCCAATTTTTTCTAAGTGTAAATTAACAGCGTTTTGTCACTTTGAAGTATGGGCTTTAACGGTTCGTTTAATATGGAGTTAAAACAGTCATAGAACAAACAGAGCGTTCAAATGTTTTCCTGATGAAGATAGACTTGTCAAAAATAGTTCTAAATTTTGCCAAGTGTGGCACCGCTGTTTGTTTTTGTGAAATGTCTCTAACAAAATGAAACATTGGCGCCACTTATGTTGAAATTGGGAACTGTCTTTGACAAGTCTATCTTCATCTGGAAAACGCTCCATTGTTTTGCGACTGGTGTTGATAAGACCGTTAAATGATATAATGGTACTACATTATATTAATCCGAGAAGTGCATTATTCCATAATTTTAACATTGGTATTCTTTTTTTTTATACCTACAATATAGAGTGATGAGACGAACAGGACATAGGCCTGATGGTTAGCAACATAACTGCCATATAACAACACAGTAACTAGTAGCTATTGGAACATAAAGGGTCCAAATCATTACCTAGCACTGCACTGCCCTCATCACCCGGAGATCTAATATATTATATTTCTAAGCCCTGTAATTTCTTTGGAAACATTGCCCTTCAAACTGCAACACAGTAATGTTTGCACATTAATGCTTGGCGGTAGAATAACTAGCAAAGGTGTGGTGCTTCCCCGGACTCTATCAAGAGTCCTAACACTAATAAATGAACAATAATTTACAAGAACTGAAATTTATGACGACAAATCAATTGTTGAGTTACAATTCAAGGTGGGTCCCAAATAAGAAAAAAATGGCAGTCATAGGAACTGCCGATAGAAGTGAAAAATAAAAACTTATCACTCAGAATTTGATAGCTCACTTTTGAAACTACGCGGGTGTAACCAGAGGGCGTGGCCTGGCCGTCATGGCATGTCCATCTAGAAATGCGTCAGCATTTCCCATTGGCTCACGCATTTCCAGATGGCCAGGCCACGCCCTTTCAGCCTTTTCCATTGGCTGACACATTTCTATATTATAATGGCCAATGGCTATGGTCCCGTGTTCACCCGAAGATTTCTTATCATACCCGAGCGTGACGCTAGAATTCAATTCACACCCCACAAAAAAATCTGTCTAGGAACGCCAAAAGAAATTTTCACTTTTGAAAAATTGTAGTGACACGGACTGCTAATAGAAGTGAAACTTATAACACAATTTGATAGCTCACTACGCGGGTGAAACCGAAGGGCGCTGCTAGTCTGGAATAAATCTTCAAAGCATTGGCTAAATAAGTCTTCTAAGCATGGTCATTTAGATCTAGATGGCCATGGTTCCTGAGTTGACCCGAAGGTTGTAAATAAAGCGTGATGTTCGTAAATAAAATAAATATTTCGTTAACTTTTTAAGTAAATACTAAGTTTTAAGTAAAGCAAAATTTTTGCTCTCTGAAATCAGAAAACAAAAATTTTGCCCTTTTGTTATAGAACCATTTATTGCACACAATAAAAAAAAATATTTATCTCTAAATAATACAAAAGGCCCAAACTCCAACGATGGCTATTAATGGGGCGTTTTCCCAAGACAGTTCCCAATTTCACCATAAGTGGCGCCAATGTTCCATTTTGTTAGAGAAATTTCACAAAAACAAACAGTGGTGCCACACTTGGCAAAATTTAGAACTATTTTTGACAAGTCTATCTTCATCTGGAAAAAGCCCCATTTTAATACAAAATCATCGATATTTACTAGCATGACGGCAGAACATCACCAATAGCCCGCCGTTTTTTTTTATACTGTTATCACCGTGGATACCACCCTTACTGAGGCGTTTTGCGACGAGACAAAAAAATATGGCTCAATTTGGGTTCAATAAAACGATGAAAGGAAACGCTTGTAGGTCTTTCATTTAGTTGTCAAAAGTGGTTACTAATATTTATTCTGTGGCGTTAGGCATAATGAGATTCAATTCATTCAATTTGCGAAAGCACGACTTATTGTAAAAAAAATGTTGTCTGTAAAGTCGGTTTACTGACGATAATTGTACGTGACAACGTCTTAAGAAAATACTGATGGAATGGTAGCATTTTTCAAAAGAAAATTTTAATTTCATTTGTTTAATAGATTTGTACTAGCTGACCCGGTGAACTTCGTACCACCATACATTTTTTCGTCTACATTTTCTAGACTTTCTGTTGTACAAATCTTGTCCCGACACTCCCGACAATAACAAACAAAAAAATCCTCCTATTTGGTGCAGTCATTCAAAAGTTATGAGCGTACATACATTTCGAAGATCCATTTTTACGATTACGTAAAACGTACTAACTGGACCTTTATGGGAGTGTCATGTCTTTCTATCTGTCCATCCGTATGTCACAACCATTTTTTTCGAAACTATAAGAACTATACTGTTGAAACTTGATACAGTTAATAACATTTTACTTCAACGTATATAATAAGCATTTAAAAGCAAGTAATCTCTTTATGCAGAATACAGAAGACCGCACCTTGTGGCGTTCATTAGGAGAGGCCTACGTCCAACAGTGGACGCATATTAAATAGGCTGATAATGATGATAAATCCCTTTATTGTTAATCAAGTTATTACCAAAAATCAGTTTTATTTTCATTGTAGTGCTTTGTGATATACGTTGTTTTTTGTTTGATTACCTGGCACATGGACAAACAAATCTGATGGTTTTCGAACACGGGAGGGAATATGCAACATACAATTGACCATGTGAGAATGATAGGTTTTCTAGATTAATACCACAAACACTATAACACGCTCATCGCCTTGTGTATCGTTTAGGATACACAATGTCATAAGGAGTGTATATAGATTATGATACACACTCCCCATTTCAGTTAAAGCAGTATGTATCCGAAATGTTATAAATCTTGTCCCAATATTAGGCAACGGTTTCCATACCCTCCTTCCACTTTTCCCTTTCTATGGTTAATACAGTTCAGTCTTTCTGATATTTCTGGAGGTTGTCTTGCCATCATTTCTTTGGTCTGCCGCGTTGTCGTTTGCAATATGGCTTCCTCCGCGTGGTAATTATGGCCCAATAATCATCCGACATGCAGCAAACACGTCCAGCCCGACCCCACTTTCAAATTAGCTGCTTTTTGAGTCACATCGGCTATTCCAGTTTTAGAACGCAGTATGGTGTTTCGTATTCTGTCCGTTAGTTTTACTCCAAAAATATTACACTCCACAGAACAAACGTGTGTATTCAAATCATTTCAAACACTTTTTTTTTTAATTAACGGCTCTATGTGGATTAGTCAATAAACACTTTTAGTAACGCGGTTTGTGTTTGACTGACACTTGATTGATATAATGACGTAAAAACTGACGCATTTTATTTTGCGTGCCGAAACTAAATCAAAGTAAATAATATCGTGAAGCCGACCAAATTGAAAATCAGTACTAATGAGTCTTACGTTTTGTGATTATTCAATTTAATTTGGTTCGCGATATTATCGGTTTAGTTGAGTTTCTTCTGAGTGGGTTTCGGAACGTGACATTAAATCCTCCTATCCTCCAACTGTTTTGATAGACATGATGGAATTTGAACTTTGTGCAGCGGGAATAAAGTGCAAATTGACTCCTTGACGTTAGGAACATACTTGCTTTTGCACATTGCTTAGACATAAGCGAGTTCCTGTTATCTAATATGAACTTTATTTCATAGCAATAAAGCTCAAATTGCCTTACTATTTTAGTTAGAAAACGTTTGTATGGGAAAGCACTTCATTTAATATGAACTTTATTCAATAGCAATAAAGCTCAAATTGCCTTAACATTTTAGTTAGAAAACGTTTGTATGAGAAAAAGAAAAGGCTTGTTTTTAGAGTTTTCCCGGCAATTATTCTTTTTTTCTCGCCGTAAAAACCATCCTTGGACTTCAACAAATATTTAAAACAAAAAATTCTCCAAATTGGTTCAGGCGTTATTGAGTGATGCGCTTAACAGAGATGGCGGATGGCATGTGCCGCCCGCTTGAAAACCTTGCCTCCAAAAGGCTCAGCAGTGTGTACAGAAAAGTGGTGAGGACACAGTGAGCTCGGTGTGCTGCAATTTTCCCGACGCGCAGCTGTCCAGTGACGAAGAGTTCCAGTGTACACCGGCGCAGCCCTCCCGCTCCCCCTCACCTGCACCCCCGCGACAACAACCATTAAGCTTGCGTGCGCGCCGTGCGGCTGCCCGCAGTGCTAATCGAGCTGCGAACATACGCGCGCACTCGCCTTGAAGAAGATCAAATCGAAGGACGCGATCGAAACTCGAGTCGGACTGTTCTGACTATTTTATACGTGAGTTACCCGTGTATTTGTTTTAAAATGTGTAATAACCACGTTAGTTTTCATACTGAAAGTGAAGCGCTTACCAACACATTTTGCGATTCATTTTAATATTATAGATTTTAAATTTGCCATAACCTTCGGGAAATTTTAATCGAAATAGAGTAAAACACATTTACAAATAAAAGCAGCCAAGAATTTATGACGTACTAAAAAACTACTCATCAGATCGAATTCAAACCAATTTTCGTTGGTAGTTTGCATGTACATCATATATTTTGTTTAATTTTATCATTCTCTTATTTTAGAAGTTAGAGGACACACACACACACACACACATTTTACCACTTTGGAAGTGTCTGTCGCGCAAATTATTCAGTGTAGACAAAAATTATTCTAGAAACATCAACATCATTTTTGAAGACCTATCGATAAATAAATACCCCACACGTGTAGGTTTGAAGAAAAAAAAAATTTGAGTTTCAGTTCTTAGTATGGGGGGCAACCCTAATTTTTCTTTTTTTTTCATGTTTTTGTAAAAATCTTAATGCGGTTTACAGAATACATCTACTTACCAAGTTTTAACAGTGTAGTTCTCATAGTTTCGGCAAAAAGTGGCTGTTACATACGGACGGACAGACAGACAAACAGATAGATATGACGAATCTATAAGGGTTCCGTTTTTACGTTTTACGGAACCCTAAAAAGACTATAATTGATCAGTTATCGAGCGGGATGAAAAATGATTAAATTACTAAAATGGCTATTAAAAAATAGGGGTTGGTGATAAAGGGGTAAAAAATTAGAGTTGTATGTATATTTTAACGCCACTTTATAAAAAAATAAAAACAAAAAATTTTGTCCGAAAATTAAAAAAAAAAAATTTGGAGTGCACAATTCTTGTCACATAGGGATATAAAAAATACCTAGTAGCCGATTCTCAGACCTACTCAATATGCATATAAAATTTGGTTAAAATCAGTAAAGCCGTTTCGGAGGAGTAAGGAAACAAACACTGAGACACGAGAATTTTATATATAAGATGTAAAAAGTAATCAGTAGAATTTAGTCATTTTCAATCAAAACAATGCAAAAAAGCTTTTAGATGCCGGGGATCGAACCCGGGGCATTTCACATGCAAAGCGAACGCTCTACCTCTGAGCTACATCCCCGCTTGGACTACTGGTCGAAATAATTAATACAACTGTAACAAACATGCGGCGAGGTAATGACCGACGGTAACGCGGTAACGGTACATGACGTCATGTTTTGTGGGCGTGCAGCCGGCTTCATCGAATTATAAGACGTTATCACATCAAAAATAATTAACTACTTTATCCGTGTACGCATCGACATAATTCTAATATCGTTGGATGTACCCATTTAATTCGAAACTATAACAAAACATGCAAATTTAAAAACAAATTCGTAAACCTGATGAAAGACAAAACATAATTATTAAAATGCTGAAAGGGCGTGGCCTGGCCATCTATAAATGCGTCAGCCAATGGGAAATGCTGACGCATTTCTAGATGGTCATGCCATTATAACCAGGCCACGCCCTCCGGTTACACCCGTGTAGTTTCCAAAGTAAGCTAGGTATCGAATTCTGTGTTATAAGTTGGTTATAAGTGGTTATAAGTTTTCACTTCTATCGGCAGTTCCCCTGACTGCCATTTTTTTCTTAATTTATTCTTGGCTATGGATACTACACCTTCAGCCGAGAGAGTATCTCTCTACTAAAGCGCCTATTAGACTACGCGTTATTCAGCACTCGTTAGGCAGACTGTCTTAGAGTCTAACTTGTCAGCTCGCTATTACATCAGTCTGAAAAACGCGTGCTCGAGGACTTTTAATATTACTTCTTTTTATTTACTGCACGCTATTAAATTAATGTATTTATTAATTTAAATAAAAAAAAAGAATTTTAAGCATTAAAGATAGGTATAATAACAGCGAGATCAAAATTAAAATTACGGCATTCGAACTCCGAATACCCAAAACGCAAAAATAGATTACACCGCGAATACCAATGAATCAATCACAAACCAATGAAACGATATTTTAAGACTATATGTCAATGTCAGTGTCATATATTTGTCGGTCTAACACATGGACGTACTAATAGTAAGGACTAGAAATACCTACAAAAAAAAGGTGCATACCTACAACGCAAAACGTTACATAAGATGGCGGCCATTGTAAGGGTTGTCCCTATCAGGGTCATAGGTGTTACTATAACGAGTATCGATACTAGATATCAAGTATTACTAGAAATTAGGTATGTTTTACTAAATAACGTCAAATCGAAAAATGTATTTGGAAACCGAGATCAAATTGAGAAAAAGCACAACTTTCATTTGTAAAGTCTAAAAAGTATAGCCAAAGCAAGATCCTATTAATATAATAAATGTGAGAGTCACGATGTTCGGATGCTTGTTCCTTAATCATGCTCTAACGTATGAACGGATTGGGCTGAAATTTGGAATGTAGATAGATTATAGTCTGGAAGAAAACATAGGCTACATTTCATCTTGCTGGAAAAACGGGAACGGGCGCTGCTAGTATATATATAAACGTTGTATAGCCTCGGAATAGTTTAATAGTGTTTTGTCTCTTTCGATCGTTTTCAAAATATCAAATAAAAAGAGAAAACACTGTATAACTATTCCAAGGCTTTACAACGTTTACTGCTAAAGGGAATAAGTATGGGTAAATGAGTGGGTAAAGGAGTAAAAATGAAATAACAATATTTTTTCATAGATTTGTTGATATTTAAGTATAATGTTTGATTAGTACTCTACGTACAATATTATTTGTGTTTACAGTTTTGTTTAGCTAATCAAGGGTTCTGATTTTTTTTTCATAACATTTATTTTGATAAAGTGTTTCTGTGTTGAGACGAATAAATGCACAAACAAAGCGAGTAGAAAAATATTTTAAAGTATTTTGTCAATGAGAGAGTTTCAGACGAGACAAAAGTAGTGAAAAGAATTGTCAAATGCAGTTTCCAATTTCACCAATAGATGACGCCAGTGATTCATTTTCTTAGAAAAACATCACAAATACAAACAGTGGTGCCACACTAGGTAAAATTTGGAACTATATTTGACAATTAAGTGCACTGTTTTTGTCTCGTCTGAAACTCTCTCATTATGCATTACTAAACTTAAGCAGTAAATGTTCAAGAAGCGATTATAGAACATTGGCGGCCATCTTTCTGATGTCTTAACTTCGCGTGTTCCCGCGACAGAACTCTAAGACCTGTGAAAGAAGAAGTGTGAAATTTATACCAATTCAGAGAAGTTTTTTATTTATATTAATTTAATATTAAGTATTAAAGACGCTGTAATTAAGTTTTTTTATTTTAAATTGTTGAAAACACTGCTCACAAGGAAAAAAAACGTACTTAAATCTTTTTACTTCGATTTCAAGTTGGACTACACGAGTAGTCCGCGCGACCATTCTTGTCTAATTCAGATGCGTGACCACTGCAGGGTTAATGTAATAAGCACATAACATAACTCACTGATAATAATCATAACTAGAATTTATAACCTTAACCCTTTCACCGAACTTGTTTGGCTCAGGTTTACTAGCAAAATTCATCGCTTCTAATGGTGAATCACTATGCATAACTAAACATGAAACGTCCAAGCGCCTTCTATCGCCGTTTTATTTGGCCATTTTGTTGTTTCTTCGGAAAACGACCCACGAAATGTTAAAGTAAATTGCACATATTAAAATATTCTGACTAAGTACCTACATACTTACATTTCAAAATATGATGTTCAATCTAAATATATCAAAGTCGTAGAACAATCATCTTAATACCTTACATTTACGTGCACGTTAACTTACGTGATATTTGTGTATTTAACATAATACGAATTTAGTAAATATCAAGGGTTCGAACAAAGTTTACACACTATCTGCAATGAGTCGAAGTCTAATTATTATTTCTACTGAATTAGAACTAACCATCGGAGAGAACTAGTTCGAACAGATCTCTAAGCTAAATTCTGCGGTCATAATGACATCACTATGTAAAACGCTTTTGACAACTAATCGAAAAACCTACAGGCGCCATCTATTGTCTAAGTACCTAGGTAATAATACCTATAGCTATAATCTATCTGCAGAGATTTGTACCTTTACCATGAGTTGCTATCGAAAACTTCCTTTAGTCGATAGAGTCGAGCATCTAATAAAATACAATTAATACAATACCAAACAAGCTATATACCTACCTATAATACTCAACTAAGACAATTTACCTACGTAGTAAAAAATAGTTAATGAAAATATCTAATAATTGATGTAAGTACATAAAATAACAAAAAAAAACTGAGATGTTACGTTTGCACCGGGCTTGGGTCCCAAATGAATTAATATATAATGACCATTCTTCTTTTCGAATAGAATAATTCCTATATTGTGTGGCAGTTGTAAGTAGATACATACCTCTATGTGCACTGTTTCCACAATTTGTTGCGGTAACTGCAAGGAAGCCACAGTGGATGCACAAGAAACATCAAGATTTTGTGTTTCACACAAAACTGACGACTTTTGCTGTTGTTTTTTGTCGAGTGCCTGAAATAAATAGATGCATACTAATATTGTGCCGTGACTGCCCTCGTGGCCTAGTGGGTAGTAACTCTGCCTGCGAAGCCGAGGGTCGTGGGTTCGATTCCCACCCAGGGCAAACATTTGTGTGATGAATTCAAATGTTTGCACTGTGTCTGGGTGTTTCTATCTATAATAAGTATGTATTTAAAATTATATAAGTATATATGTCAGCTATCTGGCCACCATAGCACAAGCATTGCTTAGTTTGGGGTCAGATGGTGTTGTGTGTGAATGTCCACCAATATTTATTTATTGTGATAAACAATATGTTTTCTATTACGTATTTTTTTTTAATTATTTAAGGGCAAAAAGCCATGAATAATCATTACATTTCATACTTACCAAAAATAATGTGGGAACAGAGTTATCATGTAATCTCATCACATCAAGAGTTCTATTGAAACAGCTTTCTTTAAAGTGAAGTGAGCAGAGGAACCATTCTTTAAGTCGAGGATTAATATTTTCTTCACCAATAGCATCTAACCATTCTTTCTTCAATTTTTCATTTCTAGGAAATCTATAAAAAAAGGGCAGTTATTATTATTTACGTTTAGATAAATCACCCCAGTTACAGCTGCTAATATGTATTAAGGGTCAACATTTCGCTCATGGCACGAAATTTTAATTCAAAACAGTTATAATTGTTTTAGCGATACCGATATTGTTTCAACATACGCACGCACTAGTTTTAGATATACTATTACGTTAACGGTACAACACTATTCCACTATGTAATCAAAAACAAATGAAATACTAAAAATAATGGTCTGTTTTACGGAAATGAACCCAAATCTCAATACTTTACTTGTGAATTCATGATCGAGAAACGATTTTCTCATGAGATGTGTAAGATTTTGAGTACTTTTATTAGAAAACTGGATACTAACCTGTGCAACGACAATTGAGGTTGATTTTTACCTTTCCTTGCCCCACAGTTCACAATACAACACTTAGTCATATTGAATTGGTGTTTTTCACCAGTCACACGCAGTTTTAAAAGTTATATCTTCGTAAATTTCTCGAAAATCACAATATTTCACAAAGTAAACAACCATCTGACATTTAAACTACCACGAAACTCGCCACATAAAATGGCCGATTATGGCACTTACCTACAACTGTCTCTACGTCACATCAAAATGTTGCCAAAATGAGCAACAACATAAATATTGTTGTCTCTTTTATCAAATATAATTATTTCATTAGAAAGAATGAGACATAACGATGTTTCACATTCTGTACCCTTGTTTCACTCATATTAGTATAGGCAAATGTAGGTATAGAATAACGCGGCAACTCCATGTGTTTCTGATCTCAATGGTCTAACAGTCTTTGTCTTACTAAACTACTCGTTTTTCAGGCTGTAAGCCAGTAAGACTCGCCGAACCCGATCTTGCTGTATGAATTCAGAGTCTGACGCTTATTACAACACGCTACTTAGACTAAGACTGTCTGAATAACGAGTGGTGTAATAACGCCTTTAGTATGTGGATAAAATATTGTCGTATCAGTGGTACTATTTATATCTTTTTTTTGGAATTTTCCTTCTACTTTGGCTTAGTTGGTGTCTACAGTTCTAAGGATTTTTATTGAAAATGGATTGTGATCGATCAGTCACGGTTTTTTATCACATTATCAACTTAATTGGCTATTTTTATTCCAAACTAGGTACCCGCCCGGCTTCGCACGGGTGCAATACTGATTCTAAATATACTAATAAAAATGGGCATTGCGGGTTATTCCTAAGACATTTACTATTGCAGACTTTTTGTAGACCTTTTGAAGGGGTACAATACCGCTGTACTTACATTATTTTGATCTGGCTCATAGGGTTCAGTCAGTATTTGCAGTGTAAGCCCAAAACATTTATTTATGCGTTTTCATTAGAAATCTTTAAAAAACTCCGTGTTTCTCTGCTATTTTATGCACGTATTATATGAACATGTAAACCTTCCTCTTGTATCACTCTATCTATTAAAAACCCCCGCATCAAAATCTGTTTGGTGGTTTTAGATGAGTGTGACTTTGTTTTATACTATGTAGTGATAGTGATGATATAGCAGTAATCGTCACTCACAAAGCAGAACGCACTCTGTGTCTGAGGTATCGATCGACATAGAGCATGGACATTGCTTGGTTGTTAAATATTAACCACTTGTTAGTCCCGTAGGTATTTGCGTTTTACAATTTTGGCTGGAAAACGGGTGTCAGGTTACCTAAGTGTGTTGTTTACGCTTTGGCATATGAAGTGCCGCCGTACTTGTACGTGTTTAAGCCGTGCTTATTCTCAAGAGCGTTCCAAGACGCTTCTAGACGTATCTTTTGTTTATAATTAGTGTACTTGAAATGTAAACTAACATTTTTGACACTTGACTCGATTTTTTTTCGAGTTCTCAAGTGTTCTGAAGCTATAATACCCCGTTTACATTATTCCAGTCCAGCGGTCGAATCCAAGCCTGGATTGCTTACTGGAATAATGTAAACCGGCACTGGAATCCATTAGCACTGGATTGACTGGATGGCATTCTCCTTGTCGGGCCGGTCAAGGAGCGCCCCCGCAGATGCGAACCATCGCAGCTGCGTCTGCAAGGCCGATCTTGCTTTCGCGGGCGGGGCGGGGCCATTTCGCGGAGATGACCTAGCAAATTTATCAAAACAAAACACTAAAGTACAAAAAATTATTATTATCAGTGCCACCAAAAACAAAAAAAAAATAGAATTTAAAAACTCAAAAACCCGACTGCGAAAAAAGTGAACCAAACTACGTTCTCGCATACTAAAAAAAACTGAAAAGAATAAAACAAGCATTTAGATTTCTGGTGGTCTAGAATTCTATAATATGTTATTGAATTAATACTATTGAAATATATACAATATTTTCTAATAAAAGAACATTACAACTGGGTAGCGATTCTGAAACCATTCGGTTGCATCCGACACGGAAACTCATCTCTCGGTCTTTGTCATGCTAAACAGATACGACAAAGACCGAGAGATGAGATTCCGTGTCGGATGCAACCGAATGGTTTCAGAATCGCTACCCAGAAGAGTCGGGATCCATTATTATTCGACATACAATCTAATTGTTCAATGGATTCGACATTATTATTCGACATACAATGTAATTGTTCAATGGATCCCGACTGTTCAGTAGTAATGTTCTTTTATTAAAAAATATTGTATATGACGGAACAGGCTAGCCTAGTATTGCTTTTTGGCAGCGTGACGTCGGCTGCGCCGACGTGATTCCATTTCAGGGATAATTAAAACCACTCAATTTAACTTGGGTCAAAGTTTAGAGACGAACTTCTTGGCTTCACGTGGATTCACCGTGCGGGTGCCGGGTCCATCGTGTGGCAGAGAGAAAAACCTCAAGTAGATCCCAAGACTTGTGACTCGGGCGTAGGTTTAAGGGGCCCCTTTTGTAGTGTACACTAACACTCACCTTCACTACTCGCATCTTTCTCCCTGCCCAGCCATATGCATGCTGTAATTAACATAGATTCCTCGTATTTACAATAGATTAGGTGTTCACTCTCTGAGCGCGTACAAGCGACTGTGTGCTGCGCTCCCGTACGCGCCTTTTTATAGCACTGTGGCGGGCGAGTGTGAGTCACTTGTTTACGCGCCGTTCGGAGTGCAGGTAGCGATGACGTAATATGTTGTCTTGCATGTTGTTTGCGCCGACACGACCATTCTGACCGGCAGTGCGCGCTCTGCACTAGCCGTCTTGTTGATGTGTGTACTCTGTGGTACTGTGTGGTTATGTAGTCTGTGGTACTGTGTGGTTGTGTACTCTGTGGTACTGTGTGGTTGTGTACTCTGTGGTACTGTGTGGTTGTGTACTCTGTGGGACTGTGTGGTTGTGTATACTGTGGTACTGTGTTGTTGCGTACACTGTGGTACTGTGTTGTTGCGTACACTGTGGTATTGTGTTGTTGCGTACACTGTGGTACTGTGTTGTTGCGTACACTGTGGTACTTTGTCGTTGCGTACACTGTGGTACTTTGTCGTTGCGTACACTGTGGTACTGTGTTGTTGCGTATACTGTGGTACTTTGTCGTTGCGTACACTGTGGTACTTTGTCGTTGCGTACACTGTGGTACTTTGTCGTTGCGTACACTGTGGTACTGTGTTGTTGCGTACACTGTGGTACTTTGTCGTTGCGTACACTGTGGTACCTTGTCGTTGCGTACACTGTGGTACTTTGTCGTTGCGTACACTGTGGTACTTTGTCGTTGCGTACACTGTGGTACTTTCTCGTTCCGTACACTGTGGTACTTTTTCGTTGCGTACACTGTGGTACTGTGTTGTGTGTTGTGCGTATACTGAGGTACTGTATTGTGTGTACACTGTGGTACTGTATTGTGCGTACACTGTGGTACTGTATTGTGTGTACATTGTGGTACTGTGTTGTGTGTTGTGCGTACAATGTGGTAATGTATTGCGTGTATACTGTGGTACTGTGTTGTGTGTTGTGCGTACAATGTGGTAATGTATTGCGTTTATACTGTGCTACTGTGTTGTGTGTTGTGCGGTTAGATAGTGAAGTTGTGAAGTGGATGGTGTAGTCTTATTAGCCGATACTAGAGTGTCGTTTTCTCACGCCGACACGGTCAACTAATCTGATTTATGGCTGAGGTTCCTCGAAGGTTTTCAAAGGTTGTTGTTCTGGAACTCGCATCGCAGTAGCGCTCGACGTGGTAAGTACAGCGATTTGTTCTTTTTGATTATCAGGCAGCGGATGAGCGTCCACTTTGCCATCATACTCGATCAAGCCGGGTTAATGATGCTCGGCTTCGGTCATTCTGAAACAGTCACATTTTAGTAGACATTCTGCTAGATTTACGGCTTAGGCTTCTCGCGGAGCGTAGACTTCAAGTCCTTAACTTATTTGCCTGGGTTATCATCATATTATCATCAACCGATCGCTTGAGAATTTTATCTCAGTGTAGGCAGGCAGTAGGGCAGCCATGTTGACTGGTGGCAGTCTGACCTCTTGGTTCAGTTGTCGTTATGTTCATTCAGTGATTTCTCACGCAGCCATTTCCAAACCTGCGACAATGGCAGTGGGACAATCGGTTCAGGACCTTGCACCTGTTCCGCTGATGCCCTCCTCGCAAGTTCGTCCGATGCGTTGTTACCTCTCTATCCACTATGGCTTTAAATCTATTGGAGAACGATTTGGTTATGTTACAAACCTTCATCAGAGATTTATGGCATTCAAGAACTTGCCCCGAAGAGATGCTGTTGCTCTTTAGGGCGTGTAAAATTGCCGCGCTCTCCGAGAGTATGCGGATGTTATATCCCTGTACCCCCTTGTCGGCGATTTTTGGTAGTAGCCCTCGTGATACCCACGCATTCTGCCTGGAAGACAGAGTTGTGGGCCCCGAGGGAAGTGTGGTCCCTGATATTTAAGTCTTCCGAGAAGGTGCCGGATGCGACGCCCACGTTGGTTTTCAAATCTCAAATCGTCAGTATAGACCATTAACTCGGTAGAGCTATGATCACCGGAGGAAGACTCCTTGAGTTGAATTTTGTATTTCTTGTCAAATACAAACTGTTTAGGTATTCTGTCACTGGTCGCCAGCAGCTTGGGTTGATGCTTCAGACTGTCCTGAAGAACTCTTGTGTAAGGAATACCTTGTATCATGCCAGGGACTAAGAGTCCGTAGTCTTATTGCAGACCTCACCGCTTCCTGCTGCACATATGAATGGAGCGGAGGCAGATCCATCATTATCTCCAGGGCTGTTGTTGGTGTTTTGTATATACTGCTGGTAGTAGCTAAACATGCCAACCTCTGGAATTGTTGTAGCTTTGCGATGGTTGTGGCCAATGTCGTCCTGATCCACCAGACCAAAGCCCCATAGGTGATGATGGGCCTGATCACTGTGATGTAAAGCCATAGGGTGACTTTTGGATTGATTCGCCACGTCTTACCTATCATTCTGCGACATTGATAGAAGGTAATAGATGACATGTTGATCTTGTTTTCTAGGTGCTTGTTCCAGTTCAGTTTGCTGTCGAAGATCATCCCTAGATACTTCATCTCATCAGACAGCTGTAGCGTTACGCCATATAGACCTGGTAGTGTACAGACAAGCGCAGAGAGCGTTTAAGTGTGAACATGACCGTTTTTGACGGGTTCACTGTTCGGTCGTACTCCGTGTACCATCGCTCTACTAGTCTTAGAGCCGCGTGCCTCAGGTCACAAGCGGTGCTGGTGTGGAGACTTGTTATCAGTATTGCTATGTTGTTGACGTAGCTTACCGTGTAGAAAAGCCTCGCATTCAATCTCTTAATCGAACCGTTTACCACCAGATTCCATAGTAAGGGTGAGAGGACTCCCCCTTGGGGACACCCTCTCGCAACCAGTGCCATTTTGGTTGCGTTTCCTGGTCGTCGTACAATGCGATGTCTCAACATTTTGACTATCCAGCCTGATAGCAAGGCGTCAACTCCATGTTTGTTCAGAGCCGAGTTAATGCTAGATAGAGAACTTTGTGTTGTCGAAGGCTCCCTCAATGTCTATGTAGACACCCAGATAAACAGATATGGATTGGATAGCTGTCTCGATTTCACTTATGATAGCGTGCAGTGTTGATTTGGTTGATTTACCCGCACTGTAGGCATGTCGATTCCTATGCAGTGGAATTGATAAAAGCGTTGTGTCTCTACTAATATACCTGCCGCATAGCCTTTCCAGCGTCTTCAGCATGAAGGAGGTGAGGCTGATAGGCCTATAGGACCTAGCGTTAGTGTAGTCACTATTACCTGGTTTGGAAATGAAGATGACAATAGCTTCTCGCCACTTTAAATGGATGTATTGAAAAGCCAGACAGGCTCGCAGAATGGTAGTTACCAGTTCCGTGTGCTTTGCGTGACAGCCTGGGAAGTGTATTTGAAGTAGTACCTCGTACTTCTCTTCTAGGGAGTCAGTATGTGTGCCGTCGTTTCTACATAGGGACCTAATGTTTTGTTGTGTCCCTGCGGATAGGATCCTTCTTACCCATGCTGCTTCATTGCAGGATATGATGTTGCTACAAAATCCGCGCCAGGATGGTGTGCGTTAGTCTTTTGTGATGATCAGCTCCTGGGCCTGGCGCTCGCAGTGCTCAACCAGTCTTAAGACCTCTAATGGTATCGTCTCGTCATCTGCCAGGTAGGCAGAGGCCACCACCAGGTTCGGAAGACACGAACCCTGAGCCTGCAGGATACTGGTAACCACCAGCTACCTCCGGTGTTGTTGAGGCCACATATCTTCTCCCCCCTGATCCACGGATCCTGGATCAGGACAATGGCCTGGGTGTTAACCTCGTAACCTCTTGCGCAATTGAGCCGTTGCTGTGCGACTGTATTGGAGATTGATTTGTAGGACTTCAAGGGTCCTGAGTGAAGGGGGTGCCGTCATCATTGGACAGAGTTCCCTCCATTTCTACTGGGTACTCTTGCAGTAGCTTCATTGACACATCGAAGTGTACGGGAAATCTCAGATGTAGTGTTATCAGTAGCTTGAGCCACTGTACCAATTTCACAAAGTAAATGCTCGCAAAAGATATTTCAATAGCACGGTATTACACGTTGGCGGACGATGTATTCTTTTCTATTAACTCATAATGACGTCACCCAACGGCAGATTCTTCTTTAGCAGGTTTTATTCGTAGTAGTATTTTTGCAATCATCTTTTACCATCAGCTTCTCTCGATGGTTAGGAAAATTTTTAGCTTCTTCAAAACATCTAGATCAATAAATTTCTTGGTCAACGAATTGTCAGTTTCACATGGGCAGAAATTCAATTCTCTTCGATCTCACTTCTGATGACGGAACAAGATAGCCTAGTATTGCTTTTTGGCAGCGTGACGTCGGCTGCGCCGACGTGATTCCATTTCAGGGATAATTAAAACCACTCAATTTAACTTGAGTCAAAGTTTAGAGACGAACTTCTTGCCTTCACGTGGATTCACCGTGCGGGTGCCGGGTCCATCGTGTGGCAGAGAGAAAAACCTCAAGTAGATCCCAAGACTCGGGCGTAGGTTTAAGGGGCCCCTTTGTAGTGTACACTAACACTCACCTTCACTACTCGCATCTTTCTCCCTGCCCAGCCATATGCATGTTGTAATTAACATACAGTACCCGGCGATAAGTATTGCACATCGGCCTTTGGAGAGAGACAGTCGGCTGATTTCGGCTTCGTAGAGCATTATCTCCGTCACACACTACCTATGTGACGTTTTGTCAGTCGTTGTTCAAGTGCGACAGAGTGCGGTCGCGTCCAGTTAAAAAAATATATATAGAGTTGTTAACACCCCCAAATTTAAATAATTTAAAGTTGTACTATGGCATCTTTAGGAAAAAAAAGGGAAACCTTTACGAGGTCAGTCACGCCAAATTATCTACAATGTTTATAAATATTTTCTAACCTTTTCAATATTTTTAAGCTGACAGATTTAAAAAAAATGAAGATAAAACTGTAAGTTGTTATTTTAAGAAGGTTCAAGCGCGAGTTGCAAATGCCACTGGAATTTCAAGAAGAACTTTGAACAATATATTAAACGAAGTCAGTACTGAAACACATTCTACTGAAATTAAGTTTAGCACTCCAAAAAAAGGGAGACCAAAAAAGCAATTTCGTTTGGATATGGACGATTTTGATTATGATGTTGTTCAAAGAATGGTGTATGATTTTCACTTACGATTTAATGAACTGCCAACAATAAAGTCATTAAAAGCTAAATTATGTGAAGCTATTAATTACAATGGGTCTGAAAAGACGTTGAGAAAAATACTTCACGAGATGGGATTTCGGTTCACTAAAATGGAAGACAATCGAAAAGTTTTAATGGAAAAGCACGATGTAAGCCTCAAACGAATGGAATATCTCGATAAAATGCGCAAATTTCGCGAAAGAGGAAAAAATATCGTCTACATGGATGAGTCTTATATACACACATCCCACACTAAAGGGAAATAGACTACAGGCCCGTGAACAAAATTTACGGGTCAAATGAACCAGCAGGAGACCTATGTGGGATGATAGACGGGTACAAAATAATAAGATTCAGCACTATGCCGTCACTTGTAAGCTGTCCGACTGCGTGCAGGTGAGAATTCAAAAGTGCAAGTAGAGTGGGTACATTTTGATCAATTGTTTCTGCACGGCATTCTTACCATCCCATAGATCCGTGAAAAATAATGAGAAAACGCGTAGTGTCGTACAAAAATAGTGATCCACAAAGTCGGAAACATTATTGATAATCCGGAATTTTTGAGGGAAAATTTGGTCATTTGATACTGTACGGCATCGGTTCCATACAGTTGCAATACTTCTTCTAACCCATTATTCCGCAACGCCGTACAAAAATAACGGTCCAAGAGAAAATGATCGGGAGTTCAACTTCCTCTTTTCAGTGATCCGGAGAGGTGATTTGACACAACGTAAAATTAATTTATTCCGAAAGTATTTTGTCCATAGATACAAATTTTATACGTGCCGGACATTTTTGTTAGTCCAAAAGTCAGTAAATGGCAAAAAACCTCCAGAACATTGCATATGACGAAATGTACTTTAGGGTGATAGTTGGTACGATTTTTTAACGACATTCTGATAATTTATTTGAATTTAATGTATGACTAAGAAAAGTTAACGCCGTACAAATCTGAAAGTTCATATTAAAGGCCAGTAAAAATATAATTTAACTTACAAATTTTCGTTCCCAATTTATTTATTATAAGGTGTATGATCACTTACTGAGCATAAAATAACAAAATGTTGACAGATTCAGGTGGATCTTTAAGCGTCATCTTGAAAAAAACGTTTTCTCGGGAACTATGTACTTTAGGGCAAATATTATTGGAGTCATTATTGTAGAAAGTATAATTTTACACCTTTTGTTGCCCAAAACTTTTTGTTAAACGTACCGTTTACGGCCCATTTAATGAACCGAGTTTTTTATCGCTGCTGATAGCCCTTGAGATATTTATATAAATAAGACGCATCAATCCATGTTTAAAGACCGGTTTATTCTCTACAACTTTTGCCAAAATTGTTTTTTTTTTAAAGTCTGTAATATTTTGAGTTTGAAGAAGTTTAATGTTGGACGCATCACTATATTGCCATAGCTAACATACACCTCATGTGCGTGAAAAACCTGATCTATATTTATTTACTTATTTTTTATCAGAATTTTCATGGTCTAATAACCGACCACAAACAAAACTATTGTTTATTTTAATACAATTCATTGATTTATAATATTTTTGGCGGAATAAGAGATTTTAAACGTCTTATAAATCAAAAAGTATGGACATTACAAAAAAAAGCTTTTCACAAAAGTTGTAGAAAATAAACTGTTCTTTAAGAATTGTTCAATTCGTTTTATTGATTAATCTAATATTTCAAGAGATATCGGCCGTGATAGAAAAACCGGTATTTAAATGGGCCATAAATCGCAAACGGTACGTTTCACAAAAAAGTTTTCTTGGAACAAAAAGTGTAAAAATTTATTTTCTACAATAAAAATCTCAATAGTTTTTGCCCTTAAGTACATGCTTTCCGAGTTTCCGAGTTTCTAACTAAGTGGTACATATTTTGTTTGATTAAGGGTTAAAATGTACGGCATTATTTTTTCCAATTTATTTACTTGAATACTATTTAAAACAATGATAATATGTTGAAGATTCCTATAGTTAATTAATCTATGGTTATTCAAATAATTGAAAACTTGCATGTTTTGTATTCCTCTGTTACTTTTTTTAGAACACTTTCTTTTGTACGGCATTATTAAACAACAATAGTTTTTAGCAATGTCATGTAGAAAAATAAGACGCCGCACAGGATCAAATGACCTACCACCTTTATAAATGAAGTATACGATGAAATTAATGTAATTATCGGTGAACATTCAATTGAACAGTAATTTTTAGACGGCATTATTTTTAATTGTCCGTTTGAGTGCTAGATAATCATTTGGAACCGATGCCGTACTTTTTCAAATCACCTCTCCGGATCACTGAAAAGAGGAAGTTGAACCCCCGATCATTTCCACTTGGACCATTATTTTTATACGGCGTTTCGGAATAATGGGTTAGAAGAGGTATTGCAACTGTATGGAACCGATGCCGTACAGTATCAAATGACAAAATTTTCCCTCAAAATTTCCGGATTATCAATAATGTTTCCGACTTCGTGGATCGTGGATCACTATTTTTGTACGGCACTACGCGATTTCTCATTATTTTTCATGGATCTATTGGATGGTAAGAATGCCGTACAGAAACAAATGACCAAAATGTACCCACTCTACTTGCACTTTTGAATTCTCACCTGCACTCAGTTGGACAGCTTACAAGTGACGGCATTGTGCTGAATCTTATTATTTTGTACCCGTCTATCATCCTACATAGGTCTCCTGCTGGTTCATTTGACCCGTAAATTTTGTTCACGGGCCTGTAGTCTAAAATCTTGGAGTGATGATAAGAAAAAAGGAGTAAAAAAGTCAATTTCAAAAGGGCAACGTTTGATAATAGTTCATGCAGGAAATGAAAAATGCTTTGTACCCGGTCCCTTTTTAACGTATAAATCCACGGATACTACAGGTGACTATCACAATGAAATGAATAACGATAACTACGAGAAATGGCTGGTTAATCAATTATTCCCAAATATACCCAGTGATTCCGTTCTAGTTATCGACAACGCACCCTATCACAACAATAAATATGTTGAAAGACCCCCCAACTCAAACATCATTAAACAGGAAATGATCAACTGGTTAAACAGACATGAAATTCCAGTTGATCCAAAATTAACAAATACCCAGATTTATGCTATTATAATTATGTCAGCACAAGGAGAGGTATATAGAGTTTTCCGTGGACAAAGTACTTGCCGAACATGGGCACACTGTGTTGCGATTGCCACCGTATCATCCGGATTTTAATCCAATTGAAAATATAAATATGGTCTCAACTAAAAGGCTGTGTAGCCTCTAGAAATGTGGGTATCAATTTAACTAAAGTAAAAACGTTATTGACTGAAAAAGTAAACATGATCGGGACTGAAGAGTGGAAAAAGGTTTGCGATCACACAATCAAATGTGAGAATGAATATAGAAGCATTAAACACGGTTTAGACTTTTACACTGATATACTAGTGATAAATACGGCTATGACATGATTATATGTCCGTATGTCATTATCATTAAACAGGAAATGATCAACTGCTTAAACAGACACGAAATTCCAGTTGATCCAAAATTAACAAAAACCCAGATTTATGCCATTATAATTATGTCAGCACAAGGAGAGGTATACAGAGTTTTCCGTGGACAAAGTACTTCCTGGACATGGGCACACTGTGTTGCGATTGCTACCGTATCATCCGGATTTTAGTCCAATTGAAAATATATGGTCTCAACTAAAAGGCTATGTAGCCTGTAAAAATGTGGGTATGAATTTAACTAAAGTAAAAACGTTATTGACTGAAAAAGTAAACATGATCGGGACTGAAGAGTGGAAAAAGGTTTGCGATCACACAATCAAATGTGAGAATGAATATAAAAGCATTAAACACGGTTTAGACAATTACACTGATAGACTAGTGATAAATACGGCTGATAGTGACAGTGATATTGACCTCTTTGAGAGCACAGATAGTGAAATAGAAGTAATTGAGAATAAGAATTATTATTATTTTTATTACAATGTCTCACTTTAACAATAGGTACAATGGTGTTTATTATGTACACTACAGCTGTAATTTTCCAAAATAATTAAATACGTAAACATAATGTGAACATATTTTTAGGGTTCCGTAAAACGTAAAAACGGAACCCTTATAGATTCGTCGTGTCTGTCTGTCTGTCTGTCCGTATGTCACAGCCACTTTTTGCCGAAACTATGAGAACTATACTGTTGAAACTTTGTAAGTAGATGTATTCTGTGAAACGCATTACGATTTTTTAAAAAAAAAAAGAAAAAAAAGTAAAATTACGGTTGCCCCTCATACTGAGAACTGAAACTCAATTTTTTTTCCATAAAACCTACACGTGTGGGTGTCTATCGATAGGTCTTCAAAAATGATGTTGCGGTTTCTAATATAATTTTTGTCTACACTGAATAATTTGCGCGAGAGACACTTCCAAAGTGGTAAATTGTGTGTCCCCCCCCCCCTTCTAACTTCTAAAGTAAGAGAATGAAAAAACTAAAAAAAATATATAATGTACATTACCATGCAAACTACCAACGAAAATTGGTTTGAACTCGATCTGATGAGTAGTTTTTTTTTAGTACGTCATAAATACACTATTATTAAAACTTCAATCAAAGTTACAACGAACTACAAGAACTATGTGTACTATGTATATTATGTTACTTGCTGCAACGGAACCCTTCATGGGCGAGTCCAACTTGCACTTGGCTACTTTTTTATTTTATTTTACTCGAACCTAAAGCCATCACTTATAGAACACTTATTGGTGTATTTTATACAAAGAATAAAAATAATTATTAAAAGGAGCAAAATTAAAATTGTTTTAACAGCTCCTAATAGATACCGCACTGTTTGTATTTCGTGCTACAGAGATGACGCTCTACGAAGCCGAAGTTGGCCGATTGTCTCTTTCCAGGTGTCGATGTGCAATATTTGTCGCCGGGTACTGTAGATTCCTCGTATTTACAATAGATTAGGTGTTCACTCTCCGAGCGCGTACAAGCGACTGTGTGCTGCGCTCCCGTGCGCGCCTTTTTATAGCACTGTGGCGGGTGAGTGTGAGTCACTTGTTTACGCGCCGTTCGGAGTGCAGGTAGCGATGACGTAATACGTTGTCTTGCATGTTGTTTGCGCCGACATATATATTTCAATAGTATTAATTCAATAACATATTATAGAATTCTAGACCACCAGAAATCTAAATGCTTGTTTTATTCTTTTCAGTTTGTTTTAGTATGCGAGAACGTAGTTTGGTTCACTTTTTTCGCAGTCGGGTTTTTGAGTTTTTAAATTATATTATTATCGAACCTAAGTTAGTTAACACCACGCAGAGAAAGAGAGCGAGGCCCAGTGCGCGACCGTTTTTATAGGGCCGATATGGGGGTAGGCAGGTATGGGGTAAACTAGATTCGGTAATACGGCCGTTCCTGACGGCGAGGCGTCCTCGACCGCTTCATCTCCCAACGGAGGCATATCACTCCCAGCCACATCCTTGGCAACCTCGAGTTCACCCTCTGCAATATAAAAACGTACTTAAAGCACCATGTTCCAAAAAGTATAGAGTAGAGTAGAGTAGTGTAGAGTAGAGTAGAGTAGAGTAGTGTAGAGTAGAGTAGAGTAGCGTAGAGTAGCGTAGAGTAGAGTAAAGTAAAAAGAAAAGCGGGTTTTGTACAAATGACTTAAACTGCGCATTTTAAGGCACACGCACAACACCCAGGTTATGTTAACTCGTATATGAAACGGTTAACATAGCAGTACGTTATCATCGTAATATTCAACGATACAGAAAATGAATATCACCGACATAACACAAGTACACAGTAGGGAAGTAAAATTCGGCCGAATCCACCTCTAACCATACTGCTCTAACAAAGGGAAGTAAAGCCTAGTGGGCCCACCTCAAACCTTTGAAAAGGGAAGTAAAGCACATAGTGCCCACCTCAAACCTTTGAAACGGGAAGTAAAGCACATAGTGCCCACCTCAAACCTTTGAAACGGGAAGTAAAGCACATAGTGCCCACCTCAAACCTTTGAAACGGGAAGTAAAGCACATAGTGCCCACCTCAAACCTTTGAAACGGGAAGTAAAGCACATAGTGTCCACCTCAAACCTTTGAAACGGGAAGTAAAGCACATAGTGCCCACCTCAAACCTTTGAAACGGGAAGTAAAGCACATAGTGCCCTCCTCAAACCGCAAATCATCTCTAAGAACAGCGCTGCATGTGTCCGGGGTCCACTCGCCGCGCCCCAGCACCATGTTGGGCCGCCGCCTGCTGCTCGCCTGCCCGCCTGCAGCTCGTAGCGGTGGTGTGCGGTGAAAGCGTGCGCAGGACCTCGTAAAGGCCGCGCATCCCGGAGTCTTTGCCCGTCGACTGTGCCGTCTCGTTGACGAACACGAAGTCGCCCGCGGCAGATGATGCAGGCTGGCAGCGGGTCACCGGCATTCAACAGTGGCACACCAGCTGCAGTAGACTCCTCGTTATTCTCAGTGTCACCGCATTTCATGAAACAAAGGTTTCAGTTTTAAAGAGAAAGATAGTAATCAGAGTGTGAAGTCAAGTAAAAACTTGGAGCTATCAAATCTCATTCACGATACTTCTTCTTGAAAGTTTTAAGAAATCTTTAAGTTTCAAACTCCAATCAGTTGTAACGGTGAAATACATATAAAGGCAAGCTGCAGTCATTCCCATATATGCATTAAACCACAATGAACAGACGAGATAAATGAATAGACATCAAATTTAACAGACGCATGTAGACTTACGAATAACTCAAACATGCGAGAGGAGACTTAGACACTACTTCCGATAAACTGTATTGGGCACGAAGCAGGAAGCTATCGCAGACGCTATCTTCGTGATTCTGTGAAGAGATCACTCGTGAATCCCGTCTCAGTTCCACCGTACCTCCGTTAAGTTCTTTAGGATCTGGAGATTCAGCAAGACTTTGACTCTTATCAAGTCTCGGCCGCACCTGACCCTGTTTTATGCCAAGAGTTATTTCAATTGTTGTTGATAGAGAATCGCATGAAAAGTTGCGATAATTTACGCGATATTTGGTCAACCTTTCTCCCTAACAAAAAGAATAAGACTTGTGTAGTCAGATTAGGACCTTTGTCCATAACATACCACGTACGATTAGGGTTTCCACATGCAATAGACGTAACGGAAAGCAGTTTACTGTTTAGTTTAAATGTCATAGTATTAGTAATTACGGTATATGTGGCCGTACTCGTAATTAGACGATCTGATATCTCGTCAATCATTACTAAGGGTCACCTTCTAGCGACGTTTTAACTGCAACTTTTGAGAGAACAGTGAATACCCTCTCTGTTCAATACGTTCATACAGACTTTCACCTGCGTATTTGTAAGTTCAGAACTGACTACTAACAGATTACTGTACCTTCAAAGTAACACCGTCAAATTCAATTGGCGCAGTTATGTAAAACAACCTTTCGATTTCACCACTTTAATTCATCATTTGGCCACCTTACCTCATCTAAACGCTAAATATCAGTTTTCGTTCATCGTCAAAATGTTCAAAACCAGACGTCAAAACTAAAGGAATGTACGAACCACCAGTTATCGATTAGGACATTGACAGTTACGCCACGTAGTGACTATATTTCTGGATTACTGAAGTTATCACAGAAAAACTTCACGTTGTTTACATTTCGAAAAGCAAAACTATTGTGAATTGGCTTCTAGCAAACAGAACAGGTTTTGGCTTTAATTGACATGAGAGTAAGTTTTGTTCGTGTCATTGACGAGAACAGTTTCTTTTAGATCTACCCTCATCTTATTGCAATAGGTTTGTCGATAACTGGACAACCCAAACTTTCATCAACTACCTTCAAATTTTACTCACTTTTTGTCAGAATCTATCCTCATATCCTGGTTGATTGAGATTATAACAGTGAACAGACTAGTTTTCTTGAAATGCACACTTGTAACCACGGAATGATGAAACGTTCACTCTAGCCGTGAGCGGTTATTGAAGTGGTTATTTGAAGCACTGGCACTAGAGAAAATTACTTTCATTAAGAAAAGCGTTTTTAAGTTCAAATTTGAAACTATCAAGTACAGTTGATACCAGTCGATTCACGTAACCAAGACAGTAATTCGCCTTTTGGAGATAATCCCACACGAGCAGGGTGCTCTTTGTAGCCACACAGGTTTCCCGATCGCACGAGACTCACTTTTAATCACACTAGACACTGACGTTATAAATTTTTGGATCAAAACTAGAGACATAGTAATGGGTAGATCTCACCAAAGGTAATGCTTTAGGCACGTAAATGAGATGCCTCGTAACATCTGCGGGGGCAAGGCTTGAAGCCTCGCTCGGTGGTGGTGCTGCGGCCAGCTGAACCTATGCTAGCCCGGCCTGTTCCCGAGCGCCAGGAACTGCCGTAGCGATGCCTCACGGAGGCTCTGCCGCAGCGACCCCTCACGGAAGCTCTGCCGCAGAGACGCCTCAAGGAGGCTCTGCCACAGCGATGGCTCATGGAGGCTCTGCCGCAGCGACGCCACAAGGGAAATCTGCCGCAGCGACGCCTCAGGGAGGCTCTGCCGCAGCGACCTCTCACGGAAGCACTGCCGCAGAGACGCCTCAAGGAGGCTCTGCCACAGCGATGGCTCATGGAGGCTCTGCCGCAGCGACGCCACAAGGGAAATCTGCCGCAGCGACGCCTCAGGGAGGCTCTGCCGCAGAGACGCCTCAAGGAGGCTCTGCCACAGCGATGCCTCACGGAGGCTCTGCCGCAGCGATGCCTCACGGAGGCTCTGCCGCAGCGATGCCTCACGGAGGCTCTTCTGCAGATCGCTCGTCCAACACTGAAAGTCTAAATAAGATCACTTCCATGGTGCTCCTCAAAGCGGAGATACAAGCCGGTTCTCCGTACCTTTCATCAAGATTGCCGTAGCTAATGAGACGACATTCTAAATCTGCTATTTTTCTATTTCGATTCTAACTTTACTTTTATTTAAGCTTCGATCAAATATACAAGACAGTAGTGGGCGGTTGGAATAGAACCCAGAGGATCCTATCCCGCTTCTGATATTATCGAACCTAAGTTAGTTAACTTTTTTTAAAAAATAGTGATCACACAAATCTACGGAAATACATTACTAAACTGAACATGATTATCCAAAACAATTATGCTACTTCGATTACATTTACAAGTAAAACTAAGACACATAGTGTCTCAATGAGAACCAGCACGTCCGAATGCCACGCAGAGAAAGAGAGCGAGGCCCAGTGCGCGACCGTTTTTATAGGGCCGATATGGGGGTAGGCAGGTATGGGGTAAACTAGATTCGGTAATAATATTATTACAGTACCCGGCGATAAATATTGCACATCGACACCTGGAAAGAGACAATCGGCCAACTTCGGCTTCGTAGAGCGTCATCTCTGTAGCACGAAATACAAACAGTGCGGTATCTATTAGGAGCTGTTAAAACAATTTTAATTTGCTTCTTTTAATAATTCTTTTTATTCTTTGTATAAAATACACCAATAAGTGTTCTATAAGTGATGGCTTTAGGTTCGAGTAAAATAAAATAAAAAAGTAGCCAAGTGCGAGTTGGACTCGCCCATGAAGGGTTCCGTTGCAGCAAGTAACATAATATACATAGTACACATAGTTCTTGTAGTTCGTTGTAACTTTGATCGAAGTTTTAATAATAGTGTATTTATGACGTACTAAAAAAAAACTACTCATCAGATCGAGTTCAAACCAATTTTCGTTGGTAGTTTGCATGGTAATGTACATTATATATTTTTTTTAGTTTTTTCATTCTCTTACTTTAGAAGTTAGAAGGGGGGGGGGGGGGACACAATTTACCACTTTGGAAGTGTCTCTCGCGCAAATTATTCAGTGTAGACAAAAAATATATTAGAAACCTCAACATCATTTTTGAAGACCTATCGATAGACACCCACACGTGTAGGTTTTATGGAAAAAAAAATTGAGTTTCAGTTCTCAGTATGAGGGGCAACCGTAATTTTACTTTTTTTCTTTTTTTTTTTTAAATCGTAATGCGGTTCACAGAATACATCTACTTACAAAGTTTCAACAGTGTAGTTCTCATAGTTTCGGCAAAAAGTGGCTGTGACATACGGACAGACAGACAGACAGACAGACACGACGAATCTATAAGGGTTCCGTTTTTACGTTTTACGGAACCCTAAAAATATGTTCACATTATGTTTACGTATTTAATTATTTTGTTTTTTTTTAATAGGGCAGAGCCTTTATTAACAAAACTAAAATACAATGAGAACTACACTACGCTACATACCTAACAACTACTTACACTAAGCACACCTGAATTATCCATAGACCAATGAAGGTCTACAGATAATCAAGATGTTCAAGCCCACTACCAATCGGAAGCGTACCCAGCATGCTGGCGGCATTACCACGCTGAATGGCAATGCTTATGCGATTATTTTGGAAAATTACAGCTGTAGTATACATAATAAACACCATTGTACCTATTGTTAAAGTGAGACATTGTAATAAAAATAATAATAATTCTTATTCTCAATTACTTCCATTTCACTATCTGTGCTCTCAAAGAGGTCAATATCACTGTCACTATCAGCCGTATTTATCACTAGTCTATCAGTGTAATTGTCTAAACCATGTTTAATGCTTTTATATTCATTCTCACATTTGATTGTGCGATCGCAAACCTTTCTCCACTCTTCAGTCCCGATCATGTTTACTTTTTCAGTCAATAACGTTTTTACTTTAGTTAAATTCATACCCACATTTCTACAGGCTACAATAGCCTTTTAGTTGAGACCATATATTTTCAATTGGACTAAAATCCGGATGATACGGTAGCAATCGCAACACAGTGTGCCCATGTTCGGGAAGTACTTTGTCCACGGAAAACTCTGTATACCGCTCCTTGTGCTGACATAATTATAATGGCATAAATCTGGGTTTTTGTTAATTTTGGATCAACTGGAATTTCGTGTCTGTTTAACCAGTTGATCATTTCCTGTTTAATGATAATGACATACGGACATATAATCATGTCATAGCCGTATTTATCACTAGTCTATCAGTGTAAAAGTCTAAAAGCCGGGTCACACTGACGCCTCCCGCCGCGACAAAGCGATAGCGACGCGGGACGATATTTTTTGTAATGTTCGAATTTGTATGCAACCTGTCACACAGCTAGCGATAGCGATGCGATACGATACGCTCTCCCGCGCGACAAGATTCGGACGACAAACAGAAGATCGCTTCGCGATAATATCGCGCAGCAGCGCGAGACGGTCGGCGGGCGCGGGCGCTGTGTTCCGTCTATTACCAACCGACCAACCACGCTGTCCACCTGGTTGGTCGGTTAGTAAATTTTATTCTTAACCAACAACCTAGTTGGTCGGTTGATAATTTTTTTTCTTAACCGACAACCTACCTAGTTTGTCGGTTCGTTCACTCATTTTGTTCTTAATCAACAATATGGTTTGTTGGTTGATAAATTTTTGCTAACTATCTGGGTATCTGGTTTGTTGTTTGAAATATTTTCATTCCTAATCGACAACCTGGATTGTCGGCAATATTTGTTCTTAAAGTCCCCACCTCTTGGCTTGGTTGCAGCTTTTAACACAGTTACAATTAAAATCTATTCTACTCGTAATCACATTCATTCAGAAAGAGCCACACAGAAAGAGCTAACTGACTACTTGAGTAGGTGCATAGAAGATAAATGGATCAAAAATATATCATTATGTACAAACGTCCTACTGTATTTCTCAAGAAACTGTCTTATGATTTTCATTTTTATCTGGGAGCACTTATGTACTCGTACATAGATTGGGGAGTACAAAGAGTACAGAAAGTTTTACAAATATAATCCCGCTTGCTTACGCATTGCTATCTGACAAGACAAAACAAACATATGAAATATTTTTTCACCTAATGAAAAGTACGGTACCAAATTGGAAACCCGTGAAGTATAAGACAGATTACGAGGAAGCTGCCATGCAGGCTGTATTAAACGTTTTCCCGGGAATTGATTTGCGTGGTTGCTATTATCATTATAATAAGTGCATATGGCGGAAAGCCAAAGAATTAGGTCTTACATCAAGAAAGCTCACTCGAAGAATTATTGCTCTGTGTGCAGTTCTACCTTTGCTGCCCCATGATAAAATACTGGATGGCTGGGACTACATTAAAAAAGAATCTGTGGAATTAGAGGACGAAAACCGTTTGGATAATTTTTTCACTTATTTTGAAACTTATTGGCTTCGAAACGAGGAGTTTATCAAAATTTGGTCAGTATTTGGTGAACGTCATCGAACGACTAATTTTCTCGAGGGCTGGAATTTTAAGCTCAATAGCAATTTAGGAAATAAAAAAGTGAACATTATGCAATTACTTAATTTTTTGCAAAAGGATACGGCATTTTATACAGTACGCAGCAAGCAAATTAATAATAATACAGCACCGAGTAAGAGAAATGCATCGGATATAAAAAATGATGCGTATATATTAAGATGCCAAATGCAACTTTTAAATGGTGATATTTGTGTGGGGTATTTTTTACACAAAGTCAAATAAATAATTAAGAGATTGATGGCGGACTTTTTTTCTTATAATATTACATAAACTGCACTAGTGCAGAACAGTAATACGGTTGGGAACTCCTAAACTATAAAATGGTTGGTCAGTAGATAATGAAAGTTTATTAACGAACTAACCATTAATTCGTCCTTATAGTTTGTCGGTTAGGATCAAAAATGGAGATTACAAACTTTGTAGGTTGTCGGTTAAGACAAATTACTATCAGTTCAACTTGGTGGACAGTGTAGTTTGTCGGTTAGGATTAAAATTGGAGATTACTTACAAACTACCTATGTACCTAGGTTGTCGGTTAAGACAAATAATTACTATCGGTTAAACTAGGTTGACAGCGTAATTTGTCGGTTGGTACAGTTTGTCGGTTAGGAATAAAAATGTAGATTACTAACCGACAAACTATGACAGTTTGTTGGTTAGGAAAAATATTTACTAACCGACCAACTAGGTGGACAGCGTGGTTGGTCGGTTGGTAATAGACGCTGTGTTCTACGGCAGTCGGTACAAGCTGTCACACAGGGAAAGCGATAGCGTAGCGATACCGTAGCGATAGCGATACGATATCACGAGTTGTATTTTTTTACAACGTACTCGTGCGATATAGTGCGTTTCACGGAGATGTGTAGAAACCCGAAACAAAGGTGATGTCGTAACATAAAAATTGATCTATTTTTATGAAACTTTCAAAAATATAGGATCCGAGCAATATTTGGATTTACGGATTTGTACTGATCAAATAATTAATATCTAATAAATAATACTAGTTGGTGGGTTGATAGAAATAATATTATTTTTTATACTTTTTCCAGAATATTACTTCATAGTGTTATGAACAGTTTCGTGTAGTGCGAGGACAATTCGAACGAAATTTATATTATAAAGCTGAAGAGTTTGTTTGTTAGAACGCAAGGATCTCTGGAACGGCTGGACCGAATTGAAAGATTATTTCTTTGTAGGATAGTCCATTTATCGAGGAAGGCTATAGGCTATTTAACATTACGCTACTATCAACAGGAGCCGAACAGGAATGAAAAATGTAACAAAAACGGGAAAAATATTGCATTTTGAGATCTTTCGTTGCGTGACAGCTGATCTTATGCGTCATTAGAACCTAAATTTGTTCAAGATTTGAATTGGTACGACGTTTTTGATAGATGGCGTAGCAACGCGCGCGCGTGCAGCTAGTTATAGTTATACATTTTCCAAGTCACTGGTCCTAGTGTTACAGTCGTGCTTCTTTTTCGAACTCGAATGCGTACTACGAACTATCTTGTAAAACAAAAGCTGAGAAACGCTGGTCTGTCATATTGAGAGTGACATTGATTTCGTACATTTTATTGCATATTAGGTATATAATTTGAAACGAACTATAGTTTTTCTTCTAGTATTTTAGTTATGAATCGAACCGAAAGCCTTATTGAATTAGTTCGACCCCACCCATGTCTATACCACACTAGAGACAAGAACTATAAAAACAGTTTCAAAAAGGATATTCTTTGGGAAAAGATAGCCAAGGAACTTAATCAAAGTCGTGAGTACTTTATTACTATTTTACATATTATTATTAAAGTAATTAACAAATTTTTCTCTTATTTCACTAGCCAAAGTGGACGATCTCTGGTTTGTACGTGGAATTGGGAGAAGTGCACTGTCTTCCACTTGTGGTTCGTTTTCTATAGATTCTACCGTACAAGGCTTTGTTTTAATAAAATTGTGTAGGCAGCACGTTGCTTTAATAATTTCTATGGACAATTCCACATGGCATTGCATGGGACCTTTAAAAACTTGGAATTTCTGTGTTAGTTGTCCGAACACATTTTCTACGACACGCCGTGCACGGCACAGGCGATAATTGAAATTTCGTTTTCGTTCATCTTGCACTGTTACTGCTCTTGGGTAAGGTCTCATCAAATATTGCTTCAAACCGAAACCTTCATCACCAATAACCACGTGTGGTATGGGGTCATCATTTGTATTAGGTAGTGGCTTCGGTGGAAGTAAATCTTTCCCATTCAGAAACGATTTGTAAAAATTAGATTTTTCCAAAATTCCACTATCACTATGACGTCCATAGCTACCGATGTCTACGACTAAGAATTTATAATGAGGATCTACTATAGCCAGTAGAACAACTGAAAATATGTTTTTGTAACAATAATAATTTGATCCACTGTTGTTGGGGCACTTAATTTGTACATGTTTGCCATCAATACTACCCACACAGTTTGGAAAATTCCAAATTGTTCTATAGCCAATTTCAGACTCTCGCCATATATTTTCTGTGGGTGTGGGTAAATAAATTGGATGTAATACTTCCCAAATGACTTGTGATACTTGTTTTACAATTGTGCTGACTGTACTGCGCCCAACACGATGGGAAAATGCGATCGTAGTAAATGAATTCCCGGTTGTCAAATATCTGAAAAAAATGTTACAGGTGACGAGACAAAAAATAAATGGAAAAACCTTAAAGACTGTTATTCAAGATATAAAAAGGAAGTAAAGGGTACAACGGGTCAAAAAAGAAGATACGTAAATTGGCCTTGGGCTCCCTATCTACAGTTTTTAGATTGCACTACAGAATACCGACCATCAGCATCCAATGTTTTGATACCGACTGAAACTCCTCATAGTTCACAAACTAACCCAGATATTATGGATCTGACTACGTCGCTTAACACGCCTATCTCGACTGAGACGCCGCTGCTATTACCCGAAACACAAGGCACGCTCATATTCGAAAGATCCCCTACACTTGAGACTTCTCCTATATCTACGCCCATTATGGTAGAACCACCATCTACAACTACTGCATTTAAAAAGATTAAACCGCCTGAAGATGACATGGACAAAGTTATAAACTATTTAAAAAATAAAAAAAAAGCCGATGCAGTTGATCTGTTATTTAATAGTTACGCAGAAACCTTCAAAAAGCTGAAACCTAGAACTCAAGCTAAAATGAAACTGAAACTGGCACAGATTTTCACAGAAGCTGAACTTGAAGATCTAGACTCTGAAAATCTAATGTCCATTCTGTCACCATCATATTCCATTATAAGTACTCCAAGTACAATTATTGATGATGTAGAGAGTGCCCAAATTTTGAATGTACCCGCAGAAGTAGAGGCCGAAGATTTAACTATGCCCATGTAGATTTATAGTAGTACAAATAAAATGATCCTGGCTTACAATAATATCCATCCATCCAATAATATATGTGAGCCAGGATCATTTTATTTAGATTAGTCATCACATGCATGCATGCCTGGCTTTTGCTGGGTATTTCTGTCAAAGTAAAGCATTGAACGCTGTCTTGTCTCGCAGACCGTTCTCATGCGCCGTTCTGTGCGGAATCGGTGCCACAGTGCAGAAATAACAGTAAAATATTAACTTAATTCATACAACATATGTAATTTAAACTCATTTTTGAAGTGAAAACTTCTTTAGGCGCGCCTAGTAAAATTTTTCGTGAGGTATAAATTTAATTCTAGCATCACGGTCGGGTATGATAAGAAATCTTCGGGTAAACTCGGGACCTTGGCGATTGGGCATCTTGAAATGCGTCAGCCAATGGAAAATGCTGAAAGGGAGTGGCCTCGCCATCATGGCATGGCCATTTAGAAATGCGTGAGCCAATGTGAAATGCTGACGCATTTCTAGATAGCCATGCCATGATGGCGAGGCCATGCCCTCCGGTTACACCCGTGTAGTTCCCAAGATAAGCTATCAAATTCTGAGTTATAAGTTTTCACTTCTTTATTATTAAGATTGACGTGTAAATTGTACATTTATCAATAAAGTTAAAAACTTTGACTTTGACTTTATTATTTCAATTATTATTTTCGTTCGTGTTTTGTTTAATACGTTATCAATAGCACCTATCAATCTTCTTTTAAAAACTTGCGTCATCGTAGGCATTGCAAACAAATGTATTCGAATGATTGAATTAAAATACTTGTAATTATTACAAATGACATTTATATGACAAAATACTTGTAATTATGACAACATAATATGTACATATTTGTAATGGTCTTTAAATTCCCTTTATTTTGATACCCTATTCGATATGCTAGTTAAAAAAATATATCAGCTACTTAACATTTTGCATCAAATTTCGATTATTATGGATTTTTAAATTTACTACCTATCTAAGGACACTTGGGTAATTGAGACAAATCTAACGATATCTGAGTCGTCAAAATCCATCCAGCCGTTGGGAAGATACGTGGGGGGGAATAAAGAAATTTACAAACAAACAAGATACGCGCGAAAAACATAACCCTTCTTGCAGTCGGGTAATAATTTGTGAGTAAAAAAGCTATTTATGTATGACGTCATCGATAACTCTATAACGACTCGCGACTCCACTAACCTAGAATCCAAATACATATCATATGAATGTAATAACATTTCGGGTTTTGAAAAAAGTTTAAGTTAAAGTAATTATTGGTAAACTTACCTCAAGCAAATACATAGACGTTCTTTGGTGCCAATGGCACGTCTCCAATTGGTGTCGAGCTTTAATATATAAGGTCTTACAAGGTCATGCAATTCATCAAAAGTGGTTTGACTCATGTGAAAATACGTAAAAAATCGGTCCTCGTATGAACGCAGCTCTTTACACAAATGGTGGTACTCTCCAAACATATCTCGTTTCATATTTATGTCGTGAACCCAAATCCTTTTGGGTTTGCATTGTTTGCGTTTTTTCTTTTGGTACATTGCTAATAAAAGAAGAATTTCTTCTTCGTCGCTGTCCGACATGATGTATAACGTGAATATCGCTTTTGGTGTCACACCGGCTACGTTATCGCTACCGTCGGCGACCTTCCCGCCGCGGGCGGCGGGAAGGTCGCCCTGTGTGACGTGGTACGTACCGCTATCGCTTCGTATCGCTATCGCTACCGGATCGCTATCGCTGTCGGATCGCTGTGTGTGACCCGGCTTTAAACCGTGTTTAATGCTTCTATATTCATTTTCACATTTGATTGTGTGATCGCAAACCGTTTTCCACTCTTCAGTCCCGATCATGTTTACTTTTTCAGTCAATAACGTTTTTACTTTAGTTAAATTGATACCCACATTTCTAGAGGCTACACAGCCTTTTAGTTGAGACCATATTTATATTTTCAATTGGATTAAAATCCGGATGATACGGTGGCAATCGCAACACAGTGTGCCCATGTTCGGCAAGTACTTTGTCCACGGAAAACTCTATATACCTCTCCTTGTGCTGACATAATTATAATAGCATAAATCTGGGTATTTGTTAATTTTGGATCAACTGGAATTTCATGTCTGTTTAACCAGTTGATCATTTCCTGTTTAATGATGTTTGAGTTGGGGGGTCTTTCAACATATTTATTGTTGTGATAGGGTGCGTTGTCGATAACTAGAACGGAATCACTGGGTATATTTGGGAATAATTGATTAACCAGCCATTTCTCGTAGTTATCGTTATTCATTTCATTGTGATAGTCACCTGTAGTATCCGTGGATTTATACGTTAAAAAGGGACCGGGTACAAAGCATTTTTCATTTCCTGCATGAACTATTATCAAACGTTGCCCTTTTGAAATTCGACTTTTTTACTCCTTTTTTCTTATCATCACTCCAAGATTTTAGACTACAGGCCCGTGAACAAAATTTACGGGTCAAATGAACCAGCAGGAGACCTATGTAGGATGATAGACGGGTACAAAATAATAAGATTCAGCACAATGCCGTCACTTGTAAGCTGTCCAACTGAGTGCAGGTGAGAATTCAAAAGTGCAAGTAGAGTGGGTACATTTTGGTCATTTGTTTCTGTACGGCATTCTTACCATCCAATAGATCCATGAAAAATAATGAGAAATCGCATAGTGCCGTACAAAAATAGTGATCCACGATCCACGAAGTCGGAAACATTATTGATAATCCGGAAATTTTGAGGGAAAATTTTGTCATTTGATACTGTACGGCATCGGTTCCATACAGTTGCAATACCTCTTCTAACCCATTATTCCGAAACGCCGTATAAAAATAATGGTCCAAATGGAAATGATCGGGGGTTCAACTTCCTCTTTTCAGTGATCCGGAGAGGTGATTTGAAAAAGTACGGCATCGGTTCCAAATGATTATCTAGCACTCAAACGGACAATTAAAAATAATGCCGTCTAAAAATTACTGTTCATTTGAATGTTCACCGATAATTACATTAATTTCATCGTATACTTCATTTATAAAGGTGGTAGGTCATTTGATCCTGTACGGCGTCTTATTTTTCTACATGACATTGCTAAAAACTATTGTTGTATAATAATGCCGTACAAAAGAAAGTGTTCTAAAAAAAGTAACAGAGGAATACAAAACATGCAAGTTTTCAATTATTTGAATAACCATAGATTAATTAACTATAGGAATCTTCAACATATTATCATTGTTTTAAATAGTATTCAAGTAAATAAATTGGAAAAAATAATGCCGTACATTTTAACCCTTAATCAAACAAAATATGTACCACTTAGTTAGAAACTCGGAAACTCGGAAAGCATGTACTTAAGGGCAAAAACTATTGAGATTTTTATTGTAGAAAATAAAATTTTACACTTTTTGTTCCAAGAAAACTTTTTTGTGAAACGTACCGTTTGCGATTTATGGCCCATTTAAATACCGGTTTGTCTATCACGGCCGATATCTCTTGAAATATTAGATTAATCAATAAAACGAATTGAACAATTCTTAAAGATCAGTTTATTCTCTACAACTTAATACATAAACAAGTAATAAACAAGTAAAAACAAGTAAAAGATGTAAACAAGTAATAAAATAGCTCTGTGCAAATAAAAATCAGAAAACACATATAACAACTAAATTGAAACCTGGAAGTCTACAAATTCAGCTCAACAACATCCACAGTGGTGAGAGAAACCAACACAATACCTTATCAACACTATTATGATAACAATAAAAACATAGTGGAGTGAAAATCCGTTACGCCAAATTGAACATGATTCGACACATTTGACTATAACATTTAACTCTGAACGAATGATCACTTTTTAGAGATTTATATGAAGATTTTTAAGCATAATTGGTAAAAACTAATATCAAAACATTGTTTTTTTAAGTGTTGTTGTGATAATTATACAAATATGTGGGTATAATAATATAAATATGAATGCATTTGAATTGACATGAGTGATACATCTGACATCCTCTCTTCTTCGGACAGTTGACAAGTGACACAAAACAAAGGTCATAGACAATTTGAACGTGTTTTAAATAATTTAAGTTTGACTGAACACAATACTTTGTTATTTGCCAAGATTTATTGCACAGACTCGTCTTAGAAGATCAACAATGTCTGATACATCGTCTGATAGTTCAATACTAAGCTTGTCAGATGAATCTATTAATGAAAATGAGATATATGTAGAACTTAAAAACCAAGTAAAACAGTTGACGAATAAACTCTCATCTGCTCACCGCGAAATAGAAACCTTAAATAGCAAAAATGGTTTTCTTCAGGCAGAAAATGACGAACTAAAAACACTGATAGACCGCTTTAAAAAAAAAGGGAACCTTGCTGACAACCCTGTAATGCTTAGCAGAGAAAATAAGCTTTTATTATCACACAAACAACAAGACCGGAATAACTTTATATCGACCCAATCAGAAGTAGAACCTATTATAACTACTTCACAAACCTCGACAAAGTCTGGAAAAGGAGCACAAATTAAATTTAATAATGACATCTCCAATAAAAATAATTTCAACTCTAAAACAGGTAAAAACTCTAATATACAGGTGAGGAGAAAACAAAGCTTGAAAAGTGACACTCACATAAAAAACACAAAAACACAGCCAATGGCACGATACTTAGCAGAATCACATTCCCTGAAGAAGAATAATAATATAAAAAAAAATTTGATTCTGGCGGATGAACAAGGACAGCACATTAGACACACAATGCAAGAACTTTTAGGGGATGACTATGAGGTGAAATGCATTATGAAGCCAGGAGCTCGTTTTTACAGCATTTTGCAATCAACTGAAATGGAAACTATAGACTTTACAAAAAGTGACAGTATTGTCGTATTAGGAGGCACAAATGATAAGGTGCCTTATGAGTTTCAGACCATTCTGCACTCTTGGTTACAGTCGGTCACACATACTAATGTTGTAATTCCAGAAATATTATACAACAAACATCTTAGAGAGAAAAAAATTAACTATGAACTAGAATTCATATGCAAACAGTATAATCACGCAACTTATATAGACATGCACTACTCCGACCGACGTCTATTTAGACATGAGTTCTGCATAAATTTGAGTCGGAGCATACTAAAGGAGATTTTACACATTCATTATAAGCACAATTTTAATCTACATGTAACTTACAAACAAAAACGAAATTATTCTGTGTTATTTCATACAAATAAAAACAATTCGACCCAAACTGATGATGTAACAGATAGTGAAACTGTATTAATTAATAATGACAATTCTTTAATAGTGACTAATGACATTCTCAACACTAATGGCAATTTTTTTCGTTCATAAATACATTAACATATTACACCAAAATATTAATGGGTTATTTAATAAATTGGATAGGTTACAAGTGTGTTTAGACGATTTATCGAATGCAAGTACGCAAATTGACATTGTATGTGTAACAGAGCACAATATGAAAGATGGCGATCAACAACTTCTTTATGCAGAAAATTATAGTCTTGCGTCATGTTATACTAGGCCACAACGACATGGGGGCTCATGTATATTATCACACAATAGTTTAGCTTGTACAACAATAAACAAGTTAGTCAAAGAGTCAATCCCTAACGTGTATGAATATTCAGCTATTGAAGTAAATGGACTTGGAATATATGTAATTTGCATCTACCGACCTCCAACAACAAAAAATCAAAACATTTTAATTTTTTTTGATAAATTAGGTAAACTCTTAGAATTCTGTTGCAAAAATAATAAAAAAACCATAATATGTGGCGATTTCAATTTGAATTTGTTGAGGAACTCGAAGTATACTGAAGAACTAATGAATATCTTATTAGAATACAATATGAAATGTGAATTTAAAACAGTGACGCGACATCAAAGCAATACATGTATTGATAATATTTTTCATAACGTACGTGGTAGCAAGGGCAGAATACTTGAATTGGGTTTATCAGACCACTCTTCTCAAGTCTTAAAAGCTCCGGTCCATAAATCTTATAAATTCAACCATTGGTATATAGAGACACGAGATTATAGCAAAGAAAACCAAACAAAGTTCATAAATGCCATTAAGAGTTTAAGCTTCCAGCATGTATATGAAAATGGTGATGCCAATCTATCGTTTACTGACTTCCATGAAACTCTAATACTTTTTTATGATTTATGCTTTCCTATCATTAAAAAAAAAACTCTAACACACCAAAAACCAAAATGGATTTCAAAAGGCATTAAAGTGTGTAGCAACAAAAAACGTAGTTTACTGTGGAAATACAGACGAAATCCCAGTGACAAAATTAAAGAAGAATTAAAAACTTTTTCCGAAAGATATAAAAGAATTATCAACCTCACAAAAAAATCACAAAACAACTATTACATAAATAACTCAAACAACAAATCGAAAGCTGCATGGAATGTTATAAACAATAAAAAAAGTAATGTACCCAAAGAGAGTATTAGTTGTATAAATATGCAAGCACAATTTATTACAAATCCAGTGCAGATAGCAAATGCCTTTAACAACTATTATGCAGATCTAGTAAAACCCAACCCGCAAGTAGATGATAATATTATCCGATTAAGTCATACACCAAGTAGTTCATTATTTATGTCGCCAGTGATACCTTTCGACATTTTCTGTATCATTAAAAACTTGAAAAATACAAATAGCGTCGGATATGACGGCATCCACACAAAAATGCTTAAATTAGTGGCTCATCTAGTTGCTCCCATTCTGTGTAATATTATTAACATGTGTTTAGAACAAGGAGTTTTCCCTGAAAACCTAAAGCTATCTATCATAAAACCCCTATATAAGAAAGGTTTGAAGGATGAAATTGGGAATTATAGACCAGTAGCATTGTTATCGGTCCTTTCTAAAGTAGTAGAAAAAGTAATTTATGATAAATTTTACAACTATTTTGAATTTAACAAAACTTTTACAGACAATCAGTATGGTTTCAGAAAAAAATTAAGTATCAATTTAGCCATTTTCAATTTTCTTAATACCGTTACGGCAAGCATGGATAGAAAAGAAAAAGTGGTTGCCCTCTTTTTAGATATGAGTAAAGCATTTGATCACGTGGACCACAAAATACTCTTAAAAAAGCTACACTGCTATGGGATTAGAGGAAATGCATACAATTTAATGAAATCATATCTGAGCAACAGGAAGCAAATCACGCGTGTTGATAGGTTCTGCCCAAGGACCAAAATGGTTAAACAATTTGACTCAAATGAGCGAAAGGTTTTATATGGGGTGCCACAAGGCAGTGTAATGGGACCGTTAGCATTTATAAAATATATTAACGACTTTCCAACTACAACATCAAATCCTATGACTCTATTTGCTGATGACTGTACAATTCTATTTGTGGGCGATCGTAATATTAATGACATAAATTTGACATTTGCGGCTTTAATTGATTACCAGTATAAAAATAATTTGAAAATGAACATGGAAAAGACTTTCGTTATGAATTTTAAACAACGTCAAAATGCAAATGATAAATTGGACATTACATATCTTAATAATACTATTGAAGAAGTTGATTCAATTCGATTTTTAGGAATTACTATTGATAATAAACTAAAATGGAAAATACAAGTAGACAATGTTTGCAAGCGATTGTACCAAACAGCATATGCTCTTTCCAAGTTGAGAAAGGTTGTTGACATAGAAACTTTACTAACTGCATACCATGCACATGCAGCATCGATTTTACGCTATGGTATCATATTCTGGGGTAATTCGACAGACAAAGGTAAAGCATTTAGGGCTCAAAAGAGATGTGTACGTGCGATTTTGGGGTTAAAGCAGATAGACTCTTGTAAAAATCACTACAGAGATCTAAACATTTTTACAATGCCTTCTCTGTACATCTACGAAGTTGGAGTATTCGCTAAGACCCATTTTCACTTATTTAAACCTCAAGGTTACATTTCGTCACGTCTAAAAATAATGGAAGCCCACTCAGGCAAGCTTTGTCAACCGAAGTGCAAGACATGTCTTTTTAGCTCAAGTATTTTTGGCATGTTACCTAAAATATACAATAAAATACCAACAACATTAAGGATTGAGAATGACATTAATTGTTTTAAAGCGGCTTTAGTCAAATTGTTGTTAAGTAAGGCTTACTACACGATTGAAGAATTTTTAAATGATACGGACATTAGTTTAAATGTTAATTGAAATTTATTGAAATTTGGTTATGTACTAACATTTGATAATCACCTTAATTGTTATATTTTAATGACTTTTATGACAAGAATGAACTAACACTTGCATGCTAAGTTATTGGCCGAGATAGAGTGCCCTTGACGCCGACCTGAAGAACACAATGTATAATTGTTTTACCTATTCTCGCAAGGATTAAATGAATTGAATTGAATTGAATTGAACTTTTGTAAAAAGCTTTTTTTTGTAATGTCCATACTTTTTGATTTATAAGACGTTTAAAATCTCTTATTCCGCCAAAAATATTATAAATCAATGAATTGTATTAAAATAAACAATAGTTTTGTTTGTGGTCGGTTATTAGACCATGAAAATTCTGATAAAAAATAAGTAAATAAATATAGACCAGGTTTTTCACGCACATGAGGTGTATGTTAGCTATGGCAATATAGTGATGCGTCCAACATTAAACTTCTTCAAACTCAAAATATTACAGACTTTAAAAAAAAAACAATTTTGGCAAAAGTTGTAGAGAATAAACCGGTCTTAAAACATGGATTGATGCGTCTTATTTATATAAATATCTCAAGAGCTATCAGCAGCGATAAAACCCCCGGTTCATTAAATGGGCCGTAAACGGTACGTTTAACAAAAAGTTTTGGGCAACAAAAGGTGTTAAATTATACTTTCTACAATAATGACTCCAATAATATTTGCCCTAAAGTACATAGTTCCCGAGAAAACGTTTTTTTTCAAGATGACGCTTAAAGATCCACCTGAATCTGTCAACATTTTGTTATTTTATGCTCAGTAAGTGATCATACATCTTATAATAAATAAATTGGGAACGAAAATTTGTAAGTTAAATTATATTTTTACTGGCCTTTAATATGAACTTTCAGATTTGTACGGCGTTAACTTTTCTTAGTCATACATTAAATTCAAATAAATTATCAGAATGTCGTTAAAAAATCGTACCAACTATCACCCTAAAGTACATTTCGTCATATGCAATGTTCTGGAGGTTTTTTGCCATTTACTGACTTTTGGACTAACAAAAATGTCCGGCACGTATAAAATTTGTATCTATGGACAAAATACTTTCGGAATAAATTAATTTTACGTTGTGTCAAACCACCTCTCCGGATCACTGAAAAGAGGAAGTTGAACCCCCGATCATTTTCTCTTGGACCGTTATTTTTGTACGGCGTTGCGGAATAATGGGTTAAAAGAGGTATTGCAACTGTATGGAACCGATGCCGTACAGTATCAAATAACCAAATTTTCCCTCAAAAATTCCGGATTATCAATAATGTTTCCGACTTTGTGGATCACTATTTTTGTACGGCATTACGCGTTTACTCATTATTTTTCACGGATCTATGGGATGGTAAGAATGCCGTGCAGAAACAATTGATCAAAATGTACCCACTCTACTTGCACTTTTGAATTCTCACCTGCACTCAGTTGGACAGCTTACAAGTGACGGCATAGTGCTGAATCTTATTATTTTGTACCCGTCTATCATCCCACATAGGTCTCCTGCTGGTTCATTTGACCCGTAAATTTTTTTTTTTTTTTTTTTTTTTAACATTTATAGGTTTATACTTGACCACCATCTCGCCTGATGTTAAGCGACGATGCGGTCTAAGATGGAGCGTGCTTACCTAGAAGAAACCGATTCACTCTCGATTTGAAGACACCAAGATTATAACCATCGGGAAAAACCCACTCAGGCAACTCATTCCACAGTCGAGACGTTCTTATCACAAAAGTAGAGTCAAACCTCTTTGTTCATGTCTTTGGAACATCAACCATGAAACGATGCCGCTTCTTCGAGTTACGAGAAGTCCGATAGAAAAAAGGGCTAGGTGGTATTAGATCATGCAGATCAGATGCACACTCTCCGAAGTGTATCCGATAATAAACCGATAAGCTAGCAATTTTCCGGCGATGTTCAAGAGTTTGCAGTCTTTTTCGCACAAGAGAATTATTGCCTATGAGCCTTTTAGCCCGCCTCTCGATCGATTCCAGAGCCTCAAGCTGATACTTAGCCGATCCATCCCAAAGGTGCGAACAGTACTCCATACAAGAGCGAATCTGTGCTTTATATAATAAAAGCAATTGTTCAGACTTGAAGTACTTTCGCACCTTTGAGAGGACACCTAGTTTTTTTGCAGCTAATTTAGCCTTGGACTCGATATATGAGCCAAAGTTGAGTGTAGATGTCAGGGTAACACCCAAAAGCTCAAGATGATCAGTAACCGGCACGGATACACCTCGAAAAGTAGGAGTCTGTAGAAATTGACTCCTTTTTGCGGAGAACAGACACGCCTGCGTCTTTCCTTCATTAAACTTGGCCAGATTGGTTTCGCCCCATTCAGAGACTGCCTCAAGGGCCAAGTTCAAACGCTCGACCATACTCTCTCTCAATACCTTAGTTTGTTGACCGCTGGCTCTCGCGCTAGACATGTAACTCTCCACAACGGTGCTATCATCTGCGTACCCAAAGATACCGGGCTTCAGCAGATCGTTGATATGTAGCAGAAAAAGCGTCGCAGAGAGTACCGACCCTTGAGGGACTCCAGCATTAATACCCATTTGGTCCGACGAGCAGCCATCAATGACAACTCGTATGGACCGATCTCTCAAGAAGTCCGATATCCACGCAATAAAACCTGGAGACAAACCATAACTAGAAAGCTTGCTAATAAGGCCATCATGCCAAACCCTGTCAAAAGCCTTCGAGATATCCAGGGAGACTGCAAGTGCTTCCCCGTGTTTCTCGATAGCTTCACTCCAGATGTGAGTGACATACGCCAGAATATCCCCAGTCGACCGGTTTCGGCGAAACCCGTATTGCCGGTCACTGAGGAGGTCGTTAGATTCTAGGTATGCCAGGAGCCTGCGGTTTAAGACACGTTCCATAGTCTTGCAGAGTATGGACGTGACCGAGATGGGCCTGTAGTTGGCAGGGTCAGCACGACTACCCTTTTTGGGCACAGGTTGCACGTTAGCAAGCTTCCACGATTGTTCACGGGCCTGTAGTCTATTTCCCTTTAGTGTGGGATGTATGTATGTAAGACTCATCCATGTAGACGATATTTTTTCCTCTTTCGCGAAATTTGCGCATTTTATCGAGATATTCCATTCGTTTGAGCCTTACATCGTGCTTTTCCATTAAAACTTTTCGATTGTCTTCCATTTTAGTGAACCGAAATCCCATCTCGTGAAGTATTTTTCTCAACGTCTTTTCAGACCCATTGTAATTAATAGCTTCACATAATTTAGCTTTTAATGACTTTATTGTTGGCAGTTCATTAAATCGTAAGTGAAAATCATACACCATTCTTTGAACAACATCATAATCAAAATCGTCCATATCCAAACGAAATTGCTTTTTTGGTCTCCCTTTTTTTGGAGTGCTAAACTTAATTTCAGTAGAATGTGTTTCAGTACTGACTTCGTTTAATATATTGTTCAAAGTTCTTCTTGAAATTCCAGTGGCATTTGCAACTCGCGCTTGAACCTTCTTAAAATAACAACTTACAGTTTTATCTTCATTTTTTTTAAATCTGTCAGCTTAAAAATATTAAAAAGGTTAGAAAATATTTATAAACATTGTAGATAATTTGGCGTGACTGACCTCGTAAAGGTTTCCCTTTTTTTCCTAAAGATGCCATAGTACAACTTTAAATTATTTAAATTTGGGGGTGTTAACAACTCTATATATTTTTTTTTAACTGGACGCGACCGCACTCTATCGCACTTGAACAACGACTGACAAAACGTAACATAGGTAGTGTGTGACGGAGATAATGCTCTACGAAGCCGAAATCAGCCGACTGTCTCCCTCCAAAGGCCGATGTGCAATACTTATCGCCGGGTACTGTACATTATCATACAATAATATTATTTACAAGAATTGCTCGTTTAAAGGTATAAGATAGATTCGCAGCAGCGAGCAACACAGAACATGCTTCCCGATCAACTCCTGCAACTCGATCTTCCGTGCTTGCGCGGAAGATCGAGTTGCTCGATGATTCGCAGAGACTTGATAAAGAGTATCAGTTATTTTAAATAACTTATTTACGTTTTACGTTTAAATACCTACAATATATGAGAGCGCGCGGTTCGAATCAGTCGCGCTCTGATGATTGCGGACAACGGACAGCAGGACGACAGGAATACCTCCCCTTAACTAAAATTCTAAGTTGTAAGTTTTCACTTCTATCCTTTTTTATTTAATTATTATCTACCTATTCTGAAAAGTTTAGGCGCTAGCTGAAAATTTTAGAGGATTTGTAGGTAGGTATTAAATAATAAGATTGTACTTGCGCGATCATTGTGTTATTTTATTATATAATTTGTTCCTTAGTACCTAAGTACTACATAAAACTGTATACTTGTCACCACACTCACACTCGCGCGCGAATCTGCGCTCCAACGAGTGCCTCAAGCTTATAGTGCCACCAACTTATCTGTAAACCAACTAAAAGCGGAACTACTGACACCCACAGGACACAGAGACAAAAGTTGTCTAATTTTGTAATAGGTGGCAAACACTTTTGGATCGTGGCGCCATCGCTTACATCATACAGATAAGTTAGTCCCATAGCAAAAAGTTCGCTCGTGATTACAGCGGGAGTGTGAGTCGCGTAAAAACATGCGATCGGACTAAACATTCATAATATTTTAATACAACTACGATGGCTATCAACTTTTTTCTTTTTCGAAGCTGTCGTCTTTAACTCCGTCCATGTTTTCATCTCTACCCTTTTCTTCTATCGATTTCTCCTTTTCTCTGTAAGCTTCGACGTCGTCTATTCCTGAGAAGACTGCTTTCTTTTCGATTTTACCGAGGATTTTCTTATCATGGAATGGATGATTGTGAAAATGTGCCCTGAAATAACATTCGGAGTTTGTTAATTTAACATTTTCTGGAAAACATCTACCTACACTAAAGCAGGTTAATAATATATTTTCGAGATGTAAAACCGCTGTCAACAGATGGGTAACACGAAACCACGTCCCTCGAAAATATAGGGATGGTTTACCTCTTTGGTCATCAGATAATACTTTTACTGAACACGTGAACACAGATGAATACAAATATCTTGAAACTGGAATAGGTACGTAATGTCTACCCAGCACGAATTGGCGGAAGAATAGCTAGGTACTTTTATAGTGTAGAGGAGGCGGGACGAACAAGTAATGTGCTTGATAGGCAGCCCCTAACAGCACAGCGTCACGCAGCTATTGGAACATGAAGAGTCCAAATCATTACCTAGCACTGAGCTCGTTTCTCAGAGAAAGATATATGATTTACCTATTTCTATGCCCTGCAATTTCTCTGGAAACATTGCCCTTCAAACCGGAATACGGTGGCGTTTGTACATTACTGCTCGACGTTTCGGCAGGGTTACAACCGCCGTGGTCACTAGAAGTCTTCTCGTTTTCGTTTAAATTATGTGTTGAAATCGTCAAAGTTTAAAACAATAAAAGTTTTGTAGTAATACAGTGTTACGTTTTACAAAAATGTATGGTGTGTAGGTATATTACCTAAATCAAATATTACCGAGCCCTCGCTAGGAACGAATATGCGCTTGAACATGGCCCGCAAAACCAAGTTGTGAATTGTGGGTAGGTATAGGAAGGTAGAGTATCTCAACAGGTAGGTTTGAGGATGAATATGGACAAGACGAAGGTCATGTCGAATGTTCATGTCTCAACAGTAACCGGACTGTTGGGAATACCACACTCGAAGTTGTTGACGAATACGTCTACCTGGTTCAAAAGATCCAATTAGGTAGATCCAACTTCGACAAAGAGGTCCAGCGAAGGATCCAACTCGGATGGGCAGCGTTCGGGAAACTTCGGCACATCTTTGAGTCCAAAATACCCCAATGCCTAATGACAAAAGTATTTAGCCAGTGCGTGTTGTCAGTGATGGCTTATGGAACTGAGACGTGGGCCTCATAACAAAGCTCAAAGTCACACAGCGAGCTATTTTTTTGAAGAGTATTTAATAACACAGTCACACACACACACACACACCCTCACACACTCACTCGCATACACACAACCTCTCTCTCTCACACACACACACACACATACACTCACGCGCACGCACACACTCACTCTCTCACAACCGCAAGATGATTTTAAATTGTATTATTAGATGTAGAAGAGCAGGAATTCTCAAAACAGGCGTTTTTGCTTAAAGATAATTTCTGGTTATATTATATAAGTTACTTTTGTATTTTGTTACTGAAATAAAACTTTTTGATTTTTTTTTTTTGACACAGCGAGCTATGGAGAGAGCTAAGCTCCGAGTCTCTTTGCGCGACAGAATCCGTAATGAGGATATTCGCAAAAGAATTAAAGTGGCCGACAAAGCTCAAAAAGTAAGCAAGCTGGTGTGGCAATGTGCAGGCCACATCGCTCGCAGAACTGACAACTGATGGGGAAGAAAGGTTCTCGAGTGGCGACCACGAACCGGAAGACGCAGTGTTGGACGGCCTCCCACAGATGGACAGATGACCTCACAAAGGTCGCTGGAAACCGCTGGTTGCAGGTTGCGCGGGATCGTTCGTTGTGGAAATCTAGGGGTGAGGCCTATGTTCAGCAGTGGACGTCTTGCGGCTGATGATGATGATAGGAAGGATTCGGGCGGTTCTTACTTATGAAATGTTTTGATGGAATAATACCTACCTATTTACAGCGATGGCGCCCTTAGTTTCAATGAAGGCGTTACACTTGTTTTTCCGATACTCGATGCAACGCCAGCGTCGTACGCCGGTCCGCGTCGCCGTCCAAGTCAAGTTGTATATGTACCGGTTCAGGATCGCTTGCAGGGAGCCACGAATGGATATCGTGTATTGCAGGTTTGACGGATTTACTGGTAATATTTTAATCATTTAGTGTACCTATTTCATAAATCAAAATGTCAATTATTACTCAAGAACGTAAGTATTACGTAGCGCCCTTTGTAGCACAGCGTTACGTTCTTCTGTAACCACCCACCCGAGACCATCAGAGTTAGGGATCTCTCCCCTAAACGTCACTTTTACTTAAATGCCGCCACAATAGTGGCCATTTTGGGAGATTTTTTTTTTAAATAAAGAGTGGCGAGACGAGCAGGACATGTGCCTGATTGAAAGCAACATGCCTGCCACATAACAGTACAGTGACACGCAGCTATTGGAACATGAAGAGTCCAAATCATTACCTAGCACTGCACTGCGCTCGTCACCCAGAGATCTAAGATCGTATATCTCTAAGCCCTGTAATTTCTCTGGAAACATTGCCCTTCAAACTGGAACACGGTAATGTTTGCACATTACTGCTTGGCGGTAGAATAACTGGCAAAGGTTTGGTACTTCCCCAGGCGGACTCTGCCACGAGTCCTACCACTACAATTTAAATTCCCCTGCAATTTTGTTAAAAACGTTAACTGTTTCAATACCAGGGGGTATTGTAACCCTTTTTTTTTCCCGTAAATCGGAACGCATCGATTTTCTATGCGGCCGAGCGATATACGGACATCACTAAAAAAAGTCGTTCCTCTTTACCCCCGTCACTAGCTGGCTGTTAGCGGGAGTGGTGGAAGGCGGCCATTTTGCGAGCGATTTTTCGAGCGGGCGGCCGCGTGCCGTCCCGCGTCGTTGATTAATTATTATATATATTGGTGGAATTTGAAGATTTTGGTGAGTTATGTGAGGTGATTGAGCTGTTAGATCGTCGATCGATCGATTGTTCGTGTCGCAGAAATGTGAAAACATGTTTTTTATAGTGACGTGTCCCGAGGCTAACGCGGCGAGGCGAGACGGCCAGCGTCGGCGCCCGGCGGCCATCCGCATCGTGCGCGTGCCTGTCTTCGTCTCTAAGTGACCACACCTTCCTAAAGGGGTAAGTCGAATAAAGGAAAATGTACCGGAAGGCCGCGTGTAGGCGGGAGTCTGACGAACCCGTTGTTAATGTTGTTTGTTCTTTCGTAGGAGGTGGTTTTGGAGGGCTGTTTGGTTGTGGGTTGGAGAGGCCCCAGGCGGTTGGAGACGCCCTGGTGTGTGTGGTGTGGAGTGGTCTGGCGGTTTTCCCGGGCTGCGCCCTATTCGGCGGTCGACCCCGAGCTCGTGCCTCGTGGAAGGGACGACGCTCGCCGGAACCCGACAGGTTTTTTTTTGATAGTGAAGAGTGGTGGAAGTTGAAATGGAGAGTGGTGGAGGCCTATTCGCCAGGCCGGGCTATGGGCCTTGTTAGGTTAATACAGGTCAGGTTTCTGACCTAGATAATAACTAAATTTCTATGTTCTATAACATATACTTTTACCTGATGTTGCTGTTAAACATTAATTTCATAGGAGCTTACAGTAGTTAATAACCTAAGATACTTTTTCACCCGAGTAAACTAGGTGTATGGCTATACGTTGGATACCATACTTCCTGTAAGTGACTGAGAGTCAGTCATAAACTGACGTTGTACTTGTAATGTGTAATGTTGTCTTTTACCTTACTTCATCTACTATAAATATAGTTATAAATTTCTTGGTCTTACACCAATTACCTAATAATGTTATTTCAACGGTTTATTCTTAGTGCGTGGGAACGGACGTTGTACTTGTAATTTGTGGTTAGGTCACTTACCATACTTAGTCACCTGGATAGATAGTTATAAATTCCATGGTCTTACACCATACTGATGAAGGCCTATATATTGTCTAGCCTAAGATATTGTCAGTTCTCGGTAACAGTATAGGTTCCTGGCTGTAAGGAGGGGTTGATTTTCGCCCAATTACTGATCTAACCTAACCGGGGAGTTTTGCCTTTGCTGAACCCCTCTCTAACCTAGGGTGGTATTCGGAATTTACCCATCTTTACTAAAGGACCCTGTACTGGGAATAACCAAATTTTAATATAGAGGTTGTCGAGGAATTCTTCAAATTCCTTTTTTTTGTCTTTTGAAGGAACAGTAACTCAACGATCAACCCCTGGCCTTTTACCCTTTTTAGTATTGATGTATGCCTTTGTGTCCTATCAATAAACGCTTGAAAAAGTCTTACCTTTTTTTACTTAAACTTTAACTTTTTTCCGGGGAGGTTTGGGAATTCAATTTTCACCAATTGAGTTCTCAACCCTTGACCCCGGATACCCTTACAATTTGGCGCCCGAACAGGGACCTTTTCAAGCATTTATACGCTATATATATACTATATAACGCTATATAAGACTGTATGGGATGTTTTGCACGTTATTGAAGCTTTATAGGATGTTCTGTGTTCTTTCTAGGCTGTTTTAGGTTATAACTACCTGGTTATTGTTGTATTATTTTACTATACCTGACTATATGTTAGTTATAGACTACTATATGTTAATTTTTTAACTTTACTTACTATAAGTAAAGTTTTCTACCTTTTTAGGCTTTGTTGAGTTGTCATTGCCTGTTTATTGTTATATTCTTTTACCATACATGACTATATGTTAGTTATATACTACTATATGTCAGTTCATTTTTAACTTTCCTTATTATAAGTAAAGTTTTCTACTTTTAGGCTGTGTTGAGCTGTCACAACCTATTTATTATTATACCCTTTTACTATACCTGACTATAAGTTAGCTGTATAACCCCATATGTTGTTTTTTAACTTTACCGACTGTATGTGAAGTTTTCTACCTTTTTAGGCTATTTATAGATCATATATATGACTATATGCTGGTTATATGACACTATATAACATTTTTCTTATTGTTTTATTATTTTAAAGCTTTCAAGACGTGCTTAACTACTATAAGTCTTCGATCGTGGTCTTCTACCTCTGGTTTCGGTCTGTTGCTCGATTCTGGATCGTGTTACTGTTACCTTTTCAACCTATAACTTTGAGTTTGTTATCATAATAACGGTTTAATATTGTTTAACTACTGTTGTATTGTGCGGCTAGTATTATAACTTTTTAGCATAAGCTATATTCCTAAGTTTATCTAATTTTAAGTATAGTTCTGTTTACTTAAGACTTTGAATATGGAGGAACGTCCCATATCTTTCCATTTACTGAATGTTGATGAGTTGAAATATGAAGTATGTATCCGCGATGCCCTTCCGGAGGATAATATACAAAAGTTACGAGCTCAGGTGAAAAAGTTAAATGCTCAGATGAGAACTGATGAAATTGTAACTTATGAGGGTGATATTTCTGCCGAACTACTGTGTGTTCAGGGTAAACTAGGGGAACTAGAGGAGACTTGTGCTCGACGCCCATTACTATTAAAATATCTGAATAGGATACAAGCTTTAGGTAATCATCTCTTTCATCGGTTGAGTCGCCTTTCACCTTCCCTCGAGGAAGACTGTGTCCGTAAAGCTCAGCTGGACGAACGTTTGGGTGTTATCACTAAGAAGATGGATCGCATATTGCAAAATTTTCGTAGTAGTGTTGAATTTACCCTTGCAGATGATAAGCCGTTGTGTGGAGCTCAAGGTGACCCTACTGTTGAGGAGCTGGGAACTGCTGATGGAGCTGATGCAGTCGCTGACTCCGAGGAAGTTCGTAGTGGTCCTGCTGTGCGCCTGGTTTCGTGTGACCGAGTTTCAAATGTTCACGCACTAAACCATAAGTTTAATGGGAAGGGTAGTGTTCATGCTTACCTGGAGAGATTAGAAGAGTTAAGCTCGTCTAGACATATTTCCCCATCTAAATTGTATACCTCGGCTGTGGAGTTGTTTACGGATGATGCTTTATTATGGTATCGTAGTATACGCGATGACGTTCATAATTGGAAAGAGTTGAAGAACTTGCTGTTGGAGGATTTCCTGCCTCCGGATTTTGAAGTTGCAGTGGCTGCGGTAGACGAGTTTTGTGTAAGGTGTAGGACTAAGGGTCATATCCTGAAGGCATGTAAGGCGCCTCCTATTCTTCTTTGTTATCGATGTGGTGAGAAGGGTGTTACTATTAGAAACTGTTCTCGTTGTGTTCAGCCACAATACTGAACAGGACGGGCCATTGTTTAACTTCTAAGGCAGAGTGGTCTGATTGGTGTAATTTTGGTAGGTAGATTTTTTGAACAATCTAGATTAGAAACAGCAATGGCTCGTGTGAATAGAATAGATGCCCGTCCATATTTAAAGGTTAATATTTGTGGTTTATTTTTTTTATTGTTAGGTGTTAATTTTTGGAAGGCTTTTAATTTAGCTCCAGTTGTTTTAAGCTTGGGAGATCGCCGTGATAGTTCGGTTTTCTTTCAGCAACCCCGAGATGCTGTGGTGACAGAGGTGCATCGATTGCATCGTTTGGATGAATTCTTATACTATGTATGTCTGTGATATCATTCCGGATAACTATATTCTTAAATAGGGAGCTCAATTGATGAAGCTTTATACCTATATTGTTCTTACTTTGGCTATTTTGATATTATAGCAATTTTTATGATGACGTTTTAGCGGTATTCTTTTTTAGAATCGCCTTCTATATTGTTTCGGGAGTAGCGTTAGATTGTCGCTCACCGTGGATAAACCTTTTGAGCTAGGCTCGAGGTAACCTTATTGTTTCTACTATTTCTGTAATCGTGTTAAGCTGTCGCGAGCAGAGAACCTTATTGATTGTACTATTTCTGTATCAGGGTTGGGATGTCCCTATCAGAGATTATAAGCCTCTTGACTTAGGCTTGAGGTAACCCTATTGTTGTTCACTATTTCTGCACTAGCGTTGAGTTATCGTTAGCAGATGATAGATCTTTTTGTACTTGAGTATGACGAGTTAGCAGATTTCTTGTATAGAATCTCGACTTATATTATATCTGTATCCGCGTTGGGATGTCGCGATCAGAAGATAAACCTTTTTGAGCTAGGCTCTAGGTAACCATGTTGTGGATGTACTGGAAGTGGTGGTGCTGATGCTGACGTCGATTTTTATAGAATCCCGTAGTATTCTAGCGGTTAATGTAGTGTTGTGTGGCTGGGTTTCACATGTGCTGTGGTAGGGAACCTAATGAGGGTTTTGAGAACGTTGTACCGAACGCTTTCACGCGTTCTGGACCTTATATCATACGCCGGTGTTTGACCCGTAGTATGCTGACACTTATAAACTCAGAAGATGTGAATGTTGTTTGATAGATTCTGTAGTTTTACACGTTGTTTGGGATCTACCCCCCACTCGTGTCTTTAACCTTGACTTTTTAACAGGGCGTTGTACCGTTATACCCTTTTAGGTAAATTTTGTTTACCAGACTTTATTGAAGGAGGTCGATCTACCTGCTGACGAGAGGCTGTCGTCTCTCCGAGTATCTGTTCCTGCTGTAGGTGCCGTTGATGATGGAGAAGACTTGTTCGTCTTTGAACCAATTGGCCAAGCTTGTACTATTGTAGTTGATCATGTGTCGCAGTAGTTATGTGTACCCTAATCAACTTCTGAATTGTTTGAGAACCTTAGGTTCGGTTTGCAAATATTTTGAATAGGCTTTGTTGTTGGATTAAGTTAGTTTTTACTTTTAGGATTTTTGTTTTACTGGATGTTCGACGAGTGGATGGTAGGATGCGAGACGCTGTTGTGCGACCCTCATCGTTATTTATGACCAGCCCCCTTATTTGGACATAAGGAAGAACAATATCTACATCTTTTTCAGGATATCTTAGTATAGAATTCCAGATTTTTGCTAGTTGTTTTAGGTTTTCTTTGTTATTTTAGTTTGAAGCTGTAGGGTGTTGTGCTTGATAGGTGTATAGACGGAGGGCCGTCTGAATTTTTCTCGGTTCCTTTCGAAAAATTCTGGTGATGGGAGGAGTACTGTAACCCTTTTTTTTTCCCGTAAATCGGAACGCATCGATTTTCTATGCGGCCGAGCGATATACGGACATCACTAAAAAAAGTCGTTCCTCTTTACCCCCGTCACTAGCTGGCTGTTAGCGGGAGTGGTGGAAGGCGGCCATTTTGCGAGCGATTTTTCGAGCGGGCGGCCGCGTGCCGTCCCGCGTCGTTGATTAATTATTATATATATTGGTGGAATTTGAAGATTTTGGTGAGTTATGTGAGGTGATTGAGCTGTTAGATCGTCGATCGATCGATTGTTCGTGTCGCAGAAATGTGAAAACATGTTTTTTATAGTGACGTGTCCCGAGGCTAACGCGGCGAGGCGAGACGGCCAGCGTCGGCGCCCGGCGGCCATCCGCATCGTGCGCGTGCCTGTCTTCGTCTCTAAGTGACCACACCTTCCTAAAGGGGTAAGTCGAATAAAGGAAAATGTACCGGAAGGCCGCGTGTAGGCGGGAGTCTGACGAACCCGTTGTTAATGTTGTTTGTTCTTTCGTAGGAGGTGGTTTTGGAGGGCTGTTTGGTTGTGGGTTGGAGAGGCCCCAGGCGGTTGGAGACGCCCTGGTGTGTGTGGTGTGGAGTGGTCTGGCGGTTTTCCCGGGCTGCGCCCTATTCGGCGGTCGACCCCGAGCTCGTGCCTCGTGGAAGGGACGACGCTCGCCGGAACCCGACAGGTTTTTTTTTGATAGTGAAGAGTGGTGGAAGTTGAAATGGAGAGTGGTGGAGGCCTATTCGCCAGGCCGGGCTATGGGCCTTGTTAGGTTAATACAGGTCAGGTTTCTGACCTAGATAATAACTAAATTTCTATGTTCTATAACATATACTTTTACCTGATGTTGCTGTTAAACATTAATTTCATAGGAGCTTACAGTAGTTAATAACCTAAGATACTTTTTCACCCGAGTAAACTAGGTGTATGGCTATACGTTGGATACCATACTTCCTGTAAGTGACTGAGAGTCAGTCATAAACTGACGTTGTACTTGTAATGTGTAATGTTGTCTTTTACCTTACTTCATCTACTATAAATATAGTTATAAATTTCTTGGTCTTACACCAATTACCTAATAATGTTATTTCAACGGTTTATTCTTAGTGCGTGGGAACGGACGTTGTACTTGTAATTTGTGGTTAGGTCACTTACCATACTTAGTCACCTGGATAGATAGTTATAAATTCCATGGTCTTACACCATACTGATGAAGGCCTATATATTGTCTAGCCTAAGATATTGTCAGTTCTCGGTAACAGTATAGGTTCCTGGCTGTAAGGAGGGGTTGATTTTCGCCCAATTACTGATCTAACCTAACCGGGGAGTTTTGCCTTTGCTGAACCCCTCTCTAACCTAGGGTGGTATTCGGAATTTACCCATCTTTACTAAAGGACCCTGTACTGGGAATAACCAAATTTTAATATAGAGGTTGTCGAGGAATTCTTCAAATTCCTTTTTTTTGTCTTTTGAAGGAACAGTAACTCAACGATCAACCCCTGGCCTTTTACCCTTTTTAGTATTGATGTATGCCTTTGTGTCCTATCAATAAACGCTTGAAAAAGTCTTACCTTTTTTTACTTAAACTTTAACTTTTTTCCGGGGAGGTTTGGGAATTCAATTTTCACCAATTGAGTTCTCAACCCTTGACCCCGGATACCCTTACAGTATGACCCCCCAATTCCGTTACGTAATAACGTCATACTTGAACCAGGAATGAGTGGCAGGCTATTGGAGAGATCGATGTCCAGCAGAACGTAAGTGGACGATTGTGAGGAGATTATGAATACTTGAACGCTCCCCTTAAGCGGTTGTAAGAAAACTTACTTTTAAGTGGATCTTTACTAAAATCGTTGCGTATCAATTGTCCCACAGGTTTTACAGCGTCATCAGAATCATGGCCCGTGTGGTTTTCAAACAAGTCGTACTCTTGACTGTCGTCGCCCGTGTCGATTGAACTGTGTTTTACTGATCTACAAATAACATTAAATATTTGTTGTAATGAGCTGACGAAAAAAAATACCCCATTACAGAATCGATAACCGTCGGCGGTATAGAAAGTGACGACTACCGAAAGGTAGCTGGACGTCTACTCTCTTTGTACGAGAAACGTAATTTCGAAATAAACTCGCGTCTTTCCTACTCTGGTTGTACTTCGTTTCGTCCGATCGAACATTGTTTGACGTTTATATGTTCTAATCAGAGTAGACACTCTGATACCTACTTCGGCTACATTAGCGGCGAATATTCGTATCGTGCTGGCGCGACAAAAACTTCGTGTTCGGGCGATGTTCTTGTCTACATTAAGGTGGGCGAATACATTTACTACATCGTCTTCGCCCGAATACTACGCAATGACACGTTGTATCCGGCTACATTCATCGCGTTAACGCGAATATTCGCCGTAGCCCGCTAATGTAGCCGGAGCATAATAATTGTATCTAGTAGGTCAAAGTAAGGTAGTAAAGTCGCGAGTTTATTTAGAAATTACGTTTTTTCGTAGAAAGAGAGTAGACGTCCTGGTAACAGTTGAAAACGTAAAGCCGAGAATAGGGCTGAGTGACGCATTATGGGAAAGGTCTTTCCAGTAGTGGACGACTATGGGCTGATTAATTATGATATATTTATCAACTACGTTTCACCAACACTAAGAAGACTAAAATTTTAATAAAATATATATAATTATCGTGTGCCTAGAATCTTTCACGGTCATTGTGTCATCCGCCATCCCGCACTGGGCGAGCGTGGTGACTCTTGCCTCTCTCCTTGTGAGAGAAGGCCCCGTGTCCCAGCAGTGGGCACATTTAGTACATTTAGTGGGACGCTTAAGCTGGTGAAAGTGGATACTTTTGCTTACACCTCAGATATAGATCAAATCATTTCAAATATAGATTAAAAATTGATTAAAAAAAACTGTTACTCACAAATAGTCTTCTGTTTTAATGAACACTTTTCTTGCACTTGGAGGTAACTACAAAAAAAAAACAATATGTAAGTCTCCTTCACAGTTATACTACACCGCGCAATTTAAATAGAACCATTGTTGGCCTTTTAGAAACTAAATGGATTATAGAAAAATAGACTACTAGCAATGAGACAATACCAATTTAAAAAAAAATATTACTTTATATCATTCAACAAACAATTAATAGTACCAGCATTTTAAATTTATAAATGGGTAAGTCACATGTGATAATATGGTAGAACAGTATCAAGCATGATTAATAAATAAAAAAAAAAAATTGGTGGACATTTCACACACACAACACCATCTAGCCCCAAACGAATAGTAGATTATAGTTACTTACGTGATCTTTGTCTATATGTTTTCGTTTTAAGCTACTGCATCTACCGATTTCAATGTCTGTTGACGGGAGTTGGGAAGCATCTCGCGATATATTCTGATTGTCTTCATTAGTTTGATTACTCTGGAAAGAAATATAATTAAAACTAGCTGTTACCCGCGACTTCGTCCGCGCGAAATAATACGAAATAAATACTCAGGCAGTACCTATATACCCAAACACATTTGCGGTTATGAAAAACAGCTTTTAATAAAAAAAACATACAATTTCATCAAAATCGGTTCAGTTGTAGAGACATTCGTCCCCTATTTCAACTCCAATTTCATCCCCATACAGTTCGAAATTACAAAATTGCTAAAACAAAACGTTTGCTTCGTGTCAAGTGTCTATCTATATACAGAGTTTTATCTACAACGGTTGTGATCTTCCATGTTGACATTCATCCCCCATTTCAACCCCAATTTCACCACCATACAGTTCGAAATTACAAAATTGCTAGAACAAAAATTCGTTTGCTTCGTGTCAAGTGTCTATATACAGAGTTTCATGGGTTTGTCTTCAACAGTTGGGAACTATAGTATTAACATTCATGCCCTATTTCAACCCCAATTTCACCCCCGTACAAGTCGAAATTACAAAATTGCTAGAACAAAAATTCGTTTGCTTCGCGTCAAGTGTCTATATACCTACAGAGTTTCATGGGTTTGTCTTCAACAGTTGGGAACTACAGTATTAACATTCATGCCCCATTTCAACCCCAATTTCACCCCCGTACAGTTCGAAATTACAAAATTGCGAGAACAAACATTCGTTTGTTTCGTGTCAAGTGTCTATATACATAGTTTCATGGTTTTATCTTCAACAGTTGGGAACTTTCATATTGACATTCATCTCCCATTTCAACCCCAATTTTACCCCCGTACATTACAAAATTCAAAGAACAAACATTTAATTGCTTCGTTTCAAGTGTCTAGATACAAAATTTGATAACTTTGAATATCACGAATTTTCATACAACCATTCATCCCTTGTTTCACCCTCTTAGGGGTTAAATTTCGCAAAACCCCGTCTTAGCGAGCGCTTGACGTAAGCGCTCGCTAAGACGGGGTTTTGCGAAAAAGGGACCTCCATGCAAAGTTTCAGATTCCTAGCATTTGTAGTTTCTGAGATTCCTTGATGAGTGACCTTTCGCTTATATATATAGAAGATATAGATTTTTGTATATATAGATTAGGTAACTAAAGCCCTAGTTAATCTCTAACTTTTAAGTCACTTACAACATTCTCCAAGCCTTTGATGTGAAGCAGTTTGGCAGCATTGGTGAATGAGGACAAGTAACCAGATGGTACTATAACTTCTCCAGTGTAAATGTACTCCAACAAATAACAAAGAACTTCATGTGATACATTCTGAAAGTAAAAGAAAAAGTATGTAATTAGGCCCTATTAGACATATCATCAGAAAAATCAATTTTTTAATAACATCATGCCATCATCCAGTTAAAAAGTTTTCTAAAATATAATGGGCATTATTTAAGATTGCAGTACAGTCAATAACCCATGAATATAGTAAAACTATGCTATTTTATAAAATCACAATCCTAACAAAGGTTGTTGCTGTCTAAAGATTTCTAAATCTATAAAACGCTCATCAGCGTTTTATTGATTTAGATGGCACAGAACCACATAGTTGCACTAATTAAATGAAGTTGTTCTTGATCGAGGTATCAGAAAGTATTTGTTTGGAGTGTTAAAAAGTAGCTGGTCTAAATGTCCTACACTGCATAAAGTTCAATTCTGAATATGTAATAGTGTGAAGCAGTAACTAACACATTAGCAAACACTAAGCATTAGAAATCTAACAAAAATTTAATATTCACTTCAGACATTAATAATATGTAATCATATGAAGGAAGATATTTATCTCAGTATGTGTTTGATTACTTGATCATGAGAGTCATTTGATGTCTAATACAATATTTATGTAACTTTTTAATGGTAGGATTCTTTGCAAATGAGTATGATTCTGTTTTAAAGAGTGATATTTCCAGAGAACTTATAGTGTGAAGCAGTAACTAACACAGACATAGAGGTAACTCATAGTATAGCACAGCCTGCAATCATCACACAGAGACGGTAACATCATTTGAACTCATACTCAAATACATTGGTGCACTGTTCTGTTACAGGCTTATTGCTTATTACCAGATGGATGTTTTGCTTTTCCCACTTATTTTTGTAATTTGGACAAAATGTTTAAAATATCAAGATTGTTTATTAGTTCCTATATAATATCAGTCATAACTTCCCATTGAAATGATACTTACATTTAGAAATATGATAGGATGCGGGCAGGGAGCTGATGCCATCAACTTCTTCAGATAAGGACTTGCCAAAGCAATTATAACTTGATGTACTTTAACAAAATGACCATCAGCTGCTATAGTCATGTCAACAAACTCACCATTCTGCAATATACCAATGAAACCTTACACATGTCTTCATTATTGAAAGTAATTGTTTTTATATCAATTCGGATAGTACCGAATGAGCTTAGAGAAATAAACCAATTCCAGTAAGAAATTGTTTCTGCTATTAACCTGTGTTAGAACTTCCTGCATATAGCATAGCTATAAGATCACAAAAATTTAGGCTAGGTACTTCAAAACAATCTATAAATATTAAGTAGTAGGTATCTACTACATTAAAATCCATGGATATAAACCAATGGATGTGCCTTGAGCACCTTGAAATTGGTAATAAAAATAGATAAAAACGTCCAGTGTCCACAGCTTCCTGCAACCGACTAGAACGGAAAGAGTGAGCTCACTCTTCTCAATGATAACATGATTCCGTGCGCCCTGAAGTTTGGGAGGGCACATCTTTGTATTGAGATCGTTGCCTAAGACGACGTAAGGAACACCAAGGCGGTGTTTACTGTTTAGTAACAAACAAAATAATTAAGGTTAGTATTCTCCGACGAAATAATCTTTAGAATATAAGTACATACCTGTTGAAAATTACTGAAGCCTGTGCAAATATTTGTTTTAAACGATTCCCAGGCTAAAGAATACCGGGGTTGGCTCATTGTTATTTATTTTATAACACATCAATGCAAAAAGCAATGATATAAAAATTGGCTTAGAAATACATATTTGTTTTTGTTTTGATTTTTGTTTTTTATTTATTTATTCTTGATTCTTGACCATGGATACTAGTCCTTCAGCCGATTTTGATTAATCCGCAACTGTGCTGCCACAGACCTTTGAGCATAGATCACTGCCTTTGAGTGTGTCTGAGATTCGAAATATATTATAGTACTTTTCCTACCTTTTAACTCAAACGAATAGGATAGAGCGATGAGTGATAATGAGCGATTCTATTAACATAATAACCACTGTCTTTTTTTGAAGTAAAATCTTCTTTAAGCGCGCTATAGACAGAATTTTCGTGGGCTGTGAAATGAATTCATCAATCGTCACGCTCGGATATGATAAGAAATCTTCGGGTAAACTCGGTAAAAACGGTCAGGTAGGTACCAGGGCAACAGAAACAATAGAGTTTCGATTACCTACCTCCAACAGCCCAGCGTTTATCTCCAGATACCAGGACAACAGAAATATGAAAGAGTTGCGTTTGCCCCTAGGTACCAGTACCAGGGCAACAGAAACAGTAAAGAGTTGCATTATTTTATACAACTTCGTTCCATCAGAATTTCTCTAGACACCTCCCAAGTTTTTTGAAGTGAAAACTTCTTTTGGCGCGCAGGCGCGCTTTTAGGCAGATGTTTCGTGGGGTGTGAATTAAATTCTAGCGTCACGCTCGGGTATGATAAGAAATCTTCGAGTAAACTCGGGGCCACGGCCATTGGTCATCTAGAAATGCGTCAGCCAATGGGAAATGCTGAAAGGGCGTGGACTAACCATCATGGCATGACCATCTAGAAATGCGTGAGCCAATGGGAAATGCTTACGCATTTCTAGATGACCATGCCATGATGGTCAGGCCACGCCCTCCGGTACACCCGTGTAGTTTCCAAAGTAAGCTATCAAATTCTGAGTTATAAGTTTTCACTTCTATCGGCAGTTCCTATGACTGCCAATTTTTTCAATAATAAATAAAAACACAACTGACTGCAAATGTAACAAACTAAAGCTAAATTCAAACTATTCTCAGCTAAGTTTTACAGAACTTTACAAAGTAGTAACTATTTTCTTATCTGTGCTATTACGGGAAAATGACAGAAAGCTTAGCAAAAATGTAATGTATCTAATGTATAGTGCGTCGTACAAGTGCAGTATATAGTATATTATAGTCAAGAACCAGCCACGGTCAGCACTTTTAATCACTTTCGGCATAATTAAAGCAATTAATTACTTTAGAAATGAATAAAAACACCAGATATAAACAAACTCTTGTCACCTGACGTAAACAAGATGACGGCGCGTCAATTAGTTCCAAATTTTGCTACGCGCAGAGTTAAATTGCGCGCACTATAGTTACAGGTTGGTTACAGGTTATAGCAAAGATAGTTTTACCTTTGTTTTGTTATGTTTACATTTTACATATTTTGCAAATTTTGGATTAGATTCTGCCGTTATTGTATAAATTTAATTCACGTAGATATCTAGAATGCATAAATATCAATTTCTATCAAGTCGTCATAACAAATATTGTCTACTTACGTGTAAAATGAGATTCCACAGATTTTTCTTTTACAGAGGCTATTGCAGCTTATAACACTACACAACGCACATTGTTTAGCAAAAATATCACCAATCTCTTAACAGTCTTTCACAAACAAGCTTGAAATCTTCTTTAAATACACACAATATTTAATAAAACATAAAAAATCCGAGTCTGAGCTTTGAACAGACTTTTGTTTGGCAACGCCATGTCAGATTTGTAATTTAGCCAGAGAAAAAGCCGGCCACGGTGATAAGGACGGAAAATCAGTATCTCTTTCTCTTTTTTTCACAAGTGATAGATAATTAGACTATCTCATTTCACAAGTCGTGACGTCACTTATTGTGCTCCCCTGGGTTATAGTTTAGTAGTGGCAAAGAACAGATACGAGGGCCAAACTGAAAGTTCTTAGAAAATCAAAAACTGATTACATTAGCCAGTTATTAGTTTTATTATATCTTTTCAAAATATTGTCCATTCACGTCAATACACCGCTGCATGCGATGGAACCACTGGGAAAAGCACTTTGCCCACTCGTCCTTAGGGGTCTCTTCAACGGCATCGCGATACGCAGCCACCGCTTCTTCAGCATTCATAAACCGCTTTCCTTTAAGTTTTTCTTTAATTTTTGAAAATAAATAAAAATCACAAGGCGCGAGGTCGGGGCTATACGGCGGGTGACCCAGTAATTCAACGTTTGATGTCGCCAAATAGTCGATCGTTCGCTTGGCGGTGTGCGATGAGGCGTTGTCGTGGTGAAGGAGGATCCTACTGCGAGGTCGTTTCTCTCGAACTTTTTCCAAGACAAGTGGCAAACAATTGGTAGTGTACCATTCTGCAGAAACTGTTTTTTGATCCTCTAACACAATTGTTGCGAAATGACCTATCCTTCCAAAGAACGAGGCCACCATTTTTTCCCCCGCACTTCGATCTCTCTTCACTTTAGTTGGCAACTCCTCGAAAGGAAACACCCACTGAGCAGATTGTCTTTTGGTTTCAGGATCATAACAGTAAATCCAGCTTTCGTCACCTGTTAGTATGTCGAACACAGCATTTGAGTCACCTCCGTTAAATCTTTCAATCATTTTACGGCACCAATCCACACGATGGAGTTTTTGAGCCTCAGTCAAATTATGAGGTATCCACCGGGCGCAAAGCTTCCTGACCGCTAAATGTTCGTGTAGGATTTTGTGCACTTGACTCATACCGATGCCTAAGCTTGTCCGAATCTGCTGATAGGTCACTCTTTTGTCAGTCTCTATCATACGCCGCACAACACAGATGTTATCTTCAGTCGTCGCCGTAGAAGGCCGTCCCTCACGTAAATCATCAGTGAGATTAGTGCGACCACGTTTAAACTCATTAAACCAGTTGTAAACAGTCGCACGAGATGGGGCTTCATCGTGAAAGGCCAATCGTAGTCTATCATAACTTTCTTGTTGACTTAAATGACATCGAAAGTCATAAAAAATCATTGCACGAAAATTTTCTCGTGTTAAATTCATGTTGACGTGACACAGACAATTTTCAATTTGCCGCCAAATCGTAAAACAAATGACAAATGAATGAAGTATATACTCAGTAATATTGGCAAATAGTTCTATTTTCAAATTATAGAATTATTTTTTTATGATATTGTTTATAAGTGGCCAGTTCTAAGAACTTTCAGTTTGACCCTCGTAATATAGATAATGGTAGTGGTAGCACTCTTGGCAGAGTCCGCTAGTGATTACTTACTCTGTGGAGTCCGCCTGGGGACCGCCACACCTTTGCTGGTTATTCTACCGCCAAGGAGTAATGTGCTAACATTGTGTCCTGGTTTAGGGCAATGTTTACAGAGAAATTACAGGGCTCAGAGATGTAATATTGTAATTCCCTGTGTGACGAGCGCAGTGCAGTGCTAGGTAATGATTTGGACTCTTCATGTTCCAATAGCTACGTCAGGCGCGGTCCCAGCCTCGAATTTTGGGGGGGGGGGGTCACCAGTACCCAGCAGTACCATCAGATTGGGGGGGGGGGTCACGAGTAGAAATACAATAAATCGAGTAAAAAGACTTTACTAGTAGCGCCCCACGATTTTACCCGCGTAGTTGACGTTTCAGTTGTTTTCCCGCGTTTAAAAATAGTTTATGTACTATTAGACATTTTGATTTTTAATCTAATGTACATGGGACACTCTGAAAGTTGAACCAGGGATGTAACGGAGGTGATCTTATCGGAACCGAAGTCGGAGTTTTTAAATTTGATTTATCGGAGTCGGAGTCGGAGTCGGAACCGGAGTCGGAGGTAGGGTCAGAAGTAGTGGTAGGAGAGAGATTTTTATTTTAGGACAAATAAAACATTCATTCAAACTTTTCATTGTTTTGTTTCATGAAATATCACAAAAAATGGAATATTCAAAAATAAACAAAAAATTCAATTAATTGTTTGGAGGGAAAATTTATATTAAATCAGGAGTAAATTTTTGACCAAGATTTATTTTTTATTACTCAATAATTAAACATAAATTTAAAAAGTGTTCGGTCCAATATTTATTCTGTGGTTCGGTTACTTTAATAGAACGTAAAATTAGAAATTTTATTATCAAAAAGTCGCTTAAAAAATAATGTGGGGTCATCGCTGATAATTTCGAGTACATGAATTAAAATAGTTTTTCCAGGTGCCATTTTAATTTTTTTCTGTAAAAAATCTGATCTATTTTTAAAATTCTATTCGGTTATTGTGCTTTTTCTTGATTGTACCTACACGTCAATTTTTTTTTGTTATAGTTTTTAGTTTCTTAACATCAGTGAGCGGCGTCGAAAATATCCTTTTTTCGTTTTCTGGCACTAGGCGCCCCCTTGTAGATTAAATCGACGCCACCAAAAAGGTATTCGCTCGCTACCGAGCCTGGTGGACACGATAATATTGGCGGAATAATATAAGGTGCTGGAATTTTGCGTTTTTCTATGTTGTGCTCATTTAGTATACTTTTCATTACACTCGTGCGCGGGAGATTCCCTGCGCGACATGTTCCTGCGAAACTGTTCGTTACTGTCGGCGCCGCCGCTAAGTTATGCTTCGACATCCGATTAACCTCCGATTCAAAAGTTTCGGAACCGGAATCGGAACCGGAGGTGTAAAACTAATCGGAACTTCCGACATAACGGAGTCGGAGTCGAAGCTCCGTAACATCCCTGGTCTGAACCAATTTTCAAAACATTTTTTCCAGTCCTCCGCAGACACCTCTTCCACGGCCTTCTCAAACGCTGTTAGCGCGTCTACCGGCGCGGCGATGAAAACTGTATCCCTTTGAGCTGATTTTTAATTTTAGGGAATAAAAAAAATCACACAGAGCCAAATCAGGACTGTAAGGAGGGTGCCCCAAGACTCTGACCGGTGTGGAGTCCAGGAAGTCCCTCGTTTTGATCGCTGAGTGCGCGGGCGCGTTGTCGTGGTGAAGAAGGACCCCGCGGAGCCCGGTGTTCGGTCGCTTGTTTCTCATTGCAGAAAAAACTTCTGGCAAGCATTTTATGCTGGACCATTCGGCGTTGATACTGCTTTGGTCTCGAAGTGGAATTGAAATTAGGTACCCCGTCAAAGTGAAGAAACTAGCGATCAAAATTTGCCTTGCGCTCGTCGATCGCTTCACTTTCGTAGGTGTTGGTTCATTTTGAAACAGCCAAACTGTCGACTGCTTTGTTTCTGGATCGTATTGATAAATCCAGGATTCGTCACCTGTCACAATGTCGTAAACGCGCCGTGACGAGCCTGCATCCAATTTTTGTATCATATTACGGCACCAATCCACACGAGCTTCGGTGAGGTTGTGCGCCACCCAGCGGGAAACTATCCTCCTTACGCGAAGGTGCTCGTGCAAAATCTTGTGAACAGTTCCTGAACCAATCTGCAGAGTATGCTGAATCTCTTCGTACGTAATGCGTCTGTTTTCTTGAATTAATTTTTTTACTGCCAGCACACTTTCTTCGGTGACAGCCGTCGTAGGACGACCACTCCTTTGTTCATCCCCCAAAGTAAAACGACCGCGTTTGAACTCGCTATACCAGCGGTAGATGGTTGCTTTTGAAGGTCCTTCATCCATAAAACCAATTCGAAGTCGATCAAATGACTCGTCAGGTTTTAAGCCACATTTGAAATCGTAAAAAATCATAGCACGAAAATGTTCTCGACGCAGATCCATTTTTTAATAAAACAAAAAAAAATTGGCTTTCAAAAAAATGCGGAGGGAAAGGAGACGGCCCATTTTCCATGGGCATTTGAAAAGTGCAAGAGACTTGACCAAAATTGGATCATTGTATAGGATTTTTAATATATATTGAGAAACCGTTTATGTTTTTATCCTGCATAGCGGGGTTTAAAAGATATCAACTAAAACATTAAAAAAAAACATCGCCGCAAGTAGGTAATCAAGAACGTGATTATGTACTTACTACTAAAAGAAGGTAGTAAATTCATTACTTTGCGACTTACTGTGCTCAAAATAATGTCGACTCAACTCGGAAAAGGACCGGAGATTCGGGCAAACCACCAAAAAAATTAGGAAACCTTTGGAATATTAAAGAAATTTCATCAGTGTTGTGTGAGTTTCGAACAAATCGATTTTCGAACGAATTTTTACTGTACGTAAACTTCAACTGAACAAAAGAAGCGAAAAACATGCCTGACTTTGACTATAGGTCTGTACACATAGGTACAAATGAAAGAACAAAGAAGTGTTCAGCGTAGTACTCTAGTACTTATCTGTTGGGTACTGACTACTGACCCGAAGACAAAACACGAACTAAACCTTAACAGGCTTATTTAAATTCACAAAAACTTCGCTAGCGTGTTTTAACGCCGTACAACGCCATCTAGTTTGGTTATATGGAACTACAGTACCTTAATACAAAATTACTTATACATAGTCATTAAGGTACTTTTTAATCACCAATTTGTAATTCCCGCTTGGCAGGTTAGTATTGAATGTACAGTTTGAATTATTTAATTATATGTTATTTTAATTAAATAACTTGTTTAGGTCTCCGGGGCTAATTAAGTACCTAAACTTGAAACGACGTGGGGCAGAAATTAGCCGTCTCCTTTGAAAATCGAACAGTTGTATTTATACATTTAAATAATCGAAGTTTTCAAAATAATTACAAGTGTCTTATACATAGAAACTTTTTTTTGCAAAACTTTCTAAGTGACCTGGTATATGATTTTGGGGTCATGTCCCCCGTGACCCCCCCCCCTGGAGCCGCGCATGAGCTACGTGTCACTGGTCTGTTGTGTCAGGCATATTGTTTACCAACAGAAACACACATGTCCTGTTCGTCTCGTCCCTCTAAATTTTAAAAAAGTACATTTTTAATAGAATTTTTCAGTTTTAGTGAACTGATATCAGAAGAAAAAAAAATCGGTTGTCTGTAAAGTTACTGACGATAGTTGAACGTGACAACTTCAACTCCAAGCCTTAAATGGAACGCCTCAGAGCGAGGTAACGCCGCATGACGTCATGTTTTTTCGTGCGTGCAGTCGGCTTCATCGAATTATTAGACGTTGTCACGTCAAAAAAAGAGTTTTAAGTTACGTACCAATCTATTCGTTTGCTTCATTTTTATAAAACGCACATTCGCGCGCGCACTGGAAGCTCAGATTGTTCCATAACTTTATGGTGTTGAAAGTGTTATGATACGAGTGTGAATAAGTAAAATAAAACCGGCCTAGTGCGTGTGGGACTCCCCATACGAAGGGTTCCGTACCATTAGCAAATAAACGGCGAAAACCTCTTTGGCTTTATTCTGAATTCCGTATACATCGCAATTTCCGCAGACAAGATATTCACCCAAGTTTTTTTTTAAATTTTGATTTTTGCTTCATGATTCTGACGACGAATTCGATATCGCGTTATATTTTTACTAGTAGCGCCATCTAGCTTGCTTGGGACGGACTAATCGAGCAAGAAACGGTAAAAATCAAGTTTGTTGTATAGGAGCCCCCCTTAAATATATTTTTTATTTTATTTTTAGTATTTGTTGTTATAGCGGCAATAGAAATGCATCATTTGTGAAAATTTCAACTGTCTAGCAATCACCGAGATACAGCCTGGTGACAGAAGGACTGACCGCCAAGTCTCAGTAATAGGGTTCCGTTTTTGACGTGACAACGTCTTATAATTCGATGAAGCCGGCTGCACGCACGAAAAAACATGACGTCATGCGACGTTACCTTGCCGCATGACGTCATGCGCCGTTACCTCGCCGCATGACGTCATGCGGCGTTACCTTGCTCTAAGGCGTAGTTGAAGTTGTCACCTTCAACTATCGTCAGTAAACCGACTTTACAGACAACCATTTTTACCGTTTGGGTACGGAACCCTAAAAAGAACCAAATAGGTAGGTATAAGTTTCATTCTAAAATTACGAAACTTCCATTCAGACTTTCATCTCTTTAAATCTTTGTGTCTCAGTAAAAAGTAGCTAACGTCAATCTTTGTCTCTCAGTAAAAAGTAGCTAACGTCCTTTCTCGCGAGACTGTATCTGTGCGAAATTTCATTTAAATCGGTTCAGTAATTTAGGCATGGAAACGAAACAGATAGAGTTACTATCGCATTTATAATATTAGTAGGGATAAAGTAGCAAATTACAACAACAAGTAGTAATAAAGAAGTCGAAATTTATCATTCATTTATTTACATAAAATATTATATTCATTCAATTCAATATTTTATGCACAGTTTTTAAATTGAATTAAATTTTCAAATTCTGGGGTGTCAGGATTAATTTCACTCCGAATGCTAGGTAACTTTACAGCATCCTGGGCTTGTATGTATGTGTGGAATATTTCTCCTTTGTCATGTTTCTTGTATATCCTGTTATCGTGGTATGGATGGTTATGAGCACCTTCTCTGTAACAAAAATAGTCCTTAACTAAAACGACTTTTAACATGGTTCGTGACGAACCATGAACCAAACGGTGCGACGTTGTTTTGGTATTGCGGCAGTTGCTAGTAATTAATAGACTACAGGCCCGTGAACAAAATTTATGGATCAAATCATCAAATGAACCACCAGGAGACCAATAGAACTATAGACTGTAGAATGATAGAAGGGTATTCAGTAATAAGATTCAGCACTATGCCGTCACTTGTAATCTGTCCAACTGAGTGCAGTTGAAGAGGGGGGTTGCAACCCTCGATCATATCTCCTTGTCGCATGATTTTTGTACGGCGTTGCGGAATACCTAATAGATTAGAAGTTTAGAAGAAGTATTGAAACTATAAAATCCTACGTTTTAATTTTTAATTATTAGTTTGTAGGAAAAATTCATGATTTTCCGACGATTTACAGAGTAAATTTGAACGTTTGATTATGTTTATGTACGGCATTGGTTCCATACAGTTTCAATACCTCTTCCTCTTCTGATCCATTATTTCGCAATGCCGTACAAAAATCACGCGACAAGGAGAAATGATCTAAGGTCCACAGACATACAGTATTTAAGAATCGCCCGTATTTTTTAGGGTTCCGTAAAAAAACGGAACCCTTATAGATTCGTCATGTCTGTCTGTCTGTCCGTCCGTATGTCACAGCCACTTTTTTCCGAAACTATGAGAACTACACTTTTGAAACTTGGTAAGTAGATGTAATCTGTGAACCGCATTAAGATTTGAACAAAAAAATATAAAAAAAAGAAAAATTAAGGTTGCCCCCCATACTGAGAACTGAAACTCAAAAATTTTTTTTTCATCAAACCTACACGCGTGGTGTGTCTCTCGAGTTGTAGGTTTGAACTCGATCTGATGAGTAGTTTTTTTTAGTACGTCATAAATACACTATTATTGAAACTTCGATCAAAGTTACAACGAACTACAAAAACTATGTGTACTATGTACATTATGTTACTTGCTGCAACGGAACCCTTCATGGGCGAGTCCAACTCGCACTTGGCCACTTTGTTTTTATTCTAGTTCGATTTCAAGGGTTTCATCCTGTTTTGTAAATATTTGTGTGATGAATTCAAATGTTTGCACTGTGTCTAGGTGTTTATATGTATGATAAGTATGTATTTAAAACTATATAAGTATTATATCAGCTATCTGGCCGCCATCATACAAGCTTTGCTTAGTTTGGGGTCAGATGGTGTTGTGTGTGAATTGTCCACCAATTTTTTTTTTTTTTAATATTTTTTGCCAATATGATACAATCCTCAAAAAAAACTGATTAATCCGTTAGTTAGATTGCTAAAAAATGTAGTACACGTATTTTTTATTTTGTGTCTGGAACAAAAAATGACGAAAATACAGCGCTTAGAAAATTCGCGTGACGTCACTCATGAGCACGATTTTTACTCACGAGTGACGTCGCGACCCCCCCCCCCCCCCCCCCACTCTCAAAGTTTGATGTTCTATATCTCTGTCGATTTCTAATATTTTTAATTAAAAAAAAATACGTGTCCCATATTTTTCCACGATCTAGCTGACGGACTAATTAGAATAGTGTATTTTCGAACCAGTCCGGTACCCTATTAAAGAGGCTTCAAACAAATGACAATAGTTATTAGTTATGATGCAGGTACCTCAATCTGATGCTGTCATCAATGCTGTCGATGTAGGCCTGACAACGATTCCTCCGATAATCAACACACCTCCAGCGATGCTTGCGACCACCCATGGAGTTGTGGTGGCTGTAGTAAATGTAACGATTGACTATTATTTGAACAGCGCCTCTTTCCGATATCGTGTATTGCGTTATTTTCTCTGTAAAAAAAATAACATCACAAATTTTCATACAATTTCCTTCACAGTGAGGTATTGGTGTTTTCAAGCTGCAAATTAATATAATAGGTATATATATATAAAGATAGTGCTCAATTTTACCGTAAGAGGCCCATTTTTATTTTGTAAGGAGACATTTTACAAAACATATTGACGCCACACTGGGCGAATTAAGAGTGCGCCTAATGCCAGGGAAAAATCAATTTTTATCCGCGCGACGCGTTTCTTAACTAGATATACATAAAGTCGAGAATAGCATGACACAGTTTGGAGGAAAAATCAATTTTAAATCAGGAGTCCATTTTTGACCAAATTTTATTAAATTACTCAATAATTAAACATACATTTAAAAAAGTGTTCGGTTACTTTACTAGAACGTACAATTAGAAATTTTATTACCAAAAAATAATGTGGGGTCATCGCTGATAATTTCGAGTACTCAAATTAAAACGGGTTTTTCGGTGTCATTTTTATTTTTTTATTGTAAAAAACTCTGATCCATTTTTTAAATTCTATTCGGTTATTGTGCTTCTTCTTGATTGTACCCACACGTCAATATTTTTTTAAGCTATTGCATAGCTTTTATCGCGGGCCTGGAGACCGAATTTTAGACATCGTGCATCTCTTTCTTGTGTTCACAAGAAAGAGGGATGGAAGACTGGAAGACCGTAACGTCCTAACGTCTGCCTCCCCGCTCGGTCATTGGTCATTCGACTACGGCCCTTCAACATCGGATAGTGACATATGCACTGATACTATTTCTACAAAATGAAAGATCTTGTCTAGTAGAATACTATACAGTATACACTGTAACAAATTTCAAATCCAAGATGGCCGCCACCACAAAATGGCGAAATACATTTATTTTTCACTACTCCCTCAATGGGAATCAAATGAAAAGGCTTGATTAGTAGAATGTTGTACAGATTACAAATCAGAGGTAGTCAGGGGTAAATCATTTTTTTTTAATTTGTTCTTGTATAACTGCGTTTGCTATGTACATCAGCTCCTTATGGAGTTAAGTGGAAACAGTCATGAATTATCACGGTTACGTGGAAGACATCACTTTGAGCGGTAACGCCGCCCATTTAAATACTATTATAATAGTCTTATTTAAGTTTTATCTTTTTTTTATATTCTTACATGTGGCTACCTTAACTACCATTAATAAAGAGTTGAGTTTACATTTTTTTATTGGTATGCAATAGCTTTACCGCGGCAGTCCCCGAGTGCCACACGTCTTTTTGTCGTAGTTTTTAGTTTCTTAATTTCAGTGAGCGGCGTCGAAAATGTCCTTTTTTCGTTTTCTGGCACTAGGCGCCCTCTTAAGAACAATCTTCGGCAGGTCCATTGGAATATTAAAAATGCTTCATTCCAATTTAACTATTGTTATCTTTAAAAAATACCAATCCTAACCGTTGAAACCAGATGCTATTATTGTACCAAAACCGCAAATTGTAATAACTTTAAATCAAAAAACCCGACTGCACAAATCAATGGGTAAAAAAACATTAAATCCTATCTAAGGACACTAGGGCAATTGAGAGGAATCTAACACTATCTTAGTTGTCAAAATCCATCCAGCCATTTAAAAGATATGTGGGAATAAAGAAATTTACAAACATACAAGATACGCGTGAAAAACAGCCCTTCTTTCAGTCGGGTAAAAAAATAACCTGCCTTACTTACTTTTTTTTTTTAAATAAAGAGTGACGAGACTAGCAGGATATTTGCCTGATGGTAAGCAACATGGCTGCCACATAACAGCACAGTGACACGCAGCTATTGGAACATGAAGAGTCCAAATCATTACCTAGCACTGCACTGCGCTCGTCACCCAGAGATCTAAGATGTTATATCTCTAAGCCCTGTAATTTCACTGGAAACAATGCCCTTCAAACCGGAACACGATTCAAGCGGTAGAATAACTGGCAAAGGTGTGGTACTTCCCCAGGCGGACTCTGCTATGAGTCCTACCACTACAAAACACTACTACTTACTTACTTAGGGCATCTTTGGATTCTTTGTCTAGATTAATTGGCTTATTTAAGTCGATCAATACAGCTTGTTCTGAACCTCCTGTCTCCCGAGCAATTTCAATCGTTTGAGGTTGGGTTGTTTGCTTCTCATTGATTAATGTAGTCAGGTTGCTTTGAGATTCGCTCACGTCGACTTCCATGTTCAACGGAATATTTTTTACATTTTCTAAGCCTTCTATATAATTAAATGCTTGGGCTGTGGATCCACTAGGGTTATATAATACAATGTTTCCCAAACAATTATTGTAATTATTTACTGCAGCTACTGATATATTTTTGTTAGTGATATCTTCTATTGTAGCAATCTGACTATTACTATTCAGTTGATTGCTAAGATTGTTTTCAATTTCGACTTTTGGATGTTCGTTTTCAAACTGTCGTATTTGGACATTGTGTTCATTGTTTATTGTGATGTGGGCTGCAATTTGATGACCACTGAAAAAAAAAAACATTTTTAAAAGAGACAGTAGATAGAACCAGTCTCGAAATGCTTTGAAGTATATTATGGTAAGTTACGATATAATGTCTAGTCGAGAGAACGGAAACTGTTGATCCGGAACCCCTGGTTCGAATCCCATATGCACCACCTGCACCACAGACTTTTCAAAGTCATGTGCGTAACATTGTTTTTTAAACTTTCGCGATTTGAACACATATTGTAAACATTATACAGGATTTAATCACTATCTAAATTATTATTTAATTACCTCGATGTTTACAATCTTACGTATCGGCAGCGGTTCAAACTTACAACCACCGTAGTATTATTATTTCACGTTATTATTTCGATTCACGAGAAGACATGCTTCTCTCACAATTTAGACAGTAATTAAGTCCTATACAATGTTTACAATATATGCTGCTAACTTTAACGTCCTCATTAACTGTATTTCAACGTCCCCAACGAAGCTCTGCCCCGGGGCCTCCACACCTCTAAATCCGGCCCGGGCCGGGTCCATAGATTTTAGATTCCGAGACTTGTGACACAGGTGTAGGTTTAAGGGGCCCTTTCCGACGTACATCAACACTCACCTTCACTACTCGTGTTTCTCTCCCTGCCCAGCCAAATCTGATATGAACCTACTAGTGCAGCTTTAAGACACTGGTTCTAGTATAGAACTTACTGCACTTCTGGACAAGCTAAGGTCTTTCAGCAGGTTGTAGAGAGATTTTGCTGGTATACCTCTCGCTCCTACTTCAACAGCGTATAAATTAACTACATAGGCATTTTTTGTTAATTCGTTTTAAAGGTCGTAATACTTATTTTGTTTCATCGCGTGGTCTTTAGGTATATTAGTTTCCCACGGTCCGGTAAGTTCTACAAGGACTATGCGTTTCGTAGCTCTAGAAAAAATGACAATGTCCGGTCTGGATTACGAAACACCCACATCATCTGGGATTTTATAGTGCTTTTCATACGTGTCCATTAAAATAGTCCATTCAGGTGCTGTACCCAGGATTGAGTAAGGCTTGTTCTTGGAGTTTGAAGTTGAGCCTTCTTTTACAAAGCTAATTTGTCTTTTGTTTGTCGTCAATCCTATTTGGGCTCTAGCTACTGAAAGACTTATGGCTTCACGTATGATTTCAAATACTTGTCATGGCGCTGTGAATAGATAATGACCCCTATTAAGGAGCACCTTGCATCCCACCAATATGTGCCTTGCTGTACATATCGCCTCTCCACAAGTATAGCAACATTTTTCAGAGGCTTTTGCCCACCTTACCAAGTTACTAATGTGTATTTATGACTTATTAAAAAAACTACTTAAGTACTAGATGGAGTTCAAACCAATTTTCGGTGGAAGTTTGTACATGGTAATGTACATCATGTATTTTTTTAAATTTTATCATTATACTAGCTTTTACTCGCGACTTTGTCCGCGCGAAATAGGTATTTATTCATGTAACTGAGGCAGTATTTGTACACCCATACAAATTTACATTTACTAAAATTAGCTTATATTAAAACATTTTTATACAATTTCATCAAAATCGGTTCATTGTTTTAGGCGTTAAAGCGTAACAGACAGACAGACAGTGTTACTCTCACATTTATAATACAGCTAGCAGCGCCCCGCGGTTTCTCCCGCGTAAATCTCGTTCCCTTTATTTTCCCGGGATAAAAAGCATATGTATTCTTCCAGACTACAATCTAATTGTATTCCAAATTTGAGGCCGATCCGTTCATACGTTACGACGTGATTGTGCAACAAACATCCAAATAATCAAACATCCATACATTGACATTTATATTATTAGTAGGATAGTATAGATTTCAAGTGTGTTATTGCAAAATTTTACGGTTGTATCTCCAACATTTACGAACTTCCATAAAAGCTTGCATTTCTTGCTTTCAACCCCTATTTTATTCCCGTGCAGTTTAAAATTACAAAATTGCTCGAACAAACATTTCATTGCTTCGCATCAAATGTCTAGATATGAAGTCTCATGGTTTTATCTTCAAGAATTGGGAACTTCCACAAAAACTTTTGAAACGGTTGAAATGGATGAACCTCCATTTCAACCCCTTCAACCCTTTCCCTTTCCGTAATGAAAATTTAAGGGTTAAGGGGCGTTAAGGGGCCTATATCCTTTTTTGCGATCTATATGTGTAACAAAATTTCAATAATATCGGTTCAGTGGATTTCATGCTTGTAACTTTGGAAATGCCAGAATTTTCATACAACCGTCCATCCCTTGTTTCACCCTCTTAGGGGTTGAATTTCGCAAAACCCCGTTTTAGCGAGCGCCTACGTCTTAAAATACATCTCCGTGCAAAATTTCAGACTGCTAGCATTTATAGTTTTTGAGATTCGGCGATGTGTCCTTTGTTTTGAAGTGACCTTTCGCTTTTATATATATAGATTACTTTAGAAGTTACAGAGGGGGAGAGTGTCTCTCGCGCAAATTATTCAGTATAGAAACCTTATTAAACCTTATTATCATTTTTGAAGACCTATCCATAGATACCTCACCACACGTATGGGTTTGATGGAGAAAAACATTTTTAGTTTCAATTCTAAGTATGAGGCAACCCAAAACATTGTTTTTTTTAATATTTGTATAAAAATCTGAATGCGGTTCACAAAATATCTACTTACTAAGTTTCAACAGTCTATCTATATAGGTCTTATAGTTTCGGAAATCATTCGTCTGTGACATACGGACGGACAGACAGACAGACATGACAAATCTATAAGGGTTCCGTTTTTACTTTTTACGGAACGCTTAAAAGGTTTTTTTTTATATATATAATTTTATCATGCAATCAGTCCTTCCGACTATGAGCAGATGTGTTGTTGAGACTTTAGTCATGAGGAGATGTTCCCCTATAGGAGCATCTACCATATTAATATATTGGCTCAGTCAGCGCCGCCGAGATCTAACGTTCTGTGCCATTTCAGGCGATTTAGACAGTCTGGCAATGTGAGCTGGACAGCGAGTTGGTTCGCGTGATTTTCCAGCCTTGTTTTATATTTACTTGAGCATGCCTTTATTTCTTCCTTCACTGTTGTAATACTCAGGTGTTCGTGTACTTAGCTGTTTCTAATGAACCAGGGAGCGTTGCTGATTTGCTTTAAGATGTAGTTTTGGGCTCTTTGGATTTTATTTTTGTTGGAGTAGCTGCAAGCAACCCTTAAAAGCTGAAGCAAACATTACATCGTGAGGAAACCCCCATGTTGAAGAATATCTAACTCTTCAAAGAAAAGTGAAGTTTGCCAACCGGCAACTTGGCCGAATTGCTGGACTATGGCCCAAAGCTCCCTAATTGGTTAGGGGAGACCGTGTGCTCAAGGCGTGGGGGGGAGGGACTCTATGGATTGATACTGTACATTATGAATACAATAGCATAGATTTTTTTTTCGAATTTAACAAAATTGGAAACAAAAATTAACAATATTGTCAAATGAGCATCAATATAAATCAACAGATGTGCCCTGAGCACCTTGAAAGTGTTAACAAACTGCGTCTCTGTGTGTAGTGTGAGTGGTTTACAAATACCAATCTACTTGACCCCTAGAATCGCTAGCGGCGAGGTATGTTGCGGTTCTACTTAGTTTGGTTATTGACAACGAATAGCGATAGGTATAGACGTCCGGCGTTCACCGCTTCCTACAATCGACTAAAATAGAAAGAGTGAGCTCACTCTTCCCAACAATAACATAATTCCGTGCGCCTGAGGTTTGGGAGGGCACATCCATTGATTTATTTATATAGATGCGAATGAGTCGTTATAGAGATAAAAAATAAATAAGGCCTGTCAAATATAGTTCTAAATTTCACCATAGGCGGCGATAATGTTTTATTTTGTCAAAGAAATTTCGCAAAATGAAACATTGGCGCCACACTCGGCGAAATTAAGAACTATCTTTAACAGGTATATTTATTATTAACATCCCAAGAACGCCTCTTTACAAAGAAGAAATATCATGCGTCACAGGTTGTGTACCTCGTATTATCTGAGTGTGGTTTGACTGTCTTATTTGCAGAATCACTTGGCTGCAGTTGCTCCTTTGTACTTAATCCTGAATTATTGCTGCCTTGGACCATTACAGTGGCAGCCACCTAAAATATAAAGACAAAAAATATTGTAACAATCGCTCGGCATTTCTAACGGTTTCAGTAAGTGTATTGGAGAGATACATAAATAAACCTTTAAAACCACCAAACAAATTTTGATGCGGGTTTTTCTAATAGACAGTGATTCAAGAGGAAAGTTTAATTTTAATTAATAGAGGAGAGGTCATTAATAAGGTAAATAATAGTAAATAAGGTAAATAGGTATGTAATATATATATAATAGGTAGGTAATAAGGTAAAGGTTTCTAATGTAATGTCATAAATATACACATTTTTTGCACTTAAGCTGAAAAAGCTGGCTGAACCCTATGAGCTAAGTAGCTCATAGATCAAAATAATGTACAGCATTGTACCCCTTCAAAAGGTCTACAAAGAAGTCTGCAACAGTATATTATGTCTATCTCTTAGGGTCTGTCAATTAATCACGCGAGGTTCAAAAAGGGGGGGGGGAGGGGTTCGGCAAAAAACGAAATATCACAAGGGGGGAGGGGGGTATAGTAAGGCATCACGTGTATTTATTTTTTCGTCAAACACATACTTTTTAAATCGAAAAGCGGCGTTGACTTGCCTTTGCCAGGCAACGAACGAAGTCTTCGCGCGCCTAGAATAGGATTAGAATATACATACAGGTACCAAAAAATACACGTGATTTTTGGTGGGGGGTGGGGGGGTAGTTTTAAACCTCACCAAGTTTCACCAAGGAGGAGGGAGGGGTTAAAAAATGTTAAAAATACATCACGTGATTAATGGACAGCCGACAGAACCTTAGGAATAATGCACAATATCCTTTTTTATTAGGGTTCCGTACCCAAAGGGTAAAAACGGAACCCTATTGCTGATACTTGGCTGTCCGTCCGTCCGTCTGTCACCAGACTATATCTCAAGAACGGTGATAGCTAGACAGTTTAAATTTTCACAGATAATGTAGGTATTTCTATTGCCGCTATAACAACAAATACTAAAAATAAAATCAAAATAATATTTAAGGGGGGCTCCCATACAACAAACTCGATTTTTTACCGTTTCTTGCTCGATTGGTCCGTCTCAAGCAAACTAGATGGCGCCACTGGTAAACAAAAATTGGCAGTCATAGGAATGGTAGGAACTGCCGATAGAAGTGAAAACTAATAACTCAGAATTTGATAGCTTACCTTGGAAACTACACGGGTGTAACCGGAGGGCGTGGCCTCGCCATCTTGGCATGGCCATCGAGAAATGCGTCAGCATTTCCCATTGGCTGATGCGTTTCTAGATGGCCATGCCATGATGGCCTGTTCACGCCCTTTCAGCATTTTCCATTGGCTGACGTATTTCTAGATGGCCAATAGCCCATGGTCCCGAGTTTACCCGAAGCTTTCTTATCCCGAGCGTGACGAATGAATTCAAATCACAGCCCACGAAAAATCTGTCTAGGCGCGCCTAAAGAAGTCTTCACTTCAATAAAACTCGATATAGAATTCATCGTCAGAATCATGAGACAAAAATAAAATTTTTAAAGAAACTTGCCTGTCTGCTGAAATTGCGATATATATAAGGAATTCCGGATAAAGCCAAAGAGTTTTTCGCCGTTTATTTGCTAATGGTACGGAACCCTTCGTGTGGGAGTCCCACTCGCACTTGGCTGGTTTTATTAGTATTTTATTTAGTATCAGCATTGCATCCGTGCAAAGCCCGGATGGGTCGCTAGTAATATATAATTTTAGTAAGATAATTAAAAAAAAACAGTGAAACTAATGGTTATAAATTGTTACTTAACTCTGATGTATTTGGCTTGGTCATGCCAGAAATGTGCAAAGATTGAGCAAGAGCCAGAAATGACTCTATGCTTTCTTGTGGGATATTCACTTCTCCTTGATAAATATATTCCAGTAAATAATTCAATACATTGTGTTTCACGTCCTGAAAAATAAATCTCACTTTAATAAAATTATAAATACTTTTCCCAGTAAGACCAAATTTGGTTTCTGCTAACACTCAGAGAATAGTTATTTGTTATACAAGAGTGCAAAGTGGCTTTTTAACCGCGTGCTCAATTTTGATGACCGAGCAAGCGAAGGATTCTAAAGTTGAATCACGAGCGTAGCGAGGGATTCAAAAATTAGAATCCTGAGCGTAGCAAGGGAATCAAAAGGGCACAAGGTGAAAAATCTTTGCATTCGAGTGTAACACGTAATTTTTCATCCCCCCCCTAGCGAGGAAATTACTAAACGCTTTGCGCATTTTCAGTTTCAGTCGATTCTGTTGGCGTTAAATAAACTTCTTGGTCGCTAGAATCACTTATTATTATGGTATTTCGAGTTTTCACTTGTATTCAATTTTATAAGTTTTAAACTTAAGTTTATTTAGCCATGGTTTTAACAATAACAATATGACGTGAAAATATGGAGAGTTGACCGATTGAGGTAAGGAGTTTCATGTGTACATGAAAAAGTGTCCGCCCAAATGCATTAAATTATAGTAGCGCTAAATTTGCATCAAGGTACATTTTAAAGGAAATTAATAAACGTACTATTCAGAATTCATGAAAGAAAAATATTGGCAGTCATAGGCACTGCCGATAGAAGTGGTAACTTATAACTCAGAATTTGATTTTTACTTTGGAAACTACGCGTGTGAAACCAGAGGGCGTGGCTATGAGCATGGCCATCTAGAAATGCTGACACATTTTTAAATGGCCAATGGGAAAGGCTGAGGCATTTCTAGATGGCCATTGGCTATGGTCACGAGTTTACCCGAAGATTTCTTATCATTCCCGAGCGTGACGCTAGAATTAAATTGACAGCCCACGAAAAATCTGTCTTTGGCGCGCCAAAAGAAGTTTTGACTTCAAAATATATTGTACCTACATGTTTTCTCAAAATAGTAATTCTTTATTTGATGTTATATTTACTACATTATTTTATACTGCACAAGTAGTTGAAATTATCTATTAGTTACTATTTTAGTAGTCAATAATATTTAATTATTTAACTCGGCAACTCGGCATACTTCAATTCGATTACAATTGATTCATTCATAGCATTTCAAAATGTTTTGCCATTTGAAATAACATTCTTTACCTCTATCCTCCATACGTGAAAAGAAAATTGCGCGCAAAGCATTTAAAAAAAAGTACACCAAAGAGGTTCCGAGTATGAGTTTTTAACAAATTAAAAACAAATGTATGATGAATTCGGCACCAAGGAGGTAGAAATAAATAGGTTAAAATATGTTTTGAATTCAAAACCTCACTACACACGATGTTCTAAATTCAAATTTACTTTAACCTCTAGAGGGTAAAAACGACTTTTGCGCCCTGATATCGAGGAGCAAAAGTACTCTTTCCGAGCTGGTGGGATGAAAAAGAATTTTTCAGTCCCTGAGAAGAGAACTCAACTATGTGAATGTGTTTTTTCTGTGTGTAGATATTAATGCACTAACACGGAATGTATCAGCATAAGCAGCCCACTTTAGTTTTCCAGTTTTATGGTGGGTCTTGGGGCTTCCAAAGAGAAGGTCAAGGCCATAATCCACTGTGGCCAAGTGCAGGTTGGTGGATGACACAGGTCCTCAAAAGATGTATTAAACAACACACCGGTTTTTGTTTGCTTACATGGGTAAGTGTTATGTAATAGGTATATTTTTAAGTATGTACTAACTGTGATGACACTTTAATTATTGTCATCTTATTAGTTCTCCACACTCAACCGACGCTCTGTTAATTTTTGTATGTTTCCTGGCACTAATGGTTGCCTGGAAAAATATCTACTAACGATAGGGCCACTGTCAAATGTTCACCAATTTATTTATAGCAATTGTTATAAGTGTTGTAAATAAATCTTTTAACTGTTTTAACTTTTCTGGTGTGCATAATTAAGTGCTTCTGTCTGTACTCTCAAGATGTTATTCTTCACAGTTACAAGCACAGAGGCCCAAGTTAGCGCCGAGACCGAGATAAGTGTTGCGGTCATGGTGCGAACTGGTGTCCATATGGTGGCGGTCTCCTGTTGCGATCTCAGCACGAACCTGCTCCTTTACAGTGGTGATGATATACAATCAAAATCTATCATTACAATAAAATAAAAAATAGGATAATGCATGCCTAAGTAAAGGAAATAAACTTTACTTACATGAAGAAATAGGACAGCATTCTCTCTTGTTGATTTAAGCAACTCTTTGATATACGGACTAGATAAGGCCATTATGTTTTTATGTACTTTAACAATGTGTCCATCAGCAGCCAAAGTTAAATCTACAAATTCTTGTTGCTGAAAATAAAAACATGATTGGTTTTTATGAAAGTACCACACCCATCAAATTTCATTCAGATTAAACCAATACATAGATTGTGATGTAATTATAGGCCATAGAGATAAAACATCTTAATCTCTGGGTGACAAGCGCAGTGCAGTACTTGGTAGGTAATGATTTAGACTCTTCATATTCCAATAACTGTCACTGTACTGTTATGGGCAGGCTTGTTGCTTACCATCAGGCACATGCCGGTGTGAAGTTGGGCCATCTTCTCATCCTTGTTTTATTAGGTACATAGTAAATAATAATTAACACACCTAGAAAAAGTGGTATGAATATATTATTTTTTAAACTGGCGAAAGACCTGAGTAATAGGCTGATTAAACAAGCTGTGTTAGTAAAACTTACCTCTTGAAGACGGGTAAACCCGGTAAACACCCGTTGTTTAAAGGAATCACAGGATATGTTAAAATATGATGGAGTCATCTTTGAGTGCCGACTGGTTAGCCGGTTACCCAAAGATAATGTAAGTTAGAAATTACTACTTTACTACGCGGTTAGGCGGTTACCATGCACAACAAAGAGAATGTAAATAGTAAATACTATACTGCATTCCAGGCACAGATCATGAGATCACTATAAATATTCCAGATTCCAGCGTAGCGATTCTGAAACCATTCGGGTCGGGCTGAGCCACGGAAACTGGCCTTTTCCGACTGGTTCGGGCAATTTGCGATTCTCAACGCCAATTCCGATTACTTTTGACGTTTGCAAACGACTACCAGCTGTTTTCTAATCGGATGGGATTCGGACAGCTTTTTTGTCGTGGATAGCTAAATACGATTTTCAGATTATTGTATTTACTTGATTTTTCTCTGTTTTTCTCAATATTTCTGTAAGATTATGGACAGTAAACGACTTTTTATTAACTTTAGTGTGTAATATGTGTTTAGTTTTTGGAAATTTGGGTTTTGAAATTTTCAAAGTTGGCAGTTTGTGCTCAAAAGAATTGCTAGAAATAGATTATTGCCACATTTGATTTGTTGATAGTTGATATTGTTTATTTTTTGAGATGAAAATATGAAACATGTTTGTTGTTTGAGCAAAAAGCCAAGAAACCACAAAGAAACATTGGAGATACGAGACGTCACGTCAAACAACGATATAACAGCAAGAGCGGAAACAACTTTGGCCCCAGTGGTCAGTGGTGGTCACAAACATAGTCGGAGCTAACTAAGTAAGAAGACCGTGTGATAAGTGCGTGCGTCTATAATATTACTTAGTGCCAGCCCAAAAGGGGTGACCCACGAACCCCTCTGGTCCTTGTATAACAAACAGTATTTTCGTACCTATCTATTCGACTTTAGTTCTATCTATAGATGAAGGAAAGGTTACTATGTACTTCTGCCAGAACTTATTGGCCCCCAATCCCTATAATGACAATGCAGACCCCGTAGGTGTATATAAAAGTAGCACCTTGCCGGTGTACGGCATGTGATTTAACAAACATTAAACTTACTTAGATATAGCTAGATATGTGGGACAAAATCCCCAAAGTTATAGGTACTATGACAATTGTCCTCTAAACAAGCACTTATTCAATATAGGTGTGACAGAAAGCCCTCTATGCAGGGTACAGGATGCATGGAGGAAGAAGTAATGCCACAGAATGTGGTTGTGGAGTGCAGGAGTGTGGCGGACAGAATTCTTCCACTTTCCAACAGCAGTCCCGGAGGCCTTCAACAACAATTCAGATGTATGAGCAACGTCCAATGGCCTAATTAAGAAGCTAAGCGTGGAAAAGACCCCGTCTAACTAACTATAGCAATATATTACTGTGTTGTTTTACAGATATATTATGGAAATAAAAGTTACATGTAGACCATAAATTATCCATTATTTTGTCCTACTCAATATGTAATGTAGGAACATTACATATTTCCTACATTAAATATTATTATATACCTATTTATAAAGCCGTGGTGGCATAGTGAGAGAATGTCAGACACAATTGTTTTATCATAGATTCTAATACCGCCTGTTGTACCAGAGTATCTATTTCTGCAAGTTTAAAACTTTGCTGCTGTAATTTGATTAAAGTTTCCTGGCTATTAACAAAAGAGCCAGTAATTTCTTCATTATTATTATACAAGGTGATTATTATAACTAAAAGATCAAATGAAAAAACATTTATTTCCGTAAGTATTTTAATATTCATTGAAGAATTTATTAATGCTTTATATTCTACATCATTTAGCAATAAAGTTGAAACAAAGAGATAGTGATTTCTTCATTATTACCATACAAGGTGATTGTTATAACTAAAAGATCATTTATTTCAGTAAGTATTTTAATAATCATTGAAGAATTTATTATTGCTTTATATTCTACATCATTTAGCAATAAAGTTGAAACAAAGAGATAGTGATTTCTTCATTATTACCATACAAGGTGATTGTTATAACCAAAAGATCATTTATTTCAGTAAGTATTTTAATAATAATTTAAGAATTTATTGATGCTTTAAATTCTGCATCATTTAGCAATAAAGTTGAAAAAAGAGATAGTGTACTAGACTAAAATAAGCAGTGCTTTTTTACCATTGAGGACAACTGTTAGTAAGAGACCAAACAAAAATTTGTAAAAAATTATAAAATGTTTTCCACACAAAAACATAATTCAGAGGCAATAAAACATTTAGACTTTTTATTCATACCACATTTTATTTTTCAATTATAGACATAATACAATCCTAACTAACTGCATAATAATACCTAATTGGTATTTTGTAATTTCTAAAGCTATTAAAATTACAACAATCCCAAGTTTTTACTAACTACAAGGATTTTTCAAATCAAATCAAATCATTTATTTCCTTGTGGGCCTAGGTTATACAGATTTTAATTAGGGTTAGTAACGTTCTCCAGGTCCTGCTTGGTTTGCGTACAAGTCATAATTCAAAGTTACAATTACCAGGTACATCATAGATACATTGTTACAACTATAAGAATGTTTTCAAAGAAATATTAAGTTATTCTAACAATATCAAAATGCCTTAACAAATAAATATAAATTCAAATACATCAAATTAGGTAATTTAATGCGTGTCAAAGCAATATAAATATAATAAAAAATGTCGTCATGAGTTCAGTGAAACATACATGTCATTTATTTACAAGGAGATACTAATATTTCAGATGAATTTACTATTATTTTTTTAATTTATTTCATAAACACTATAATTGTTACATATATGAATAAATTCGCTCTTTAAACCTGCACAAGGTTTGTCTAGGACAAATAGTTCTCGGCATTTTTTAAAAAATAAATAAAAAAAGTGAACACTTGTCGACATAATACCTAACATTATCACAATATACATAACAGATAGATGTCAGCGCACGCGCACCTAAGCATTCTATAATCATAATATGCATTTATATACATTACTAAAAGCTGCAGTGTTTCTTCTACATAATTGATAGGATATTTAAATACCTAAATAGAGCAAAACCTGATTTAACTTATATCACAATTGATGTTAATATGTACGTACGTATTATTTTCTTACGAAATGAAATTGGACTTAAGATTAGCTTACTGATTAAATGTGTTACTACCTTATAGTACTTAAGCTAATGTTTTTACACTATAAGATGAGTTCAACAACAAAACGAAAACAGGCTGACTTCTTGTATCTGGCTTATAGTATTATAATTTCTTTTGTTCATCTCTTCTTGACAATTTTATGAATTTTCTATAAGCTTTGTTTAGTAGTTTCGAGTATAGCATCCTGTGTAGCTTCAAATGCCGAGTTGAGGTAAGCGGTACGCGCAACATCACTAAGTCGTTTTATATAATTTACAGGAACAGTAAAATTCATGTGTTGTTGAGTTTTTTACGAGTTAAAACTATGAAACTAACTTCAACTTTTTCGTATGGCTTCCATTCGGTAATTTCACCGGAATTTCGCCAGTATCTCTAGTCTATCCGTTTCTCCGTTAAGATAGTCTTCTGAACTTTTATTCACTGAAGAGGTAGGAGTCTTGCTTCAGATGATCGATCCACTTCAGGTAGTCTTCAGTTTGATGACAGACTTCTGGCATATGTGCAGTGAAGATGTAGGATATTGATTCAGATGATAGGTGGAGTACATTTGTTAGTGGTTACTTTTAGATAAGTTATAACTGTAATGGACAAACACTATGAAACTATTACTTTTTATTGTTATTTGGTTATTTCCAAACAAAACAAACAATGGTTCCGTTGACTTTGACAATGACAACATCAACAGATTGACAAATTGAAGGTAAAACGAAAAATGTAAACTATGATTTATTGTGTTGCAGATGCGAATTTCCAGAGGTTATTGTTCGATTTACTCGTTTATTATGCAAATTCTATGTAAAAAAGTCATTCAAAACCACAAAATAAACCTGAAATACAGTTATTTGACGATTTGTATATTCCTACCATGAGTTAACTTTTCTACCAAATTTGTATCTGTATTCGAAAAGTAGATGGGATAGCTTGTCTTTGGTCTGGCCAAAAGACATTCCTACGCCAACTACGCCAATCCGATTGGCGTGTGATTGGCGTTGAGAATCGCAGATTCCGCACAATTCGGTAGCGGGACCGCTACAAAATGAGTCGTATCGGGTGCAACCGAATGGTTTCAGAATCACTATGCTGGAGTCTTCCTGGAAACAGTGTTGCCAACCTTAGTTTTCAGAAAATCGTACCATAAGCCTAAAAAGATAGTATTTTGCCAAAAAACAAGATATTATATAATAGTACGCTATGGATTTGCAATTAAAATTACGTAAATCAATCAAAAAATGGACTTCGATTATATCTTTTTTATCAATATTTATCGTTATGTTCCGGTTTTAAGGGCAAAGGAGACGGCCCATTTTCCATGGGCATTTGCCCCACAGAAAAAGTGCAAGAGACTTGACCAAAATTGGATCATTGTATAGGATTTTTAATATATATTGAGGAACCGTTTTTGTTTTTATCCTGCATAGCGGGGTTTAAAAGATATCAACTAAAACATTGAAAAAAATAACGCCGCAAGTAGGTAATCAAGAACGTGATTATGTACTTACTACTATAAGAAGGTAGTGAATTCATTATTTTGCGACTTACTGTGCTCAAAATAATGTCGACTCAACACTGAAAAGGACCAGAGATTCGGGCAAACCACAAAAAAATTAGGAAACCTTTGGAAAACATAAAGAAATTCCATGGGTGTTGTGTGAGTTTCGCACAAATCGATTTTCGAACGAATTTTACTGTACGTAAACTTCAACTGAACAAAAAAAGCGAAACATGTGGCTGACTTTGACTATAGTCTGTACACATAGGTACAAATGAAAGAACAAAGAAGTGTTCAGCGTAGTACTTATCTATATTCTATTGGGTACTGAGTAGTACTGACCCGAAGACAAGACACGAACTAAACCTTAACAGGCTTATTTAAATTCACAAAAACTTCGATAGCGTGTTTTAACGCCGTACAACGCCATCTAGTTGGGTTATATGGAACTACAGTACCTTAATACAAAATTACTTATACATAGTCATTAAGGTACTTTTTAATCACCAATTTGCAATCCCCGCTTAGCAGGTTAGTATTGAATGTACAGTTTGAACTATTTAATTATATATTATTTTAATTAAATAACTTGTTTAGGTCTCCGGGGCTAATTAAGTACCTAAACTTGAAACGACGTGGGGCAGAAATGAGCCGTCTCCTTTTATTTTTGTTATACAATATAGCGCAACAAGACGACCAATGTTTGTGCCTGATGCACACGCAACATAACAATTAAAAACAAGCTATTATTATTGGAGCACAAGAAACGGAACAAAGAGTCCCTATCATTAACTAGTACTGCACTGTGCTCGTCATCCAGAGAGAAGTGGGCTGCATAACCAAATTGACAGGTTAATACCGTAATACCACAGTATAAACTATACACATAAATATAAAGAAAATAGACTGTGTTAAAATACGCTGTCTATCTTTAGTGGAACTACATAGAGATATTAGCAATTTTATTGTATACGTTCCTCTAGCAACCTTCAAATAAGAAGTGCTGTTCGATCAACTCTTCAACTTGTTTTGTTTTTTTTACACAAATAAATGAATTCATAGTGATTTTTCGTTTTGTAAGATTCCATTCAAAAGATCGTATATATGCGCACGATTTCGATTTTACGATCGTAAATCGTACATGAGCCAAAAAGATCGTATAAATACGATTTAAATCGTACGGTTGGCAACACTGCCTGGAAAGTATGTAAGTGTATCAAAAGTGTATAAAACCAAAACAAAGGTGATACCATAACATAAACATCGTTTAATCTTAGTATTTTTATGAAATTGTCTTAAAATATTTTTCACAAATATGATTCGACTTTATTGCTCTCTTAAATACAATACTTAGATTTGTATTGATCAAATAATTCTATACTATATTATTTTAAAAGTTATAAAAAGTAATGATAGGATGATAGAAATCTGATTTTATGTACTAGCAATTTGATCTGTGTTTCTCAAACTCTCAATGTTCAAGACATGCATACTTCTTTTCATCAAATTATTCAAACGCGCCTATTTTTCTAACATACCCCTCTCCATTTTCACAATATGGGCATGAGACTCTCCCTCTCATTTCCATTATATAGACTTGAGGTTCGCACCCATTTCGCACAGATCTTGTCACTATAAAAATATTCAAGTATGGACCAATAATGTACATTGATTTTTAGTGTAATGGGATTTTAAATTGACTTTTTTTTTAATTATTGTCTTGTATTCGTAATATTTGAATCTGAGAGTTGAATATCTTGAATATAACAATACAAACTTGTAACAACCACAGAATTATACCCGGTTTACATTATTCCAGGCCAGCGGTTGAATCCAGCGCTGGATTGCTTACTGGAATAATGTAAACCGGTACTGGAATGCATTGGTACTGGATTGATGCATTCCAGTGCCGGTTTCCATTACTCCAGTAAGCAATCCAGCGCTGGATTCGGTCGCTGGACTGGAATAATGTAAACGGGGTATAAGTAGAGGTAACTACTCGTTATCAATAAAAGAGTATGAGTGTGACTCCGAGAAAAAAGGTTTCTTGTGTCGTACCTAACGAGTTGAGAGGAAATCGCAAACCTCTAAATACATGTTCCAAATTACGTTTAATTTTCACTCTAAAATGCCATAGATTTTATGTTATTTTGATCGAAACTTTTTGATGTATTTCCAGCTTAGCATAAGGAATAATAAATTATAAAAAATTGTTTTAGCCGATATTTCGGAAACTATGTACTTTATAGCAACATTTACAAGGACCGTTACTGTAGAAAATAAAATTTTGCATATTTTGTTGCCAGCAAATTTTTTTGTAAAACTTACCGTTTACGATTTATGGTCCATTTAATGATACGGTTGCGATGATGCCCATGATGGTGGATCAGGTGGATGAAGATAATGCAGTCTACGACGGAACTTGCTTCTCTAATAGAAAGAAACAAATTTATTCTCGACTTGCAAAACCAAAGGTTCGAACCATCGAGAAAAACCCACTCTTGACAATACCTACGTTTTACAGCTTAGTTGTTCTTATTACAAAAGTGGAGACAAAACTCTTCGTTCGACTCTTCAATCAAGATGATGACAGATGAACGATGGTGTTTTTTCGAAAAACGAGCAATATGATAGAATGATAGAATAACTTTAATTTAAGAACACCGACTGCAAAAAATCAACACGTAAAAATATATGTCTTTAGATAGTAAGTATATACTTACTAGGTATCTAAAGACACTTTGATCAATGAAACAAGTCTAACAATATCTTAATTACTTACTAAAATTCATCCAGCCGTTTGGAAGATACGTGGAAATAAATGTTTTACAAACATACAAGATACGCGCGAAAAACGAAAAACATAACCTTTCTTCCAGTCGGGTAAAGAGAGCAATGTTTATAATACTAGGAACATAATTCACATCTTATTTTTTCTACACATCTACCATTAAATGGGACATAAGTCGTAATCAGTAAGTTCGAAAATAAAGTGGCCAAGTGCGAGTTGGAGTCGCCCATGAAGGGTTCCGTTGCAGCAAGTAACATAATATACATAGTACACATAGTTCTTGTAGTTCGTTGTAACTTTGATCGAAGATAAGATAAGATAAGATAAGATAATCATTTATTGACACATTAATACATACACTAACCTTAGCTGCAAATGTTTACAACCAAAACTTAATATAGATCATAATGTGTCTCGTCACTTTACACAATTGTTAAAGTACAGTTAATTAGTTTGCTGTATAGGGGCAAAATGATTAATAATAATAAATTTAAAGTATTGTACAATAATTAAGACATTCAAAATAAATAGATCACAAACAATAATAATCATAAATAATAGATCATAAATAAGAAATATTTAGATCGTGATCAAGTTTCCTGTTATGTTCACAATATAAGTTCAAATCGTGAAAGCTTAATAACTGTATTCAAAATTAAATAGTTATACAGATTTCAACACTGAAAACATAAATAAGTACTAAATCCTAAACAGAGCACAGTTCCGGAGTAACAGTCAAGCATATACTCTATACAGATTGTTTGCACTTATTGTCTTCGATGTTAGATGCTAGAGTCATAGTCATAAGTTAAGTACTCTTTCACAGAGTACAAAGTGCGCTTTAAAAGAAGTTGTTTCACTTTCTTCAGAAACATTGCATCACTAGGTAGAGCTTTACAATCCTCCGGCAACTTATTGTAAAGAACTCTACCCATGTTTGTTGGAAGTTTGTTTGCCATTGATAGTCTAGTATGTGTCAGATGAAGGATTGTTTTGATTTGACCTGTTCTCCGTTCTTTAATTTTCTCGATTTTGAATCGTCCCATGTTGTTCCTTGTGTATTTAAGGATTTCAAATATATAATGAGCAACTGACGTCATGATGCTCAAGTCTTTATAGTGCTCTCTACAACTTTCTCTAAACTTTGCGTTTACTAGAACGCGTATTGCTCGCTTTTGCATTTTTAGTATTCTTTGATAATCAGTTGAGAAGCCCCAGAAGATTATCCCATAGGACATTAAAGAGTGCACATATGAGTAATAAATCTCTTTGAGGCTCTCCGGGGATGTGACATGTTTTAGTTGTTTTAGGGCATAAATACCCTTCGCCATTCTTTTACATGTATGGTCTATATGACATTTCCAGTTAAGTGCACGATCCAGATAGAAACCCAATAGTTTAACATTATTTGTACTCAATATTTTGGTTCCGTCACTTAGTTCTATGGGTTGGTTGACTGGATTCGACAACTTCAAGTTCATAAACATTACATTGGTTTTCTCGCTATTCAACTGTAGCCCATTTATTTCAAACCAGTGGTTTAGTTTCGACAGAGCTTCTCGTATTTTCAATAACAAGCTTTCGTAGGAGTTACCCGATAGTATGAGCGTAGTATCATCAGCGTATTGTATTATCTCTCCGCCGAGCTCTAGCATGGACAAATCATTTACAAAAAACGAAAAAAGGATATTTCCCAATGACGATCCTTGGGGAACTCCTGTGTTAATAATTTCTGGTTTAGAAACATGGCGCTTGCTATTTATTTTTAGTTCTACTACGCTTTCTCTTTTTTCTAAGAAGGACTTTATTAAATTCAATTTTTTGTTCCTGATTCCGTAGACCATGAGCTTTCTTAGTAAAAGCTCATGATTTACGGAATCGAAAGCTTTGGATAAGTCTAACAATATTATGGCTACTTTCATTTTGCTATTTAAATTTTCCACAACATGGTCAACAAGGTTATGAACTGCTGAAATTGTTGATCGACCGCTTCTGTACGCATGTTGAGAATCTGAGAGTACCGAGTGTCTATTGAAATATGACATGATGTTCTGGGACATTATAGCTTCAATTAGTTTTGAGATTGTGGGCACTATAGTAATGGGCCTATAATTAGTGACACATGTTGTTTCACCTTTCCCTTTATACAATGGTGTTATTCTGGACTTTTTCAGATAATCTGGATATGCCTCTGACTGTAGAATGTTGTTGATTAAGAAACAGAAATGATCAGAGAGATAAGTCAACACACGAAATAAAAATACACCAGAAATATCATAGATATCTCTCGTGTCTGAATTATTAATTTTGAATTTAGCTATATTTATAAGTTGAGTGGGAGTAACTGTATCGAATTCAAACTCGTTGTTGTCTAAAACTCTACTTTTTAGAAGTAATAATGCATTTCTAATGTCTGGAGGGTTAGTGACACTTAAGTTGTTTGCAGTTGTCACAAAATGCCTATTAACATATGTTGCAATTTTATCTTCTGATATCAAAACATTAGTAGAGCCATCCAAGAGGTGCCAGTCCCACTTCTTCAAATTTTTATTGCTCTCTTCTTTAATGACATTCCAGACCTCTTTCTTGGGGTTCTTGGAATTTGTTATTCTATTGTGAACATATTCCTTCTTTTTCAAGTTTATTTCTTTATCTCTACATTTTTTCTTTGTATCGATAATGCTTTCTGATAACTCGGGAAATTGGCGTTTTATTTGATATAAATCATGTATTTCCTGCTGAAGTTTTACAATTTCATTTGAAATCCATGGGCTCCGATTGAGAGAATTGATTTTTATTTTCACTAATGGAAAATAAATATTAAAATTCCATAAAAATTTCTTCATAAAAATATCAAAGGTTTCATTTTCATAACAATTGAATATGTCTTCCCAGTCATATGCCAACATTGCATTCACATAATCAACTATTGTGTTGTCATTAATTAAGCGCTTTTCCATGGTAATTGCTTTAGGTTTGCTCTTTTTTTCTATAGAAACTTGGACAAGTTGAGCATCATGGTCGGAGACACCGGTAGCCAGAGGTACTAATTTTATGGATGAACTCGATATATTTGTAACAATACAGTCAACCGAGGTGCTGGATTCATTTTCATATCTTGTAGGAAAATCCACTGCGTTGCGATAACCACAGGCCTGCATCAAATCAGTCAACCTTATTTTGTTAGTTGAGTTCACCATAAAGTTTATATTCCAATCGCCAGCTAAAACCACACCCCTATTAGAGAAAGTACTCAGTAAATTGAATAATTGTTTCATGACTCTAGCAAAAACATCAAAGCTGCCTTTACCTGTCCTGTACATGCCTATCACAATAAATCTATTCATTTGAACATTAATTTCCACAGCCGTGAGCTCACAGTCGTACTCTACGGATAGCAAATCAATTCTTTTGAACGGCTTACATTGTATTCCATCTGAGACAAAGACTGACACACCACCATGCAACCGTTTACGTCTAATGAAATAATTTATATGGTTAAATCCATGAATCACAATATTCATCACACTACTTTCGTTTAACCATGTCTCACTTATTACTAATACATTTGGTTTATAAATAACTGTTATTGCCTGTAAGAGTAAAGCCTTATTATTATTAAGGGACCTCGTATTTTGATGTAATATTATAAACTTATCATTGTCTATATTATACAAGTGTTTCGCAGCTTTGTCTCTAAAAAAGGCTGTGAATCAACGCTATGAATAATTCGTGAACAATTATCATTATTATTAGGAGAGTTTTCTCCGGTCAGGTATATTAGATTATTATTATTAAATGTCTTATGTCTAAAATTGTTAATTATTTCACTACATATAAATCTCATAAAATTATTTGACACCACATTGTTAAAAACAAAAACATTTTTTTTGAAATAATTTAAGTCAATTATTGAGAGTTTTTGTACCATTTGAGCTAATTTGTACAGATATTCATTAATTTTAAATTTCCTTGAATTATTTATATCATCTGATGAATTCGAATAAGTATATGGGAGAGTGGAGATTTGGAGTTTAAACTTATGCGATTCACAAAATTTTACTAAGTTTTTAATGCATCCTATCTTATAGTTAGTTACCCTAGAAGCGATAACAATAATTTCGTCATTTTCCCTAAATTTTTTTGACAATGTTTCTACATTTTTAGTGATTTCTTCTAGAGTGGCGTTCGGTTTGCAGGTTGACGTCACAACATAATCTTTAGGGCTATTTTTTAGAAGGTTTTGTGCTACGGACCTACCATAATTGTCACATAAAATAAGGATTTGTTTCATAGAAAACTTGGAGCTCTCAGCCTTTTCTAATATTTCTTCATTCAGTACATTTCCAGAACTCAGTCTATCACTTACTCGACATCCCGCAAAAGAGGATACTGTTTGTGTCTTAGATATTTCTTCGTTGAGAGAGTCATTTTGATTAAAATCAAAAGGTATATTCGATTTTTCACAGGTTTCAATTAATTTAATCTCATTTTTATCCATATTTTTTTCGCCTGTCTCTACTGGGATTGTTAAAGTCAATCTGGATTTTTTCTCTCTTTGTGGATGGATGAAGTTTCAATAATAGTGTATTTATGACGTACTAAAAAAAAACTACTCATCAGATCGAGTTCAAACTAATTTTCGTTGGTACTTTACATGGTAATGTACATCATATATTTTTTTTAGGTTTTTCATTCTCTTACTTTAGAAGTTAGAGGGGGGGGGGGGGACACACATTTTACCAGTTTGAAAGTGTCTCTCGCGCAAATTATTCAGTGTAGACGAAAATTATATTAGAAACCTCAACATCATTTTTAAAGACCTATCGATAGACAACCCACACGTGTAGGTTTGGTGAAAAAAAAATTTTTGAGTTTCAGTTCTCAGTATGGGGGGCAACCCTAATTTTTCTTTTTTTTTAATTTTTTTGTTCAAATCTTAATGCGGTTCACAGAATACATCTACTTACCAAGTTTCAACAGTGTAGTTCTCATAGTTTCGACAAAAAGTGGCTGTGACATACGGACGGACAGACAGACAGACAGACAGACAGACATGACGAATCTATAAGGGTTCCGTTTTTACGTTTTACGGAACCCTAAAAAACATACAGCCGAATTGAGAATCTCGTCCTTTTTCATCATCATCAACAGCTCACTGCTAGTACTCGAGGCCTTCTCTCGCAAGTAGAGAGTTAAGGCCATAATCCACCACGCTGGCCCAGTGCGGATTGGTGGATGACACATGAATTCGAAAGATTCTAGGTACATGTCGGTTTCCTCACGAATCTCACGATGCAACCTCGACGGTGAAGGAACCCCTTCACCGTTTTAAGTTAGCGGCATTACGCACATGACTTCGAAAAGACAGTGGTGCGTGTGACAGTCGGTTAAATAGTTTCTGTATTTCAGGGCATAGAAATTGCATTCCAAGCTCAGAAGATCGAAGAAAGTCCCGATTGGTGGTGGCATTTTTCTCTAGGCCGATGTTATTACGCTCTAGGTTTATACAGAAAATCAGAAGAGTGTCTGGGACACGCTTTGAAGCAGAGTAAGCACATTTCGATTTACCTGAGATTGGTTGCAATGTACGTAGAATTAAATCAAACTTATTAGATTTTTGTAAAGTCTTCCAAAGTAATATATTTATGTATATAATATATATGTAACTGCAAAACCTCGAACTACGGTAAGTAACTCTTAAGGTCAGTACTCACATACGGTATTACTCGATCGAGCTAAACTGTCGAGTAAAACCCATGGCATGGGCTTTCGTCCACACCGTATTCACCGAACCTTTCGAGCCAAAGGATGTCTATACAACAAAGGAGACGGTGGCTTTATTTAGCATGTCTCACAGTGCTTTATAAGAAAAGCAAAGAAAATGGAAAGAAAAAACGTAAAAGGAGGTGCTGGAGGAGGAGATACTCGCTTCCAAATCGAGTATTCTGCAAAATATCCCGCTCTAATAATAGCTCTTCTCGCCAGAAGAGCTTCTTTTGCTGAATAGAATAACACGTTAGCGTTATATAACAAACTTCGAAAAGTTTTGCAAATCGTTTTCTTAATTTCACTATCTGAAACAAGCGAATTATTCAAGTAAACAATCGTGTGTATAGTATACACTGATTATTTTAAACAAATACACGGGTAACTCACGTATAAAATAGTCAGAACAGTCCGACTCGAGTTTCGATCGCGTCCGGCGATCTTCTTCAAGGCGAGTGCGCGCGCATGTTCGCAGCTCGATTAGCACTGCGGGCAGCCGCACGGCGCGCACGCAAGCTTAACGGTTGTTGTCACAGGGGTGCAGGTGAGGGGGTGATGGAGGGCTGCGCCGGTGTATACTGGAACTCTTCGTCACTAGACAGCTGCGCGTCGGGAATATTGCAGCACACCGAGCTCACTGTGTCCTCACTACTTTTCTGTACACGCTGCTGAGCCTTTTGGAGGCAAGGTTTCCAAGCGGGCGGCATCCACCATCTCTGTTAAACGTCGGACGCTTACTAATTTCAATGGCCTCCCTGACTTTACGGGGTATAAAATACTTCTGCCTTGCCAGGACCTCCGCCTTATCAAATCGTATGAAGTGTTGAGCGTCCGAACAGAGAGCATGCTCCGCCACCGCAGAGCTGTTGCCGTCCAAATTCTTAATCGCGCGTATGTGTTCAGTAAGCCTCGTGGACACATTCTTACGTGTTTCACCTACATAGCTTCTACCGGAATCACAGGGAATCATGTACACCCCAGGCACACCCAAAGGGTCTTTGTCCTTTGGGGAGCGTACCTCTTGCCTTAACTGCCTGAGTGGACGAAACATTGTCTTGATGCAATATCTTCGGCGTAACAAGTGTCCAATGTTATCCGTCACTCCTTTAATATATGGCAGGTAAGTGGCCGCCCTCTCCACCGAAGCTGGACGCGTCCTTGACGATGCATTCGCTACCCGCCATCCCTGCTTCCAGTTATATCCGTTGCGTTTAAGCACGCCTTTCAAGTGATCTATCTCAGTACCTAGGTGTTCTGGACCACATAGTCTCAAAGCTCTATTAATAAGCGTGCGTGGTACTGAGGCTAGATGTGCCGGATGGTGGTGTGAATCGGCCCTTAGATACTTATCTGTGTGTGTCGGCTTTCGGTAGACCGTATGCGATAATGTTCCGGTAGAATTTCGCATCACCAACACATCCAGAAAAGGCAGACCGCCATTCCGTTCACGTTCCAACGTTATCGCAACATTCGGGTGAACACTGTTTAAATGTATCAGCAACGGATCAATCAGAATCAGAATCGCTACCCAGGGTAGCGATTCTGAAAGCATTCGGTTGCATCCGACACGGAATCTCATCTCTCGGTCTTTGTCTTATCTGATAAGCATAACAGAGACCGAGAGATGAGATTCCGTGTCGGATGCAACCGAATGGTTTCAGAATCGCTACCCTGGGTAGCCTGGGTAGAATCGCTACCCTGGGTAGCGATTCTGAAACCATTCGGTTGCATCCGACACGGAATCTCATCTCTCGGTCTTTGTCATGCTAAACAGATAAGACAAAGACCGAGAGATGAGATTCCGTGTCGGATGCAACCGAATGGTTTCAGAATCGCTACCCTCGTCTCGGCGTACAATAGCGAATATATCATCAACATACCGCCACCGATGTATCGGTTTATATGGCGAGCTCAAAATTGCCTCCTCTTCGAACCACTCCACTCCATGAAGATATTGGCCACGACCGGGGCAATAGGAGAACCCATAGCCACACCTCCAACTTGTATGTAGTGGTCCCCCTTCCACACGAAATAGCCTTTGGTGAGTGTAAATCGTATTAGCTCTGTGTACTCGATAGGTATTTGAATGCACAGTGCATTCACTCACTCACAGTGCATTAGTTCCGTAATAACTTCAATGGTGTCCTCTATCGGTACATGCGTGAAAAGCGACACGACATCGAAACTCACAAGCTCTTCGTCCTCACAGAGCTGTATCTCTTTCAATAACTGTACAAAATGCGTTGAGTCTTTGACAAAACTTGTTATATTCCCGACGAATGGAACAAGCATATCCGACAAAAAGCGCGCTGTTTTGTAAGTAGGTGAGTCTATTTGGCTTACAATTTTTCAAGGGTTCAACGGGCGCAAGCTCTTATGTAGGTCGTCCGGCAGGGTCTTTAAGATTTTAAGATCTTGTTGAGACCGTTCGTGACCCGGTTGGTAGGGTCGTATGTAACTTTTTTGTATGTGTCACTGTCATGCGCGGCTCCAGGGGGTGGGGGTTCACGGGGGACATGACCCCCCCCCCCCAAAATCATATACATTAGATTAAAAATCTATAAAAAAAACAAAATGTCTCATAGTACATAGACTATTTTTAAACGCGGGAAAACAACTGGAACCTCAACTACGCGGGTAAAATCGTGGGGCGCTACTTGTAAAGTCTTTTTTACTCGATTTATTGTATTTCTACTCAAGACCCCCCCCCCCAAAATCTGAGACTGCGTACTGGTGACCCCCCCCCCCCCAAATTCGAGGCTGGGACCGCGCCTGGTTACTGTCACTCAACAACTCGTTAATCTTATTTTCAAAAGGCGCAGAATCAACGATAACAGTAGCGTTACCTTTATCTGCCGGTAGCACCAACACGTCGTGGTTGTTCCGTTGTTTTTCATACTAAACTATACACTGAATACATAATTGTAATTAATTAGGTATTTATTTATGTTGTGCTGCTATATTTATTGGCTCACCATAATTTTTGAAGATGTCGTATTTACCTCCGATTATTATAACCTCCGGTGTCTTCTCCGATTCTGAATATATTTCTTTCATAGCTTGGATACATAATTCCAATGTGTACCAAATTCGTTTAATTTTACTTAAATCAACCATTATAATAAAAGTTTCCACGAATTGGAATACTTGGTAAGACACTCATGAGTGCATCAAATTTTCCTCCAAACTCCCAAATGTGGCATACATTATTTTCCATTCCCTATTTTTGGTTTGATTTTCACCGTAGGCAGGCGCGGTCCCAGCCTCGAATTTTGGAGGGGGTCACCAGTACACAGCCTCAGATTTTGAGGGGGGTCACGAGAAGAAATACAATTAATCAAGTAAAAAAACTACTAGTAGCGCCCAATTTTACTGTAACGTCATAGAATAGATAAGTAACGTTTACCATTGGGGGGTCATGTCCCCTGTGACGTGGGACCTGGGACTCCCCTGGGATTGCGCATGACCGTATCAGTACTCCAATACCAACGTATCCCGTGGAGGATCGGTTTTATCCAAAAATGAATTAGGTAATTAGAGTTGATTTACCCTGCATAACTTAAAGACAAAAATTAAAAATGTACGTAAGGAGTTTATAATTGCGACATTTTCAAGATAACAAGATGAAAATAGTTTTATCAAATAGCTCTCAATTTCGCCAAGACTTAAGTAGCACCCCGCGCCCCGCGGCTTTACTCGCCTAGTTACCGTGCTAGTTGTTTTCCAGCGCTAAACAATAGCATAATATTAGGTATGTAGGTTTGTAGGTACTATTCGATATTTTAAATTTTTTAATGAAACATACTTATTAAAGAGGACATTCACATGTCTTCTCTGACCCCCTTCGAACCGTGCCTGTACCTACTTAGGTTGTAAATAAGTAGGTACTTACTCAAAACTTATCCTAGTAAGTGGTCTAGTCGATCGCCACCTCTATACCACGCCACCACCATACCTACCTACTACCTATATCACAGCAGGAGATCGCTGGTACGCACTAAGTATTCAATAGGTACTATATTTAGAAGGAAAACCGTGCCTATTGATTTACATAATATATTCTGCTGCTGAAAATATTATTCAAATATGTTCTAGGTTTATCCAGTGATCTACTTACCACCTGACGTCATGCTGTCGTTACCAGAAATTGCGACGCAGTTGGTCGATAAAGCACTTTCGCAAGTGGATGAAGATAATGTTCGCACAATGTTTTTGGCTGGCTGGGAGCAAGGGCGTTGTACGTCGAGTTACTATTTAGTTTAATTATTTTTTAGATATTAGACAAGTTTGAGATAAAGTGACAGGATGAGTGGCACATGCACTTGATGGTAAGCCTGCCATAGCAACACAGCGCTATTCAGCTACTGCAACACGAAAAGAGTCCAAATCACTGCCTAGCACTGAGGACCTTACCACAGAATAAATATTAGTACAGAAGCCACACTTACCAAAAACAATTATATAAATAGCGACTCTTGCTGGGACACAACAAAGTTCAATTCAGCTCGCAATACCTGTCGCGATTTTCAAATAAACATTTGCGCTCTTTCTAACGCGTAACTCTGTCCCTGTCTAGCGCGGAGGGTTTACGACATATTTAATAACAATATGCGCGGGAAACGTATTGCGCGAGCGCTCAGCCCTGCGTCCGACAACCGACTGTCACTTGTTTCCTGGAAGGAACGGTCTAGCGGTAGGCTAAAACCGCGCGACCTTGAGCGCGTGAGGGTGCACTGACCTTACTCAGAGAAATTAGGGGATTTTTATACATATTGGAACACAGTAATGTTTGCACATTTAACTTAGCGGTAGAATAACTGCCAAAAACATGGTAGATACTTACCTGCTTCCACAAACAGACTCTGCAGAGAGTTGTGCTACTATGTACCTTTAACACGCAGCTACTTATTGCAGTATGACGAGTCCAAAGCATTACCCAGCACTGCACTACGCTCGTCACCCTGATTTATAAGATGTTTTATCTCTAAGCACTTTAATTTCACTGAAAAAGCTAAACTGACTTAGGCAAAACAAGTATTACTTAATCTTAATTAAAGATTAGCACGTGGGTACCTACCAGGGATGTAACGGAGGTGATCTTATCGGAACCGAAGTCGGAGTCGGAGTTTTTAAATTTGCTTTATCGGAGTCGGAGTCGGAACCGGAGTCGGAGGCGCAGGTAGGGTCAGAAGAAGTGGTAGGAGAGAGATTTTTTATTCTAGGACAAAACATGAAATCAAACTTTTCATTATTTGTGTTATTACTTAAAATATCACAAAAAATAAAAAAAATTGGAATGTTCAAAATAAACAAAAAATTAAATTAATTGAATCCCAACATGGCATATTAAGTATGTTAAATGAACAAAAGCTTTGAAACAAATTAAATAAATTGACACCAAGATTGTGTATTATGTACTTCATAAACATAAGCTTTGAAGCTGTCTCAGTCCAATATATTTCTTAAGGGGGCGCCTAAAGCCAGAAAACGAAAAAAGGACATTTTCGACGCCGCTCACTGAAGTTAAGAAACTAAAAACTACGACAAAAAAAATATTGACGTGTGGGTACAATCAAGAAGAAGCACAATAACCGAATAGAATTTTAAAAATAGATCAGAGTTTTTTACAATAAAAAAATAAAAATGACACCGAAAAAACCCGTTTTAATTCGAGTACTCGAAATTATCAGCGATGACCCCACATTCTTTTTTGGTAATAAAATTCCTATTTGTACGTTCTAGTAAAGTAACCGAACACTTTTTTAAATTTATGTTTAGTTATTGAGTAATTAAATAAAACTTGGTCAAAAATGGACTCCTGATTAAATATTGATTTTTCCTCCAAACTGTGTCATGCTATTCTCGACTTTGTGTACATCACAAGAAACGCGTCGCGCGGGTGAAATCTGATTTTTTCTTGGCTTTAGGCGCACTCTTAACGAGTCGTAGATTAAGTCGACGCCACCAAAAAGGTGTTCGCTCGCTACCGAGCCTGGTGGACACGATAATATTGGCGGACATTTAATATAAGGTGCTGGAATTTTGCGTTTTTCTATGTTGTGCTCATTTAGTATACTTTTCATTACACTCGTGCGCGGGAGAGATTCCTTGCGCGACATGTATGAAACTGTTCGTAACTGTCGGCGCAGGGCGCCGCCGCTAAGCTATGCTTCGACCTCCGATTAAAACCTCCGATTCAAAAGTTTCGGAATCGAAGTCGGAACCGGAGGTGTAATATTAATCGGAACTTCCGACTTAACGGAGTCGGAGTCGAAGCTTCGTAACATCCCTGGTACCTACTACCTAAGTCTGGTAAATAGGTATATTAGTAAATATGGGAGTATGTACTTACCTATCATAACCTTGTATATATCATAATAAGTTTTTCGACAGTCGACAGATGCAACACAAGCATGACCGACAATGGCGACAAGTTTATTTAGAGTTTATAAATTATTGAAAGTTAGTAGTTTTTTAATTATCTTATATATAAAATTCTCGTGTCACAGTGTTTGTTTCCTTACTCCTCCGAAACGGCTTTACTGATTTTAACCAAAATTTATATGCATATTCTGTAGGTATGAGAATCGGCTACTAGCTATTTTTCATACCCCTAAGTGACAAGGGTTGTTCACTAAGGCAAAACAACGTTTGCGGGGTCAGCTAGTTAAAAAATAAAATGATCTTAATGTTTTTATTTTCGGTAATTTTTCCTTTTTCAAGCGTAATATCTTTTGTTTTGTCCTTGTTTAAGCGGAGTTCCGACATAGGTTTGATCAAACATTTGTCTGTGATAACAAACAAAAAAAGTGGCCAAGTGCGAGTTGGACTCGCCCATGAAGGGTTCCGTTGCAGCAAGTAACATAATATACATAGTACACATAGTTCTTGTAGTTCATTGTAATTTTCATCGAAGTTTCAATAATAGTGTATTTATGACGTACTTAAAAAAAACTACTCATCAAATCGAGTTCAAACTAATTTTCGTTGGTAGTTTACATAGTAATGTACATCATATATTTTTTTTAGATTTTTCATTCTCTTACTTTAGAAGTTAGAGGGGGGGGGGGGGACACATTTTACCACTTTGGACGTGTGTCTCGCGCAAACTATTCAGTGTATACGAAAATGATTTTAGAAACCTCAACATCATTTTTAAAGACCTATCGATAGACACCCTACACGTGTAGGTTTGATGAAAAAAAAATGTTTGAGTTTCAGTTCTCAGTATGGGGGGCAACCCTAATTTTTCTTTTTTTTAAATTTTTTTGTTCAAATCTTAATGCGGTTCACAGAATACATCTACTTACCAAGTTTCAACAGTGTAGTTCTCATAGTTTCGGCAAAAAGTGGCTGTGACATACGGACGGACAGACAGACAGACAGACAGACAGACAGACAGACAGACAGACAGACAGACAGACATGACGAATCTATAAGGGTTCCGTTTTTACGTTTTACGGAACCCTAAAAAAGAATAATTCACTAGAACTTTAAATAAAACAAGTTATAGCAGCTTTAAGGTCAAATTTCGGGAAAATTTAAAAAAGGTTTAAAAATTAACCTATCTCCTAAACTATAAAACTTTAGTTAGGGAAAGTAAGCTTTAATAGGTAGCATATAACCTCCTCCATGCGTGATTTTGCTATGGTGGGTCCTGCACCAGTAACCCTGTATATCATGCATTATGTGTGTTTGTAAGTTACTCATGTTTTGAACAAATAAATTATCTTTTATCTTCAAATGAAGATATGCTCATTCAAAATTAATAAAAAAAAAATGTTTGTAAAGTCGGTTTACTGACGATAGAACGTGACAACGTCTTAAGAAAATACTGATGGAATGGTAGCATTTTTCAAAAGAAAATTTTAATTTCATTTGTTTAATAGATTTGTATGTAAAAAGTAATCAGTAGAATTTAGTCATTTTCAATCAAAACAATGCAAAAAAGCTTTTAGATGCCGGGGATCGAACCCGGGGCATTTCACATGCAAAGCGAACGCTCTACCACTGAGCTACATCCCCGCTTGAACTACTGGTCGAAATAATTAATACAACTGTAACAAACATGCGGCGAGGTAACGACCGACGGTAACGGTACATGACGTCATGTTTTGTGGGCGTGCAGCCGGCTTCATCGAATTATAAGACGTTATCACGTCAAAAATATTTTCTTCTATTCTCAACCCACAATACTTGCGAGTAAAATAGTTCCCATCAGCATTTATAATTGTAATATGTGTATGAAATCAAAATTTTTTCTTTCATATCTACTTAACAATAACAGCAGTACAACAATATTTTTGTGATCCATGTTACGCTTCTGAAAAACACGTCCAACACAGTACTACCGTTGAAGGTATGGTTACCCTAACCAACGGTTTGCCACACAAATTCGCATCGGAGCAAATTCCATCGCAAGTTCCTCCGATCGCAGTTTTGTGTGGGAGCCCTTAAGCATAATCTAAATTATATCAAGGTAATTAAAAAATAATTTAGAATGTGATTATGTCCTATATAATGTTACCAATGAAATAATATAAATATTGAGTTGCAATTCAATACAATATGTCCATTATATATTTAAACATTACATCAATTTTATAACTGAAATGCTACAATGAGACCATTCTATGTCCTTAAATTACTATTGGTAAATGTTACATAATATTAAATGCTCAAAACATCAGATTTTACATCTACTTTTGAGACATTAATCTTTGGTATTCATTCTCTTTGAACATAATTTCTTTATTTATATTCTGGAGCACATCTTGAAATCTTTGTCTGAGTGATATATTCTCCATTCCTGCTATCTCATGCTGTGTTCTCTGTTTCTTTTGTTTTAGCTCTTCCAGTTCTTTAGATAGCTGCTGCAGTGTGTTATTAATATCCGTGGGTTGTGAGTAATTACCTAGCATGAATGGGTCATTCCTTGATGTAGAAGCAATTTCTGTATCTCTTTTACTCTTGTGTGGGCGACTCCCTTCATTTGGGTCTGAGGGATAGTAGAACATGTCTGAACTGAATTCTGTAGCAAATGATTTTCTACTAAAATCTGGTGCTTGAGTGGAAGTTTCTGAGAAAGTGTCATCATATGCTGACATTCTACTATCTTCAATATCCACATTAACATTTTCATCTTCCAAGTCACTGTCGCTCAAAGTTCCTCCAAAAATGTCTTCCACTTTAGAAGATGATTGTTTAGCAATTTCATTTTTGATTTGTTCTTTTTTGGATTTTGCTTTTTCTGATTTAACGGAAGATGGTTCTACTTTGGCACTTTGCTCTTCATCTTTAACTGTTTCTTCTATTACCTCCCATGTAACACTTACAGCCTCATTGTCAGCTCTGAGAAGTCTTTTAACTTCTTTTTCTATTTCAGGTGCATCAACACTTTTCTTTTTTAAGGTTTTCCTAAACCGTCGCTTTCTAACATTTTTTGTAGGTGGTGTGATACCATGAGGAAACAAAAATTTTTTATCCACTTTAAATGGGTCTTTTTTCTTGTTTTTAGCTGGCGATTCCTCTTCAGTAGATGAGGGTTCAAGCTCATCTTTACATATCATCATTTGGCAGACATCTGCAGTTTTGTAAACACTTTTCCTATCAATTGTTTTAAGTGATTCTACGACAGTAGGGAGGTCTACAATTTTTGCATGTAACAGCCAATCATCAAAACGAACTTCACCATGTCGCATATCACTATCCAGCTGAATAGTCAATCTGTTTTTGAAATTTTCGCCAGTTTTCAAAACTTCTTTTAAAGCCTTAGCTGGTTCTTCTGGTAATCGCATTATGAACTGAGACTCCAGCTCAACTGGATAATCTACTTCTCTTTTATCTCTACTCATTTTTATTTTGTACAGATATAATTAATTTTGTTTAACCTGTTGTCGTTGTAAAACTACAAATTTCTAATAAATGCTTCTACCTTCTACAATTTAGTTTTGTCTGTTCAGTTCCAAGTAACTTAATAACTCACCGAAGTTAATATTTGTACGTTGTATGAAAAATTTCAACATGTTCTTTCAATTTCAAGCATGGTTTTTTAGATCATTCATAACTCATCACCAACCACCATCACAATATCACAAATCACAAGCACAGATTACATTCTCTTTGCAGTCCCTGCATAGAGCACAGAGCCTTAGAGGTGGGCGATTATGAGATATACTAACACAGAGTAAGTAATCACTACGTTATACTAATGAAATCATTCGATTTTGAGAATGTCTCCAGATGTCATGATAATGACAGTTTGTAGTTACTAATTAGTAGCCAGTCACGCACGCACGGTCACTAGTCGCGCGCAACTCGATTTTCTCACAGCACAGCCGCGTAGGGTGAGAAAGAGACAACACGATGCGGTCTCTCAGCGGCCCGCTATAAAAGAGGGACAACGAGCGAAAAAGCTACCTAAAACTTACAAACTATCAATACAAAAATCGGTAAACTTACCGTTAATTAAATCCACATATTTATAAGTAAAAAGTGTCACGTTTTACACCACCGGCACCGTAATCAAAACAAAAGAAACCAAATAAACCTACGTCGATACTACTAAAGTCACGGAAGAACTGTCGTAGACTTCATAAAACACATTAGTAGTACTAATTACTAATATCATTCGATTATGAAAACATGTTAGTTACTAATTCGAAAATCGATTTTCAACATTAGTAATACAAAATAAATCGATAATGCCGATCATTCATAATCGCCCACCGCTACAGAGCCTAGCGTTACCTAGAACCACAGAACAATATTACTCAAGCCTAGAACACCCGGAACATTTCGTAAAAATGTATGGAGTTTGCTCGAAAACTTCCTCGCACAGTTTAGGTTATTTTTCTTATGCTTCGTTTCTTTCACATTCACAACGTAATGAGAAATGAGACGTTTTCCGACGCGACAAAAATAGTTCCACCGTACGCACTAGATGGCGATAGTGTAGATTCAGCAAGATCTGTCTGTACCATAGACTCGCAAAAGTGTAATCACAATGAAACCCCTCCCCATTTTAAAGGAAAAAGTCTAATCTAAATTATTTGTGGTAATTTAAAATTTTAGAGGTTTCGTAAACACATCAGTTATGTATTGTATATACTTATATTATAATTTTCTTCTTAGCTTAGCTGATTAGTTTGGTATGTCTACCTTCTATAAAGAAACCTTAAATACATGAAGGAATTTCATACTAAAACAAATTTTCTTCTTACCTTTTGTGTTAAACTCTTAAAATATTGGGAATAAAAATAGATACAATTAAATTGATAATGTAATAAAAATCCGTTACTGATCACAATCCATTGTCAGTAAAAATCTTTAGAACTCCCGATCCACACCAACTAAGCCAAAAAAAATTGGCAGTCATAGGAACTGCCGATAGAAGTGAAACTTGCTGTTGCCCTGGTACTGGTACCTAGGGGCAAACGCAACTCTTTTATGTTTCTGTTGTCCTGGCATCTGGAGATAAACGCTGGGCTGTTGGAGGTAGGTAATCGAAACTCTTTACTGTTTCTGTTGCCCTGGTACCTACCTGGCCGTTTTTACCCGAAGATTTCATATCCGATCCGATCCATTATCATATCCAAGCGTGACGATTGATGAATCCATTTCACAGCCCACGAAAATTCTGTCTATAGCGCGCCTAAAGAAGTTTTCACTTCAACTAGAAGGAAAATTCAATTATATAAATAGCAACACTGATACGACATTTTTTTTATCCACAGACTATAGGCGTTATTACACCACTCGTTATGCAGTCGTCCACCAATATTATCTATACTAATATTATAAAGCTGAAGAGTTTGTTTGTTTGTTTGTTTGTTTGAACGCTAGGATCTCAGAAACTACTGGACCGATATGAAAGATTCTTTTTCTGTTGGATAGTCCATTTATCGAGGAAGGCTATAGGTTATATAACATTACGCTACTATTAATAGATACGGAGTATGAATGAAGAATGTTACGAAAACGGGAAAAAATATTTCTCTTCGAGAGTTTTAGTACCGAGAATTTACATACTCTTTGGTCACTGAAGTCTGTGACGGCACGTGTCTATATTTATTGAAGTTTGTGTCATTTGAGGTAATCAAATTTGTTCTACAACAATGCATTATTGCATATTTACGTTTTGTATTATCGAATTTAATATCTTTCTTTTCTATTTTGTGTACTTATTGTTCTTTATAATTCGTCCGTTGGTTTTTATACACTAACATAACTATTCATACAATCGAACTTTGGAAGTACTTAAAATAAGAATCCTGCTGCCTCGATTTTACACTAAAGTGTTTTCCGACAATCCAGCTCAAAATTATCTGAAGAAGACTGATCACCTGAATAAAAAAATATACCTACTCCAATGAAGAACATTTAGAACATTAACGACACTCTATGTGTAATGTTTTAATTGTAATAAAATTGCGGTGATACCTATTACCGAATGGAAGCCATAAGAAAAAAGAAGAAGAAGACGAATACATTGTTTGCATAGGAATTTTCCACAGATTACAGAAATAAAACACAGATGGAACCTTCGTGAACAACACTGTGAAGCCCGTAATTAGTCATGTTGACATAAAATTGTCAAATCAACGTTCCAAATTACTTGTATAATGTTGTCAGTCTTAAGAAAAAAATCCCACTATTGTTGTCTTAGCTTGGGAAATCTTCACGTAAAAAAAACAAATCAATTGATATTTTAAAATATTAATATTATTACACCGATTATGCAAGGATTTCTTGTTACTACTATTTCCATTCTATGAAGAAAATAACTTTGATTTTGCATGCAACTAGAAATTAACTTGAATCGCAAATAATAAAATTAGTGTAATTTACTCGCTTAGATAGGTTAAATAAAAATTAAAACAACCATCTTTACCACCGAACTATTTTTGATAAAATGCATACATAATAGGCTACTTGTATGTTATAGGTCCAAACAACAAACAAAAAAAAAATCCAAAAAATTATCATTTTAACAGTTCAATTATTATTCACCTTTTTTTTGACAAAACAAGACTTTAAAATCAAGTAACCGTATCATATTAAAAAACTTAACAATTTAAAATATTGTTTATGTATAAATATTATATATTGTATATTTAATTTTACAAACAACGTTATGCATAATATTAACTTCAAAAATATCTTCCTTCAACAAATGTTTTATATTATAAACCATCATTTTATAACCAATTATATAGCCACCGTTTCACTTAGATAATATATCGAATGACATTACAATACAATTCAAAACACTTTATTGGCACCATAAACAAAGTTGACAAGAAGTAACACATATAATAACAAAACAAAATGGGCACAAAAGGCGATCTTGTCGCTAAATTCTCGGCGAGGCGATCTCTTCCATATAACCTTTTGATTCATGAGGAAACAAAATTTGTAATATTTTGGGCAGTGGTGCAACTAACGAAATAAATAAATACACAAACAAATTTTATGATGTAATAATGATTTTGTTTTTTGTACATTTTATGTCATAAATTACTCATTTTACAAATTTAACATTTACCAAAATTTAAATTGAAATTAAATTAATTTGAATAATACAATGCCCATCACTAATTTGATCTACGAGTATCCAAAAAAATATATAATCTATATTTTACCCTAAATTCAGGGAAAATAATTTCCATTTAGTATCGCCACACTAACCTATTTTCGTTGAGGTGTTGTGTTCCAGTCATCACCAAAATGAAATCGCCTAAATTATATAAATAACAGTAAAAATATTCAAATTTTCCTATGAAATTATATTCCTCTTTCCTTTTTTTGTTTTTGGGAACATTGTTTGCAATGTTTGAAGACAAAAGACGGCATATTTTAAAACAAAACTTAAAATGACACGGGACTCCCGTATAACACGGAAGTCCGTTTCATACTGACTGGAGTTTGTATTTGTTTCGGCGTTTGTATTTGCTTTGTCTGCTTCAGTAGCTCTGTTCTGCGCGCTCCATCTGGTTTTATTTCTGTAATCTGTGGAATTTTCATATACAGCCATGTTGTTAATATTTATCCGAATAAATACATTATTTGTCGCAAACATCTTGACATTATTTGAGTTTAATGAATACTTTAGGAAATATCCGTAGTTTTAAAACAACTCTTGCAACAGAATAATAAACCACTTTATTGTGTTCACGTGGTTCAGTGATGTTTCTTAGCTTTGTCTTCCAGATGATGGTCCCCGAGGTGATGTATATTTATAGGTACAGAGGCGGAACCGCGGCCATCTCTATCCGCAGTCGTGAGGGGAACCTTTCGCTCTCGACCATCTTGGCCAAGATGCTGGACAGTGATAGGCCGTGTGAGTTGGAGGAGCGAGAGCACGCCATGACCTCTCTCTCATCCAATGAGGCGAAAGTGCATACAAGAGCGATCCTAGAGGTGCACTTGACTCGAATCCTGATTCCACTGGAGGGTTTGGGGTGTCTGACGTTTAGGGCGGTCCGATACCGCACCTAGGGATATGATTTCCCGAGGACGTGACGCGTCGCTGGTTTCTGACGGGTCACTGGAGCCAAATACTGCGGTTCGGACGCCTTCCGCAAGGTGGTCTCGCAAAAGGCGACGGCAATGGCTGAGTCGCGGTCGAGTGCGATAGCGGTCCCAAGACTCTGCTGCCAACCAACGGCTGGAGAAACTTGCCGGGGTTTTCGTCGGTAGGGGTACCATATTCGTCCGTAACGTCGATCCCGACATATCCCACTATGTCAATGTGTGACCGTGCGTAATTGTTCGCCCACATAAAAAATGCGTATAATTTTCAACTGATAAGTAGTTAATAAAAGATCACGGCGAATAGAAAGTAGATGGCTGTCGGCCGCCGCTTGCTCTATGAGATATCATTTGCTTCCTTCCCGAGGACTTCCCACATTGACGAGGCGGGGGTCCAGTAGTAGCCGTGGCCTGGTCAGTCACAATGAAGCTAAGAAAAACCCGCAGTAGGACTGCTCACCAGGGCTATGGGCTCCTAGCCTTGCGGTCCAGGCGACGCAGTCAGGAGGGAGTTGCGCGGCGCAGACGGTGCCGGCGTGACTGTGACGTGCCGTGATGCTTGGTGGTAGGCACTGTGGCTGTAGAGGGGATACCTTGGCTAGAGAAGAATACCAGTATTACGGTGTGCCGTTCTCCCTGCCCACTGCAGTATGATGGCGGATGCGGTGGGGCTGTAGGGGAAGATTAGTGCCGGTATATCGGTGAGCTGCTGTCCCCGTCTTCTTCATCTGGATGGTGATAGGTGATGAGGTCGAGCATTTGGCCCGCTGCGGGAGACCAAAGGTGTCCAGACGTGAGGACGTCTAGCTCCCACGGTTGGTCACCGGTGATCACGGCGTGCATTTTTCCGCGGCGGGTTCGCAAAAGAGTGCGAGAGCATTCATGTGTTCGCGCCGTGTGTGACAAAGGTGAAATATTCGGAGGTTTTAGTTGGTAGGGCACCACTCATGGTGTAGAATCCGACACAAATCGACCATTCCCTAAAGCGGAAGGGTATGTTTTGCATTTGCTTTTTAATTTCAAAATTGTAATACAATTTCCCGTTAAGGACTACGTTTACTGTAATTATTATTAAAACACAGGGGCAATCATTTAAGCACCAAGGAATCGATTCACGCCGAGACTGATTTTCATAGGACAACTTGATATATGTTGCGCTATCAAGAGTATCAGGTTACAGAGAGATCACCAATTTGTTATTCTATCGCAAGAAAAGAAAACTAAACATAATGCTTTAAAATACCTGTGAGTACTAAGTATACACATTTTCGTAGATCCCTGTACTTTTACCTAGCGTTCCTTTATTGTTTTTCTATTGTTCTCTAACTGATCATAGCTTTTTAAAGCAATGGATAGGCACTTTCCTCAATTAGACGCGGGTGAAACCGCGGGGCACAGCTAGTTATTATTATATTATAGTTTGTAGTAAATGTCGAACTTGAGATTCATTTCTAATCTGAAATTCTGAATCACCGGTGAAGTTTCGTTTATCCTCACGTGAACCCTTACATAAGAAGGCCAACAGAATTTGTGATTCTTACTTTTAGTTAAATCTCTTGCGAGAAAGTATAATCTGGAAGCCTTGTTAGCGTTTAAGTGTTCTGATATATACAGGCTGAGTGGTTGAACACTTTACAAATTGATAGAGCGTGTTCAGTACCTACTCGATTCTCTTTCTATTGACGTAAAAAAAATAGGTGTTTCATATTTGACTAATTTAACTTTAATTATCCGTCAATAAAAATAAGTATGCGTATTAGTTAGTCTTAGAGTATACATATACTTTAGTTATTTATCCTCTAAGTAGTTAGTATATAGTGATCTGTGGTATTATTACCTCTGAAACCTCGCCAGTCACATGGCAAGGTAGGTACTCGTCGCATCGTTCGCAGTGCGTGTAGGCATCCCCGCTCTCCACTCGCCGGCACTAAGTGTTACCAGTGCACCAGTGCTAAGGAAATGCACTTATCAGTGCATTTCCGTAATCGAAACGATGTGTTTTACTAATGAAGAATATTGGGAGATAGTTCGAGCGTACGCTCGTGCAAATAAAAGTGTCTGTGGTGCAATTAGTGTGTATTGAGAAACATTTCCAAATCGCCGAGTAGCTAGTCATTACGGACCGGACCTCATATTTTACTACCATTAGGCTCAAAATTTACAGAAAGGGCTGATATTTCCAATCTATCCGTAGAACATGTTGTAGAATGCTGTGCTGTAGAGCTTAAACCAAATATTATTTTAGTAACCATTTATAGAGGTGACCGAGGCATTAATACCTTTTTTGATTTTCTAGAAAGTCTATTTGACAAATTAACATCACACCACTACAAAAAACATATAATTATCACAGGTGATTTCAATCTTAATGTCTTTGACAATTCTGTAGATTACCGGAAATTAATCACAAAAATGTTAGAACGCAATTTACATCAAATAGTCAAGGATCCAACTAGAGTAACAGCTACATCATCTACTTGCATTGATTTAGTCTTTACAAATGCCATTAACCACACAGTGTCCGTAGAAAACCATGGTCTCTCTGACCATAAAAGTGTAATATACAGCTTCGAACAAAGAAAACAGTTGACCAAAAATAATAAAAAAGACACAGTTTACAAGAAAATACGTCTTAATAATAACACAAAATATATATCTATCCTAAAATCAGAACTGAACAAAGTTGATTGGAGTGAAATATTTCAATCAAATAACGATACAGACACAAACTACAACCTTTTTCAAACAAAACTAAAACAACTTTTCGACAACACCATCCCATACAAAACAATTAAAATTTCGGATAAAAAAAAGAACAGTTACTTATCAACCGGATTAAAAATATCATGTAGACACAAAAGACTTCTTAATATTTTAACTAATGAATCAAAAGATAAAGTATTAATAGAACATTTCAAATCATACTCAAAATTACTTAAAATGTGCATTAAAGCATCAAAAAAACTAAGTTATGTCAAAGAAATGGACTCATCTAAAAATAAAACTCGTAAAATGTGGGATATAATTAAAAGAGAAACAAAACGAACCAAAACAAGGCAAATCAAGAAAAATATAGAACTAGATACACATACAGGGACATATAAATCACCACAGTCTGTTGTTGCCATATTCAATAAATATTTTGCTTCAGTGGGGGAACCCAAAAAAGACAGCACTAGATCGAAAACTCAAAGTTCATCAGTAATTGAACCAGCTATCAATTCCATTTTCTTGGAACCAGTGAGTGACAAAGAAGTCTTTACCATCATTCAAAACCTTCCTAATAAACGCAGTTGTGGAATTGATGATATTCCAATTAATATCATTAAATCATGTGGATCAGAACTATGTCTTCCTCTTGCATTTTTGATTAATAAATCATTCACAGAAGGTGTTTTTCCGTCAACTTTAAAAATAGCAATTGTGAAACCTGTTCTTAAAAAAGGCAGCAAGCCTAAAGATCCCAGTCAATATCGACCAATTGCAATCCTTCCTGCGATATCAAAAATTTACGAAAAGGCGATGGCAAACCGATTGAGTAGATTCCTTGAAAAATTTCATATTTTCGACGCAAATCAATTTGGCTTCCGTAAAAATCGATCAACAACTCAAGCACTACACAAATACACCCAAGCTCTATACAAACACTTAAATGACAAAGGGTATGCGATTGGACTACTACTAGACCTCACCAAAGCATACGAGAAAGTTAATCATTCTGTCTTACTGGAAAAACTACAGGGAGTTGGTATCAGAGGAGATGCCCTAAAATGGCTGAAATCCTATCTCTCCAACAGGCAACAATGCGTGCAAATAGATAGTTTAGACGAAACCACCAATGAAATACTAAATATACGATCTGACATGACGACTATGAACTGGTCAATACCTCATTCAAGGTAGTATCTTAGGCTGTATACTGTTCCTCATATACATCAACGACTTGCCTAGAGTGTGTGACACTCTCTGCGTTCTATTCGCAGATGATATTTCATTGCTTTTTAGTAGCCCCAGTAGCAGCTATGACATTAGTTCCATCATTACTGAAACTTATAACAGATTAAGAGCTTTTCTCCTGAACATTGATCTAGAAATAAATTGTAAAAAATAAAATCATACAATTTAAAACTCACCATAAACCAAACATAAATCTTAAGAAAATAACAGAGACTCTAAAAATAAAAGAAATAAATTATTGCAGTTTATTAGGGATAACGTTAGATACACACCTCAACTGGAAAAATCATATTGAAAACATTCGCCTAAAAATGTCGCAATTTATTTACGACCTTAGCGTGCTAAAAACCAACACCAACAAAGAATGCGCTTTATCCGCATACTACGGGTACGCTTACGCATGGCTACGATACGCAATTGTTATGTGGGGCCACAGCACCGATGCTAACGCTCTATTTATAGCACAAAAGAAATGCCTTAGAATAATAGCGAACATTAAACAAAGAAATAGCTGTAGACCTCATTTTATTAAAGAAAAGGTTCTGACCCTACCCTCCCTCTATATACTTGAAACTATTATGTTCGTAAGGAAAAATTTAAAACTTTTTAACTTCGACAGAAATAAAAGCCGCCAATCGAAACTAGCTCTACCTGTTCCCAATCTCGAACTATTCAAATCCAGCCCTGACTACCGTTGCGTCAGAATTTACAACAAATTACCTGAAACTCTAAAAAATATCGATGAAAACAGCATATTTAAAAAAGAAATAAAGTCCAAACTTATTGAAAAGAGTTACTACAACTTACAAGAGTTTATGGAAGATAGATGGTAAATGTAAACTTATGTATATGATGTAATGATTATGTATATGATGTAAATAGGACATTTTATTCTAGACCTTTTCTAGAACAGTTTCTTTGTATAACCTACCTCACGTAAATGTTAAAACATTTTATAATTACCCATGGGACGTAACTGTGTTGTCGTCCTGTTTTGCAACACCCTAACAGGGTCTTTGTACACATAGATTCAGATTTTAGCTATAAGATCTATCTCATAATATATGTATGTACACTGTGCAAATAAATAAATAAATCCTCTCGAGTACTATTTGTGGGGCGAGATAAAAAATCTGAGTACTCGAATAGAAACGAATTAAAATCAAGAATGACGGCGGCGTTTGCGAAGTGATCCTTTCGTTCCTATACCGTGCCAAAGTGAATCTGTGCAAATTTGACGAACTAGGTATCTATGCATTGTGCGAGACGGTGAGGATTTTGAACAATTATTAAGGTATGCGTGATTTTGTTATCACGACAACCATTTGAGTAGAATTTCGTTTTAAAACACCTGCGCCAAAAGTACCTTCTTATCTCCACGTGCCTACAGTCGTTAACCCCGTTCGCTGATACTATTAGTGGGCTCAACTAATACTGGCCGGTATCGATGATTTCACACAAATTTGTTTTCCGTCTAATATAGTTAGAGCTCCGACTGCAGGGTTGAGCTTAAGTTTTCCAGTATCGACGATTCCATATGAAACTGCTATCCGTCCACTTTAATTTGACCTCTGTTGAGACTGATAATATCAATTACAAATATAGTCTGTAAGTCTAGGTAAAAATAAGATTTAAAGTCGAATGACCGAGCGACCGAATTTGGAGTGGGGATGGCAGGCGTTACGGTGTTCCATCCTTCTTTCTTGTGAACACAAGAAAGAGACGCAGCATTTTTTAGATTCGGTCTCCAGGCACGCGATAAAAGCTATGCAATAGCTATAAAAAAATTAGGATACAAGAACAGCGTTGCCAGCCGTACGAGAAATCTCGTACACGTACGAGGTTTGTGGGTCTACGTAGGCACGGGCAATATAACAATAATCTCGTATGCTTTGGTACAAGATGCCTAATTGCCGCCGTAATCCAATTTTCGTGTAAATGCCTCATGTACACTGTGGTAATACATAATAGTTTAGTTGTTGGACCGTATGAAGGGCCGTATAAGGAATATTACTAACTAGTTCAAGCTGCGTGAATGGAAGTAAGGGAATAACTAGGTTTTTATATAAAAAACACCGTGTACTAGATTTTTTCACGTAAATACGTACGATACGAGGTTTTAGGTAGTCTCGTAAGAGAAAATCCGGTCTGGCATCTGGCAACCCAGTACAAGAATAAACAGATCGAGAAACATTAGTGATCTGTGCAAGAAACAAGAAAACAATGCTGGCAACATTGGATTTGTCGATTTTGGTTTGCTGATCGTGAGGTTTTTGTTGAAAAAATCATTGTGAAATTGCAAAATACATCTTATTAATTCGTTTACGTCTCTCAAAACATCGCATTTTATTTGAGTTCGACGCGAACATTGTGAAAAGCATCGATGAATATATCGGATTGACTGTAGTGGTAAGAAATATTTTCACCTTCACTCTTGTCCTCAAATGGTATTTATTTATTTTCCGTCTTCCGTTGCTAGCTAATCGAAACAATGTCGTGAATTGCTCAATATTGTTATACAAATTAAAAAAACAGTTTCGAACTCATTTGTAGGCTATCCAAATGCAATATGCAATTTGCTATGGTAAAGAGAAAGGTGTGCTCCACAAATCATTGTTTTCATCAATCGTAACCTACTTTTTTTGGTTCTAAGATTGATATCACGTTGATGACTACTTTTGTTATGAAATGAAATAATGCTAAATGTTTATGGAATTCGGATCCATCGAAATAACTCGGTAATTTTCTTTTTTTACAACTCTGTCTTGATATCATGCACTTCTATTATTATAATTGTTTTATTTTTTTGTAACATCTGGTAGTTTCCCTTCTTAGTATCACATAAAAGAGTTGTTGCTGCACTAACAACTTCAAAGGTGCTCTCTCTGTATAATATTATGTGCTATAAGTCCTATGTACTTAGTATTGATTATTAGCAAATACTATTGTTTGGATGTTTGTAGCTCAATCATGTTGTAACATATGAAGTTCGGAACATTGTTAGATTATAGTCTGGTAGAAGAGGCTAATTTTTATCACGTGAAAATAATGGAAACCTAAACTTTGCGGGTAATAATACCACAGGGGGTGCTGCTAGTAATCTCATAATAATTAGTAAGTTGGAAATTACCAAATGTGCTTTTGGCATAGTTAAGAACATACCCCCTTTCAAAAATTGTACAAGTACCAAAAAACAAACTTGTTTGATCACAAAGTAACAAAATGATAAGCACAATTGTGTATAAGCAATGTGCACATCTTTTTGTTTTTTCAAACTCTCCTGAGTTTGATCTGAGCGCTGTGCTATAATGTGTAGCTGGTACGATGAAAATCATCTGCTATGCAGCCCCTTACTCATACTCAGCACAGATAAATTGTTATTTGAATAGATATACTATACTGTATAATGTTAACTTAAAATTAGTGTCAAATGGCAAAAACTTGACCATGTATGTGCATGCTTAACATGTAACCACCACATTGATTTGATTGTGGCTTGTTTGAATAAAGATATAAAAAAATAATTAAACTAAGATTGATTTCTAAATATAAAATGGTACCTATTAGTCTTTTGACAATCATAAATATGTACAATACACCCACATTTATTAAAGTTACTTCATTGACCTGACATTTTTTTTAATATTACATACCTATCTACCATACATATTTATTTCCAAATGAATGTTCTAGTTTGGTGGAACTATTTTAAAATTGGAGCAGTTTAGTTTAAGTTTTCTTACTGACGTTTCTTATATTCACACTTTGACCACCACAATCGTCAGGGTTATTTCCTTTTTGTCAGAATTTATATTTTCATATGAGCAACATCAAACATTTTGGAGGAAATCTTATACCTTAGTTCTAATTTATGGAACATACCAACATTATACTTGTTTTGTTTATTCATGTTGTTTGTATGCCTACCACACCAGACAAAACATGATCTACTTAATTTTTTATTACATATTGTTATTTGTCATGTATTCTGTGAGTTTGTAATTTTATTATGTTTTGAATAAATAAATTGTATCTTTTCCTTTGTTTTAGGTGAGCTAAGCCACAACATCCTAGAAGGTATGCCTGTGTACCATTTTTATTATGGTATTGTACTAAGCTGCCTGGTGAGGGACATGCTAATGTCCATTCCTTTAACGTCAAGCATTCATAAGCTACCATTGCTGCTTGGTTTGAAATTTTGAATGATAATATTTCTAGTAAAATTAGTGGGTTAGACTTTCGATTTGCATGTCTTATGTGAAAGGCCAATGAAAATCAAGGAAGTATTGAGAATAGTTGGAACATTGAGTGATATTGTTACAATGGTCAAGGATGTAACTAAAAATCAAGATCTTTAGTTAATGGGCTACTCTCACAATCAACTCAAGTTTTTATTTTGAGAAAGAGTTGTAGTCAAATTGTGTTTGGTTTGTATGAGAACTCTAGTTAAGCTTTTTAGTGTCATTTGTTAACATAAAGTGGTGTTTTATTTAGATGGCAGATGTAGATCCAGAGACGTTGCTGGAATGGCTGCTGACGGGCCAAGGCGATGAGCGGGACATGCAGCTCATTGCCCTTGAGCAACTCTGCATGCTATTGCTGATGTCGGATAATGTTGATAGGTGCTTTGAAAGGTAATTGTCTATTTTTCTTCTTAAGTTAGTAATTCTAACCAAATCCCATGTTTGTGAGGGTATTAGTGCATTTCTGGCTTTATTTGGTGCCATCAGCCATTAAAATTTGTTATTAGTTCCCCAAAAATCCAGGCTAGTAATGCATTATTGAGCAGTTTTCCCTAAACAAATTGTATTTCATTGTTAAGCATGTATATAACCAAGGACATTGTTAATATGCTATTGTTTACAATGTTGATTTTAATTATGAGTCATATTGATTGTGATAGACCTTTGAGTTTTCCATTACTCAAACAATCCATTTTAATGTGTTCTAATATTTGAAGTCACAATAAATGTGATCATTACTGCATCTGCAATGTTCTCATTAATACTCAGCTGTACTAATTGTACATGTCTTTGCATATTAGATATAAAACAAAATGGACTAACACATAAATACAAACTTTCAAGCTTTGCCTTTACCAAAATAAGTATGCCATTAGTTTAACATTATGCAATGGTTCCTATTAGCAAGTATGTGGAAACTTGGGGCGTGGAATAAGTTATGACAGTAGTGGAATTTGCATCGAAGGTTTGAACTGATCATGCAACTCTTTTTTAATCATTTTAAGTTGGGGATCTATGAAAAAATGATCAATTGGGGTTTTGAAAAACTGGGGAAATTATAGCTATTATGGTTTTTTTATTATTTGATTATTACTTAACAGAAAATGAAATAAAAACTCATTAGGTTTTAAAATTTTGTTGTTCTGTTTGGCCTGTGATTTCAAGGGTTTTTAATAAATAAATACAATTTTGCAGTTGCCCTCCCAGGACATTCTTGCCAGCTCTGTGTAAGATATTTCTTGATGAATGTGCACCGGACAATGTGTTGGAGGTCACAGCAAGAGCTATCACATACTACTTGGATGTGTCAGGTAAGAACATACCTTCTAAATCTCTGTATGGAAGTTAAAATACATTTACAGTTACAAAATAATAATAATGGTGGTGTTGTACTCTTATAATAATACATTTAGGTTTTCTTTTATTTAAATTTTCCTAATCTTGAACTAAAATAATTTAGAAGTTATGGACAGAGGCACACAATGATTATTATGGAAATTTATCCATTTAAACAATTTCCACAACATCATTTTGATTTAATTGCAAAATTTATAATTAATATCCTTAAAATAACTTTCAACAGCTTGATATTATTTTACACTACAAGACAATATATTGGAAAAATCAACTGTTAAATAAAAACATATTTTTATGTTACAATAAGCGACGATGTAGCATACACTGGAGCATGTTTTTTTTTTAAATAAAGAGTGACGACACGAGTAGGACATTTGCCTGATGGTAAGCAACGTACCTGCCACATAACAGCACAGTGACACGCAGCACATGAAGAGTCCAAATCATTACCTAGCACTACAATGCACTTGTCACCCAGAAATCTAAGATGTTATTTCTCTATGCCCTGTAATATCTCTGGACACATTCATCTACAATGAAACTGAATAACTCGCCAACTTATAAGTCTCCGCCTTGAATACTCCAAGATAATCATCCGACCAAATCTAACCCACTCAGGCAACGTTTGTCACAGCCTAGACATTCTAATTATTTGCCTGTGTCTACTAGGCAAGCTCCATCGCTTGCTGTTTTTAAAGACCATGTGAAACAAATTTACTTTTCGCAGTCATCACCTATAATATTTAAATTTTTAATGTATCTATTGTTTTTTTTATACATATTATTGTATGTATTAGGATGTACAATTATTTTTATGTAGGTTTATCAGTACATTATTCATGTTACTGGATTTATTTTATTTTAATTCTTTTTTATTTATTTATAGGAGTATCACCTCTTTTTATTTGTACTTCCCGTTTTCCTATTTTCGTATCTGTTTTTCCATCCTACGGTTGCCTGGAAGAGATCGCTTTTAGCGAAAAGGTGGCCCATTGCTACTTTAATTTTTAGTCTGTAAGTTTTTATGTCTTTTATTATAAATTTAGTGCAATAAAGAGTTAATCTATCTATCTATCTAATTACAAAAGTGGAGTCAAACCTCCACATTCGAGTCTTTGGATAATCAATGTCGGTTTTTCGCTACAAACGGACCTAAAGAACTGAAATTAAAAAAAGAGCAGGTGGTCTTAGATCATGCCTGACCTGACCAGCTTCACACTCTCTGTGTTGTTTGTTATCAATATTTTACGATGTTGTCTGTAACCAAGTAACCATCTACCATTACTGTGTGTATAAACTTTTACTAAACACTTAAATATTTTCAGCTGAGTGCACACGACGCATAGTAGCCATTGAAGGCGCAGTGAAGGCCATTTGCAGCAGATTGCTGACCGTTGATCCCAACAACCGCACTAGCAAGGATTTAGCCGAGCAATGTATCAAGGTCAGAATTTAATTACTTTGTACCTTGTTTTGTGTTACCAAGCAGTATGTATACATTTTTCCACTACTGCATAAAAAAATTCAACAGTTGGATTAGCCTTCATGGTTAAACGACATTAGATAAATTGAGTGAAATGCTAGCATGTCGTGATTACACACTGCAATGTTATTTTATGCATAACAAGTAAGTATTTAAAACTATAAGTATTATATTATCAGCTATCTGGCCACCATAGTACAAGCTTTGCTTAGTCTGGGGTCAGATGGTGTTGTGTGTGATTTGTCCACCAATATTTGTTTATTTATCCCATTAAGCCCGACTCGCGACGCGGCCGGCGTCGTGACGTCACACAAAAAATCATTACTAAAAAATGAAACCAAACTTTGTGTGTCTGTAAACGACAATGAATTAATTAATATTATCGCCTATCTCTTAGGCATCAAAATAAACTAATATTCAAGTATGTATATAATGAAAAAATAAGGTTTTTAAGTCTCAAAACCGGTTTTGCCCAAATCTGGCCTCCCGGGGCTAGACAGCTTAAATTATTACAAACTTCACTTGACACCTTCAAACCAAAACACAGATTTTGTTTAGACTAAACAAAAGGGTTGTTTCCAGAGAAATTACAGGGCTTTTTTTTTTTTTTTTTTTTTTTTTTATTTAAATTTTACATCTCCACGGACTCCGGGGTCCGTGACCTTTGTCAATCGTTTTCTTTTTGTTACATTAATCTTGGATTTGAGAAGAAAAGGAAATAGGAGAGAGTAGGGAACATTTTCTTGCTAATTCTAGGACTATTTTATTTTCTAAGTCGCCTCCTCCCGGCTCAGCGCCTCCACCACGACTGCATTTCTATCCTTGATGGCCATCTGCAAATTGAACTCTCGGATGGTCTTCGGTGTTGCAGACAACGCTCGCCGCACGAACCGACCGATGGCGTCGTCGGTGTCGTCAGCGTAATATATGAAGGTCCCCGTGTGCCGTGAGATTGCGACGACCGCATGAGGCACGCTCTCGTGCAGCTTCGTGTTTGCCTTAGTTTTTATTGCGATTACCGACTCGTATGTTAGTCCCTGAGCTTCATGGATAGTAAGGATGCGTGACCCGGTGCCTGAACCATAACCCTGGTTTGTCAGGGTCTCCTTCTCCTCTTGAGTGTGAACTAAAAAGAGGGTGTTTGGTTGGGTGTTGGGTATTTGCGCTCCCTTATACCTTCTCTGCTCTAGGGACTTTATGCGAGGCGCCGAGGAATACATACCCGAGTATATTTCCCTCAGCGCATATGCGACGTCCATTGGGTTTCGATGTGTGCAGAGCAACTCCTGGCTGATCTTTGTTACCAGGTTCGGGCGGTGATACCTCATTTCGAAGAGATTTTCCCTATCGATATAAGGCAGTTGATTGACATCTCCGATGAGGACAATTTCGCCAGCACCAGACAGGCGTGAGACCATTACAATGGCTCCGAAATGGTTCATGAGGGCTTCATCCACCATGAGGCGACTGAAACTCTCTTTTCCGAATCCATTTACGAGAGCAGAAGCCATAGTCCGCACCCTGGTTTTGACCAGGTTTCCAATGCGGTGCGATAGCTTTTCTCTTAGATCTTTTGCTGCCTCAGTTGTTGTGGTGATGATAGCGTCCTTGTCCACGTCGAAGTGTCTAATAACCCATGTTGTCTTTCCACATCCCGGAACACCATTGACCCACTGTATTCTTGGTACCTCCCAATTTTCCCAAGCCGCTGTGACACTTGAGTTCCCTTCGATAATTTTGGCCATCTCTAGGATCTTGTCGTCCAACATAATTTTGGTGCATCGGGCGGTAACTACAATAGGGTCGTTTGGTGGTGTCGCATATACAGGCGTTCCCGCGCGCTCTGTCTCGTTCTCGTTCAGTGTCACGAAGCCATTTTCTGCACTGTAGGCTGCCATATACTGTCCTGTCATGGTTCCCTTGATGACCCGGGAAGTAACATTGTTGTAAATGGCTGCTTCGGCCTCCTCGAGTTTCGCCTTTAATAGGCTTTCACTTCCCAGCCTATAGAACTGCATGATGTTTTCGCAGGTCTTGAGGTTGACTTGTCTTGTCGCTCTCAGTGTGGCTGTGAATTCGATAAAGGCGTTACGTGCATGACTCCGCGGCTCCGAGGCCGTGACATAACGGGGCGGTTCCACCAGTCCCATGTCGGCTCTGGTTCGGCTAATTAGTTGCTGTGAAGCTGCTTTGAGGGTCTTTGACGTCAAGGGGTTTGATGATGATGAAGGGGATGAGATTCGGAGTACGCTCCTTGCTGCTGCGTTAAAGGCCGCCACGAAAGTCGTGTTGGTTCCTCGGCTGCTGCTTTGATTGGCTGCGGCTTTTTCCGCCGCCGCCCTCTGCTGTGCTCTTTCGGAGCCGGTTTGGGCGGTCGAACTTGGAACAGGGTGTCCCCAGCTGTCAGTTGCATTAGTTAGGTCGTGCGAAGGGACTCTGAGGAAGCTCAGATTTTCTCCTCTATCTTCGTATACGACAACCTCGTGATGTTTAGAGGCCTCAATGCAACCCAGCCGGTCTGCGACCCTCGCTCTTGAGTATTCAATCGCCATCGCATCCACGCTTATCACCCGGGGTGTGTCACCCGCATTTCTGCTCAGATGTGCGAGCAGCGCACTTGCCTGTGTGAAAGGCGTCCGACCTTCCGAGTACTCTATTAGTGCAATCGTTTTGTTTTTCGATCGCACCAACCGAAATCGGTGGCCGTCTACCTCGCACACTGGCATAGCATCGTAGGTTTTCCGCTTCATTGTGACTTTAGCGGTACTCCCATTGAGCAGGCACGACAATCCAGGTGACAAACGGGCGCGTTTCCGTTCCCAGGCGAAGCAAAAGCTTACTCCGAATCTTTCTTTGTTGCTGTCCATGAAGAGAGCCACTCCGCGGATACGAATCCCTGCCTCTCCTCGGTCTGCATTCTCCAGTAGTTGTTGGACGGAGATGCTTTTTGAGGGGTTATCTTGGGCGGGGACTGCATTCCACGCGGCTTCCACGGACAGCGCGGTAGAATGTGGTGGCGAAGGGGGGTGTGTAGAATGTGGTGGCGAAGGGGGGCGTGTAGAATGTGGTGGTGAAGGGGGGCGTGTATTTGAGAGTGTGGAATTCCTATTGGTCGCTATGCGGAATGAGCTTTCCATGAAGGACAGGAGCCGTGGTCTGTTATCTGGATCTGCTAAGATATTTTGGAGATCCGAAACAACCAGCCTCCCGTCGATCATAGATTCGAGCTCATGTCTTGCGGCCATGAATCTGGGACAATCGACCAGCACATGCTAGACCGTTTCGGGTTGGTCAGGGTCACACTCGCATGCAGGACTGCTCTTGAGCTTAAATCTGTACAGATATTCAGCTATTCCTCCATGTCCCGTCAACGCTTGTACCTGGAAAGGAGTCAGTTTCGTGGTTCTCGTCAACCGATATGCGTTTGCTACATCGGGCAAGAACATCTGAGTGACTTTTCCGGTTTCCGAGGTCTCATATCGGTCCTGCCATTTCTTGACCGATTCTTCGCGTATTTTTCGTTTGACGTAGGACAAGGGGATCCCCTCGTAGTCTCTGGGTGATTTCATGACCGCCGCCGACTTTGCTAGTTCATCTGCTCTTTCGTTGCCGACGGTACCCACATGCGCTCTTACCCAGAAAAAACGAAGAGATCTCCCTTCTGCACGTATCTGTCCAATGTTTTCCTTTATACACTTTGCCAAGGGGTGACTCGTTTTAGGGTTACTTAGCAGTTCGAGTGAAGATCGGGAGTCACTCAGGACATTGACTTCTGGGTCCTTGCTTGTTAACACCATTTGAGTTGCCCGACAAAGAGCATAAAGTTCCGATTGAAAGACTGTGCATTCGGAGTGAAGCTTGAAGGTCGAGTTCTTGATTTCTCTTCCTTTTTCCCACCATGTGAGAGCAGCTCCAACTTTACCATCAATCTTACTGCCATCAGTATAAATCTGAGGCCCTTCTGGTAGATTGGAGGTGTCTTCCAGAAGCTCGTACTCTACAGATGTCTGTGTGGACGGATGGGGTTGGTCCAAGTATTTGACGTTCCGTTCGAGTTCCACTTCTGGTGGGAGGTAATCTTGGGAGAAGTTCTTTTTTACTCTGTACAAATTTGCCGCTTCCTGTATCCTCAGATCCAGGGGAAGCAGTCCAGAAAGGACGAGTGCTGACTTTAAGGAAACAGTACGGTACGACTTACAGATTTTCTGGGCAAAACCTCTTTGGATTGCGTTCAAGTGAGACTTGTTTTCCTCGAGGTCTGCCGCTTGCGCCCATACACTTGAGGCATACATGATGATAGGTTCCGCCACAGCGACGTAGATAGTTCTCGTGATTTCGCCATTTAATCCCCAGGTCACCTTCGCTGCACATGCTAGCTGTCTATAAATGTTCGCCACTTTTTTACATTGGGCGGTCACATGTGCTTTAAAGTTGAGCCGTCGGTCGATCAGTAGGCCTAGCAGTTTGACTTCCTCGACCAGATCGAGCCGGACGCCGGACATGACTATGTTTGGAGGTTCATACTTCAACTTTTTTGTGAAAATCATCGCGTTAGTTTTCTGCGCTGCAAAGTTGAGTTTGTTCGTGATTCCCCATTCCACTGTCATGCTCAGCGCCCTGCTCGATTGCTGTTCGATTATGTCTGAACTGCCTGTAAACACGAGAACGACGTCGTCTGCGAAAGCTTGACAGTATACTCCCTCTGCTTCTAGCATTCGCAGCAACGAGTCTAGGATTACATTCCAAAAGGTTGGTCCACCGATGGACCCTTGAACGCATCCTTTGGTTGTTTCCTTCTCATAGACTGCTCTTGCATAGTTGACCTTGATTTTGCGGTCGCTGAGGTATGAGTTTACCATGTCGTAGAGGTTTGTTGGGCACCTCTTCTTCGCTAGTTGGTTTTTCAGGGCAGGCCACCATGCATTGTCGAAGGCACCCTCTATATCCAGGGAGATTAAGAGTACGGTTTCTTTACTGTCTACTCCTTTCTTTATGTGTTCTACCAGGTCAAAGAGGGCGTCCTCGGTGCCTCTTTGGGGTATGAAGCCGTACTGTTTCCTACTAATGGTTGGGAGGAGATGCCATTGGAGTCGGTTTACTAGAAGCTTTTCGACGATTTTTCCGGGAACGGACAGAAGACCTATTGGGCGGTAAGATTTTGGGTGTGTGTAATCTGCCTTACCGGGTTTGCGTAATATGACCACGTGCGCCTCTTTCCATTGCTTGGGGAAGTATTTTAGCGATAGGCATTTATTTGCAATCGCCATGAAAACATCCCGTTCGCACTGTATGGCTGCTGCGCAGATATCAGCGGTTAGCCCGTCTGTACCGGGGGCTTTTTTCGGATTCAGGGTTCTCAATACTGATTCCAGTTCCGCTGATGTGAATGGTGGATCATTTCCCGGTAGATCCATAGGCGTTTCCGCTGTCCGCAACCGTAGCTCTGTATGGCACGGATGGTCTGTGCTTTCAGAGTCGTCGGGATAGAAAGTTCTGGCTAGTAGTTCTGCAGATAGCTGTGGGGATAGAGTGTTCCCTTCGGAGTCTCTTAGGAGCATGTCTTCTTGCCTTGCCGAAGTTTTCCTCATCACTCTGTAGATCTTATCCCACATGCTTTCTCTCTCCTGATTCGTGCAGAACTCTTTCCAGCTTTCCGTCTGAGCTTTTTTTACTTTTTCCTTGTAGTCTTGCCGAGCAATTTGGTACTGTTCGACTACAAGTTCAACTCTGTCGGGGGCGGCATTCCTTATCCGTCTCTTTCTTCTGAGAACTTCCTTCTTCAGATTATCGAGCGTTTTTGTATACCATGGGGGGGTTGGATTTCCCTTTGGCGAGCTTACCAATGGAATGGTATGTTCGCAGGCTTCGTGTATACTTGCTGTGTAGCTCGTAATCATCGATTCCAGTTCAAGTGTACTTTCGCATCTTTCCACAGACTCCGGCGAGATGTTTCTTTCTTCGAGGCAGGATTTCAGCTGTGATACAAAGTCTGACCACTTTGCCCTTTTGGTGTTGTATTTACGTGTTGTTATCGGTCTCTGTTGTTCGAGAGTTTTAACTAAACGCAAAGTGAAGGTAATTGCGTTGTGGTCTGACGTTGTAATGCTTTTGTCTACCTCCCATCCCACGATTCTCCCCAGGAGAGGCTCGCTACACGTTGTCACGTCTACTACGCTCGTGCAGAGTTTGCCTTCCCTGACGATCTCGAAGGTTGGTGTATCGCCGGAGTTGAGAATATGCAAGTCCATTTCGTTGAAGAAAGAGTTCACGGCGTCTCCTCTTTCGTTTTGAGATGTGCTTCCCCACCAGTGGGACCATGCATTTATGTCACCGGCGACAATCAGGTCTTTTGTCGCTAGTTTATCGCAGAACGCCTTGATCCTACCAAGGTAGGGGTCAACTTTTTGGTCTCCTTCTAAGTAGACAGAAATCACTCCCAGTCTTAGGCCTGTGCTGACGAGTAAGACAGACACTTCTGTTTCGGTAACAAGCTGGGGATCATGAATTACCTCCAGTCTATCACCGAAGACTATTATGGCTGCCTTAACTGGTTTTTGCCTATTTAAACTACACTGAATGACACGAGTTCCAGGATATTGTTTCATTACTCCTTTGTTTCCCACATAGGGTTCTTGGACAAGGGCAACTGAAACTCCCCTTTCTCTCGCAACCTTCAAGAGTTCGACCGTTGCATTCTGGGAGCGCTGCAGGTTTGCTTGGATGAATCGCATACCTGGTTCGTCCACTCTTCGGGAGATTGAGTCACGTACCTCATGAGTGCCCTTAGCAATACGATATTCGGGACCGCGCTATGCCATCCCATTTTGCCCTTTCAGGGCACTCACTATTAAAGGCATTGTGAGCGAGTTCCCTGTTAGAGCTGTTGGGATGAGCAGTCGCACAGTTCCTGCATTTAGGTGGCAGGTCTTCTTTCCTTGCCTTGCATTGAATCCAGGAGTGAGTCTTTCCGCAGTGACTGCAGTACTCGTCCCTCTCCCGGCAGATCGCCTTTGTATGACCAAAACCTAGGCACCTAGTGCATTGCACCAAGGGCGACTGGTCTGCCACTGGTCTCCTCTGGAGTCCTATGTAGACTTTTTCGGCATCCAAAAACGCTCTGTGAATGCGAGGCGAGACCTCGATCACCGGATGGCACTCATGCGGGTTACGCGCCTTTTTCCTGTACCGCACTCTGATCACGCTCTCTTGCAAATCGACCCCCTGTAGCAGATGTTTATTCTGCGCCAGAAGGTTTTCAATAATTTCATTATCTTTGTGATAAGACAGGACGTCTCGAATGATTATAAGTGGATTACCCGCTTTCGCGGTTTCCACTTTTAAGGACTTATCCTGCTGCACGCGATTTCTGACCAGACCAAGGTCTTCCTCTGTGCTGCAACTCAGGATGACTTTCCTGTTACGGGCTTTTCGCACTCGGTCAACTCTTGCTCCGGTCTTCTTCGTGTCCAGAGCTAATGCTATCCTGTCTATCAAGTTTTCAGATGTCGTGGGGGATGTCGGATTTGCCGTTGTCACGATCAGAGTGTGATTTGGTCTTGGCCCGACGGGCTTGGCCGCGATTTTAGCATAAGTGGCAGGCTTTGGTGGCTTGCCTTTTTCCGCTTGGGATATTTCGGCCTCAATGCTTAGGGCTGGTTGGGGAAGAGATAATTTTTCTTGGCGCATCGTCCGGAGTTCCGATGATACAGCCTCGAGTCGTTCTGTGATCGGCAACACGTGCTCATCAATATTTATTTTTATTGGGGCTGAGGGTGGGGGTGGTGTTGAATGTTCTGTGAGTATTTTTTCTATTTTGCTAAGACTATCCGAATAATTTGGGGGAGTAGGAGGTGGAGGAGTCGAGGCGAGCTTTTGCAGCATGTCTGCGTTTCGATGCAGGACTTCGACGGTTGTTTCGCTTTTTGTGTTGGAGTCTCTCCGGAATTCGTCGACCTGCCTCTGAAGAATTTCAATCCCAGTTTTTATACCGAGACAATCGTTCCGCAGCGGCGTTAGGTTGACCGTGTTATTTTCACTCGGTAAAGACTTCAGGTAACCGCCGATGTCCCTCACCGCTTCCACTGTTTCTTTTATGTGCTGGTGGGGCTCTCTCGACTCGAAGCTCTGCCAGTCTCTGACGGCTTTAGTCTCTTTTTGTAGTTCCGCTAGTTGTTCTCTGGCCAGAGATACCTCCTTAGTAAGGTCTAGATAATTTTTTTGTGTTGCTTTTGTGTGAGCCCTTTCTACTGAGAGCAGCTCCATGGCATGCCGGGCCCTTTCTTTCTCGAGCGAGGCGATGTGACGATGTCTGGACTCCGAAAGGGAAAGGACGATCTCGTAAAGCGCTTGTAGGCTTTCAATCGCCGTTTGCCTTATATCGCGCCTCACATTATGAGAGGACTCGAGAGCGTCCTTGCCCCGGAGCAGCGCGTCGTTTGCCACTTTTGTGGCGCTGTCCATTTCGACCCCCGTCCGCTTTGAGCAATCTCCGATCAGCATGCTGACCCTTGTGCTGCGGGCGGAGGTCGGGAAAGACAGCTCGGACACGCTGTCCGTCTCGTCATCGGTCCTCAGCTCTTTAGGCGGTGATATCCCGCACTGCTCCCAGCTCTCGATTCTGTCCACCGCCGCCACTTGTCCTGGGCTCGTCTCAGGGACCGAGGTCACCAGGGCCGAGATCTCGCTAGCTGTTTGTGACTGTGGCGGCGACGGCACATTGCCGAGAGACTGAACGCGGCCGGAATCTACTTTGGGAATCTCTATGGGCTCACTGGGGCTCTCCCCGTGTTGCCGCGTCGGTTGCACCACTTCTGACCCTCCGGCTTTAACATTTTTTTTCAAAATTCGCTTGTGTAGGTTTGACGCTACAGATCTTACTGAGAGGACCCTTGGTCGTTTTGGTGCAATGACGGGGGCAGAGGCGGAGGAGGCAGAGGTGGAGGGGGCGGCTTTCTTGTTTGTGTCGGACATTTTGTATGACAGAATTTGTTTAACAGAATTAGGTAAATTTAAATTATAACTACTTATGCTACTCGTGTACTACTCTACTACTATTATACTACTCGTGTTTCTTCTTCGTCTTCTTCTTCTTCTTCTCCAAGTTAAAATTTGTCAGTGTTCTTCCGCACGCGCTCGTTTTAGATGGTTTTCGGGCTGACCAGTAGATGTCCAGTCACCAGCAGTCAGTTTTTCCGCAGGGGTTGGCGATGATGATGATGTTTTTACTTGGCGGAGATAGGTGTCGCCAATAACGTGCGTCGAGTCGCCGGCGCCGGTCGGTCGTGCAGCGATAAGTACGTGTCAGACGGAGGTTTTCTATACCGAAGAGGTCGCTATCAACTACGTGACTTTTGACCAAATACAACTTTGCGATCTTGTGGTGTTGAATCAAAACTAACCTTTATTTTTGGCTGTTCGTCCGGTATTTTTGGTGATATCTCCTTATCCCTGACGTCCTGGGGGCTGTCAACACGGCTCCGGGCTCGCTGAACTGTAGCTGGTTCACTGATGTCACTGGGCTGCTCGTAGCTCCAAAAAATCCGCTTGTATTGATTTTTATTTACAGAGCTGATGTTGAGCGTGTACGTGGTAAAGTGTGTATCTTCTTACTTAATTACAGGGCTTAGAGATATAACATCTTAGATCTCTGGGTGACAAGTGCAGTGCAGTGCTAGGTAATGATTTAGGACTCGATGTTCTAATACCTGCGTGTCACTGTTCTGTTATGTCAGGTATATGCTGTCTGGCAGGCATGTTGCTTACCATCAGGCACATGTCCTGTTTGTCTCGTCACTCTTTAATAAAATAAAAAAAACAAACAAAAACATTATAACTAGTAAATTTTATTTTGTGAGCAGTTTTATTTTATACTAGGTATGTGATGTATATGAAAATGTGTAAAACAAAGTATTATCCATTCAACTGTTTATACACGCATACCACTATATCTATTATTTTAAACTGGGACAAGGTCTTTCGAATTGAGTGTCATCTGAAAGCAACACTGAATTGATTTGTGTTTGAGAATTTTAAAGCATTGAAACTATTGCAGGGTTATTATAAACATGCATTCTCCCCATGAAAAGCTCAGAAAAATCTGAATTTATGTGGTGCCTGTCTCATTATTAGAGATTTACTTAATATTAATACTTAGAGGACAATAAGGCTGGATTACGTTAGTGCATCTAAAAAAATTTTAAGCAGTATTTATTGAATCATTGTTTAAGCTATCTGGGATTTCCACTATACTAGCATATTTTATTACCGGATTCCTTCCAATCATCAGTTGAGCCGTGAACATGGTGCACAAAACTGCAACAAAATATCTTTTTTTTTATAGTATAGAGTGATGAGATGAACAGAACATGTAAGCACATGCTGTCAAGCAACATGCCTGCCACATAACAGCACACTGACACGCAGCTATTGGAACATAAAAAGTCCATATCATTACCTAGCACTGCACTTCACTCGTCACCCAGAGATCTAAGAGATTAAATCTCTAAGCCCTGAAATTTCTCTGCAAACATTGTCCTACAAACCGGAACACACATTTGTTTGCACGTTACTGCATGGTGGTAGAATAACTGGCAAAGGTGTGGTACTTCCCCAGGCATACTTTGCCAAGAGTCCTACCTTTACTAAACCACACCATTAACCCCTGTAGATATCCCATACTTAATGTGATACCCGTAGTTTAGTATTTTTTTTGTGTTTTTTATGTGCTGTTATAGGCAGCCATAGGAACTGCCGATAGAAGTGAAAAGTTATAACTCAGAATTTGAAAGCTCACTTTGGAAACTACGCTGTTATAACCGGAAGGCGTGGCCATGAGCATGGCCAATGGCCATGGCCCCGAGTTTACCTTTTTTTTTTTTTTTTTTATAGCATAGAGTGACGAGACGAGCAGATCATGTGCCTGATGGTAAGCAACATGCCTGCCACATAACAGCACAGTAACACGCAGCTATTGGAACATGATAGTCCAAATCATCACCTAGCACTGCACTGCGCTCGTCACCCAGAGATCTAAGATATTATGTCTCTAAGCCCTGTAATTTCTCTGGAATCATTGCCCTTCAAACCGGAACACAGTAACGTTTGCACATTACCTGAAGATTTGTTATCATTCCCGAGCGTGACGTTAGAATTCAATTCACAACCCACGAAAAATCTGTCTGTGGCGCGCCAAAAGAAGTTTTCACTTCAAAAACTTTCAATATTTTGTAGTGTGTTGCGTTTATGAAAAAACGGACATTGTGAAGAGTCGTCACTATAAACCATGGTTGTTGTATGTTATGGATATCATATTTCCGACCTGGATGCGGATATAGATAGAGGAATAAAATTAAATCGGTTTCGGATACGGTTACGGATATGTAATTATTCCGGATATGTAATTATTCCGGATTATCCTTCAGATTCGGATAGTTTCGGTTACGGATACGTAAGAATTTGGTTTATTTAAAGGTTATTATCTAGTCCAGCAGGTCTACTACGAAGTCCGATAAACGATATATCGGCCGAACTTATGGACGTTTCCATCCTCGATAGACAATCGGTCGGTTGATCAAATCGGCCGTTTCGTTCGATCCGACCCTCATCCGACCTAAGTCTATAACTTCCGACCGAGATATATCGATTCAAATGTTTTTCGTGGTTGGCTACAGATCCCATTCAGCTGTCTTGTCGGTCGGATCCGATCATTCGAAGTTTGTTTTCGTAGTAGACCTGCTGGTTATTATTTTGTATTATAATCAGTCATATAGGTAAGTAGTTATTGTAATCCTAATCAATTTTAAGTATTTTGTGTTTAAATAAAAAATCGAATTTGAAACTTTTGAAACGTATTCGGTCACGGATATATCTTTATTTTGGATACCCGATATTTTCGGTTAGGGAGCTCCGTAACATCCCTGGTTGTTTGCCACAGGTGCTAGAGCTGGTGTGCACGCGCGAGGCGGGCGCGGTGTGGGAGGGCGGCGGCCTGCCGTCCGTGCTGCACTTCATCACGCACCACGGCACCGCCGTGCACAAGGACACGCTGCACTCCGCCATGGCCGTCGTCTCCAGGTAACCATAACCGGCCTCAACCTCAATAGGCATGACGACTGATCCTGAAATGATATTAAACTATTTGATATAATGACACTATTTAAATAGAATAAAATACGTACCAACTTTAATTTTGATATCCTTTTCAACTTACTTTATGATCATTCAAAGTTGGATGGGCAAGTCCATTTTAAAAGTACGAAATTATTAGAAAATGTATTTACCATTGGATAACCCATTCAATTTAAAGTCACTTTTGTTATGAAACCAGTTTCCTAAATGCAATATTTAATATAGCTAACACACAAACTTTACGCGCGACGCATAGAAAATGCCAGACTGTGACGTCACGCTTCAGTAGCGTTTTTGTATGAAGCGTTTTTGGGAAAGTCTAAAATTGTGATGGGAAGTTTTTAAGATAACAAACTAATTATTTCACCTATGCTTTAGTTATTGAGTAGCCTTTTGTTGGCACATTAAATCAAAATTTAGTCGTCAAGCCTATTCTTTCACAGTCTCACTCAATACGGGTATCAAATGAAAGGGCTTGACTAGTAAAATACCATGGACGTAAGCACGTAAAATAATATGCACGTGTGCGATGTCACATACAGGGTGACACGCACACACATACACACATCAGTCGATCATTAACAGTCGAACTTGTGTGTACGTGTGCGTGTCAGCCTATCAGACAACGCACACGTGCACGACCGACTCTGTTGACACAGTTTTTGTTTTAGCGAGACTACGTCCGACTTTTTTTATACGTCCATGTAAAATACACTATAACAAATTTCAAATCCAAGATGGCGTTACCACAAAATGGCGACTTTCTTTAGTTTCACTACTTGCTCCATATGGGTATCAAATGACACAAAGATTGTAACCAACAGGGAAAACCCGCTCAGGCAACGCATTCCAAAGCCTAGACGTTCTTATCACAAAGAAGAGATTACTTTTGTTCTTGTTATGTTTGTTACTTTACAACAATGGTATATTTTTGAGGCAGTGATAATTCGAGTTGTCTCGTTTGTAGGGTGTGCGGCAAGATGGAGCCGGGGGACGCGCGCGTGGGCGACGCGGTGTCGTCGCTGTCGGCGCTGCTGCGGCATGGCGACGCGCGCGTGGCGGACGCAGCGCTGCGCTGCTTCGCCTCGCTCGCCGACCGGTTCGCGCGCGCGCACGCCGACCCGCAACCGCTCGCCGACCACGGTATGTTGCTCATAGACCACGGTGTTTTGATCATTAACCACAGTATGATGTTTACTGTCCACGGTATCTTGGTCATAAACTAGAGACGTACTTCTTAGCATTCCATGGATTCACCGTGCGGGTGCCGGGTCCATCGTGTGGCAGAGAGAGAAATCTCGAGTAGACCCCGAGACTTGTGACTCGGGCGTAGGTTTAAAAGGGGCCCCTTATATTGACGTACGTCAACACTCACCTTCACTACTCGTATTTCTCTCCCTGCCCAGCCAAATCCGATATGATCCTACTAGTGCAGCTTTAGATACTCGTTCTAGTATAGAACTTACTGCACTTCTGGACAATCCAAGGTCTTTAAGCAGGTTATAGAGAGATTTTGCTGGTATACCTCTCGCTCCTACTTCTACAGCGTATAAATTAACTACATAGCCATTTTTTGTTAATTCATTTTGTAGGTCGTAATACTTATTTTGTTTCATCGCGTGGTCTTTAGGTATATTAGTTTCCCACGGTACGGTAAGTTCTACCAGGACTATGCGTTTCGTAGCCCTAGAAAAAAGGAAAATGTCCGGTCTGGATGACGAAACACCCACATCCTCTGGGATTTTGTAGTGCTTTTCATACGTGTCCATTAAAATAGTCCAATCAGGTGCTGAACCCAGGATTGAGTAAGGCTTGTTCTTGGAGTTTGAAGTTGAGCCCTCTTTTACAAAGTTAATTTGTCTTTTGTTTATCGTCAATCCCTTTTGGGCTCTAGCTACCGAAAGGCTTACGGCTTCACGTATGATTTCAAGTACTCTGTCATGGCGCTGTGAGTAATGACCCCTATTAAGGAGCACCTTGCATCCCACCAATATGTGCCTTGCTGTACATATCGCCTCACTACAAGTATAGCAACATTTTTCAGAGGCTTTTCCCCACCTTACCAAGTTACTCTGGTCAGGGAGGGTCATTTGGAAAGCGTTCAGATAAAATTTTAATAAGGCAGGAGACCAGTCATATAGCAAGGTGCGCCACTTTAGAGCTAATGGGATACAAAACTCACCTATGGTTAACCACTCACTTTGCATTTCTAAATTCATAGCGTGCACTTTGTAACTATCATTTTCGTCTTGTTGTAGAAAGGTTTTTACCATGTCTCGGTCTTCCCTTTTCTTTCTCGCACCCAACCCAGCTGTATTTACTTGCGCGCCTGCCATAAATTGTTTGTGGAATTGAAGTCTAGATTCAAGGTCCGAAGCGCTTTTGTCTTTTGGGAGAGATGCGATTAATTCGTCTTTCGACTTTCCCAAAACATGCGTTTTTGTAACTCTTAGGTGTTTGTAGAGTTCGGATGGTTTTTTTTAGTTTCAGGCCAAAACTATTGTGATCCCTAAATAGAGTAGAGGGATCAGCCGGATGTGCCAATCCAAACCATGACTTCAATATCTTTATGACATTAGCATCTAGTTTTGCGAGGAGGGTTTTACCGATGTCATATACTAGGAAAGGCCAAGTGAGACGTGATGTGAGATAGTTGTCATATATCCATGCTTTTTTGATATTGCTGATAGGCTGTTGGTCTACCTTATTGAGGTCATTCATGAAATTTCCAACAACTACCTCTAATGATGGTGTACGTCCTTTGTAGTCTATCTTTCTACCAAGAAATTTGAAAGGCACTGCCTCTGCAATTGTGGCAACTCTTTGGCCACTTATGGAGAGTCCCGGATCGTAAGAAGTATATTTGGTATTTCGTCTACCCAGACATAAACAATGACATTTACTTGGTTTTGCCCTCATTCCCTCCGTCCATGTACAGAACTCATCAACATCCTTCAAGAATTCTTGACACTGTTTGGGATTTCGTGTAAGTATTGCAAGGTCGTCCGCAAAGCTATCAGCATATTGCTCAAAAATCTCCGTAGAGCATCAACTACCATATTATGTAGGTGGCCTACCATGGTATGTTATTTGTCGACCACGGTACGTTGGTCGCCGACCACGGTATGTTGGTCGTTGCTCGCCAACCACGCTGTTGCTCATCTGCACAGGGTATGTTTGAGATAGAGCCGAACAACCCGTTCCGCTGTAGATTTTCAGAGATCCCGGTATGGTGCTCACCGACCGATGCATTAGGTATGTTAGAGATGAAGATAGGCCCCGCGGAATGCGCTAGCGTGGCCGGAAGATATTTTAGTTCGTTATAACTCTCCACTTATACCATCTTGTCCTCTTCCGCTGTATTGTGCTAATAGAGTCTAGTTTTGGCCAGCTACAGAGAAGACATCATCGAACTTGGGGAAATTTCTTATCGACGACAATAATAATTGTGACCTTTACTATCTGTGACTAATGTTTTGTCTTGTTAAAGTAAACAAAACAAATCTTGGTATCCCTCACTGTCATCATTGTTCCATTTAATATATCCGTGTAATCATTGTTTCATTCTGTGAACATTGGAGTACTTACTCTTCAATAGAGTGTTGATATTAGATAAGTTAAATGTTTTATTATCTACTAGCACTGCATACTGATGTAGTTTGAGTTAAATCTAGGATAATAATTATACATTTCAAATTGTGAAAAAAAGTGTGTCTATGTATTTATGTCTGCACGAATTAAGTTATACTTTATTAATTTTTAAGAAGTATCACTAACACGCAACTGACTCCGCTTTTGAACTAGGCTAAAGTTGGATAGGCAGTAGATGTCACTTAAGGAAAACCAATTATTTCAGTGTGTGGAATTTGGGTATTGGTGTGAAAGCGCATCGTAAAAATTTACTCTCTTATTTTTTTCCAACGGCACCAAAATATGTATAACTTCAAGAAAAAAAGTCCAATCAGTGGTTTCAAAGATGAAACAAACCAATTGAATTGGTACTTCTTCTGTACAAAATCTGTATAGACTTGTCCATTATTTTGTGACTGTCTGGTATTATGCAACAGGATAATCACTATGGATAATCTGATTTTTGAGTTAGTTCATACCTTCTATTTTAGAAGTGACAAAAGGCAAAACACCGGTTAGATAAAAATCAACCATATTATTAACCATTCAAAGTATTCACGAAAAGCAATCGGAAGCGACGAGCTCAATAGCGGATCGATGTGAAATGATCTGTGAAGCGCGAAACGCGTGCGTGTTGTATTTCTAAATAAAATTGCGTGATTTGAATCAACCTTGTCAGGAAGACGATTTACTGTTGCTATGCAATATTATAGTTGGTATTTTTGTAAACATTGCCTTGCCAGTAACGGTTCTTGATTTCTCTTATGATTTTGTAGTTTACATACATTCTTATGAAGTAGTTTGCTTTAGTCTATTGTATAGTCACAATTAGTCAGTATTATAATATGAGTATATTGTACAGTCACAACATTTTTCTTTACTTCAAAATCTGGTGATGAGAATTGCATTAGAGTTGCACTTGAAAAAGCATTAGGATTAGGAACCTATGACATCTTCAAGGTGTCAGTTTCCTAATCCACAACTTTACATATGAAAGTCAATAATTTAATTGGTTGTTTGGGCTACTAGGCGACAACCGGTAAAAGTACAATGCCGTCACTGAATAGATCTGAGAGGACAAAGGTAAAGAATCTTGTGTTTCTTCTATGCGAAGAAAACTGTTTGCGATCTTACAATAAAAAAGAGACAAGAGAGATTAATCATCTTGTTTCTCAGGGTCGAAAGCTCAGTGCTAGGTTACACTACTAACGCTAGGCAGTGATTTGACTGTTTTGTTCAAATATCAGCGTGGTACTGTACTGTTATGGGCAGGCCTGTTGCTTATCATCTAGTATATGTATGTTTTGCTTGTCCCGTTAATTATATTAAAAAAAAGTTCGATTGACATACCCAGTGCACAGTATAGTCTATTACACAATTTTTATGCAACTTGACTGCCATCTCGCCCGATGTGCCAACAATGCAGTCTACAATGAAGCGTGGTTACCTAGACGAAACTGATTCATTCTAAACTTGAAGACACTAATATATTAAAAATAGTATTCATTGTGGTTTCAATAGACCTTGATAAGAATTGATTAGGTTAAAGTAGCCGTTTTGTTTCAGTGAGTTGGTTGTTGATAGTTTTCATTTTTCCAGGATTGATCGAAGAGTTGGTGCGCCGTTTAGGCAGTACGGAGAGCGGCGACGACAAATGTTTAGCCCCGTCTGTCTCCACCACTGTCAGCTTGCTGTCGACGCTTTGCCGGGGGTCGGCGCAGATTACACATGTAATTGTTTATAATTTCTTCAACCTATATGATAAAGCCACATTATTATTTAATTTGAAAATTTAATTTGCCATATTTCGCTGTCATCCTACTAATATTATAAATACGATTATTTTTATGGTTGTTGCTCAATCATCAATCGTAGATTTGTCTTAGCGTACATAATAACACCTAGTCACGTAGTGTTCTGAGCTACAAATGGCAAAATGGCGGATAACATATTTTTACATCCTCAACATGGGTATTAAATTAAATACATTACAATTTCATTAATTACATTAAATGAAAGGGCTTGACCACCAGAATACTATAACAAATTATAATAAAATTATAAATAAAATTCTTGTGTCACAGTGTTAGTTACCTTACTCCTCCGAAACAGTTTTACTGATTTTTACCAAATTTTGTATGCATATTCAGTAGGTCTGAGAATCGGCTACTAGCTATTTTTCATACCCCTAAGCGATAAGGGTTGTTCAACCCAATTTTTTTTTTAAATTTTTGAATTTATAATGTGGCATTAAAAAATACATACAACCCTAAATTTTTACCCTTTTACCACCAACCCCTATTTTTTAATAGCCATTTTAGTAATTTAATCATTTGACAGTGAACTCCTCATAAACGGCGGGCGGCGGGATCGATTTGAATAATTTTTGTTTTGTGTGTACAAGTGGATTCGAAGATGGTTTAGATTCACAAATAAGCCCGGCAGATGGCGCTGCAGACAGTGTCTAGGTTCTGATCCCAGCGAAGCCGGAACGGGCCTCTAGTTATATATAGTATAATTCAATAACAAATTTCAAATCCGAGATGGGGGGTGACTCCAAATGTTTAATTTTGTTTCTGTTGTGCTGAGTGTTTATTGTTTGTTGTTTAGGACCTGGTGCGGTTAGAGCTGTGCTCGGCGGTGGAGGCGGCCGTGCAGGCGGACGAGCGCTGGTGTCTCGAGTGCATGCGCCTCGTCGACCTACTGCTGGTGTTGCTCTGCGAGGGACGCCACGCTATACAGTCGTGAGTTACTAGTTCTTCAGGCAATCTTAAAGGATGCTCATGGACGGCCCAGCTTAAGTTTCCGCCACATCCAGTAGCCTTGTAGATCTTGACTGTGTAAGAGAAAGCCCCTCAGTCCCAGTAACGGGAAAATAAAGAGGGCTGTTTATATTTGAATTCTGGGCTGATGCATTTTACAAGGTGCTGTGATGACACCATCGAGTCAGGTGAGTAAGCAGGCCTGATGAAGACAAGTTTGCAAATAAACATTGTACCATGCAATAATTGACTTCCAATCACATGTATGTGACCTCATAATCCTATGTAACACTGCATTGTGTTTGTTCATTATAAGTTAATCTCTGTTTGCAATTGATGGATATGTAGGATTATGACGTAATATTCTAATAAGCTGGTAAAAGCGGTCAGCAAGCAGTCTCTCGCCGCGTCACGTGTACAGGTTAAAACTCTATGTAAAGTCATTAGATATAATTACGTGGTTTAATTTCCTCTCCACAAGATATACCTATAGATATCTAAAATAAGAGATGTTTTGTGTGTTAGTAGCGCGCCCCGCACCGGCACGCCGGCGGCGGGCACGAGCGGCGCCGGCGCGGGCGGCGAGGGCGCCAGCGGCGGCCCGCGCGGGGACAAGTCGCATCGACAACTTATAGGTAATTATTATACGTGTGCCTACATATTACTCTACACATGGATAGAGATTTACTACGATAACATGACCCGCCCCTCCAGAATTCAAAACGTTTGAAAGTATTTGTGAAAGTATTTACAATGCACCACCACGAATGTGTGCGTACTGCTACTGCCTACGAATAATTACAACTACATACAAACTCTTTCGTAAGGATGTGACTACACACATTTAAACAGTAATTTGGAGGGGCGGGCCATGTTATCGTAGTAAATCTCTACATACCTATTACAAAAAAAAAGTGGCAGTCATAAGAACTGCCTATAGAAGTGAAAACTTATAACTTAGATTTAGATAGCTTACTTTGGAAACTACGCGGTTGAAACCGGAGGGCGTGGCCATGAGCATGGCCATCTAGAAATGCTGACGCATTGGATACGCAGATGGCCAATGGCCATGGTCCCGAGTTTACCCGAAGATTTCTTATCATTCCCGATGCTAGAATTCAATTCACAGCCTACGAAAAATCTGTCTGTGGCGCGCCAAAAGAAGTTTTCACCTTAAAAATTTATAGCTAAGGCGATCCACACACACACAGGCACCAGTTTGCATGTCGATACGTCTACGCTACTTGTGGGAGTGCAGATCTGCATCATCGTGCGACCACGCACTCACGCGCGTTGTTGCGCTTTGTGGTTTCACAACAGCTCTGACTCATTTACATTCAAACACACGCCAAGCCCGTCTAAAATCACGCACGGCTCTGCGTGTTTCTCCGCATGTAGGTGCGTGATCAGCATTAACGCGCGTGGATGCATTTTCGGTGTGTTGGACTGTGCGTGTTTTCTATACAAACGGAGATACTTACAGACAACGATGGAATACACATTCACGCACTACGCTGCGTGGTGCCTGGCAGTGTGACGATTGCCCAAGGCCTCAAACTGCAAGTTACTGGGAGAAGCCCGGCGGCGACTGCAGGGCGGGGCAGTATTATATCGGCTATCTGGCTCCCATAGTAACAAGCTTTCCTTAGTTTGGGGCTAATTGTTGTGTCATGTATTGTGTGAAAAATATTCACCAATATTTGTTTAGTTATTGAAGTGAAAACTACATTTGGCGCAACACATACAGATTTTTCGTGGGCTTTAAATTGAGAAATCTTCGGGATGACAGATTGAGGAAACTCGGATGATCTAGATGGCTATGGTCATGGCCACGCCCTCCGGTTTCAGCCGCGTAGTTTCCAAAGTGAGCTATCAAATCTTCTATCGGCAGTCCCTATGACTGCAATTTTTTTTTGTCGATTATAATCGAAAGTTAACGCTCATCTTTAATATGGTTTCGTTTCCAGATTGCATCCGTGGCAAGGACACCGACGCGCTCCTAGCGGCGGTATCAAGCGGCGCTGTGGACGTTAACTTCACGGACGACGTCGGTCAGACGCTCCTCAACTGGGCCGCGGCCTTCGGGACCAAGGAGATGGTGGAATTCCTCTGCGAGAAGGGTGAGTTACTAACACTAATATTCACCATACCATAATAACCATGTGTCCATGATGTTATCTTGTTTTTAAACTTATCATACTTTATCTATGTTACCTACCATGGACATTATCAGTCCACAATAGTCCCCTGGCATATTGATCTCTAGTGAGACGTCACCTACGTTGATTCCTGTCATAGATCCAGCTAACGACCACCACAATTCTTCCGTATGATTCCAATTCTGGCCTCGTACATTACTTCGAAACGAAAACGAAATGAACTAATGTTATAAAATTATATAAACGAACGAACATTCTATCTCAAATATGACTGGCTTCTTGCCATAATTTTATATTTCCGATACGCATCATTTTAACTGCCGCTGTCCGACCGGTCTTATGAATCTTAGTGCGGTTGTAATTCAATCCTTTGAATGCAAAGTAGAAATTACAAGGATAACGTCAATTCGTCCTCGCTTAAAGAAAAAAGTGTGTGTGTACTTATGTACTCACCCAAGAAGTTATATGTACTTCTTTAATTTTTAAGAAGTTTTACTAACGCTAAAGCAATGCTCGTAGCTCGAAAAAGCGACATCGTTTCATGGTTGGTGTTCCAAAGACATGAACGAAGAGTGACTCTACTTTTGTGATAAGAACGTCTAGGCTATAGAATACGTTTGCCTGAGTGGGTTTTCCTCGATTGTTACAATCTTTGTGTTTTCAAATCGAGAGTGAATCGGTTTCTTCTAGGTAAACACGCTCCATCGTAGACAGCATCGTCACTTAACATCAGGCGAGATGGCGGTCAAGTGTAAATCTATAAAAGTAAAAAAAAAGCACAGCTAACGCTCCAAAATTGTGGGCTAGAGCCCACAGGTGGCAAAAAAATGCACAACTAACTTCAGCATGCCCAATGAAGTTGTTGGTGTGCACGTGCATCGTAAAAATTCACTCTGAATAGGTGTCAGCCAATCTCATCATGTTGTTTTTTGGCTTTCGATGTGCGTGCGAATCGTTTAAAGATTCACTCTCATAATTATTATTCACTAGCGGCCCGCTCCGGCTTCGCTCGAATAATAGCCTAGATATCAACTACAGCGCCATCTGCCGGACTGATTTGTGAATCTAAACCTTCCAGGGCCCTACCCAAACGTATACAAAAAAAATCATTCAAATCGGTCCAGCCGTTTAGGAGGAGTTCAATAACAACGAAAAGTGGCATTGATTTTTATATTATTTTAACCCCTTATTTGAATATGTAATTTAATTGTGATGTGTGTCTCGCAGGAGCGGACGTGAACCGCGGCCAACGAAGCTCGTCGCTACATTACGCCGCGTGCTTTGGCCGCCCGGCCATCGCCAAGGTTCTGCTTCGGTACGGAGCCAACGCGGACCTTCGAGACGAGGATGGCAAAACGCCGCTGGACAAAGCCAGGGAACGACATGATCAAGGTAATTTACTACCATGAACTTCTCTAAGCTGGTCTGGTTTGTTTCTCCTCGTCGAGAATGGATATTTTTTTTATTCGTCAATTGCGTTAGTATACTTCCAATTTAAGTTTTTTTACCCGACTGCGCGACGCAAAGGAGTGGTAATGTGTTTAACAGTCTATGTATGTATGTATGTATGTTTGTATGTTCCTTTGAGGCACTATACAGACCAAACGCCTGGGCCGATTTTTATGATTCACACGTCAATCGATTCCTCTTAATCTGGCGAGTGACACTAAAGACATGACATTAGTGTAAGTCCAATATGGCGGATTCAGGACGCCATATTGTCCAAATTAAAAAAATGAAAATCACCAAAATATGTCAAGAGGGGTATCGTTAAATAGGTATTTGAAAATAATGTTTAGCTTTCTCTCAATGTTTTTCCATTTGACTGACCGTTTAGGATGTATATCGATTTAAAGTTGAGTAACAACCATTCTCACATTTATAGGTTTTTAGGTAGCAGAAAACTTCGTATAACTAACTGTACTTGTGAATGTGGATGGATATTATATACTAATGTATCTAGTAGGCATCGATATAAATCAAAAGATGTGCCCTGAGAATCTTGAAATTGGTAATAAACTGCGTCTCTGTATGTATCGTAAGTGGTTTACAAACAACCAATCTACTTTACCCCTATAATCGCTAGCGGCAAGATTTGCTGTGGTTCTACTTATTTTGGTTGTTGACACCGAATAATGATAGGTAAAAACGTCCGGCGTCCACCGCGTCCTGCAACCGACTAGAACGGAAAGAGTGATCACTTGGCTGTACGTGGAGTACTGAAATTTGCTCACTCAACACCCGCACAACTCACTCGCCGCACGCGTGATTTCTCGCAAAATAACCGGTCAAACTTCGTTATGTCTATTGACAGTATAGATTGGCCCGAGGTAAGCGAGAGAAACAAAACCGCTCAAACATTTGTGGTGGCACTGATTAATATTTTAGCAAATAAGTATGATACATGTTTCCCGATAAAACGAACACCAAATAACAAACGTGACGCGTCGTGGGTTACACCTGACATAATTGATCTAAAATCGTTGTTGTTTGATATTTCAAAATTAGTTGACCAATTTCCTGAGGAAGAGAACTTAATAGCTATATTTGACGATCTCAACAGGAAATACATTTCGACTTTGAATATGTGTAAAACAAATCATTATAGTAGTATAATACACGGAAGTACGAATCCATGTAAAGCTATGTGGGGAATCGTGAACACGGAGAGGGGGAAAAACAATACCCCAAGGTCGAACTGCTCCGAGATCGTAAAAGATTGCAACGGCAGTAAGTTTAGTTCGCCAAAAGATGCAGTAAATGCTATGAATGTTCGGTTTTTAAATGCAGCTGCTGCCTGTGGGGCACCTAAAGCCGATGCTGCTACTGTACGTAAAATATTAGTATCAGCACGTCAAGCATCTGACCGTTCCCTCAGACTAACAAGTTTCTCGGCTGATGAGGTATTCCGTATAGTTTCTTCCAGAATACCCCCAAAAAAGTCAAAAGACATTTACGGTGTTTCGATGGAGCTAATTAAGTTAGCAATTCTGCCTCTAGCTCCGGTTCTCGCCACACTGTTTAATAAGTGTCTTAGAGAAGGCTCGTACCCGTCGTCGCTGAAAATATCGAAAGTGTCCCCGATATTTAAAGGCAAAGGCAAGAGGGACGATATTGATGGATATAGACCAGTATCGATTATACCAGCAATAGCCAAAGTGTTCGAAAACGGCTTGAGTTCGCGATTAGTGGCCTACCTATCGGAAACCAAGGCGCTGTGTGAACAACAATACGCATACCGCGAAGGGAGGTCTACGATTTCTCTAACGCGTGAAGTGATTCGTAGTGTGTTGGCTGCCCGTGAACGTAAAGATCAAGTAGCTGTATTGTGCTGTGACTTATCGAAGGCCTTCGATGTCGCAGACCACAAGACCTTAGCTTTAAAGCTTAAACACTATGGCATAGCTGGGAAATCATACGAGGTATTGACTGACATGTTACGAGGCCGCTCTCAAGTAGTGGATGCTGGCGATGGCAATAATAAATCAGATCCACTGCCTTCGTCTATGGGAGTACCGCAGGGTTCGTCGGTGTCAAATATAATGTTCTCTCTCCTACTAAACGATCTCCCCGATGCCGTAAAGGGTGCAGGCATATTCATGTATGCAGATGATGTGGCTGCCGTAGTAACAGCTCTTACAATAGAGGAATTGGAAGAGAAATTAAATATTGTAATTAACGGCTTAAATTCATGGTTTAGAGCTAATGGTTTTATGTTAAATTCAAAAAAGACTCACTTCGTTCACTTTTGTCTGTCGGGCCATCATACAAAACCACTTAAAGTTTCGCTAAACGGTGTCAGAATTGAGCAAGTACAGAACACCACATTTTTGGGATTCGAGATTGATCGCAGCATGACGTGGGAGCACCACATCGACAAGATGTGTGCTAAGGTCAGCAGTGCGTGCTTTGCGTTAAGACGAGTATCCCGAGTGGTATCTGCGGATGTGTCGCGGGCGTGTTACTTTGCCACAGTGCATTCTCGGTTACAATACGGCGCCGAGCTATACGCGCGCGCTGCCGATTGGGAGCGTGCGTTCCGCGCCCAAAAACGTGCCGTACGTGCTATCGTTGGCGTATCGCAATGCACATCCGTCAGACCATATTTCAAAGAGCTTGGCATACTTACGTTACCTGCTATAATGATCTTCCAGGTGGCTGTGTATGTCAGAAATAATCTAGAATCATACAATACGCGAGGAGAGAGACATTCTCGTAACATGCGTAACGCGGATAAGCTGGATGTTATACCACACTCTCTAACGAGGTCACGGAAGTTAACTCACATTATGGGACCTGAAGTTTATAACACGCTTCCCAAAATAATTATATCTGCCCCAAGTTTCGGCAGCTTCAAAAATAGATTAAAGTGCTGGCTTATCGATCAAACTTTTTATAGTTACACCGAATTTTTAGAGAGTGATGGCAAAGTCCTATAAAAATGAATGCAAACATTTGACATGGAACATATTATACTCATATAATGCTTGACAGTTTTCTGTACAATAATTTTTATAATACAGTAAAGTAGTCATTTTAAACTTTGAAAATGTATACAATTTGTATGCTCTTTCTTTTGTTTTTATGTTTTTATTAATTGACGTGTAAATTGTACATTTATGAATAAAGTACTTTGACTTTGACTTTGACTTTGTGAGCTCACTCTTCCCAACGTTGACATGATTGCGTGCGCCGTGAAGTTTGGGATGGGGCCCATCTTGGGTTCTACGATCTATGCTAGTAGGTATATTGGACTACCTTTTTTTCGTACGTGCAGGTACGTGATAGTGGGAACACGGAACCGCTCTCGGATTGCACCGCCTCGGTCACCCATCTCCAACTTCAAACGATAAACGATTTAGTAGGTACTCAACGTCAATCGAAAACCTATACTAACACAAAACTATAAATATGAATTACATGCAGTAGAAAATCCTACATATTATATCAGTAGAAACGAAGACATTTGGTCAACAACCAAAAGATGCATATTATTATGTTGAGCATATTAACATTCACAACATTGTCCATAACTAAAAAGTATAAAATAAAAAAATATAATTTAAAAACTCAAAACCCGACTGCGTAAAAAGTGAACGAAACTACGTACTTGCATACTAAAAAAAAAAATGTTATTGTATTAATACTATTGAAATATTTACAATATTTTCTAATAAAAGAACATTACAACTGAACAGCCAGGATCCGTTGAACAATCACATTGTATGTCGAATAATAATGGATCCCGACTCTTCAGTTGTAATGTTCTTTTATTAGAAAATATTGTAAATATTTCAATAGTATTAATACAATAACATATTATAGAATTCTAGACCACCAGAAATCTAAATGCTTGTTTTATTCTTTTCAGTTTTTTTTTAGTATGCAAGTACGTAGTTTGGTTCACTTTTTACGCAGTCGGGTTTTGAGTTTTTAAATTATATTTTTTTATTTACTTAAAGGAGAAGGTGTTAGGCAGCAAGATATGGTACTACTTAATCGATTAACATTTGATTGCACATTATTGTGAGTAAATAAATTATGTATTATATCTGTGGTACGTCATACTATGAAACTGCAATGTCCGCAGGGCACCGAGAAGTGGCTGCGATCCTTCAGTGCCCCGGCGAGTGGCTCGTGGTCGGAAGCCATGACACTCCCTCTCCGAGCAATGATGATGACTTCCCAGAGACGGGAGACAAAGAGATGGCGGCCATTTATTTAGAGTGAGTATTGTCCTATAAAATAAATCCAAGAACTCAACCAATTTTGTCCCCAAAAGTTGACAATACTAATAATACCAACCCACATTGTGTAACCAAAGTGAATTGTGTCTTCCCGTTTGTCCTTCCTCTTCATCTCCCGAGGGGCCTCCCTCTCACAAGGAGTCCACATCAATAGTGGAAACGCAAAGTGTGCTGCTTATGGTTTATTATGCTAAATTTGTTTCCTTTCTTAGATACTAAATATGGTAGATATCAAACTTTGGATCTTTGTTGCTCAATCACGTCATAAGGTCTGAACGGATTGGGCTGATATTTGAAACATAGATGATTATAGCCTGGAAAAACACATTATCTTCTTTTTATCCTGGGGGAAATAACGGGAACGAGAACTACTTCAGTAAAGCCGCGGGACGCTGCAGTTTAAGAAAGCGGTCATTCTCGACACAGCACGCATCGATGGTCAGGAGCCCTAATAAGCCCTCACTCTGCAGCCCTAACCACCGGCCCTGCCCTGCTGCCTGGCTCTAATAATTCATGTTATTAAATAACCTGCTCCCTGGGTCTAATAATTAAAGTTAATTAATAACCTTAATTAATTATTAGACCCAGGCAGCAGGGCAGGGCCGGTGGTTAGGGCTGCAGAGTGAGGGCTTATTAGGGCTCCTGACCATCGATGCGTGCTGTGTCGAGAATGACCGCTTTCTTTTGACCCTTGATGCAACCGTTTAGCAAAAGTTAAGATGTTGGTTGAGATTTTGTATGACTGTAAATGAGGACGCCTATACCGTATGCAGATACAACTATCGGGACTATGATCGTGGAATCAACATCCCATAAGGCGGTAACTACGTGACAAAACTCAACGTACTTCTTCGTTTCGTTTCGTTCAACGTTCTCGGCTTTTACGAGGTCCTGGTTTTGCCTGATTATTTGAAGGGAAAACTATTTTGGCGCACCACAGACAGATTTTTCGTGGGCAGTGAATTTAATTCTAGCGTCACGTTTGGGAATGATAAGAAATCGTCGGGTAAACTCGGGACCATGGCCATTGGCAATCTAGAAATGCGTCAGCATTTCCGATTGGCCATCTAGAAATGCTGATGCAGTTCTAGATGGCCATGCTCATGGCCACGCTTTCCGGTTTCACCCTCGTAGTTTTCAAAGTAAGCTATCAAATTCTGAGTTATTAGATTCACTTCCATAAGCAGTTCCTAAGACTGCCAATTAAAAATAAAAATAAATTGTGATTGTATGTGTATGTTAAAGCATGACTGTGTAACGTTCGCAGGCGCTTGATCCCGGTGTTCAGCGCGCGCTACCTGGGCGCGGGCGGCGCGGGCGTGCGGCGCGCGTGTCTGTCGCTCGTGCGCAAGATGGTGCACTACGCGCCGGCGCGCCTGCTGCGGCGGCTGTCCGCGCGCGCCGCGCACATGCTCACCATGCTCATCGCGGCCGTGCTCGACAACCAGGTCAGTCGCTCCACAGCTCCACACGAAATACCTTTTATTCGACGCAGCGAGTCTACCTCTGAGGTCTCGTTTTGGTTGTTTCCCAGCACTCGCTTGAGTCAGCCTACCTCCTTGAAATACCGGAGTGACGTCACTGGCATAGAGACTACGATGGTAAAACTGGTAATTATGTTAATAAAGATGATATCAGGAAATTCCTTGTCGGGAAATGATGCACTAGACTCTAGCGCGTCTGTTACTTGTTAAATTTGAAAATTTTGATTTGACTCGAATCAAAGTAGCTGGACTTTAAAAACCTTGTAATGTAATCAAGAATTGGTCTCTTGGATCTATTAATATTAAGCTATTCTTTTTTTTTGTTGGATAAATTGCTGGAGGATGGGTCGACGCCATTTTCTTTATCGCGGTTCGGGCCTGGACTCGATTGGCACAGGACAGGCATGTTAAAAGAGACGCCTAAACCCATCAGTGGGATGAAGATGTGGATGAGGTGTATCGGCTGGACAGTAAAATGTACACGACATGAGTTTTTATAACTTTTCTTCGATGGTGTTGAATCTGTATCACAATAGCTATTACGTATTATAACAGAGTACTGAGGCTCAGGGCGAGGCGGCGCGGCGGCCGCAGCCCCGCGTGCTCCGCAGTCGCTACATCCGCCCGCCAGCGGTAACGTTCCGATGGTGTGATCGATCCCCTCGATACTAATTACTATGGCTCCCAAATGTTCATCTAGGCCAAGCCTACACATTTCGGTCTTATTCACTTAAACGAAACCTGCTTAAAAGTGGTGTATCTTTCCATTTATAAAATAATGACAATAAAGAAAAGTCACTATAATTCATTATAAATGTGTTAAATATTATTAGTATTTGCAACGCGCGTGTTGTAATAAGGTCAATAGAACCACCCAGCTTCCGATAAGCACCGAATCATTTCGCGCGGTTACAATTATTCAAATGAATCACAGTGATAATGCGCTCTATGCATTAACTCCGTAAAGTTGTCAAGCCACGTCGCTCGACGACCGGTTTCGGTGGTCCGATACTTGGTGCTTGGCCGGTGCTAGGAGGGCTCTGAGGCGCTGACTGGTTTTAACAGTGTATTCACTGTTTTTGGAAGCATACACCCCAGGTTTCAAATTATTTTGAAGTATCTGTAGAGCAACAATATACACACTGTGTGATGTTAAGCTGTTAAGAGCAAACATTTTGCTACCATTAAGCATTTGAGTTGCCCTTTTCGTTACTAATAATAAACAACAATGATAAATTAAAAATATATTTAGTTCTGAAGTTAACAAAATGTTTTGGAGCTGTACTGCCATGGTTGTTCTTTGCCAACTTCGCATGGATTATTGTGAAAAATAATGAGTGGTAACGTATGTAATATATTATGTTCCACTCCAGAGTGCTATCTTTTAACTGCGGACAACATTTGCAGTCACCAATATCATACATTTGAGTACTAATATATACTATTTGTATTTATAGTTATACATAACATGCCCTGCTATAAGCGCATCCACATTGTGTAATACATATCACACCATCGAAACTTACTTGCATCTTACATGTTTTTACTTTATGATGTTGTTTGGTTTGTTTTCTGGTGCTTTTATTTAGATTTGATTTATCGTGAAATAACAAACTGTAACCTTGAACATTGTTCTGGAAAACTTATTACAATATATGTCACACAAATTCTCAGACATTGATATAGCAGTATAGTCAATATACAATTTTGACTATGCTGCTAGTTTTGTCGTAACAACACTGTATATGTATGTTTGTCTACTTGGTTGTTCAACAAAAATACACAAATTCTAGTTTGATAGGTTTTGTCTGTGTCTGATCTGGGTGAGGTTGTTGTTAGCTATGATTTTTTTAGTTATTCCTATCTGAGCCCGCAAATGTCGTTCTGACAATGAGATATAAACTATCACTAAAGTTTTATCAGACATCACAATGTGTGTACAAAATTTGATTAAAATCGGTTCAGAAGTTTAGGAGTTCGTTACAGACAAACGTGACACGTAATTTAAAAAAATTAAGATTTCGCAAAACTGTCTTTATTGCGTGGAACGTTAAACACCCAAATATTGTGAGAAGCATAAAACAATACAAAATTTTATTACCATTTTTCGTAAGATTATTTTGTGTGAACCGTTTTTTTTTACTTTTCACCAGGATGACGACGATGGTCATTTGATCGTACTGGGGATAGCCGAGGAGCTGATGGTGAAAGCTTCGGAGATCTATCTCGAGCAGTTTGCGCGGCTCGGAGTCTTCAGCAAGGTGGAGGCTCTCGCCGCGGCGGGCGCCGGCCAGCTGCCTGACGACGAGGAGGCTTCTACCACAGGTATCATAAACACTGCCAATAATATTTATCCAACTACATATTCCTACAATATTATAAATGTCAAAGTTTGGACGATTGTTGTTCAATCACGTCAGCACGACTGTAAGGGTCGGATTGTAATTTGGTACACAGTCTGGAATAATATGCTACTTTTAATCCCGGGAAAATAACTGGTAAAACCAAGGGGCAATGCTTGTAGAATTATAAGAATAATGAAATGAAATTAGTTTACAAATAAGTTTATTAAGTTTATTAAAGTATAAACTTTAATGTTCATACCTACAAAAGTATTTCAAGAATACTTATATTGTAGCCTGTGTGCTATTCTAGACTGTAACTTGTGTTTCGATTTTTAACCCGTTTATTTTCCATTTAGGCGTTAAGCCATATTTGAGGAACATACATCATTATGTCTGTCAGATTATGAATAATCTGTGTTCCCAATTTTACCCAATTTAAGGCGTTCAGACGTGATTGGGCAACAAATATTCAAACATCTAACCATCGCTGACGTTGTGTGGTTAACGCATCAGTAGTTGTGTTTTGTACTAATCGAGTATCCACACGCCGCACCACTGAACACTTAACATGCCATACCACCAAAGCGGCAAACATCCCAACATTTACACATCCAAATATACAGGCTGACTGTTTGAACACTTTAGATATTCAAGAATATGATGAATCATAGTAACATGAAGGGCTTAAAATATATTATTATAAAAATACAAATAAATTATAAAGAAAACCTTCATTACATTAATGTGCGAAGACACGGAAATTATGGACAACACAGTGCCTATCGGTCGCCAGCTCATCTGTACCATTACTATGCAGTATTCTGTAACACGAGTGAATCCCCGGCGCCGCCGCCGGCCGAGCGCTCTAGCACAGAATAAGTTTAATAGCTAGTATCAGCGAACGGGGTTAACGACCGTAGTTATGTCAAGACAAGACGGTATTTTTGGCGCAGCTGTTTAATTTTAGAGGTATTAATACGCACGCTGAGCTGGTGACCCTACTTATTTTTATTGACGGATAATTAAAGTTAAATTAGTCAAATGTTAAGCACCTATTTTTTTTAGTGTTCAACCAGTCAGCCTGTATAAACTTTTAAACATACAAAGTTTTGCATTTATAACATAATTATATTGGCAGCGCTTATTTGTATGCAGTTCGTTCATTCAATGCCTGCACAGATAATTAATTTATCGTTCATTCATTCGTTCAATGCTGCCATGCAAAACCTTCAATAAATAACACTAAAATAACAAATGTTATCAATTAAAAAGTCATGAATAGGGTCTTTATGGAATGATATGTAACTGTCATCTGTCATTGAGCAAAGCACAGCAGGTGGCGTTTCTATTGAGGTTATTTCAGTGTTGCAAACTTAACAGATTTCCCATCACATCTAGCGCATTTGGGTACGTCAAGAAAGCGAAAATAACTTTCTAACGGCTAACGGAATATCTAACGGAAATCAAAACTACACATTTTCGTCCATAAATGTTTATTGCTTTTTTCAAACCGTAAGGTAGGCAAGTACCTAATAGGAACGAATTATCTTATATTATGATAATAGGGTCGATCAAAGACTTCTTTTGTAGTCCAGACACAAACTTATCTTTGTTTATGAGCGGGACTTACCTTTGCTACCAGCTAAGCAGTGAAGCGAAATCATGTTATTTTTAACGCCACGTTTAGGGTCGCGCCCGTAAGACGCGGCTCAAAAAAATCACGTGGTATGACTTCACTGCTGCTAAATGATCGGAAACCAATGTTTATATCGACTGCCCTTGTGGCTCAGTTGGTAGTAGCTCTGCCTGCGAAGCCGAGGGTCGTGGGTTCGATCCCCACCCAGTGCAAATATTTGTGTGATGAATTCAAATGTTTGCACTGTGTCTGGGTGTTTATATGTATAATAAGTATGTATTTAAACTATATAAGTAGTATGTCAGCTATCTGGCCGCCATCATACAAGCTTTGCTTAGTTTAGGGTAAGATGGTGTTGTGTGTGAATTGTCCACCAATATATACATTACTAGCACCGCCCTATGGTTTTACTTGAGTAGTTCCCGTTCCCTTTATTTTCCTGGGGAAAAGATGTCTGTTTTCCATGCATATACGTGACAACGTGATTGTGTATCAATATTGTCGTTTTTGTGTTATTTATAAGATACTGAAAGCTGATGTATAATTTTAGAAATTTGACAGTTAATATTGGCAAATAAAAATATTAACGGATTTTTGATGGAAATACACAGCTAACTTGGTGGACAAGCATAGTGTTCTGTGTTGGTGGATTTCTAAAAATCTTGTGTCCGGATGCGTCCTCAGTAATAAAATCAGGATTTTGCCCCGAAAGTCCGGAAGAAAAGTTTCTGAGCCAGATTCTTGTTCGGTTTAAGTAACAAATATCTGACGAGCATTGCGCTGCCTTGCTCATAGACTGACTTCCAAACCTTGCAGACCAAAACACTAGAGCTGAAGAACTAAGAATTTTATAATCCCCTCTTCAGAAAATAATTGTTTCATTAAATATTAACTTACCGATTCTCCTTCGAAATACACAGACCTGGATCCGATTCAAACCTCCGGATCAAAATGAAAGCTGTAATAAAATCTTGTAAATTAAACTGACAGTTGCGGCAACCTTTTTACCTAGGTTCCTCCAAGTATTGCTCATAGCTCGGAAGTCATTCTCTCCGTGAGTTCTATTATTTTTTCTCGAACTTGAAAGCACTCAACTATGCTTAAGCTCCACATTTTTTGAAGTGAAAACTTCTTTAGGCGCGCTATAGACAGAATTTTCGTGGGCTGTGAAATAGATTCATCAATCGTCACGCTTGGATATGATAATGGATCGGATAGGATCGGATCGGATATGAAATCTTCAGGTAAACTCGGTAAAAACGGCCAGGTAGGTACCAGGGTAACAGAAACAGTAAAGAGTTTCGATTACCTACCTCCAACAGCCCAGCGTTTATCTCCAGATACCAGGACAACAGAAATATTTATATATAAAGAGTTGTGTTTGCCCCTAGGTACCAGTACCAGGGCAGCAGAAACAGTAAAGAGTTGCAATATTCTGTATAATTACGTTGATATAAAACTAGATGGCGCAACCATCGATTTAGCTGGCGGTGTTGAAATTATGCGAATGTACATAGACCTACGATGGTTTAACAAATAATATGTCTTCTGACAAGGTGATAAATAAATGAGATATTTCAATTAAATGTGAAAACATATGAGTCACAAGTTTTCACTTCTATCGGCAGTTCCTGTGACTGCCAATTTTTTTTTACAAAATTCCTATACTAAAAAAAAATATTTTTTCACGTCGTCAATTTTAATGTCTCGGTGACGTCTCTCGGCAAACAAAAAAGCAACCCAAAAAAAGACACTAAGAAAATTTTGAAAGAAGGTTTTGCTTTCTGAATTGTTTCGTTATCACTGCTTATATAACCTTCACATAACAACAACCAAATGGACGCAATTCAACAGTCATTCCATGAGCTGATAGCCACTTTCCATCAGAGACTTGATACAATAGAAGTAAAGCTGCCTGGTACTAGATCATCTCCGCACAGCTCAGAGAGTTTGACTGCTGACATCATCTCCTTTAAGGCATTTGTTGTTGCCACTTTCCGAGCATTGCAGGAGCAAATAGCTATTCTGGCACAGCATATCGATCAACAAGAGAATAGATCACAGCGTAAAATCTTGCTGATACATGGCCTTCCTGAAGAACAAGAAAAAAAAGCGTATACTAAGTTTCTCTCCGTCACAAATAACTAGATGCCATCGAATGGGGCGTGCAGCAGAAGGCAAATCGAGGCCCATGTTGGTCAAACTGCGAGATGTTGTCCTACCTGATAGAATTTGGTCAGCCAAGAGCTCTCTTAAGAACTCGGGAGTAACATTATCTGAGTTCCTAACGAAGACACGGCACGACTTGTTTATGGCGACTCGGCAGCGTTTTGGCGTCACAAAATGTTGGACGAGGGAAGGAAGCATTTTTGTTCTGGGGCCGGACGGTGCGCGACGTCGCGCCTAGCCAGCCTTCAGGTAAAGAACGCAGCTGCGGGAGGCGTGGCCATTCCACCTGCGAGCGCCTCGACCTCCACTGCCTCTTAGCCATAGGTACAGAATCGATTTATGTATGCCGGCGTCATCACGAAGGCTCCTAAGGAAGCGTGGCCAAGACGTGATACTAACCCGATAAACCGACCGACTAGTCGCCGACTAATCGGAACATCCCTAGTATCATGTACGTCTATATACTCCTAACTGGGGGAGTACAGTCTTCCATCACTACTTTCTTTTTTACCATCCTACGGTTGCCTGGAATTAATCACTCCTGGCGATAAGGTCGCCAATCGCTACTTTATTCTAAGATCTTTTTCTGTACTATGATGTTTCTTTCTAATTTAAGTGTAATAAAGAGTTTATTTACCTATCTATCTATAAATGATTAAGATTAATTGCATTGTTCTTGAATAATTAAAATTTCTGTATAATTCTGATTTGTTACAAGATTACTTAAAAAAAACATTGTTTTTTAAATTGAGGAACATAACCTACTAGTTTTTCCTATTTGTTGTGATTTCCTTATGGTATATATTTTTTCAGTACAAGTATTCGTTTTCAATTTAGCAAAAAAACTAAGATGGATTTTCAAGTAAATGTGTCAATTTTAGGGGTAAAATATTCAAAGCAATATATAAGTATAAAATATCAAATATAAAAAATATATCTTTCTCCCTAAACCTGTGTTAAAAATTTAGGCTTAGGGATAAATATTTTCAGGAGTTGGTAACACTGCGCATTTTGTTTGTTTTTAATTGCAAATCTGTTTTAGTGGTAATTCGTAATCGTAATTCACTTCTTTATTTTTTAATAAATGGAAGCATGTCTTATTATTAGAAAAGAGAAAGAGCTCGGCGGCAAGATGCCTGAAAATCCTGTCCCGGAATGGAATAATAATGCGAAAAGTAACCTCTACTAACTGTGCTAAAATCAATACAGTAAAACAAAACATTGATTGACATTCTCTTTATAACTGCATTGCAGTTGCAGAATCTATGATGGAAGCTAATTAAAATGGAACAATGTTGTTTGTGTCTCTCACAAAAGTATCCAAGGATCCAGTTCTTGCAAGATTAATTTACACCATAACTGTAATGTAAATGAAATGCCCATATACAATATATACATGAAAGAAATCCCCAATCATAGTGTCTTTATGATTCAATACAATTGTTAATTAAAAGTAATTAAAAACATATTAAACTGCTATCAAAAGTTTTGTAATTGAAAGTGAAATACCTACAGAGTTCATTCAATCTATACTAATTTTAAAAAATTGAAAAAAGTATGTCTGAACACACTCAGGAACTGCTGGACTAATTTCAACTTTGGAAATGTATGTAGTTTCGGAGTGCTATAGGCTAGGTAAATGTTAAATGTTCCATGGGTGAAGCATAAGTTATGTAATAATTTAAGAATGAAGATATGAAATGTTTATGTGAAATAGTAAGCATATGTGATATGTTATTGTCATCTATTCTATGTACATATCACAATAAAAATGTAAATTTTATTAATTCTTCAAAACTTCAATAATAAATATACCAAATGGAGCCGTAAATTGTGTCTTTAATCTCCACATTCAAATGGTTAGGCCCACAAGGAAAAAGGAAAGTCGGGAGACCTAAAATGAGATGGGTTGATGATATCCGGGATACAGCAGGATCAAACTGGCTCAACCGAGCTAAAGACAGAAAAAATTGGCAAGAATGGGAAGAGGCCTATACCCAAAAGGGGTCCTTAACTTAAACTAAGAAACTAATTAAAGTACAAATAATATGTTAAATGTAAAAAGAAAAGGAAACAATAAAGGCTTTTTATTTTCATTTTATTTTATTTATTATTCACCACATTCTCTGATGTTATGACATGAGAATAAATTATTTGAATGACTGGCCTCGTGGCTTAGTTGTCAGTAGCTCTGCCTGCGAAGCCGAGGGTTGTGGGTTTGATTCCCACCCTGTGCAAATATTTGTGTGATGAATTCAAACGTTTGCACTGTGTCTGGGTGTTTCTATTCATAATAAGTATGTATTTAACACAATAAAAATAATATTTCAACTATCTAAGTATTATCCAGGAAGAAATTCTGGCCTCCGCAACAAAATATCAAAAGCGTCTAGAAAACCATCCAAACATACTTGCTGCTGGTCGAATGATGAGAAGCTATTGTAGTCATGCCCTAATAGAATAACTAGTAGTAGTTGTCTAACTCAAATTCATACCTACCCATGATATGATGTTGTGCCGGTGTGAAACTGTGAATAGCGGCTAAGTACACATGTTTTAATAAAACTCTTTATTTATGCCAACTTGATTTTTATTTATTCCATTCTGATACCTTGCTACAACTTGTTATCTTTTGACAAAAATGGTTTGACATTCCTCACACAACAAAAGTATAGTAGGTATTGCTATACCAAATCAAAAATACTGTATGTATACGGAACAGTAAACATACATAATAAATTGATACTAACCACATAGTAAGTAAACTAATAATGTAAATATATAAGTAGGTACTTGTTTTAAATTAACATTCTACAGTCATGTCCTGATTTTAACAGTTATTATAATTTCTGGAGACATTATCTCAATTATGAATTAAACTATTAACACCAAAAAAGTTAATTGAACGAGTATCTAAAGCTGCACTAGTAGGATCATTTCGGATTTGGCTGGGCACAGGGAGAAATACAAGTAGTGAAGGTGAGTGTTGACATACATCACAAAGGGGCCTCTTTTAAACCTACGCCCGAGTCACAAGTCTTGGGGTCTACTCGAGATTTCTCTCTGTGCCACACGATGGACCTGCACCTGCACGGTGAATCCATGGAATGCTAAGAAGTTCATCTCTTACTAAATTATTTGTTGTGTAGGTTTCATTGGATGAGCCCGGTACTTCCTGGTCTGTTTGAGTACTTGTTGGGATAGTTCAATTCATAGTCGATAGGTAGTAGATAATCGTAGGTTATCAACAATTTTCAAGGCAGCTAGTTTCAACACTATTCTGTGTAAATCTAGATTATTTGTGTGTTCACCTTGAAAATGATCAGGAATCCATAATTTCCAATCATTATTTAGCACCTCTGAGACAAAGCTGACAATTAACTAGAGCAATAAACTTTTAGGTTTGGTTTCTTTTCTAAGACCACATAGGTACTGTTTACCACAAATGCAAATATCTTAGAGTAGTTGTTAGTTATTATCACTATCGTGTTTCAAAGAACAATGAATGAAGTGGATTTTACAAATCAGTCTTCGACCATAGAGTAAGGCCTGAGGACGTGAGGAGCTCCTTTTCCACACTGACGATGCGGCACGTCGTTGATGTTCCAAGACATCTTTTTCGTCCTTTATTTTGACGGTAGTATTGGTGCTATTTGATTATGGCGACGATTCGAAGTCAGGCTTCGAGTACCTAATTACTGTTTTTTGAAATCACAATATTTATCCATGATGAAACAACTGCTGCAATTATGGCTCATAATATTAGGATAGTATATTACATTCTCTTTGATTAGGATTTCAGTAGATGACAATAATGACGATTGGCGACACACGCTAGTCATCATGTCATGATAGCATGATACAATGTTCAAATGTTGTTGTTGAAAAAGCCAGAGAGTTATCACAAGGGCGTTTATTTCCAACTTGAGGAGTTGAGAGTAAAATTTCAGAAATATCGGTATTTCATATCTAACACATGTTCCATTTCAGTAATTTCACATTTCGCCGTATATATCTATTACCGTACACATCATAGCAACGAAACGGCCATTTCCGCGTATTATGGAACGTTAAATATGTCTTTACACAGAAGATGACAGAAGCTCTCAGAAATATACGTGTAGTGCTCACGCAGTAGGATTACCAAGCACAATTACAGTAAAGCACGAGAAAGTGTGCTCTATTCTCTTACAGAAAGGGTCAAAATGCATGCACTACTCAACGTGGTACTGCGTGCAAATAGCGTTAAAGAAGCCGATTGAGGTTGACCTATCTTTATGGTTGTAACGATCGCGATTTGTCAAAAGCACTCGCACCTATGGAGAAGTGGCCACCGAAGTGAGTGAGACAAAACACAATCACATCTGCTTACACCTTCATCCACAAATCCTCTTTACGCACATGCATAGTTTGCATTTTTACGATGGCCAGTGTGGGAAATAGTTACATTATTTTTTATTCGTAACTTTTGTATTCATAAAATTCTTGTAAATTATTGGGATTAGAGACAATATTTCATTGCGTTATCAATAGGTATTGTACAAGTTAAATTACACATTTATGTCCATAATTATAATTTATATTCAGTTTTAAATAAAAAGTGTATGCTTAGGACACGGCAGAAGTGAAAACTAAAATAAGAAATATGTACTTATCCAAACTTTTATTTTAATAAAAAAATATTTTTGTTTACCTTTAAATACAGTAAAGTATAATACTGAACTTCCAATATAAACCAACGGACAGACAGACATGGCGAATCAATAAGGGTTCCGTTTTTACGTTTTACGGAACCCTAAAAACTAATCTCCGAATAACCCACCTCTAACTGCTCCCTTTACACCTTTAAACTGAATATAGTAAACACAGCGATGCGACAACGCCATCTATGAGTCCATGGTCCCGAGTTGAACCGAACATGTTTTCTCATTTACGAGCGCGACGATGAACTTCATACACAGCCCACGAAGTTGGGTCGGCCCCTAGTGTGTGACGCAAGTTGCTTTGATACCAGAGTATCAACTGTTATCACCTGTATTTGTTTGTAGTATATTTCACTATAGTATTATGTTTAATACTGGGATTTGAGTCTAAATATGTGTCATATAAAAGAACAAGTATTTGATTATATAAAAAAATGGGTGTGACTGATAAAATTTAGTGTAGATGGCGCCGGTGCGGTGCGGTAGAAGTGAATGGTATCCATTCACTTCTACCCACCATCTCAAGAGTTTTAGAGGGGCTGGCGCTATAAGTTGATGGAGCTAAGCCGTTGAAAAGCATTCCTTTCTGAAATTTTATATGAGAAAGATCTAACAGTTGTCGATATAAAGTGTTACATTTATTTAATTGGTTAACTTTTACTCAATTGATAACACAACCACCACAACATCTTCCAGAGTCACATAGTAGGGTCGGTGCAGTGGCTAAAATTGAAAATCTTAAACGGTGAAAATATGCAACTCTCGGAAGTGGTCGTATATTTGAGCTCTTTGAGGTTGTAAGGTTGTGACATGGATGGCCATGGGGGCGGAAGCTGATTTCATTTTCAAAGGCCTTTTCGAGCGCTTTGTTGACTCGACCCTTGACCAGAATGATGTCGATTTTGAAGCGAAAACTTCTTTAGGCGCGCCTAGACAGATTTTTCGTCGGCTATGAATTGAATTCTAGCGTCACGCTCGGGTATGATAAGAAATCTTTGGGTCAACTCGGGACCATAGCCATTGGCCATCACGAGATGCGTCAGCCAATGGGAAATGCTGAAAGTGCGTGGTCTGGCCATCATGGCATGGCCATCTAGAAATGCATCTGCCAATGGAAAATGCCGACGCATTTCTAGATGGTCATGCCATGATGACCAGGCTCCATCCTCCGGTTTCACCTGCGTAGTTTCCAAAGTAAGCTATCAAATTCTGAGTTTCAAGTTAGTTGTCACTTCTAGCGGCAGTTCCTATGACTGCCAATTTTTTTTTCATCGTTTAAATTAAGACTAAAACAAATTGGTTCGCCAGCTATATTGCACGCCTCTCGAAGAGACCAATTTGTATGAGTCAACTTTTTAAATGTTTTGTTTCATCTTATCATACCTGTAAACAGCAATAAAGATTTTTGTATTTGGAAAACTTGGTTTAAGGAATATTCGCTTGTACAGGAGATATGAGATTTATTGTTACAAATACAAAGTTAATGTTTTGGAACCATTCCATTTGAAAAACTACCTTGAAGTCCTTAAATAAGCTGTCGAGTTAAATTTTCTGTTGAGATTAGTCAAACACATTAACGTGGAGCACGTCCAGGACTAGTTCAAACCAATTTTCGTTGGTAGTTTGCATGGTACATCAAATATTTTTTTAGTTTTTTAATTCTCTTTACTTCAGAAGTTAGAGGGGGGGGGGGGACACATTTTACCACTTTGGAAGTGTCTCCCGCGCTCAACATCATTTTTGAAGACCTATCGATAGACACCCCACCGGTGAAAGTTTGAAGAAAAAAAAATTTTTGCGTTTTAATTTTCAGTATGGGAGGCAGCCCTAATGTTTTCTTTTTTTTGTAAAATCTTAATGCGGTTAACAGAATACACCTACTTACCAAGTTTCAACGAGTGTAGTTCTCAAAGTTTCGGCAAAAAGTAGCTGTGTCATATGGGCGGACAGACAGACATGACGAATTAATAAGTGTTCCGTTTTTACGTTTTACGGAACCCTAAAAACGTAGAATTTTATAAAGCTTGCTGTTCAAGGGAAACTGCTTTTTTATTTTTGTACTCCACAGAAGATAAAAAATAAAAACCATTACTTAACTGTCAAATACCATTTACTGTCACTGTCAATGTTATTGAAATGTCATTGTCAAATCGTAAAAAACTGCGTGCAAATAATTCTTCCGAATTATATTATTAAGATTTAGAATGTTTTAATTGAAAAACTGCGATTTTTAGACGGCGCGAGCTCAGTCGCGGCCGGCGGCGCGGGCGGCGCGGACGCCATGTGCGTGGCGGCGGGCGTGGCGTACTTGTGGCGCGAGTGGTCGCTGTGCCGCGGCCGCGACGCGCTGTACGCGTGGAGCGACGCCGCCGCGCTCGAGCTCAGCACCGGCTCCAACGGCTGGTTCCGCTTCCTGCTCGACGGGAAGCTGGCCACCATGTACTCTAGCGGCAGCCCCGAGCATCAGACCGACAACACTGGTAATACACGCGTACATACAGGCAAAAACAATTTAGGATGCCATATTTTTTTTTTGTGTGGGGAAAATGCATTCAATTCATTTATTTATTCGAACTATCAATTCAGAAGAACAGTTGGTAAAGTTATTTGCAAAAACGCAAACAGTCTGTGTACATAATAAGATAAAATAACAAACAATGTGACATTTGATACGAATACGTTACGATCGATGTGTAACATTTAGATAAATTGATATTTTCGATAATGGTTAATTGTGTATTGAATGGCATGCTTTATGCTTTATGCATAATTTGACTTGTTCTTCGTTTCAGAAAACCGCGGAGAATTCATTGATAAGCTGCAGAGAGCCAGAGCATCAGTGAAAAACCATGTGCCACAGCCTATACTCTCCAAACCAGGGTCCAGCAAACTAATAATTGGCAATTGGGCGTTATCATGCAAAAAGTGTGTAAAATTCATTAAAAAAAAATCATATTATTCAATGTAATACTGATAAATAGGAATTTAATAAATCATTTGTTTTCAGGGAAAAAGAATTACACATTCATAACACCGATGGCCAACAACAAACTACGATTTTGCGAGAAGATTTACCCGGGTTTATTTTCGAATCAAACAGGGGCACCAGACATTCATTCACAGCTGAAACATTTTTAGGTAACACATAGATCATTTTGAATTAATCATATTTCTGTGAGTTTTGCGAACCTAATTATTAATATGCGTAATTTTGATTTATAGGCCCAGAGCTAGCTAGCGGGTGGGCGGATCGGAGATCACAGGTTGCTACAACCACTACGTCCAATCAACCTCGAAATCGTCTGTCTGCTAAAACCGAAGCAGTAAAGGCTCAGGTATGTTTCTAACTTGTTAAAATTAGCCCATGTTTGAGTAATGACAGAAAGCAAGTTGTGGTGTTCAACCATCATTTTTCAGTTTCATATTTCAAGTGTGTGTGTATGTGTAGGTATGACGTAAGCCAGGCTTGACCTCAAGATCACAGTGCATTGACAGTGACCACACCACGCAGCATTGAACATGAAAATTACAAATAATTTTATTTTGTGTACGACGCGGAGCTTATACGCTATAAAAAAACTAATTTTGTTTATAAAATGTGATTTATGATGAAACATGAAAGTAACATTAATCACTTTAGCTAACAATTAGAATTTGACTTGCCAGCTTGTCGGTTTTCTTTGATTTTTTTATGGGAATAGTGTGGCAGTTACTCTCAAGTCTCAGGTCAAGCCTCTACTGTCTACCGAACATTATTTCGTTGCAAGCGTCCGTCTGTATACGCCGTTTGGAATAATTCATAAGACGAATAAGACCAGTGGTGATGAGTATTGTATGACCAGGTATGGAGCCGCGCGCGCGCGTTGTACGCTCGGCACCTGTCCCGCGCGGCGGTGCGCGCGCCGCGGGCGCCGGTCGCTCGCCTGCGCGCGTTACTCGCGCGACTCACCCGCCTCGCGACGCAGCCCACGGCCGACTGGCGCCGCGAGCTACCCACCGCGCTCGACCATCTCACGCACCTCCTCGCTGCGGACGACCAGCTCTCCGCCTATGAATTGCATTCCGAAGGACTCGCCCCGGCTATTTTACACCTGCTCTCTCCGCAACCCAACGGTCAGTGTAAATTGATACTCTTCTTAAGCAGCTCATTTAATGTTCCCACTGCTGAGATGAGGTCTTCTCTCACAAGGGAGAGTCTAAGGCTCTCATCACCGACTAGCGACTACAAACCTCCCGCTAAAAAAATGGAACTTTGGAAACTACGCGGGTGAAACCGGAGGGCGTGGCCATGACCATGGCCATCTAGATCATCTGAGTTTAAGTGAACGTGACGCATGAGCTCAATTCATGGAAAATCTGTAATGTGGTGTGCCCAAAGAAGTTTTCACTTCAACAACGCGTGAGTTCTGCGTGCGCGCTACACTGCGCGGTGACGAACGGAACTATATTACTATTAATATAGTTCCGTTCGTCACCGCGAACCTCCACTATCTATTGTACTATTACAATAGATAGTAAATTATAAAGGCATATTAATATACCTTATACTTTATGAAAAGATTTTTTTTTATTAGGAGGCACCAAATGATAAATCTAAGAAGAATTATGTATAGTATGTTAGGGTTTTTTGTGCCTAGGCGTAAGTGTAAACAATGTAGAGATAATGTATGTATGTTGTGATCTTGCAGACGGTCCGGGCATGAGCTTGGCGCGCGCAGAGGCGGTGCGCGAGTGGGCGCGCGGCGCGGGCGCGGGCGCGGCGCTGGCGGCGCGGCTCGTGGCCGTGCTCGAGAGCGTGGAGCGACTGCCCGTGCTGGCGGGCGCGGGGGACGCGCCGCCGCCCGCGCACCACGCCATGCTGCACCACCTCACCAAGCGGATCAGGTAACTGACTAGAGTACGCGCCACCGCTGAACTCATCTGGCGAAATTGTTGATCTAACTTACTTTACTCAATGCGTTTCGTTGATCATGAGAGAATACGACAGTGACACCATTCATCGACGGTTTAGACGCGTTTTTAAAACCAGGCTAAATAGAGCGAGATAGCTGGTAGAATCTGCGCCCATTACCCACAGCACGCCGGTGCGCAGCGGCTGTTGAATAGCGGTGCACTGTGAACCGAGATTAGTACCGGGCGTTCAGCTGTTGTAAGACAGCGGACAATCGTGTACTATATGATCGTCAATGCGTCTCAACGGCGTCACACTAAAACGTATACTGGCCATAGGCCGAATAAACGAAAGAGCGGTGCGAACTACGTAATTATAAACACTAACAAATCTGTTGTGACATAAATGTGGCAGTATAAGCTGTATGCTGTCTTAAAGTCTTCATTCATATCTGTAAAAATAATTATTGTTGTGTGAAGTGAAGTGAAGTGAAGTTCCGTTAGCTGCCTTATCACATATTCTACTTGTGTTTTTGGTAGATGACCTTAGTCTAAAATTACAGATTTTTTAATTGTTTTTCTTACCTTTTTTAGACTGCGTGTGGAGCGCGCCAATGAAGACGCTGTGGACGACCCAAACGCGAACGCTGTCGGGAACAACAACGGTCGCAACTTGAAGGTGGAAGCGTTGACGACCGTGCGTCAGCTCGAGCGGTTCCTCGCCAAGTCGGTCGCCAGGCAGTGGTACGACCTCGATCGCGCCACTTTCCATTACGTGCAGAAGATTAAGAATGAAGCCCCGATGACTTTCAACTATGATGTGAGTATTGTAGTAACTTAAGTTTAGTAAGTCTCTTTGAGTTAGTTCGACGTTATAAAATAAATACAATTTGACTGCTCAAAATTTTACAGTTTTTGTAGTTCGCATAACTTTGAAATAAAAGTTATGGAGTATAGATAGATAGATACTATTTATTGTCCACAATACAAAAAGTCATATACGAAATTATACATCATTAAAGTTAGTGAAACAAATGGCGACCTTATCGCCAAAAGCGATCTCTTCCAGGCAACCGAAGGATAAAGTGTAAAATTTAGACTATAAATTTTTCACGTTATACACATTTTGCTGCTTATTTCTCTTAATCAATTTACTATTTTCAAAAGCATTGGGTATGTTAAGAATAAATAATATACTTGTGATCCTTAAATATTTGCTAAATTGTCATTAACTCAACTAAACGAGATGATAAAAAACAACTAAGCATATTTCTATGTCAGTTCTAAAATAATAATTCGTTTTCCAGCATGATTTCGACGAAAACGGCGTGTTGTATTTCATCGGTAGCAATGGCGGCACTTGCGAGTGGGTGAATCCCGGAGCGCACGGGCTAGTCTGCGTGTGGTCGTCTGACGGACGCCAGTTGCCGTACGGTCGTGCCGAGGACGCACTATCCCGATCTCCCGAGCCACTGAACGTGCATACAAACGACGACAGGCGGGCGTTCATAGCCGTTGATCTCGGACTACATATCGTACCGTCTGCGTATACGTTGCGACATGCCAGAGGCTACGGACGTTCTGCGCTTAGGAACTGGCTCTTCCAAGTAAGCATTAGTTCTAATTTTTTTTTATTATTGTTGGATATTTCACACACAACACCATCTGACCCCAAACTAAGCAAAGCTTGTAATATGGCGCCCAAATAGCTGATATAATACTTAATACTTAATAGAAACACCCAGACACGTGCAAACATTTGAATTCATCACACAAATATTTGCACTGGGTGGGACTCGAACCCACGACTTTGCAGACAGAGTTACTACCCACTAAGCCACGGGGCCAGTCATCTTCAGTCAATTGTCTTGAATATTGTGTGTTCACAGTTGGTTAGGTTGTGCATACACAACAATAGCCTATATAGACCAGGGTAGAAGCCTTTAAAAATAATAAAAGGTGAAAAAAAATAGTAGTAGAATGAAACCCATTGGAAAAGGAGGGGAGTATTATAAAAATTAAAGGAAAAATAAATTACGGGCGATCTGAGGTCGGGAAGGGGATGGGGGTGAGTTTTAAGGGTAAAAAACGGTTATTCTAGATTTCCGGCAAAACTAAAAGTCCTATTGAAAAAAGTTAAATGGCAAAGTTGTAGGTAATAAAAAGATCTAAAACTTTTGTATACACACTTTTTTCACATAACCTCAAAATTTATGTGAAAAATTCAAAAAACCAAGTTTTTGGTTTTTTATTTTTATCTTTTACAAAAATATTTTTTTTTTTAACGAAATTTGGTGAAAACTATCTTTTTATGTCCCAAATACGCTGTAATTTATTTGATCAAAAATATTATTTTTTTTACATTATTTTGAATGAATATCGAAAAAAACACCCTAACCTTCAATCGAAAAGTCACCCGTCAAAATATCAGCTTTTTTAAAAAACTTGGTATGTTTTCTGTTCGTTGAAATCTCTACTTTCCGATGGTGAAAAAAAATAAAAATGTTACCATAGTAAATCTTCTCAGAAAAAGCAAAAAATCGAAAAAAACTCGAATTTGATTATTTTTTTCATTATTATAAAAAAATTTGAGCTTTTTATTAAAATTAACACTTTAATTACTCGAAAAACGTTAGATTACATGTTACATTGATAAAAAAAGAAAATTGCAAATAAAAATATACTACTATAATTAACAAACAAATAGTTAATAATATAAATATTTAATAAGACATCTACAATATTTGGAGAAAGTTGTCGAATCTTCTTTAAATTATATGCGTATATGTCTATTTATTACTATTTTAAGATAAATTATATACCTGAGTGACCTACGAAAAATAGTAGCCCATCAAAAGGTATTTCATGGAGAAGTGGGGAAGGGGCTAGGCGGGTCTGGGTCTTACTACATACATACCTACTATTTCGTAGCAGCTGTTACAACCGTTAGATGATGATGAGAATGATCTCATTGGTTAAAGATTTCATACGGGCTGAACGTGCAGGTAATTGGGAATTTTGTTTAAAATGCGTGGAAAGAATGCTTACTTATTTTCATGCAAGTGGGCACTTTCTATACTACTTGGGCTACCATTTTTCGTAGTTCACTCAGGTATATAATTTATCTTAAAATAGTAATAAATAGACATATACGCATATAATTTAAAGAAGATTCGACAACTTTCTCCAAATATTGTAGATGTCTTATTAAATATTAATTTTATTAACTTATTTGTTTGTTAATTATAGTAGTATATTTTTATTTGCGATTTTCTTTTTTTATCAATGTAACATGTAATCTAACGTTTTTCGAGTAATTAAAGTGTTAATTTCAATAAATAGCTCAATTTTTTTTATAATAATGAAAAAAATAATCAAATTCGAGTTTTTTTGCTTTTTCTGAGAAGATTTACCAAATTTCGTTAAAAAAAAAATATTTTTGTAAAAGATAAAAATAAAAAACCAAAAACTTGGTTTTTTGAATTTTTCACATAAATTTTGAGGTTATGTGAAAAAAGTGTGTATACAAAAGTTTTAGATCTTTTTATTACCTACAACTTTGCCATTTAACTTTTTTCAATAGGACTTTTAGTTTTGCCGGAAATCTAGAATAACCGTTTTTTACCCTTAAAAACTCACCCCCATCCCCTTCCCGACCTCAGATCGCCCGTAATTTATTTTTCCTTTAATTTTTATAATATTCCCCTCCTTTTCTAATGGGTTTCATTCTACTACTATTTTTTTTGGTTTTAAAAATTATCGACCCTGGTCTAATAAGGCAGTAGAGGCCACTCAGACCAACTACTAACTACCCCTTAAAAAAGACAATAGCAGTATCAATGTTTCCAGAGAAATTACAGGTCTTAGAGATATAATATCTTAGATCTGTGGGTGACGAGCGCAGTGCAGTGCCAGGTTATGATTTGGACTCTTCATGTTCCAACAGCTGTGTGTTATGTGGCAGGCATGTCGCTTACCATCAGGCACATGTCCTGCTCGTTTCTTTTTTTGTTTGTTTTAGCGTACTTTAGGTAGCTTAATTACATTCTAAACAGTATAATGTGTCCTGCTCGTCTCGTCACTATTTAATATTAAAAAAAAGTATCCCTCCCAAAACTTTATCCACTCTTATAAAAGTATAAGAAGTTTGCAGAGCAATATTTTATTTTAAGTTTGTACATTATGGGGTTTGGTATTCTGGGTTAAGCAATACCTAGGTTTATTTTGGTGAAACATTGGATCTTTCTAAATCATTTTGTTAGTAATATTTCATTATAACAAACCATTCTCTACAGTACAAGTCAGTATTTGCACAATTGTCAAGCGATGGTATTGTGCAAAGTAGGACCATTTCACTTCTAGTGCGGTTATCCTAGTCTAATGTAGTATTTTGACTATTTTTTCATAGATGTCGATAGACGGAGTGTCCTGGTCCACTCTGGTGGCTCACAGCGACGAACAAGCGCTCCAAGAGCCAGGCAGCACGGCGACGTGGCGACTACGTGCCGACGCGCCCTACCGCTACCTCCGCGTGCAACAGAACGGAAAGAATGCCAGCGGACAGAGTCACTACCTCTCGCTTTCGGGGCTGGAGATTTACGGCAAGGTATTGTAATATGAAACGCGAAGTTTAGATTCCGTGCCGTCGTTTTTGATTTATTATGTTATAGTTACTTTAGATAAGTTTAATCAAGAAATCATCCAAAAGAAGTTCAGAAAAAATTGTATGCCAGATAAATAAAAATACACAAGTTTAATGAATGTGTAATAGGTTTGTAAAGTTACAATGATCATCAAAGTTGAATTGCGGTGCTCCTATCGCTTTGTTAACGTCTATTTTGGACATTCCTTACAACAGTAACTAGTCCCAAACGAATGCTTGTGTAAACTCAAAATACATGCTTATGATACAAATAAATACTTACACACAGAACAAATATGACATACTACATCGACAAAACGGCGTCTCAACTCATGTCGCTGCCTTAAGATCGCTTTGGGGCTGTCCATTAATCACGTGAGTTTCAAAAGGGGGGGGGGAAGGGGTTCGGCAAAAATCACGAAATATTACAAGGGGGGAGGGGGATATAGTAAGATATCACGTGTATTTATTTTTTCGTCAAACGCGTGATTTTTAAATCGAAAAGCGGTGTGTAGAGTATCCTTGGCTCGTCGTTGCCACGCACCTAACGAAGTCCTCGCGCGATTATTAGGTTTAGATTATACTTTACACCGGTATTTAAAAAAAATAAATATATATGTACTATATAAAAAATGTAAGATTCTTTGTAGGTACTAAAAATATACGTGATTTTTGGTGGGGGTTTTTAAAAAATGTTAAAAAAACATCACGTGATTAATGGATAGCCCTTTTAGGTCCCGCTTGTTGCGTCAATGTAGGTTTACTGTACCACTTGTGATCCGCAGGTGGTGAGTGTGGCGGGCTCGCCCCCGCGCGCGGCGGGCGGCGGTGCGAGCGCGGGCGCGGGCGCGGCGTGCGGCGGCGCGCGCGCTCGGCGCTGGTCGCGGGGCGCGCGCGGCGTGTGCGCGGGCGCGCGCGTCGTGCGCGGCGCCGACTGGAAGTGGCGCGACCAGGACGGGCCGCACCCCGCGCTCGGGACGCTCACCTCCGACCTGCACAACGGATGGGTCGACGTCAGGTGAGCGAGCGACGAGCGAAACCTTCTCTTATACGTTATTGAAGTGAAAACTTCTTTTGGCGCATACACAGTATTTTTCGTGGGCTGTGAATTGAGCTCGTAAATGAAAAAATCTTCAGGTAAACTTGGGACCCTCACCATCTAGTCTAGATGACCATATTGTGATACAACAAATCAAAAATAAAACAGTAAATTAGATTAGTAATTACATTTTTTATCTGATTTTATTTCGGGACATTGAGACATATTTGACTATGTCAGTCCCATAATTACGCACAAGTTACATAACAGTAACGAGTAATTAGATATTATTAATTCTATCTTTAAACAGCTTACGGGCCGACCTACAAAACATTCTAGCAATGTCCGGCATAGGCATGGCTAAGATGCTTTGGATAATTCCTAGATCTAGGCTGTTCAATTTGTAGCACTCCAAAAATGAATATCTAGAGCTTAAAGCTTTCTCTCACAAGGAGAGTTTCAAGGCCGCAAATCATTGTCGTACTGGAACGTACTGGTTACCTCGCGATGTTTTCCTTCATTGAAGTCAGAGGTGGCGAACTTTTACAACTTCGTCATAAAATTTGCACTACTCTACATCTACACTGGATGATGCACATCAAATACTGACATAATTATAAAAGCATTACAAATAAAAACAAAAATATTTACCTCTTTCTGTTCACACGTAATTTTTTATTCAATTCACACAGTTACACATTACTATACTTCTCTACACAGGTGGGACCATGGAGGACGAAACTCATATAGAATGGGCGCCGAGGGGAAATTTGATCTCAAGGTAGTGAGCGGCGGCGCGGAGGGCGCCAAGCAAAGCCGCAAGAGCCACTCTACTCCCAGCCTCCCCGACGCGACTGCTACCGACCACCAGGTAAATAAAATATGTTCTCCTTGGATCATACACTATATTATTTAATTTCAACTAAAATAGCACACAAAAGCAGTATAGTCCGATATTTTAATTGGTGGATGTATCGAGTTAGTATAAACTTATGCTGTCCATGTGCTATTTTTGTTTTTCATTCGCTTGTTAAACGTAATTTTTGTACCACAAATTGTGCTGAAAACTTGAAAAAATATAAAGTAAAAAAGTGAATTGTGAAGGTATAGAAAAGCATATGCCCTCGTTTACTTTAGTGTTGAGTAAAGTTCAATCCAGCTATATCAAGGATGGTTGTTTATTCTCCAGGTTTCGGTGGCGTCAACTGAGCAGGCTTCGTCTGCCGACAACATATCAGGCGAGGAGATGGCGAGCAACATGTCTCGACCGCGCACTCAAGCCACCGATCTCTCAGCCATTAATCACTCCACTCATCACATCAATACGGGTACGATCTTTAATTTTTTTTATCTAGCACGCTAGCACCAATACTTAGTTTTAGCATTATTTCTGAATATGATTTTTCAATTGACTGCTATGGTTAAGGTTAATGCAGTCCACCACTTCTATCAACTATTTTCGGACATCAAATAAAAACTAGAAGATGTAGACATGCTCTGTTAGCAAAATCATGGGCTGTATGTGCATTTTTATAAATTACTTCATTTTATTGTACAACATTTTATTTCAGATCTCGCTACTATAGTAGAATCACTTACTCTCGGCGCTGAAAGCAATAATTGTATGGATCTGGGCAACACATCATTCACTAATATGGAGATGGGACCTGCCAGCATCACCGATATCACGAAACCTTACCCCGCCAAAGAACCTGTGCCGGAGGCCAATTCTCAGGAGGTATGGTGATTTGTAATAATTGATAATATTGTCTATTTTTAATGTGTGTAGATAGATCCATGACTGAATACAATGTTTTTCTTTGCGATATTGACTCATTTTTAGTGCATGATAGTAGCTCATATATTTCAATGTTTGATCTTTTGATAATGTCTCATTTTTTTTGTCTCATTGTGTACCTATAAAGGAGCGTTTAAAGTGTGTTTAGTTACAACATATATATTTGAATGTGGATATGTAATCATATGTTTTCTTCAGTTCCAATTGCAATTTGTCTTGACCACCTTCCTTGAAGCGTGAACAGTGAATTAATGTTTTAGATGTAATACAAATATTTATTTTGTGTGCTGTGTCATGTTTACATTTATTTTCCTCCGCACGTGGTGTGGTATTGATTCGTGGAGTAGTTGTGATGTTAGATAGAATGCACGTCGAGTAACGAACCCTGACCGAAGTAGAACGTTAATTTTGTAGCTTTTAGTAAAAAATCAGAATTCTGCAGTTTCGCTATTTTTGAAAGCAAGCATCTAACGGGGTGTAGCGTCAATAACCTATAACTTTCCCTATAATTTGGGCTTTGCTAAAAGTATTTTTTTAATTCGATTATAAGCTGTAAAATATATCACAGTTGAGAAGTAGAGAACAAAAACTAGAGAAACTCCTCAGCTTGGTGTATTACAAAAATAGTATAAAATTCACAAAAACACTTGACAATGGTGAACTGATCAAGAGTGAATTATTATCTGTCAAACTTGTTAGAATATATTTCGGAATCAAAAAACTTTTTAGATCGGTATAAACGACTTTGTTCTACGTTGTATTGCTAATACTAAACCATAAAACAACACGTTAGTTCTGATAGTAAAACGTGTACAGGTCCCGTCACAAATTAAAAGCGCTGATCTATAATACGCAGAAGTCGATTTTTGGGTATCACAGGTAAGAAGAGTGGGGCGGGACGCGGGGTTCGCCCGCGCGGGCGCCTGTTCTTAGTTCTCAGTCGCGTTCATTCGTCATTCGCATTCGCACGTTTTGAATCATTGATTTGGATTGGGCGCACACACCAAAACAAAACGATAAAGTAAAAAACTTGTGTTACAATCGGCGGCCTTATCGCTAAAAGCGATCTCTTCCAGGCAACCTTAGGATGGAAACGTTTTTAGAAATAATAAAAAGCGGTACCTATAATAGTAAAAATGCGTCGTGAGGGTTTGTTGCTCGAAGGCAGTCGCACCGTTTGGTTGTGTGTCGTGTCGCGTGACGGCCCCTTTCTGTGTGTCAGGAGGGCGAAGCGTGCAACGAAGGCGAGGCCGCGCGCAACAGCGCCAACGCTTTGCTTTCCAGCGAGCTGCTGGGCTTGCCCGCCTCGCTCTTACACACGCTAAGGAATAACGCTAACCGCATACAGATACAGGTAAATGAGACGTAAACGTTTTTACAAAGTCATCATTCACCTACCATCTTACCTATCGTACACGTTCTGTGAGCTCGGTACGATATAACTGTTTCTTCTATTCGTATCTAGCCTTTGTCAATATTTTTTCAGGCTTGTTTGAAATATATTAGTAAAATCAGTTATTTTTCTATAAATGTTACATGATTGATTATTTAATTTTTTTACCCGAAAATGCTTTTGTATTGTGTAGTTTACGTTTTCCTTTTTAATGCTGTTGTCTACTACAATATTTTTTCCCTGAAATGTTATGCAAAATGGTAATCTGGTCAATGTAACAAATATAATTAAATAAATATTGGTGGACAATTCACACACAATACCATCTGACCCCATTCTTTTAACTTGTGTAATATACTAATATAAGACAGTAGGATTTTTACCTATCTGCTAATATTGCATTGCATTTATGAACACTATAACTAGGGCTAGAATATATTATACAAATAAATAATGGTAATGTGTAAGAGTGTAACTAAATCCGTAAAACCTTCTATTCTTGTTCGAACTGCCAGAACATTGCTTATTTACTTTATACAATCTGAGAAGACTATAGCCGTAGACCCCCACCATTGTTAATCACTTGAGTTGGCAGTCTACGTAAACCTAGACATTTTCACTTATAACCCCAAGACTATACATTAAAGTATCCGCGTAAATATTGGCCGTCTTAGATTCATTTTGACATTAAAACCTTAGCAATAAGCACTCTCATAATTCTATATTTCCTACACAGTGTTTGGAGAACGAGCGCGCCGAAGGGCAATACGGCGACCATAAGAAAGACAGTCAGTCCAGCGGCGGGTCCGGTAACATGAGCGCTAGCGAACCTGACCTCACGCAACAGGTAATTTCGATCACATTATACGCTGACTTACACGTTTTATTCCATTGAATACCCACGATAATAACTACACTTTACATAATAACATTAATTTATATTGATTAGGTAAACGGGTAACTCACGAGTAATGAGGTCGGTCAATCCGACTCGAGTTTCGGCCGCGTCCGGCGGCCTTTTTCAAGGAGAGTGTACGCGCCCGATGGCTTCCCGTTTGGCACTGCCAAACGGGAACCTCATTACACGTGAGTTACCCGTTTACCTAATCAATATGTGTAACAACCACGTTAATTTTAATACTAAAACATTAATTTATATTCACATATTTTCGTTTTTATTTTCGTTGCGTTGTAGGAATATAATAAATGTGAAAATTTTATTGCTCAATTATGGCATAAGAATTGAAAGAATCAAAATAAATGTCTCAAGATATTTGATTGGAACATTTATAGACATGTATTTCTTGGAACATGTCAGAACAGTGGTGATCTAAAAACTTACGAGATTTGAACTTAATACTTGAAGCTGAGATCAGACGTTCTAGTCCTATCAATCACACATAAAAATTATTCCGAAAAGATCAAGTTTTTTTTTAGGAAACACATAATCCTAAATTTTCGTCGGACATACTCGTAGTTGTGTACTGGTTACAACAACAACATATTACAGTTTTTCGGGTATATTGTTGATCTGTAAATTCAGATTGATTGACACCCATAGGGATAATTGTACCCACAGCGTTTAATTTAGCTTGTATTGATGCAGGGTGCGGCGCGACTGTTAGAATCCCTGGGCATGACTCGCGGCGCGGGCGCCGGTCGCGGCATGAACCCACAGCGCGCCAACCGTACCAACAACTCATCTAGTCTCTTCCCAAGGTAATGACTTCGTCTGTGTACTTATTTTATATAGATCTCGTTTGTCCGTGGTTAATATTGTACTTCATTGAATTGATTCTGTATATTTAGTATGTTCGTCGCGTATTTCCATTCTATACAACGCCAGAACGCAGCCATAGGAAACTGCTGGCGTTTCTATAATATTGTAATGTCGTTTTAAAATCTGTTATTACAAATCATACAAGAGTTTTGCATACTGATCGTGTATAGTTTGTAACGTGGATGCTCGCGTCGCATCTTTCCATTCTATACAACGCCAGAACGCAGCCATAGGAAACTGTTCGCGTTCGAGTATATTATATTGTTTTAAATCTGTTATTACAATGCATACAAGATTTTTCTGTACCGATTGTGTATGTTGTCGATCCGATGAGGGGCTATCACTGAGATTTGACTCTGGGTAGGCTCCCGCCAGAAGCTCTGCGGTCAGCCCTGAATTCGCTTCTCCATTCAGGACCTCCCTTGAGCTTCTGGCTCCCGCATTTTTTATATACACTCTAGGGGTAGTAGCGACAAGACTAGGTGGAGTCGGGGTGCTCCGAGTCGGATCTGGGAAACCAACATCTACAATAAATCAATTAAGAGCTAGGTCAATAAATCAAAATGGCGAGCATGCAACTGCTCACGTACAAATTGTAATTTTAGAGTTTTGCGCGCTTATTCCAAAACATACACGATTAGTCCGTATGCGTACTGGCGCTGTATATTTTGGAACAACATAATACTTCTACGTTACTACAAAGTATACGCGAGTATTTGCGTACTGATCTTGTATGGTTTGGAAGTATTTAGTAAAAAACGTATTTCCAATCTATATGTGATTAGTTTCATACCCTTGCGTTCTGGCCTTGTATAGAATGGAAAGACGCATGTTCGTCCCCCACGATAAAAAATAAATTGGCAGTCCTAAGAACTGTCGATAGAAGTGAAAACTTATTACTCAGAATTTAATAGCTTACTTGGAAAATATGCGGGTGAAACCGAAAGGCGTGACCATGGACCAATGGCTATGTTCAAGAGTTTACCCCAAGATTTATTGTCATTCCCGAGCGTGACGCTAGAATTCAATTCAGCCACAGCCCACGAAAAATCTGTCTGTGGCGCGTCAAAAGAAGTTTTCGTTTCAAAAACATGTGTAAATATAAATGGTAGAACAAGGTTTGTTACATCAGGTTTATTATATTTATACATTTTAGGGACAGAAAATATATTATATTTGGTGTAAACAAGTTTAAATATAATTTGAAATTTAATGTCATTTTTCTCATTACAGTTTAGTACGTTTGGCATTATCAAGCAACTTCCCCGGTGGACTACTGTCAGCGGCGCAGAGCTACCCTTCGCTCGCACCTAATGCACAAAATGCTCTCACATTGTCCCTTACTTCCACATCCAGTGAGAGTGAACAGGTACGCGAATTACGCAATATTAAATTCTCGACCGTTATCTTTCTTTACACATTCATTTCGAACGTATTGAATTGAATTCGAATCGATATTGGTGAACTATATTAGTGAACATTTCTCATACAACTTGCACTATGAGAGTCAGATAGCTGGTCTAATATTTAAATAATTATAAATACATATTTAACCGCTTGATACACTTTGGTAACTATATTACATTGACGAAAAAATACAAAATTAACTTTGCGGTCGGGTTTTCGGCGGGCAAAATTTTTTTGGTGTTTTTATTTGGGAAGGTATACCTATCCATTAATTTGGTCTTGATGGCGTCTGCTTGAACCTGTCTTTACTTTGAGATAAACCACGTTAAAATGAAAGTGCATTTATATAGAAAATCTTAAAATAAAAAAAATGTTGGCGGGAAAATGGTTCCGAGGTATTGAAAAATTAAAAAAAAAAACAATTTGTACTATCGAGTGCAGTTTTTTTGTTTTTTCGTGATTGTTATATCGTATACAATTCATTTAAAATATAAAATCAACACTATGATATAAAACCATATAATTAAACTAAAATATAAAACCTTATAATTTAAAATGTTTATTGTAAGGTTTTATATATTTATATATTTTTATAGCTAGAACACTTGAGATTTCCAAAAAACTCCGACACAAGGGTCAATATTGTTAGTTTACATTTCAAGCACATTAATTTAAACAAACTATACCGCCAGAAGCGTCTTGAAACGCTCTTGAGAATAATGGGCTTAAACACGTACAAGTAACACGGCACTTCATTTACCGCACTTAGGTAACCTGACACCCGTTTTCCAAAATTGTAAAATAGAGTCGCCAAAAGTGAAGCAAGCGGATAAGACACAAAGAGTCACCCAGACACAGATTTAAAAAAAATATTTGCACAATTTTTATGAGACAAATATTGAACTGGGTGGGAATCGACCTAAGACGGCTCCGCGGGAAGACTTACGACCAACCCAAGCCTCGAGACTAGTCAACAAGTTACTTGATTTATTTTTCGTTAATACCGCGTGGCGTTGCGTTATTTTGGATAAGCGTGTTGTTCATCAGTCTTCTTTCTGCTTTTTTCACTCTTTACTCGTCACTCATGTAAAGAAAGCAATTACAGTAAAAAAAATTGGCAGTGATAGGGACTGCCGATAAAATTGAAAATTAATAATTCAGAATTTGATAACTCACTTTGGAAACTACGCGGGTGAAACCGAAGGGCGTGGCCAAGACCATGGCCATCTAGAAATGCGTCAGCATTGCTAGCTCTGGTCAAGCCATGGTTCCGAATTTACCCGAAGTTTTCTTTCATTTACGAACGTGACGCTTGAGCTCAATTCACAGCCCACGAAAAATCTGTGTGTGGTGAGCCAAAAGAAGTCTTCTCTTAAAAAAAGTTTTTGTATAGACTGCTTTATAATTTTCTTGGAATAATTAAATAATGTTTATTTTTGTTAGGTGTCATTGGAGGACTTCCTGGAGTCGTGCCGCGCGCCCGCTCTGCTCACGGAGCTCGAAGACGACGACGACGCCGATGACGCACTCGACAGCGACAAGGAGAACGAACCCACGTATCAGGAAGTTGTAAGATATTTTTTGATCATTACTACTCACTAAAACAGACCTCAAAGACGACGACAAAATTATGAAAGGCAGGCAACTGATTTTGAATGGTCGTGTGAATGAAACCGAATGCAGCAGAAATTATGCGACTCTCAATTCGCAAAAATACGCTCGTTTGGCCTCAGCCATTAAAAAAAAATGTGCTAGCGAGTAAGCTAAGTAATGTATAGAAAGGGAACAAATTAAATAATATATTATAAATAAGAAATTGTAAATAGGTACATTGAATATAGTAAACACAGTGTCACAGCGGTAAAGAGCAGCTGACTGTTTCTTTCTCCCTATGGTCAGCGTCGGACTGGCCATAATATTCGAGGTGAAATTTGTCCCCAGGCAGCGCGGCCTCTCACGGGCCTGGCTTGCGGCATTGATATAAACCAATAGATGCGCCTGAGCACCTTGAATTTGGTAATAAACTGCATCTCTGTGTATATTGTAAGTGGTTTACAAACAACCGATCTACTTCACCCCTAGAATCGCTAGCGGCGAGATATGCTGTGTTTCTACATCTTTTGGTTGTTGACAACGAATAGTGATAGGTAAAAACGTCCGGCGTCCACCGCTTCCTGCAAACGACTAGAACGGAAAGAGTGAGCCCACGCTACCCAACGATAACATGATTCAGTGCGCCCTGAAGTTAGGTTAGTTAGGGAGGGCACATCTTTGTGTTGAGATCGTTGGCTTCCGGGGCATGCGGCAACCGTAGGATAAGGTCCAGGACGTCTTCTCTAATTCAACGAAAACGTAATTTCGAAATAAACTAGCGACTTTCCTACTCCGATTCTACTTCGTCCGTTTAAATGTGCTAAGCTTTATTTAATTTATTAGAGTATGCTTAGAACATTTACACGTCAAACAATGTTCGATCGGACGAAACGAAGTAGAAACGGAGTAGGAAACTCGCCAGTTTATTTCGAAATTACGTTTTTCGTTGAATTAGAGTAGACGTCCTGGGCTTGTGATAGCCATGAAGCCACCCGGGCCCTTTCGGCCCAGTCCGATCCTGCCTGTCAGTACACTGGGCGGTCCCGACTTAACCCGACAACAAGTGGCAGTTGCCTAAATGTCCTCAGTTTGGGCAGGTGTCGCGTAACCTGCTGTCGCTGATGGAGGAGGAGGCGCTGGAGGCGGTCCGCGGCGGGATGGGCGGCGCGCGCGCGCCCGGCCGCCGGCCCTGGGACGACGACTTCGTGCTCAAGCGGCAGTTCTCCGCGCTCATACCCGCCTTCGACCCGCGCCCCGGCCGCACCAACCTCAACCAGACCGTGGGTCAGTATATACACATACAACTTCAGAATCACTTTAAAAAAATATTTGTTTTCTATATTGTAGACGAGACAAACAACACATCACGTGCAACAATCTTTTTGCTATCCATGTTACGCTTCCGAAAAACACGTCCAACACGGCTGACTACCGCTGAAGGTATAGTTACCCTAACCAACGGTTTGTTGCACAAAATCGCACCGCAGCAATTCGCATCGAAAGTTCCTGCGATGCTGAGTCGTATCGCATCCAACGGTTTGTCGCACAAAATCGCACCGCAGCAATTCGCATCGAAAGTTCCTGCGATGCTGCGTCGTATCGCATCGCATCGCAGTATTGTGTGGGAAACCTAAAGTGAGAGTTTCGTTACTGCATTATAAGTAAACTAGGTGAATCGGGCGCGCATTGCTACACCATCTATCGAAAATTGGTCGTACCAATTCAAATTTTGAATAAATGCGGTTATCTTAGGTTCTAATGACGCAACCTTTAAAATATAGACACATGCTGTCACGGAACGAAAGCTCTCAAAAAGCAATATTTTTTCCCGTTTTTGTTACATTTCTCATTCATGCTCGGCTCGGCTCGGCCTGTTGATAGTAGCGTAATGTTAGCCTTCCTCGATAAATGGACTATCCAACACAGAAAGAATCTTTCAATTCGGACCAGTAGTTCCCGAGATCCTTGCGTTCAAACAAACAAACTCTTCAGCTTTAAAATATTAGTAAAGATAGTACCAACTTAATACAGTAGTTGAACATTCAAAGTGGGTTGAGATGGAAGATGCAAAATTAATCTTTAAATGTTCTCACACCAGATCTCGAAATACCATTGGAAGACGGCTCAGACGAAGAGGAAGTCGAGGAAGCGAGCGCTGTCGAGAGTAAAGAGAACGCTGCGAACACGAGCGGGGCGGCTAGCAGCGCTAACGCGACGAGCGGTAGCACGCGGCTTCCGGCGCTACGACTGGTGTTATCCTCCGGTGGGGCTTCGCTACCCCTGGAGCGGCCGTCGTGGACCGTGTACCGAGCCGTGCTGGCTTTGATCCAGCGCTTGCCGCACGCCGACTCGCATCGTGACACCACCTACACCCTCACCTACAAGGAGATCGAGGGCATGGAGACGTTCGCGTCTTCAAGCGACAGCGAAGACGACGAACCCGTTGATCCAGGTTACTCGAACATTCTACTTATCTCTAGTATCTGTTGTTTTTGTCTCATGGCTTATTCTATTTTGACAGTCGAGAAGTTGTGAATAGAATAATTGATGTGTTCTGTATTGTCTTTTAACATAATGTAACAAATGTTAACTAACTGGGATGATGATTGGATTAAAAAAATCATTCTAATTAGTCCGTCGCGTAGATTATGGAAAAAATACGTGTCCCTATTTTTGGTTTTATCAAATTATTAAAAATTGACAAAGATATTGATCATCAAACTTCCGGAGTGGAGGTTGTGACTTCACGTTTTCATAAAAATCGTATAAAGACGTGACTTCACTCGAAACTTCTAAGCCCTATATCCTCGTCATTTTATGTTTGTGAAACAAAATAAAAAATGCGTGTTTTTTTAAAGTTAAAGTGCTTTTACATCAATGTACAATTTACACATCAATTAATAAAAAATCAAAAGCAAGAGCATCAAAGCGTAAATTGGACTTATGGGACTAAATAGTTTTTTTTTGTGACCATGCTTTTTAAAACCGCGTCATTATTCAAGACACATTAAGGGAATCTAGATAGTTTTCGATTAGTATTGTATTATCAATGTTGTGTTCGTATCCCAGAGCGCGGTATCGCGGGAGCCGCGGGCGGCGAGGGCGCGATGGCGACGTGCTGCGTGCGCGTGCTGCGCCGGCTGCGCGCCGCCGTGCCCGCGCTGCCGGCCGCCGCCTTCCTCTCCACCAAGCTCACCAACAAGCTGCACCAGCAGCTGCAGGAGCCGCTCACGCTCGCCGCCGGCGCCACGCCGCCCTGGTACGTACCGCGCCCGCCACCTCACGTCTCCGCACGCTGCGTGCTCGTTAACTAAATCATTGTACTATTTTTGTAGTTTTTTTTGTAATTAATATTTATATAATATTTGTAAATAATAATGTGCCTAATGGTAAGCAACATGCCTGCCACATAACAGCTCAGTGACACAAAGCTATTGGAAGGTGAAAATTCCAGTATACATTTAAAAACGACGGGACGACCAGGACATTTGCTTGAAACATAAAAAGTCCAGATCACTGCTCTGCACTGGACACCCTGAGATAAAGATAAATAAATAAATAAATATTGGTGGACAATTCACACACAACACCATCTGTCCCCAAACTAAGCAAAGCTTGTATGATGGCGGCCAAATAGCTTATATAGTTTTAAATACATACATAATATACATAGGAACACCCAGACACAGTGCAAACATTTGAATTCATCACACAAATATTTGCACTGGGTGGGAATCGAACCCACGACCCTCGGCTTCGCAGGCAGAGCTACTACCAACTAAACCACGAGGCCAGTCAATGGTTTATCTCTATGCACTGTAATTTCTCTGTAAACATTGCTCTTCAAACCTGAACACAGATGTTTGCACATTTCTACTTGGCAGTACAATAACTGACTTAGTTTGTGGTTCCCCCACCAGGCAGACTCTGTAAAGATTACAACAACTACTAAAACTACTTAGAAATCTCAAGCGTAAGAATTCGTAAGTCTAACAACCAACATTACCTAATACTTTTTATTATATATATATCTGTACTCATTTACCATTGTGTGCAGGTGTCAGCAGCTGAACGACTGGTGTCCCTTCCTATTCCCGCTGGAGACTCGGCAGATGTTCTTCGCTTGCACCGCGTTTGGAACGTCGCGCACCATAGTCTGGTTGCAGGCACAACGAGATCGCGCTATCGACAGGCAGAGGTAAGCTACAATGACACATAATACTATCTAAAAACGTCGTTTCTCATTATCGTGACCTGCCCTTTAATAGCAAGAGAACAATTACATTACAGTACAACCAACTTATCTTTAGAATATAGCGATGGGGCTATGATCGATCTGTACTCTTTAATAACCAATGAGTTCCACTTTTAGCCGTTTTACAGGTACGTTTGTGGCACTGCATGTTAGTGTCCCCCTGTCTGAGTGATGTGTATCCATGTCACAAGCATTCTCAAATGTCGTTATACTTTCCGACACATGTCATAAACGATTTAATCCTGAATATGTGACTGTACTCTCGCTCCCGGAATATTTAATACATTCTATTTTTATTGTCTTAAAATGGTTGAGGCAAATTTAAACATCCGTGGACCGGAGATAATAATATGTCAAATGCTTAAATCAACTATTATTCACTTAACAAATTATATATACTATGTAACAAGGTATCGAGTTACACAGAGCAAGGTTGCACATCTATGCTCGGAAGCAGCGAAAAATATCAGTCTTTGTAATGCTAATTTCATTGCATCTAAACTAACTCTTTGTAATGCACCTTTTTGCGATCTCTTCAGTACTTGAGTACATCACCTCGTATTTGAGTACAATAATGCCTCTCAGGTTTTATGGTACTTTTGAAAGTAATATTTCGATGCCTCATAAGTTGTGGAAAACCGACAAAAATGTCTAATAGTTATTTGTGTGATAAAGTCTATTTTTATGGAACTTTCAAACTGGATTTGAAAAAATATATTTGTGTTAAGTTTCATTTATACATAAATAAATATATGTTCGTTCATTTATTGACAAATGTAACTTAATAGAAAATATTTTTTCATAGGAATACATAAAATATTATAGTTTTTGTCCCTGTTTACATAAAATATTATAGCTTTAAAAGTCTTTGCTCTGAAGTCTACTCCAAAACAATACAAGTTACATGTGAGGAATCGATTTATTTATTGTAATTTGTGTTTAGGGCGGGTAACACGGTGTCTCCGCGGCGGCCCGACCTAGAAGCCACGGAATTCCGTATGGGGCGTCTGCGGCACGAGCGCGTGCGCATCCCTCGGGAACCAGACCTGCTTAGGTCTGCCATGCAGGTTAGTCAACGTTTGTGGTTCGTGATAACTGGCAGCTTAACCCAATTTTATAGGTAAACAATATAGAAATAGAAATACATTTTATTGCTTCAATTCGTGTACATTGTGTTATAAAAGTTTGGTATGAACAGCTTGTCCTAATGGACGTGCAACATATAATAGTTGTAAGCACGCTTCATCGAAGACATCAGGCGAGAAAGTGGTGTAGGGCAAACGTATATTATCACTAAGAAAATCCCAACAGACAAAATATTACAATAGCTTGGGAATCAAACGATCGTATTGAGACTTGCAGTAGAGTTACTGTACACAAAGAGGTTTCGATTATCCGAACTAATCTTAGAATACTTTTTCATATTTTATTTTTTTTCAAAATATGATACAGCTTTCAAGTGTTTTTGGGCGAGCAGTAATGTGTCCTTTGCAACAATTCTCGGATAATCCAGCATTCGTATAAAGAAAGCCAGCGATCGGATAATCGCGGTTATTGTACGGATATGGAATAGTACATGGTTCACCGAGAGGAGAAAGTGACCGATTACCGTCGAGGGTGTCGTTTGAAAACAACGTTTGTCTTTAAAACACCCGAGATCGGGAATCGCACTTTCTCTCGAGTGATACATAGTGCTTTATACTACACCTACGAGGAAAATAAAAAACTAAATCTTTACTAATTGAAATTTGGCGCCAATGGCGTCTGCAATTTTCACATGTTCTTTTTTCAAATTGTTTGACACCATCCAACACACAGCTATACCTCATTCCAAATTTCTGTGAATAAAAGGTAAACAAACCAATGTCACTCTCAATATGACAGACCAGCATTTCTCAACCGTTGTTTTACAAGATAGTTTGTAGTACCTTTCATTGCTTGCCCTTTTAAATTTTCGTCGCAAAACAAGGCTAAATATAAATGTATGGACATCATAAACACCCAAATATATGTTCCCACTGCTGGGACTTGGAACAATCAACACATTGCCGCTGTAAAAAATCGTCAGACACAAGAATCTGCAATTGCTGCATTTGATTGATGCTAAAACTGGTCATTGGATCGAGATCCACGACCCGAAGGTTCTATCTACCGAATGTCATTACTACGCAAGAATGGTTCGGGAAGCATTGGAAAATAAAAAACATAGGTATATATTTCAACTACGACGCGATGACCACGATGCCAATAACCGAAAACTACCCGGTTTACGGTTATCGGCGTCACGGAATCCTCTAATAAATAAATGTGTGCATAGCGCACTGAGTTTGGAGAAACCTGATATGGTTAGTGTTGTGTGTAGTGTTGGTCACCCTGCGATTTTTGAAGCCCAAATGAGGGTAGATGGAGATCTCCTCTCATTTCTAATGAGAGTATGGCGGGCATACGTACATTTATTTCCCCCACGTAAAAAAAGGAAAGGCAAAGCATTTGAGTTCGGAGAAGAATATAATACTAGAACCAGTGACTTAGAAAAGTAATTTAGATGTTTCCATGTATGAAAACGTTCATTTTTTATTTTTAACATAATTAAATCACGTTCGAATTGTCCTCGTATTACCCAAAACTGATCATAACACTATGATGTAATATTCTGGAAACACATACAAAAGTTTCGATCAAAATAACACAAAATTTATGGCATTTTAGAGTGAAAATTAAACAAGCTTTTGATAGTAAACATCGTAATTTGGGACACGTATTTAGAGGTTTGCGATTTTCTCTCAACTCGTTACGACACAAGAAACCTTTTTCTCGGAGTTCTTTAGTCATACTCTTACTCTTTTATTGATAACGAGTAGTTACATGTCATAATATTCAAGATATTCAAATATTACCAATACAAGTCAATAGTTTAAAAAAAAACAGACGTCAATTTAAGATCCCTTTACAATAAAAATCAAATAATACATTACATTAAAATCAAATTACATTACAATTAATAATTCCAAATTAATGACAAAAATAAATAGAGTAAAATTCATCCATACTTGAATATAATGGAAATGGGCATTTTTACAATATAGGCACGAGGGGTATGTTAGAAAAATAGGCGCGTCCTTATAGTAGATCCAACCGTTTATTTTCTTTTTGACAGCACCAATAGAACGTAACTGCGTCATGTTACGCAAAAGTTCACTTTTAAATGCGAGCTTTTAAAAATATGACAACTGCTTAAATTTGCTCCTTGATCCCGTATAATAATAATCTTTGACAAATTGAGTTCGTAAGTGCAGTAGTTTTTTTTATAAATTACATATATAACAAACGTTTTTAAAAATGTACGTTCTATGGGTGATGTTGATAGCCATAGAACGTAAATTTTTAAAAACGTTTGTTGTTTTATGTAATTTATAAAAAAACTACTGCACCTATGGACTCAATTTGTCAAAGATGATTATTATACGGGATCAAGGAGCAAATAAGCAGTTGTCATATTTTTAAAACCTCGCATTTAAAAGTGAACTTTTGCGTAACATGGCGCAGTTACGTTCTATTGGTGCTGTCAAAAAATGGTTGTCTGTAAAGTCGGTTTACTGACGATAGTTGAACGTGACAACTTCAACTACGCCTTAGAGCGAGGTAACGCCGCATGACGTCATGCGGCGAGGTAACGGCGTTAACGGCACATGACGTCATGTTTTGCGGGCGTGCAGCCGGCTTCATCGAATTATAAGACGTTGTCACGTCAAAAGAAAATAAACGGTTGGATCTACTATAATAAGATTAATTTGAAGAAAAGAAGTATAAATGTCTTTAATGCAACTTTGAGAGTTTGAGAAACAGATCAAATTGCTAGTACTTAAAATCATATTTCTATCATCCTACCATTACTTTCTATAACTTTTAAAATAAGATAGTATATAAATATTTGATCAATACAAATCTAAGTATATGGTATTTAAGATCGCAATAAAGTCGAATCCTATTTGTGAAAAATATTTTAAGGCAATTTCATAAAAATACTAAGATTAAACGATGTTCATGTTATGGTATCACCTTTTTTTTGGTTTGTTTTGGTTTTCTACACAGCTTGTTGGAACGCACTATAGTGGCCAGTGTCATTTTGCGAACTTGGAGATAAAAACTAACTGTAAAAACTTTTTGGCTTTTGATATTTAGGTTACCAGCGCATAGTCTTACCCAAAATTAAAAAAGAAAAACCACGTAAGAAATGGATTTTCATACACTTTTCTCTCCCGCTCAGATGCGTTTTCTCGCCGCATATTTGTTCGATATGCAATGACGTACTTTCTACCGTAAATTTGATAAAGTATAAAGGTACTTTCCGAGCAGGTGTAGTATAAAGAACATTACTGTGTTAATAATATTGTATGAAGCCGTTGAAAGCAATATTTAAAGCATTGTGTGCGGGATGTTAGGTGATGCGTGTCCACGCCGGGCGCAAGTCTGTGCTGGAAGTGGAGTTCGCCGGCGAGGAGGGCACGGGGCTCGGGCCCACGCTGGAGTTCTACGCGCTAGCGGCGGCCGAGCTGCAGCGCGCCGACCTCGGCATGTGGCTGCACGACGGCGCGCCGCCGCCGCCCGACCACCTCGACCACCTCAACCACCTCGTGGCGCCGCACGGTAACTAACATGGTTTATAACGGAGCCACGCTGCTGTTGTAACGCTCTAGCGGCGGCCGAGCTGCAGCGCGCCGACCTCGGCATGTGGCTCCAAGACTTGTGACTCGGGCGTAGGTTTATTTTTTAGTATTTTTAGTTACAACGTTTACTACAATGTTGACAAGCTAACTTCTTTTATTCTATTTCGTTCTTTGTTTGTTTTTTTGACGGTGTGAGCGCGCATCATATAAAATTTACTCTCATCATTTTCCCCTAATGCGCCAAAAGAGTATAAATTCCAAATAAATATGTTTACTTAAATTTTATTACTATACATAGGTTCATAGGCATACTTTGATAGAATTAACATACATTTCTTAAATCTATAACACATTGAAAACTGTACTAGAATCCATAACAATTATGTTTTTTTTTTGCAGAAAAGCCCCCGGGTTATTATGTGACGCGCTCTGGCGGCCTCTTCCCTGCGCCGCTGCCACAAGACTCACCCATCTGTGATAAAGTTTGCAAATATTTCTGGTTCCTAGGAGTTTTCTTAGCTAAGGTAATTCATTATTCTTGTTTAAGTTCTTTGTTACATATACAATTTTATTAAAAACGTTTGGGTACCTGTCACGATCGTTTATTAATGATTAATCAGTGCAGTTTAAATGTAATTTTTTTTGTATTTATTTGTTTAAAATTATTGTAATGTGATATTTTTTGATGCAGGTGTTACAAGACGGACGATTAGTTGATCTACCACTGTCGGAGCCGTTCCTGAGAATTATGTGCGGAGAGGAATTAACGAACGATGTTTTGGAAGAAATCGATTCAATTAGACATAGGTATGCATAATTACACGACGGATATTTTAAAATTATATTTTTTAAAGTTAAAATTATAAAACTTAAAAAAAAGCTTCGTTATCTTAAAAAATATTTTTTTGTAATACATATTTATGTTAGCTAAAAGCTAATTTAAAAGTCGATATATTTATTTGATCAATTTTCGTAAGATATTAAATGTGCATGAAACCTACCTTACCAACGGTTTTTTGTTTGTAGATTCCTAGCGAGTGTGTTAGCAGCTGCTGGTGAATATGAAGAGATAATGAAAGACTCGACCCTTAACGAAGAGGAGAGGGCCAGTCGTGCGGCCGAACTCACGGTAGAGGGCGCCACATTCGAGCAGTTGGCTCTTACGATGACACACGTCGCGCCCATGGCGGACCCCGCCGCTGCGTTGCAACCGCTGTGTGACAGCGGGGAGAACATTGAGGTGACTGCTCGTTTATGTACAGTAAAATCGAAAGTAAAGTCGAATTGTATCTTATTTGCTGTTTAATATTATAAAATGGGTTACTTCTTTATATAGTTTCGTTTATTTTTCGATGGTATCTATTTTGTCAACTCCGGAACGACAACATCTAAATAATTTTTTTGTCGTTCATTGATGTGAAGTTATTTACATGAAAAATCGCGATTTTTTTTACACTGCATTCGTTCGATAATTGTTACGACATAATAAAGTTTGCGGGATCAGGTCAATTTTATAAAAAGATATACATAGAAATGAGTATATGATTAAAGCGGTTGTGTGTGTGGTGTAGGTGGACGCGAGCAACGCGCGCGCGTACGCGGAGAGCAGCGCGCGGTGGATGGTGCGCGAGGGCATCCGGCGGCAGACGGGCGCGTTCCGGCGCGGGTTCGGAGCCGTGTTCCCGCCGCGCCGGCTGCGCGCCTTCTCGCCCGCCGAGCTGCGGCTGCTGGTGTGCGGCGAGCGCGGGCCCGCCTGGACGCGCGACCACCTGCTGCACTACACCGAGCCCAAGCTCGGCTACACCAGGGACAGGTACGTGTCACGTTCCGGCGCGGGTTCGGAGCCGTGTTCCCGCCGCGCCGGCTGCGCGCCTTCTCGCCCGCCGAGCTGCGGCTGCTGGTGTGCGGCGAGCGCGGGCCCGCCTGGACGCGCGACCACCTGCTGCACTACACCGAGCCCAAGCTCGGCTACACCAGGGACAGGTACGTGTCACGTTCCGGCGCGGGTTCGGAGCCGTGTTCCCGCCGCGCCGGCTGCGCGCCTTCTCGCCCGCCGAGCTGCGGCTGCTGGTGTGCGGCGAGCGCGGGCCCGCCTGGACGCGCGACCACCTGCTGCACTACACCGAGCCCAAGCTCGGCTACACCAGGGACAGGTACGTGTCACGTTCCGGCGCGGGTTCGGAGCCGTGTTCCCGCCGCGCCGGCTGCGCGCCTTCTCGCCCGCCGAGCTGCGGCTGCTGGTGTGCGGCGAGCGCGGGCCCGCCTGGACGCGCGACCACCTGCTGCACTACACCGAGCCCAAGCTCGGCTACACCAGGGACAGGTACGTGTCACGTTCCGGCGCGCCCGAACCCGCGACCCGTGTTCAGGCTGGTAAATATTGGCCGGGGACAAATGTGTTCCATATGCGTTAAAGAGTTAAAAGAACATGCCCATGTTAAACTATTTTAAATATGGTCGCATGTCTCGGAAGAACTACTTTCTGTCTACAAAATGGAACCAATTAAGAATTCAGCTGTTCCCAACAATCTGAATCGAAAACTTTGTTTTGAACTTAACAAAACATTTGGAACCCAGTGGTTCTGTCTTATAAAGGGAAAAATTGTTCATAATGTTGATTATGTCTCGCCTTTTGACTCAGTACATCTAGTTTTGCGTAATACTGTGTTTTGGAATAATAATACATTGGGGTACAAGTGATGTTGGTGATTACCGCTGAGGTGCCCGAGCCGTCAGGTCGAGTCTTAAGAAAGCCGGGGACGGTAATCATCGATTCACACGTTTATCGTACGACGTTTTTCAATACACTTGTGACGACAATAATAATTAAAATCATTTTGTTCTATTGTACACAATCTTTTTTGTATCGAAACTTTTAAAAAGAACAAAGCAGTACAACCAATATAATAAAATGAAAACTACAACCCACTTCTGAATAATAGCAATGAAAAAGTCGCAGTTTCATTGGAGGTGTAATAATATGCCTAATTGCGGTGAAATTAGAGCCACTTTATGAACTTTATTGAAGTGAAAACTTCTTTAGGCGCGCTATAGACAGAATTTTCGTGGGCTGTGAAATGGATTCATGATCACGTGATCATCACGCTCGGATATGATAAGAAATTTCGGGTAAACTCGGGATGCTAGAGCGAGAAAGATAATGTGGTCAACAAACGTGCCAGACCGAGAAAGATAATTGTTAGAGGAGGACATGGGACAATAGATACTCTCTCTCTCGCTGCTCGCTACCGGTTACCGGTGTTGACACCTTAGCGACTTTGTCGCTGAAACTGGCGAATTTTTAAAATCTTTTAGCGGATTTAGACGACGTGTTACCGACAAAGGGGAATATACTAGTGTAGTGTAGAAGATTGGAGAAGGAAAAACACAAGGTCATTGGGAGTCAGATCATATTTTTAAGGAAATTTCCTCATTCTCTCAAACATAAACAACATGGAAGTCTACCATAAACTCGACTTCCAATTTCTATACATTCAGATAAATATACCTACGCACATTATAGCAGGAACTTTCCCAATTATATTTATTATTAACATTTTATTTAATCATTTGTATTTTCGTTTCAATCTTACATGATAATAATGTTAATTATTGCCTTAAGTTATTCCTTTTCCCTATTTTCCGTTTAATTTAAATTGCTTAACATTGTAGGTACTTAGACCAGTGCCATTTTATATTCTTACTAGCAGCTATATTTAGCCGGGATAAAAATAACTTATGTATTCTTCCAGACTGTTATTCCCTTAATAATTCAATCAAAACCGGCAACTTTGTTTCATAACTATTTGGCGACAAGCTTAAAATCATAGTGGCAACACTGACGGCTACCAACTCCAAATCCGAAAGACTTTTCTTTGGGCGGGAAAACACGACGGGTGCTTTAAAATTTTCACAATCAAATTAATTAGTTTTGCTGTGTAACTATTTCGTTTCTTTCGTGTAAATATTTAGTTTTGTATATAGTCAATAGTTTAAATAAATATGAGCGTCGCTAGCGACGGGGTCACCCCCGTCGAACAGACCAGAAAAAGAAAACTATTGAAGCCAAATCCAAGTGAAAATGTTTCTTACAAACTATTTAGTATTTAGAAAACCCCTTATAAGAGAAAGAGACTATTCCCAGAAAATCGTAGTGGAGACTGTGCAGTGTATGTGGAATCGACGGAACAGGAGAAAGTCGGTAACAAAAATCCTATTACACTCACCAACCTTTTTGCGGACAATGTTAGGGGCATCATAGGGGTGCACCGTGTGAATGCATACAAAGATGGAGTAACTTTTAAAAAGCCGGCCCCGGCCAACAACTTTTTGAACATGGACACTTTTTTTACTAACCATAAATGTGTATACAATCTGGGTATACAAATAAGTACTGCCTGAGTAACCTTAGTATTTATTTCGCGCGGACTAAGTCACGGGTAACAGCTACTTTGTTTATAAATAAAATTTCAATAAATATTTACTTTAATTTCTGGCTTGTTTTACTCGTTTATTCAACTAATACGATCCATAATATTTTATTATAATACGACATATCTACATAATACAAAAATCAGCTAATGAAGTTTTCACTTCTGCCGTGTGGTCTTAAGCACACACCTTTTTTAGTGTGATGAAAATACATTGTAACAGTGTTATAAACATGATTTGTGTGTTTTTAAAACCACGGTATAAGTGAAACTTTTTTTCAGATTGTAGACATTTCACTGAAATGTTTTGGGAAAATATTCGATTTAATAACTTAGCGAGTAACGCCGCCATATTGGCATCGACTCCTCAGTCGAGCGCCTTTCACTTTACCCCTACTCCGCGGCCGACCGTCACGCGACATCCAATAGATGGACAAAAAAGTTTGAGGTTGATGTAATAAAAGTTGAATAAATGATGACAGTGTGAGTATAAGAGCTTGTCTCCGCAGCCCCGGGTTCCTGCGGCTCGTGGAGGTGCTGGTGGAGATGTCGGTGCGCGAGCGCAAGGCGTTCCTGCAGTTCGCGACCGGCTGCAGCTCGCTGCCGCCCGGCGGGCTCGCCAACCTGCATCCGAGGCTCACCGTCGTCAGAAAGGTAACTCTACTGCTGAATCACCTATACTATGAAACTGGACGTCTACCCTCTTTCTACGAAAAACGTCATTTCGAAATAAACTCGCGACTTTCCTACTACGGTTCCATTTCGTTTCGTCCGATCGAACATTGTTTGACGTTTAAATAATAAATCTATACTAATATTATAAAGCTGAAGAGGTTATTTGTTTGAACGCGCTAATCTCAGGAACTATACGACCGATTTCAAAATTCTTGCACCGTTGGACATGCACGTAATCTTTGAGTGCTATAAGGCCATGTACCACGAGCTAAGCCGAGGCGAACCGCTAGTAGTAAATAAATAAATATTGGTGGACAATTTTCACACACAACACCATCTGACCCCAAACTAAGCAAAGCTTGTACTATGGGAGCTAGAAAGCTGATATAATACTTATATAGTTGTAAATACAAACGTATTATACATAGAAACACTCAGACACGGTACAAATATTTGAATTCATCACACAAATATTTGCACTGGGTGGGAATCAAACCCACGACCCTCGGTAACTGACTTCGACTAAACCTCTCATACGTTTTTTTTAAACTTTTATAGGTTTACACTTGACCGCCATCTCGCCTGATGTTAAGCGACGATGCAGTATAGTTGTTACATACTAAAGTGTAGTTTAAAGTGTAAGTAGTTGCATTTGTATGAATTTATTAGTAATAATATATGTTGTATCGTAGGTGGACGCCGGCGACGGTTCGTATCCGTCTGTGAACACGTGCGTGCACTACCTGAAGCTGCCGGAGTACTCGTGCAAGGAAGTGCTGCGCGAGCGACTGCTGGCCGCTACCAACGAACGCGGCTTCCACCTCAACTAGGCGGCTCGCTCCAGCGGCCTCGCAACCGCACATCCGCCTATCTCCGTTCGTTGCCACGCGGCTGCTACACACGTCATTCTTGAATCTCTAAACCATACGGCTACGTTATTCACATTTCTTAAACGTTCACATACTACTCTTTAACACAGACGACATTTTTCTACACTATAAATACAGTCAATTCCAAATGTGCCCGTTTATTATTGACGTGATGCCCCGTGCAGTGGTTTATCGGTTCAAGATTTATCCATATTCTATGATACGTGCTATTATGTATTGTTCTTATCTACGCACTTGTGGAACTATAACACTAGTTGAATTTCATAAAATTGCCTGTTCAATTGCAATTTTATGCTAGACATAGAGTTTCGAACATTATAGCATAATCGAATAACAATTTATTCTGTGTGTTTATGTCAGGGTAAAGCTGATCGAATGTGAATGAATAGGTGACCCCGTCTTAAGCTTACTGGTGTTTAACCACTTTTTTAACAGTAAACTGTTACACCAGCCTTTTTTTTCATAATGGGGTTGTATTTTTATAGAGATGATAAAATAATCTTTTATCCAAAATTATCCAAATAATCGAAAGTATTTTATAAATCTAGGAACTATAATTGTATCCTATTTGAAGTGATATTCATGCGTGTAAAAAAGTAATTAATCGTTTCGGGTTCGTTTTGTATAAGCCCATAGACGGGTCTGAGAGGCTAGACTAGTGAAAGTATTTCTCTGGTAGGTGTTTTTATCATAATACTATAATATGGGGTATGTTAGGCGTGATCCTTTGCTTCGATGTATTTGCATTATCAAGCAGGTTAGTATTTTTTGGATTGAAATGTATTTTTGGATGTTGTTCTAGGCATAGATTGAGTACTCGAGACTTTGCATTCTATCGAGTATCGTAACAGCTTCACACCTTGACAGATAATATTCATCATCACAATTCGTAAATATTTGTTTAGCTAACTGAGTGCTTGAGTGCTACATTATGATAAAACATTTGAACATTGTATCATCTCCACAGTTAAAATGAAATCTAACCTGTAAACGTAAATGATTTCAACAATTTCGCCACAGAAAACAACGAATCTATAACTTGGGAAATCTTCAGCTGACTTGTTTAGTCGAATTTAGTGTTATGAAGTTACCCTAATTTATTAGATGTCGGGGTATTATTTTTAATTTTGGTTTGGTCTTCAAAGGATAACGTTTAGGGTAAAATCTTGAGTATTTTTATTCAATTGTGTGCGGTTATTGCGCTGATTTGAGTAATTAGGACTGATATTAGTTAATAGAGAAATTAACTTCGGGGTGTGAAACACTAATTCAAGCGTTTCTGAAATAAATATTTAGCTATGTTCCTTTATTTTGAAAAATTTCGCCAACTTAAAGTTGGTACGTATATTGTGATTTATTATAAAAATTGAAATTAATTTACGATTTATATTAGTTTAAATTCATTAGACATTAGATTTAAAATAATAATGATACCTTGTAGTTCTCTTGTAATTCATTGTTGATGATTATAATATCAATAAATAAGAAAAAATGCACAATTGTGTTCTCATTTTTACTTTGTGTTAACGTTAAGATCCCTCTGGAATTAGATAGATACACTTTATTGACACACCAAAACAATAGGATACACAAAAATAATTAAATTTAAAACTAGTGCGACAAGTCGGCGGCCTTATCGCTAAAAGCGATGTCTTCCAGTGTTGTGGTGTTTTCAAAATCCTTCCTGCTATTATTATAAATGCGGAAGTTGGTATGTATGTAATGTTTAGAATACAAACATTAGGTACATTCGAGCAAAAACTACTGAAGCGATCTGGATGTTTGGTACATACAAAGGTAAAATAGTCTTGAATAATACATAGGCTACTTTTTACCCTGGGAAAGTAACACAGTATACTTTTTACCGGATACCTGTTTTGGAATGAAACATGAATTTGGACTAGTTTGGATTGTTCAATTTTTACATCTGATGCAAGACTAAACATGCAAGTGCGAGCATTGCTCGTTCTAAATGTCTGCATAGTGTACTACTTGATCAGTCTTAATTCTACGAGTGTCAGCACTGAATCCTTACTAATATTAATACCTGGGACACAAATTTAGGATCAGAAGTACTATTTTAAGTATTGATGTTTTGACAGCATCACCCATGATATTCGTGACACTTATTTGGGGCCACAGGGTTTTTAATTAAACCAATAGTAACGCTGTTTGGAAAACACGTACAGTGGTAATGTCTTGGTTGCGGCCGCGCGACTGCCCCGCACATCTCATGTGAACACTCGGTCTTACCAGCAGTGTTTGCATACCACATAATTTCCCTTATTCCCCACCGCACTACCAAGCTTCACTACTGGTAGTGTTGGAGATTTTTTTCCCTTCTGCACTACTAGCCAGTACCTAATGTCGCGGGGAAATATATGTAAAGGGTCTAACATCTTCATTCCCATCGACACTACTACGTACCAACTACCAAAACGTTCTGCCAGTGCTTGATGGTAAACAACATGCACGCCCATAACAGCACAGCTATGAGTCACGGAGCTATGAGTCCAAATCATTACCTAGCATCGGACTGCGCTCGTGACCCGGATTTTTTATCTCTTAGACCAGTTTTTTCTCTCGAAACATTGCCCTTCAAACCGGAACACAATAATGTTTGCACATTACTGCTTAGCGGCAGAATAACTGGCAAAGGTGTGGTATTTCTCCAGGTGGACTCTGCAAAGAGCCCTACCTCTGCATGACTTGATGATACTCAAATGATACTTTAAAACTACTGTGAAACTTGGTCTACTACAGATGTGCTACAGATCGAACCAGGGGATCCGGACCGGCAGTCACCGTTCTCCCGACCAGTCGTAGCTAATAATAATAAAAATATTTTATTTCTTGGGTATATTGTTATATTAATTTTTATACATTTTCAGCTCGGCGTTGTAAAACAAAAATCTTAAATGTATCTAGGGATTTCTTTTTTGTATTATCAAAATGATAAACTCATTATAAATTATTATAGGTACTCTCTAATATACTCATGACGCTGCTGGCTTGAAGTGCAGAGATATTCCCTACGGCACTAAGGTAGAACGTTTTGGTACGTAGTAGTGTCGATGGGAACGAAGACCCTTTACAAATTCCCCGCGAAACTACTGGCTAGTAGTACAGAAGGGAAAAATAATTCCCAACGACACTACCAGTAGTACCGTGCAGCTTGGTAGTGCGTTGGGGAATAAGGGCATAATTTCATCAGTGAAAGAACGATGTACCTACAACCCTGTCTATGGCAATCATAGGGAGTTAAAATAGGAAAGTAAATGTGTAATCCTAAGGTACTATTGCGACCTGAGTAGGCGCGGGACCAAAATGAGAGTGAATATCCATAATCCACTACGCTGCCCTAGTGCGGGTTGGGGGATGACTTATGACCTAGAAAGATTCTAGGAACATGTTCAGTTCCATACAGTTTCCTCACGTTGTTTTTCTTCAACGTTTTTAAGTTATCGGCATTACGCACACGAAACGACAGTGGTGCGCGTGGGATTCGAACTAGGGTCTCCGGATGGAAGTTTCCTTTCTCCCAACTAGACCAGCCGTAACTTTTGAAGCAACAGTAGTAGGTGGATTACGAATAATAACGCATCACCCACATGTCAAAATACATATGGAATAATATTGATTAGGTAAACGGGTAACTCACGTGTAATGAGGTCGGTCAATCCGACTCGAGTTTCCGCCGCGTCCGGCGGCCTTTTTCAAGGAGAGTGTAAGCGCCCGATGGCTTCCCGTTTGGCACTGTTCGTAATCCACCTACTACTGATGGTTCAAAAGTTACGGCTGGTCTAGTTGGGAGAAAGGAAACTGCCATCCGGAGACCCTAGCTCGAATCCCACGCGCACCACTGTCGTTTCGTTAACTTCATTATAGGTGAGTTAGGTACCCGTTTACCTAATCAATATATGTAACAACCATGTTAATTTTAATACTAACATATGGAATAAACTAACTTCTAACGTAACGTAACTTAAACTTAAGTAAGTTTAGCATAGGTATATCATAGGAATAAAAAACATGAGCTGTGTTCACATGCCTGCCTTCCCTGTATTTTTTCCCAGTTCGCACAGATAGATTAACTCTTAATTGCACTAAATTAGAAGATGTGGTAGGACTCTTTTCAGTATCCACCTGGGGAATTGCTACACCTTTGCTAATTATTCTAACGCCAAGTAAGTAGTAATCTGCAAAGATCACAGTTCGTTTTGAATGGAAATCTTTCCAGAGAAATTTTAGGGCATAGAGATAAAACATCTTGTATTATATCTTGTATCTTAGGTGACGAGCGCAGTGAAGTGGTCTTGATGTAAGGTCTGGTCCATGATCTGGACTCTAAGTGTTCTAATAGCTGCTTGACACTGGGCTGTTATGCTACTTACCATCGGGTAGGTAGATACTTATACATATCCTAAGAGTTAAAGAGTTTATTTATCCTGCTCGTCCCATCACTGTACCTATAGTAGGTAAGAATTAAAAACAAAACAAACTAAAACACCTTAAAAATAAAGTAGCAATTGGCAACATTATCGCTAAGAGCGATCTCTTCCAGGATGGAAAGGGACAAATGAAGAATAACAAGACGGGGAAGCACAAATAAGGAGTCAAAGATACTTATACCTACCTAATTATATTAAGATCGTCAGCCAAGAACGTATGAGTAAATTAAAGTATAGGTAATCTACGGAAAATCAGACATGTTCAAGCATCAACCGGCAATTTATGGAGTAAGTTTAAATTTTTTTGTATCCCTGTGTTTGTTGCAGTAGTATTGCCCGTTGATGAGATCCTGACCAAACGGACGGAATGGAATTAGGTGATTTACATTTGAGGCACCTAGAAATTCCATTCTCATTTAGAAATTCATCCCGAAAATTCTAAAAAAGTGCTTAGTGGTCATCTACGCTGCGGAGTCGTTAATGGAATATTTCAACAAAATTACATGGTTAGATACCTATGTACCGTTATAGTTTGTTTACCATTCATCTCGTTCTTTAAGATTTTGGACAAGTTGATGCATACAGGACATATTGCGATTGCGTTACTAAATTGAACAAGTTTTTTGAATGATTCGCTTTATTCAAAATGTTATTGCAGTCCTACGTTAAGTTTTTATTCAAAGTTGCAGTAGTAGGTACTTATTGAGACACTGGGTGCCGCAACGAACAACCGAACGAGCCGGGTACACTGCAACCTTGGGCTTTACACAATTTTCATACTGCGCAGACAAAACGGACAATCAGTATAAAAACTTGAGGACCGGTGGTATCATTATCAGTCAGCTTCGATCTCCGGCATCTCATCCATCGGAAGTATGAGGGCTTTACTAGTGTGCTGCGTGGGTCTCGCGGCGCTGGCGGCTGTCAGCTGCCGCGCCACCCGGGAGCGGCGCGACGCGGACCTGGAGACCGCCGCCACCGGCCACGGCGGCAAGTGGGACAAGGGCGGCGGCCACGAGCACCATGCGCACCATCACCACGACCACGGCGAGAAGGGACACAAGGGCTACAAGGGACACCACCACCACGAACACGGCAAGAAGGGACACCACCATCACGAGGGACACAAAGGACACCACGACGATCACGGCGGCCACAAGAAACATCACCATCACGACGACGGCCACCACCACGAGCACCACCACGGCGAGAAGGGCGACAAGGGACACGGTCACCACGAGGAGGGTCACTACCATAAGGGACATTCGACCAAGGGACACCATGGCGTCCACAAACACGACGAGTTCAAGAAAGAGAAGCACTTCCACGACAAGCACCACGAAGGCGGCCACCATGAGCACCACGGAGGACACCATGAGGAGCACGGACACAAGAAGGGCGGAGAGTTCCACAAGGGACACAAGCACGGTGGCCACCACGAGCATCACCACGGCAAGAAGGGACATCATGAGAAGGGAGGACACCACCACGACCATAAGGGACACCACGAGGATGGCGGTCATCATGAGCATCACCATCATCATCATGATCACGGAGACAAGGGAGGCCATGAACACCACAAGCACTGGGGCCACAAGAAGGGACACTAAAGAGTCTCATCTAGACGACCCTTTTCCCCGATGCAGCCTTTACCTAGGTTTATCATTTTAAGCTAAGCTAAGGTTCGTGTTAAGTTGTTGACTGTGATTTTGTTACCATAAAATACCGTTTATTATAATGAATAACTTTTATTTATCGATACCCAAAAGACAAACCACAAATTTAAATGAGTTCGATCATCGATTAATTAGCCACAATATTAAAAATGGTCATACGTTTCCAGTCGCGTTCGTCATCTACAGAATAATTTGGAACCGTTTCAAGTACCAAATTAATTTGCGGCGATATGAATCCCGGCAAAAAGCTTCACTTTGCTGTTTGCCAAAAAATTAAAACGGTTCCAATAAAGTGGAACTACAGGACGTTATCTCGAGCGGCGCGGCGACGGCTGCGAACGAAAAATGTTCTACGATAACAATTAAATCCGAGTACAAACAAACTTATCAATTTCACAGCACGTTTCGACAACAAAGTTACATAAAATTGTTGGCGGTGGACAGTTGGCAACGACTCCCGGCTTGATAAGTAACTCGCGTTGAGAAACTAGAGCGCTGCCCGAGATTGGCCCACATAGTGGTCGGCGAATTAGTCGTGCCGGCAATCAACCGTTTCCTATAGAAAATACTCGCAGCCGCTGAAATTGATAACGTTTCCCAACGTTGTACTTCATTAGATTTCTAGGAAAAACTGTTGGAACTGAGGGGTAGGAGACGCATAGCAAGCTGACGTCAAGAATCAACTAGATTCGATTATGAAAATTTTCTCAAAATTTACATTCGCATATTTGTTCTAAAATAACCCGATGTAGACGTATGAAAATTTATGTAGTAGGTAGGTAACGTAAGGCTAAGTATCGTATTTTCAAAATTAAATTTCATCACCTTAGTTACGAAATTTCTTCGGAGCCAATTCAAGCAACTGTAATAAAAAATTTACATCGACGCGACGCCATCAAAAATGAACCTTCAACCATTAATTTAGTAAGGCGCAAAAATATCTATGACCAATAAATACGCATGATGACTAAAAAAACAAATTGGTCCGTCAGTTAGATTATAAAAAATATGGTATAGGTATGTATTTCTGCTTTTGTTTTGTTTGAACAAAACATAATGAAGATATTATAGTGCCTAGAAGTTCAAGTGACGTCATGCCTATGTACGATTTTTATATAAATATAACGTCACAACTCCCACTCCTTAAATATATAAAAATACATGTCTACCTATAAAAATAAATAATCTACCTGAAGCACCAATTAGAATGGTACCTATAATTTTGACTCAGTTATTATCCTAAAATACGGTTTTTAATTTTTTCAGTCACTTCTCAGTGAGTACTTACTCTTATCTTACTGAAAACTTGATACGTACCTAAGGGAAGAACGGGATACCCAATCTTTACGTGATTTTTCTTTCGTTTTGCTACATAACTGTCATACATGCTTACATACATGGCTTACGTAAGTATGCTTCTAAAGCATAAAGCTTTTTTTTATTGATGCCTAATGGATCGACCATTGATTGTTATTTGCTTTAGTTATAAAGCATTTAATGAGCTGTGTCTAGCTTTATAGTGGCATTGAGCTCTAGTCCATATAAGTATTAGTTTATTTCGCCAACTTCGCTTTGAATTATAAGTTTTGTAGAATGTTTTGTTCATTGGTCGTTACTAAGGTCACAGATAAGAAAATAGTTACTCCGCTAAGGTGCTACTCGTACATGGTACCGTATTACTTAGTCGCACGTAGTAGTTGCTTGTAGGGTAGACGGAAGTTTAGTTAATGTCTGATTAAGCTGACAACCCAAGTTCCCAGTTATGTAAAGCAAATTTGTGTCCCAAAAAAGGTCATCGTTCCAAACCTTGTACAAAGCTTTAAAATGAGTAATAAAATAAAATGCTAAAACCTTGAATATGAAATGAAAACAAGTGAAAAACCTAAAATGAGTAGGTAATTCTAGCGACGAAGTTTATTTGACGCCAACAGAATTGACTGAAACTGCTAATAATAATGCGCATAGGTAGCATTTAGTAATTTCATCGTAGAAGTGGGATGAAAAGTTACGTGTTGCACTCGAGTGCAAAGTTTGTTTTCACCTTGTGCTCTATTAATTAACTCGCTAACGCTCAGGATTCTAATTTTTGAACCACTCGCTGCGCTCGACATTTAATTTTAGAAACCTCGTTGTTTAATTGACGACCGAGCAAACGATCCTTCGTTTGCTCGGTCATCAAAATTGAGCACGCGGTTAAAACGAAACTATGAACTCTTGTATAACAAATAACTATTCTTCGATCTTCTTCAGGAGCTGCGACTCGCGATAGGATAAGTAAGGTATAGGTAGTACCTAGTTGACCTTGAGTAAAATATTGTTTTCATAGATTTATTCCTTCCTTTTTATCATTATTCGAAGTTTTGGCCTTGGGAGTTGTCAATAGTTAATGCGAAAAATGTTTTTAGGTTTTTACCGGAAATTGAAGCCGTTTGATTGGCAGATCAGTTGGGTTCATCGGTAACGTCGGTATATGAACTAGTTGACCAGCTCTAGGTGCTGGTGATAATGGTAGCTATTAAATTGTTATTTTTGCATACCGATTTTCAAATGTTCTATTATAGTCGATATCGCCGTTGTGGTACGGCGAGAGTATTGACGAGAACCTCTTGAAAGCCGAGTAGTTACGTTTAAAGAGTACCTACTCACCGCGTTCCCCAGCTAACGGTGGCGGCCCGATCAAGGCCGCGGCGGACAGGAAAAGCAGCGCATCGTAATAAAATTACGGCGGTCCTTTCCTGTCAAGCCTCTATGGAGACCCAGGGTTCAAATCCCACGTGCACCACTGCCTTTTCCTAATGTAATGCCGCTAACTTAAAACGGTGAAGGAAAACATCGTGAGGAAACCGACTTGTACCTAGAATCTTTCCAGGTCATGTGTCATCCACCAACCCGCACCGAGCCAGCATGGTGGATTATGACATTGACTCTCACCATGCGAGAGAAGGCCCCGAGTCCCAGCAGTGGGAACATGTAGTGGGCTGTTTATGCTTATGCTTATTTATCTATATAGCCTACGCATATATTAATCACAGAAAATGCACCTAGGTACTCGTAGAATCCTAATGGTGAAATATATTTTCAAATCAGTCTAGCAGTTTCGGACAATGCTAATAATACAATAAAATACACACAGATCAATAATATAATCAAATCTTTCCTCGTTATATACGAGTATTAATGTTGAGTAGTGTCGATCATATTACCACAAATTACCAAATCTATTATGAACCTTGTAGCCACCTATTGAATCTGAAAAATTTGAAAACACTGAGCTGAACTGGAAAATTTTAAAATACTAAAATGCTGGTCGTTTTAGCCCTAAACTCGTATTTACCTAACCTTTTATGTACCCGCTACAAGTTTCTTCAACTATCTGTCCTACAAATTAATCTGAGCTAATTCTTGCTGCTTTTGATTGTTTATGTTACGAATATCTCGCAATTATAAAACTGAAATTTCGCAAAAATATAAAAATATTTTTCTCACTAAAGCATAGAAGGCAAAGCCTTCGGTAATTTATGACAATATTGTAGATATCTTATCGGCAATCCGTATAATTCAGGTGTTGTATATAATAACTAGGCAATGCATAGAATACCTGGGGGCGTCCGGGCAATGTATAAATATTTATTTCCATTACATACTTTACTTAGTTAATGAATACAATTCCTAGGGATTATAAAATATAGTACCTGGTGTTCCACCGGGAATGTGTAAAATGAATAGATCTTCGTTTATATTTCTCAATGTTAAAAATGTTTATGAACCGTGCGGAAAAACCTGATCTATTTTCTTATTCTTTACCTAAGGCATGTTCATCCAAGTCGATTTCTACAGAAAATTAAGTGTTGTATAACCCTATAACTTAACCTAATTGCATTTATCTTATCCGGGATTGCGGTATGCGTCGCTGTCTTGGGAGAATCTCAGCGCGGCGTTCTAAACTTAGGTTTCTATACCGATAGTGCTACGTAACACACATATTTATATGTACCTATAGCTAAGCATAAGCAGTTCACTTTATTTTCCAACTGCATGGAGTCTGGGCTTTTTATCTATCTATCCATAGGTATATTATATAAAAGCGAAACGTCACTCATCACGAAATCTCAGAAACCATAACTGCTAGGAGTCTGAAATTTTGCATGTAGGTGTATTTTAGCACGTAGGCGCTCGCTAAGACGGTGTTTTGTGAAATTCAACCCCTAAGAGGATAAAACAAGGGATGGATGATTGTATGAAAATTCTGTCATTTCCAAAGTTATAAGCATGAAATCCATTGAACCGATATTAACGAAATTTTGTTACACATATAGACTAGATGCCAAGAAAGGAAATAGAGCACTTTTGATTACGGAAAAAGGGTTGAATATATATATAATATACTGTCCTACTAATATTATAAATGTAAATGTATGGGTGTTTGAAAATGTCAATGTTTGTTGCTCAATCACGTCGCGTCGTAGCGTATGAACGGATCAGGCTGAAATTTGGAATACAATTAGATTGTAGTCTGGAAGAATACATATGCTTTTTATCCCGGGAAAATAACGGGAATGGGAATTACGCGAGAGAAACCGCGGGCCGCTGCTATTATGCGGTGTTATAAATGTGAAAGTAACACTGTCTGTCTGTTACGCTTGAATGCCTAAAACACTGAACCGATTTTAATGAAATTGTATACAAATGTTTTAATATACGCTGATTTTAGTAGATAAGTGTAAATTTGTATGAGTGTACAAATATTGCCTCAGTTACAATACTTATTTCGCGCGGACGAAGTCGCGGGTAAAAGCTAGTTTCTCATAAGTAGATACTCAAAGCTATATTCCACTACCCTAGCACAAGCGTTTATTTTGTAGTGGTAGGAATCTTAGCAGAGTCCGCCTGGGGAAGTACCACACCTTTGCCATTTATTCTACCGCCAAGCAGTAATGTGCAAACGTTACTGTGTTCCGGTTTGAAGGGCAATGTTTCCAGAGAAATTACAGGGCTTAGAGATATAACAACTTAGATCTCTGGGTGACGAGCGCAGTGCAGTGCTAGGTAATGATTTGGACTCTTCGTGTTCCAATAGCTGCGTGTCACGGTGCTGTTATGTGGCAGGCATGTTGCTTACCATCAGGCACATGTCCTGCTCGTCTCGTCACTCTTTATTTAAAAAAAAAAAAAAAAGCGGCTACAAGGTTAATTAAAAATGTCTTTCTAAAAACAAGCTGTTTATCTCACGATATTCTCCTCTACCGTTAAAGCCAGTCTTTTTGAGTATTTACCATAGTTGGTCTGAGGTCAGTCTTATAATTATGTCAGTAGCCAAAATATGTCGATACGTTTCGGAAGCAGGAAACTTCGAACGATTTTAATTAAATACTAGGAGCGCTCCGCAGTTTTACTCGCGTAGTTCCCGATCCCGATACTTTCCTTTAAAAATTGCCTTTGTGTTATTCCAGATCCTTATCTATCTGTGTATCAAATTACATCCAAATCTCTTCAGTAGTTTTTGCGTGACAGAGTAATAAACATGCATCTATACAGGAACTTTCTAGATTATAATATTAGTATTAGATTTATTAGAGAGAGAGAAATCGTAAAATTTTCAGTATGTTATATTTCACACTTTATACAATATTTTAATTCTTAATTTCAATACGTATGTGTTGAGTAAATTTATAAATAATCTAGGAAGAAAACCAAAACTAGTAAACTCGTTTGTTTTAAGTTTAAACTTACTGCAACATTCCTTACTGGTTTCTAGGGTATATTCTATTCTGTGAACGTTGTCACCCACCAAATAAATTGTAATTAAGTTGTTTTATTGCGGTTGCTACTTGGCAAGAGTTTAGCTGCCATAAACCTTCAACCTGTCTATCTGTTGAACAGAGGGGAAGCGGGAATGATTAATATTTTCTCCACTCTAGTTTCTTAAGTTTAATTACTGTTCTAATTCTAATTAAGGGCAGGGGTGATTGGCCTGCATTGACATCACACTAGGAGTGTATGGTGCACATCCTTCCGTCTAGCCTAACCAAATCAGACGAGTTCCTTTAGCCGAGGATGGCCTTAAGACCTAAGGCCATATTAAGGATCTTACCTTACCAGTTCCACTCCCATTTCGTCAGATGTTATGTGTCTGCATCAAGGGCGGATTTGGGGAGGGGGTGTCATAGTCGTGGTCAAGCCACAAACCTGTGCGATAATTCCATGCATGCTTTTTAATCAGTAGTCCACCTAGATACGGGACCCAGCTCAGGTCCCCCATGACCCCTGAATCCGCGCTTGCTCTGTATACTTGACTGAAATTGCTTCAATTGTCCACCAATATTTATTATTATTTATTTGCTAATAATCGATTTTAATAAATCAAAAGTAGATACTATGATCTATCTCTGTTAAATATAATTCGAATTATTAATACTATTTTCCTTTTTTTGATAATATTATCAGAATATTTGCATTATTTCTGTTAACTCAATAGCGAAACGTAATATAACCATTATGTGTGTGAGTGCGTTTACGACAATATGCCAGCGGGCGGGATTTGATCAAGCGACGACGTAATCCCTAGGCCGATGTTGAATTGAGGTACCTACTAGCTAACTATTATGCTTTATGATATACGCTCTCATAATACGAGAAGGATAATATATGAAATGCTTTTTATATTTATTATTACTTCTTTACCTACAACAACAATTCGTAAAATCTTAATAAAACGTCCTGACTTGACTTTCTAACAAAGAACAAGTCCTATACTAAGATAATATATTGTTTACCGACGTACAGGAACGCTGCGAGTAGGTACAACTAAGTAGGTAGGTAAGCGCCGACATAATTTATTTCGGAGGCTTTGTGCTGCTTGTATTATTAAATTGTTAACGAAAAGTCCAATTTCGCCGTGTACTGCGATACACATGAATGTGTCGACATTTATAAGTGACAAGAAATTGTAGTTGGTATGCTCTTGGCCGTCTGCCATATGGACATGGCCCTAATGATAGGGCTTAGTTTCAGCGAGCCAGTTTTCACAGTGATAGAACGGGCGAGTGTATAATTGACGCCTCGGATTTATCATTTTAGTTTATGAGTCGTGAATGCGGAGTGACCCAAATGTGGTTCGGACGCATTCCGAGCAACAAGTGGATGAGTCTTGAGCCGTGCGGTGGTGGCGTGGCGAACCTCACAATCCGATGATAAGCTATACGTATTTACTGCAAACTCGGTTATTACATGCTCAATAAGCGCATGCTTTTGTGGAAGCGTAGGCAGGTAATTAAATTAGACGCCAGCCGATGTATCAATTATGTTAAGGCATGTCACGCACGACTGGAGTTTAATAACGGTGAAATAATGAAGTCTTCACAGCGAGGCAAGTTCTCTTAGATGTCAGCGTTGTGTAATTTAGCTATTTTTCATGTACAAATTAGTATTTTCAGTGGATTTTAATTTTACAGTTGCGTTAGTTTTAATTTTATTTAAATCTATGTTTGAATATATCGATTGCGGACAGTATAAGAAATAGTAATTCGTCAGTTTCGTTGAACGATAAAAATGTTCGCGGGCTTGCAACAACGTGTCGCCGTCGTCGCCCGCGCCGTTGTTTGTCGGCATTCGGCAAGACGTGACGATTACCACACCTTACACAACTCTTTATATAAAGGTGCTGCACCATCAATAATGTCGCCAATTTTAGGCCGAGAGTACACTGTAACGCTGCCCCGTACTATCGAAGACCTCGTAACATGAGGGCTGTCTTCGTTTTAGGATTTTTAACGTTCCTATTGATTGTGGAAGCGCGTCGCCTTTCTTCTGCAAGACACGAAAACGAGAAACAAGATGTAGCCGATCAGGCCCCCGCGGCTTCTGGCCATAAAAAAGCGGAGCATCATAACGAGGAACATAAGAAAGGAGGGGGAAAGGAACATCACGCGGAACATCATCACGACCACAAGGAAGATGGACACAAAGGTTACAAAGGCCATCATCATCACGAGAAAGGCAAGAAAGGACATCATGACGAGGAAACTCATAAAGGTGAATATGACGACCACGGCGGGCATAAAAACGATCATCACCATGAAGATGGACACTACGATGAACATCATAAAGGAGAAAAGGGTGAAAAGGGTCATAAATATGCTGAAAAAGGACACTACAACAAAGGGCATTCGACGAAAGGACACCACGAAATCCATAAACTTGACGAGTTTAAAAAAGATAAAACTTTCTTCGACGAGGAAGGAGATTCTGGCCACGAAGAGAAGCACGGAGGTTTCCACGAGGAACACGGTCACAAGAAGGGCGGGAGCTACCACAAGGGTCACCATGACGGTGGCCATCACGAGCATGAGCACGGTGAGAAGGGCCACCACGAGAAGGGCGGACACCACCATGAGCACAAGGGCCATAAAACGTCTGGAGGCCACGATTCTCACCACAAACATCATCACGACCACGGCAAAAAAGGTGAACACGAACACCACAAAAAATTCGGATACAAGAAAGGACACTGAAAATGAATCTAATTTGCTTTTGCTTATCTTTTTGTACGTTGCGGATCGAGTCAAAGGTTTATTTTTTAGCAATTATTTATTTCTTTTAATTACTGTCGCATTTGTTAGCGATTCGCCTATTGCGGTTTGATGCTATTCAAATGTAGAGGCGATAAAAGTAGGTTAGCATTATTTAAATTATTATTAAATTAAAATAATTGTTGTTGTACTTTTACTTTGTGTTTTCTTTTTATTTTAAAGTCGTAATCCATTGCATAAACATTTGAATCTACTTAAGAAAAATTGTTTTGAGAACGAAATCTTTGAAGGCATTGAGAATTATTCGAATCGAGGTAGCTGACTCCACGATTTTCAGGAACAATAAGCAGGTCGAACGTTTCGAAAGAAATTGAAAAGAAGGCTTGGATTTCGAAGTCGATTTTCGGCAACTACTTCGATGTTTTGCATAAAGAAGGCAATTTACCCGTAAACGATTGTGATAAAACGCAGATGCTTTGAGTTTAGGTTATCGACATTCGATATACCTACTTACGAAGTAAAGCGGGCGTACATAATGACGTAAGTTTTTTTTAATAAACCACCGTTCAGTAGACGATTGTGCTTTTTATCAAATAAATATACTGAATAATGAGTTGATTTCAAATATTATATTTTGTAAGGCATAGGTAAGTATGTATATTGGAAGGATTGTAACGTTGTAATTATTCAAACGTCACGTCGTCGTCGGGTAAAGATAATATAGAAAAGAAATAGTTGAGTTTGTATATTTTATCAATGCGCAAAACAATCAAAGTATCTTTGATCTTTGACATTGATATTTGTAAACAAGTTGAGTTCTAGATGTACCTACCTACTTCACATGGATGTTTTGGGAAGACCAACAATTTTATTTGCGTGTTTTTTAATTTAAATATAACATTTGATTTTAAATCTAAAGGTTATTACAATCTAAACCATAGCATGTCGGCAATCGATCTGTAGGATTATGAGGCCCGAGATAATAATTCCAATGTAGAATAGAAACTTCACAAAGGGAAGTACCTATCTATATTCCAATAAAGCTTTGTGATAAAGTTTTATTGCGAAGCTCTTGTAAAATATGATTTGGTAGTTCTAGGTAGCGTACACCGTACAGGTTATTCGATCCCTCCATGGCACCATTGTGTTTCTGTGTATTGAACACGATGTACGCCGTGCTGGTCGGAGGTATCTCTCATAAATCTAACCGCCCCATATTGGTGTAGCGCATTCGCGTGGAACACAACGGTCCCGAGACAGCTTCACCTAACCACAATGCAGCTCGGAGTATCATTTATCAGCTCAATGAAAATCTGTAATCCTATCCAATTATTCAACCTTTTATATTTTCACGCAATTTTATTGTTTATTTGTGTAACTCGTTTTATCAAAATAATATGTTTTATTTAAAGGATACTTGTTAAGTGTAAGCTTACATCTTTATTAAATCAGCAGTTATTAGGCGACTGACCAATAAACAAAGATAATTTAAGATTTTCGTTTTAAATCTAGTAGGTAGGGAGAAGGGTATAGGCAACTTTTTTAACAATGATGTTTGCGTTTGACCGCCAACTCGCCTGATGTTAAGTGATGATGTGGTCTACGATGGAGCCTACCAAGAAAAAACCGTTTCACTCTCGATTTGAATACATCAATATTGTAACCACAGGGCTAAACACATTCAGCCAACGCATTCCACAGCCTAGACGTTCTTATGGAAAAACTTGCTGTTTTTCGGTTATTCTGTGTATTATGAGCACCCAACATCGCATCGACCAAGAAGCTTTGAATCTTATTCACAGGAAAAATTAAATAGTGCACACAACTGTATATAAGTGTCCGGAGCTCAATTCAAATTATTAACCGCGGTGAATATCTTGAAACTGATATTCTACCGATATTACCTTTGCTGGTTTGAATTTTATTCACTTTAACAGTTTAAAAGACGTGGAAATATAATCGAAGCCATCAGGTAACAGCAAAAGATATTTTATTTCCCTCGTATATGTGACGGCTTTGTTCTTAACTCAGCTTTGTAGACGCTCAATCAAACGCGCTTCCTTTCAGAGCGTTTTCTGAAAATGCGGGCTGAACGTAAGCTCGAATTTTTTACGGAGAAAATGAGGTTTTGATTAAATCTTGAACACCAAGGATGGTAAAATAAATTAGATTAACTTGAAACTATTATGATGTTTTACTGCTGAAGATGTGACATTAAACTACATAAGTGTTGCTTGACGGCTACTTTTTTAAAACCATAAAAATAATTACCTTTCAATTTCTACCATTACCGTACCATTTCAATATTTATTTTGCAACACAAACAGAGTGTCGACCTCGTTGGACACCTGATCGTCAGCTACATTTAACAATTATACACAATGAGAGTTTACTTAATAGTATTTGTAATTGCAATGAAATTAATTAAATTCATCAAAGTAAATTACCCGATCGTTCACTTTCGAAAGTAGGTATAAATTAAACCACCGTCATAAAACGAGAAGAGGACAATGAGTGCGTTATCCATTGATAGCCCTTTAACTCAAATTAGCGAGTGAATGGGAGGATTAGTGACGTCACACCCCTCTAGATTTATGGTCCAGGCGACGGCGCGGCGGCAGAGCCCTGTAATCCTGACCGAGCGAACGGCTGACGTCAGCAGCATACCAGCTTTCTTGCTTCGCTTCCTCCAGCGAAATTGTCTAGACACTACGGCATCACTTACAATGGGGATAGGACACTACGAAAATCTTATTTTTATGGTTTTCTAAATCGGAATAGCATGTTTGAACGACATTTATTATGTCATAACAGTAAAAGCGCTTTATTTGCCAAGTTCAGGGGGGCGCCAAAACTCGCCTTTTCGAATCGAACCCAGGTCTACTAGTGTACAGCACACGAACCACGTTATTACGCGGGGCGCATGGTGGCATACATAGTTCAAAATACGCTCCCGCTCGCCTGCAGAAACCGTACATTACAGCGGCAAAGTTGCTGGAAAGACAGTATAGAACCAACGTATCTACCGCCTAACTGAAACTGTCTTATCTTTGACTTTGCTCTCTTTATTTTTCGCTTGAAGTTATATAAACAGCAATAGCAAAGTCAAAGCAGATTTGGTTATGCGGCAGACCCGCAGGGCCACCGTAAGCCGCCGTGCAAAGCGTACACCGCACTCGGGCGTCACGTCACACCCCCCGGTAAAGCGACTGAGCGACTCATCACGTATTTCAAATCATCGTCATAATTTCTGATCTAAAATTATCGCCATGAATTCTTCTTTCCTCAATTTGGGGGAGGCAAGGCACCGGTTTCGGGCTGGACACCTGAACACACTCCGGGGATAATGTGGTGCAAGCTTCTGCATAGCACGGCACGGGCGAGTATCAGCACTTTTGCGCCCTTCACGAAACTATTGTCTTATCTGTGCCTTAACGTTCTCGGAGGCTGCGTCAAGGCATGGGGGATCTATATTCACTAGGTTGGGTCTCTTATGGAGTCATCACCTCTTTTCTTTCTTCCTGTTCGGCTAGGAGATCACGAGGGAAAGTACATTAGGTACGTACATCAGGATGGTATGAATGGTGTATGTTCTTTCGGTGTGGATGTGGCCCATAGTCTGCGTAGTCAAGTGCGTGCCAGACTAACCACACCTCCTCAAGATTTGAACACGATGTTCAAATCTTGGGCGATCACAGCATTTCATAAATACCGGCCGGCTGCTGGAATCATCCTCAGGGAGATATTATACTTAACTTGAAGTCTATTTTTTACTGGTCGCAGTATAGGTAATACGCGTACGAGCCTAGAAATACTCGACCCGCCTTCGCTTGCTAAACTTCGTAACTGGTTTGCGAGTGCATACTCAAGTCTGCGTTGATGTGCTCATTTGACTGTGCGTTCCCACCTGATGGCCTGTTCTCGAAGTTACAGTAGTAGTGGTAAAGATGCATTCTATTTAGGCCTGTTCGTAGTGCAGCCGTTTTTCCTACAACGCTACAACATTTACAACGCTGCGGCATCAGTCGATCCATCCTGGCTGTGAATGGAGAAGCTTCTGTGTTCGAGAAGCTCTGTTAGCTGCAATCTGTGGGTTGCGTGAGTATGTATGTATGTACGCGCTTTCATCGGCAAAAAAAGCCAGGGTCTTTGCCAGGTTTTGGTAGTGCTATTTACCTTGCAAGTGTTCCATATTGAGGGAAAATGTCCGGTATGAGGAATGCATTGAATAGTCGGCCAGACACACCAAGCTTCATTTCGGCATCCTTTTACTAGCAGCATTAGGTATACCGTCGTGACCAGGCAACTTCTTCATCTTAGACTCGTCCTAACTCTGATAACTACTATAGGGGCTATCAAATTATTTCCTTTCAATGGTGGTGCCAGAGCCCGAAGGTCGAATGCGTCTTACAACTATTGAAGTTGTACTGCACTCGGGCGACAAAACAGGTAGCAGCGGGCCTATTAAGAACATTCATCAACATTATTTTTTAATTTTGATAGGCAGTTGATAATTTCGATATTGGATAATAGTCAATTTAACCGACATCCACAATAGAACACAAGCCAAAATAACAGAAAGGAATGAGCTGGCTACTCAGCCGTACGTATGTTTGGCTCATTTCAGTTTAGTAGTGGTCATTTTAAGGCTCTTTGTGTCGACTCCGATATGTCCCTACATAGTGGTCATGAGTAGATGCATTGACCCCCCCCCCCCTCCCCCAGGTAAACAAAGAAAAATAAAAGATAAGTAGGTGGGGGCAGCATTTTTCAGATTTTGCCCCGCCTAAAAAATTTGAAGATCCGGGGCTGCCGACACTCTATTGGCCACCACTCTGTTACTGCTTGAGTCCACCTGCCTTCACTCTGCATGGCAATATGTCCAGCCCAATTCCATTTGAGAGAAATGATCGTCACTCTATACTATAAAATATATATATGTTCCGTAAGCGACGCGAATATGGAATGGTAATGTATACCTATGGGATTATAGGGAATGTGTTCCCCGGTGACAAAATAAACGAACATTTTTGAAGTGAAAACTTATTTAGGTGCACCACAGACAGATTTTTCGTGGGCTGTGAATTGACCTCAAGCATCACGCTCCGGAGTGAAAGAAATCTTCGGGTAAACTCGGGGCCCAAGGCCATTGGCCATCTCGAAATGCGTTAGCATTTCCCATTGTCATGGTCATGACTCATGACCACGCCCTCCGGTTTCACCAGCGTAGTTTCCAAAGTGAGCTATCAAATTCTGAGTTATTAGTTTTCGGTTCTATCGGCAGTTCCTATGACGGCCAATTTTATTTTAATTTTTTCACGCCTTAAGGTACAAGTTCGCGCCGCGACCGCGACGCGAGACCGAGACCGGAGACCGCGACCGGAGACCAAGAGAGGCACTTGACACTATGGAATTGTATGGGCGCCAGTTCGCGCCGCGACCGCGACCGCGACCTGTCTCGGTCTCCTGTCGCGGTCTCAGCGCGAACTGGCGTCCATACAATTCCATAGTGTCAAGTGCCTGTGGCGGTCTCCGGTCTCGGTCTCCTGTCGCGGTCTCGTGTCGCGGTCTCCGCGCGAACTTGTACCTTTAGGTTGGTTTTAGTAAAAAATTCTGAGGTTTTAGTGAAAAATCTCTAATTTTTACTAGTAGGTAATAAATATAGCTATGTTACTCAGTGATAACGTAGCTTTCTAACGGCAAAGAATTTTTGAAACCGCTGCAGTAGTATTGAACTTTATTCGATACATACAAAATAGTAAACTATGGATGGTTCCATTGTTTACTTAGTGCTTATTTTCTGTTTTCGTTGTTCTGGTCTATTACCAAAAAAAAAAATTAAAATAATGAATTATGTTTTGACGATTTATATTTAAATGATTTATTTTTATATTTTACTAGCAGCGCCCCGCGGTTTAATCCCTGGAGTTTCTATCCAAACTTCAACCCGATCCATTCAGACGTTACGACGTGATTGAGCAAGAAACATCCTAACATCCAAACTGTCATATTTATAATTTTCGTATTATTTAATTTTTATACGAAAGTAATAGTTTCAGGTACTTTACCTATGCACCTGAAACGTAAACTCTTGTACATGTGTATTCTCCCCATTCTCACTTACGGCACCCAAACTTGGTAATTGACAATCGAGCAGAGGTTCGGCCTCGCGGTTTGCCAAAGAGCGATGGAGCGCAGTATCCTAGGTGTGAAGCTGATAGATCGTATCAGAAACACAGAACTGCGCTCTCAAACCAAAATAATTGATGTGACTCAGAAGGCTGGTATGCTAAAATGCGACTGGGCAGGACATGTCTGTCGTATGCCAGACCAGCTTTGGGCAAAAAACTGACTGGGTCCCGGAGGGTAAATGGCCACCAGGTCGGCCCAGAAAGAGGTGGAAAGTTGAGCTTAACGTCCACAACAAGGATTGGTCCACAATAGCTCTTGATAGAAACCAATGGAGGGAGGGAAGAGAAGGCTTTGCTCAACTTTGGGGCAATGTAGGCTAATATAATAATAATCTATACTAATATTATAAAGCTGAAGAGTTTGTTTGTTTCAACGCTAGTATAATAATAATTCTAATATTCTAATTTCTCATTTGTTTTCGGAAATCCAACAAGACAATTGCAATGACTTTAATTTATTTCCAGGGAACACCGGTGGTTATGTAATAATGTGGGTCGGGAAAAGGTGCATACAGTTGTTAAAGTCGTTGCTAATTTATTCATGAAAATTCATACAGTTAGTTTGTTAACGTTGCCTTTTCATTTACGGAAAATATTTGCACTGAGCGCCTGACGTGATTTTAAATCAAGCTCCTTGGTGATCGTGCGTCTGCTAAATTGATAGGCATTTATGCAGCTTGATCATTTTATTAGAAAGTCGTGGTGGCTTAGTAGCTACAACGTTCGATTTCGAAATCGTGGGGTCGTAGGTTTGAATCCTGCATGCTGGTGAAGGAAAACATCGAAAGCAACCCGGTGTACCTATTACAGAAAAACAAATTTAGGTAAAGGCCACGTGCCTTCCGTTAACCCGTACACCGCACATGGCCAGCGTGGTGGATTGTGGCCGTGACTTTCCTATTGTGAGAGAAGTCCTCGAATCCAGAAAGAAAAATCCGAATTCGAAAAGAAGTGGGAACAAGTGGGCTTAACAAATGATACAGATTTAAACGTTCGGTTACATGCATTGAAGTAAATTTCGTACGGTAACATAATAAAACAAATGAGGCCAGTAAATGGAACTCTCAAAGTACCATAATAAAACCTCTACCTCATGCGGCAAAAAAATAATTAAATTAGCATTTTTCTCAACATCGATTCTCCAGTGGTGTGGTGGTCATTTAAAACCAATTTGTTTTTGTTCAGTATCATACAATTCACGAACCACACAGTATGTAGCTTACCTAAGAAATTTACCGCAGTGCCTATTTCAATCATTTAATCAAAGTAGCACGAGCCAAAAACTTATAAACGTTATTGCGGATAATTAAACTAGTATCGAACATTTCTACATTTGTGACGTCAAAAGAACTAAAAAAAATCTAGTTTGTGATACGATGGTTTAAACACATGTAGGTGTATTTACCTATATCCCAAAAGAATTGGGTCGAATTGTTTGTCTTGTAACACACATTTTTTTATATTATGGGTATTTTTGTGGAGTTATTAGGAAATATATAGAATATACGCGGAACATTATTAGACTCAACAATGGGAATAATCTTTTCTATCCGACAGTTGCCGGCAAGTAATTGCTTTTAACGATAAGGTCGCCATTTGGTATTAAATTTTTAGGTTGTATTCTAAGTTTGTCTTTGTATTGTTTTGTTAAATTACGTGTTTAATTATCTATTTTACTTTTACTACAGTATTACATTATCTTTTCTTTGTTACGCCTTCATCCTTGAATTCACGAAAAGAAATCAGCTTAATTTTTTACATTTTGTTGTGTACAAAGTAAAATTAAATATGAAGCAGTTAATTTTTCCCGATTTTAGGGTTAGCTCCATTTGACTGTTCATGGTGATGTGCTAAAAAGTACTTGTTTAGGTCTTAGCACAGTGGGAGTTTTGAGTGAGCCTATAAATACATTAGAGTTTGTTTAGATTTGATCTATGCATAAATTAGACACTGCCAAATTTACAAAACAGATACACAAATTAATATGTTGTCAAAAATCATATTGTCTCGGGATCGTCAATAGCGCAGTAGAGGCAGACATTGAAATAGAAAAAATTCCGGGGAGCGATTTTTTTTTATGAAACGTCGGGGAGGGTGGTTGGAAGTATAAATTTCGATTTTCTAACTAATCCCGCTAGAGGGTTCGCCGCCATCTTGTTTTAAAGTGTTTGTGAAATAACTCGTTAATTTTCAACTTTAGAGCAGAAATAATGGTTACCAAAGTTGTTGGAAATTTAATTTCTCACAAGTTTGCTTCATATAGTTTTTACGCTAGGATCAATATTTGCAGAGTTATACTATCAAGTTTATCAAAAAAATCGTAATGGGTGCAATTTTATTTACTTCAACTTCGGTTCTCGCACTTTTTAGGGTTCCGTATCTAAAGGGTAAAAACGGAACCCTATTACTGAGACTTGGCTCTCCATCCGTCCGTCCGTCCGTCCGTCTATCACCAGACTGTATCTCAAGAACGGTGATAGCTAGACAATTGAAATTTTCACAGATGATGTATTTCTATTGCTGCTGTAACAACAAATACTAAAAATAAAATAAGTAAACAAAGTGCGAGAACCAAAGTTGAAGAAAATGGAATTGCACCCATTACGATTTTTTTGATAAACTTGATAGTATAACTCTGCAAATATTGATCCAAGCGTAAAAACTATATGCAGCAAACTTGTGAGAAATTAAATTTCCAACAACTTTGGTAACCATCATTTCTGCTCTAAAGTTGAAAATTAACGAGTTATTTCACAAAAACTTTAAAACAAGATAGCGGCGAACCCTCTAGCGGGATTAGTTAGAAAATCGAGATTTATACTTCCAACCACCCTCCCCGACGTTTCATAAAAAAAAATCGCTCCCCGGATTTTTTTCTATTTCAGGCTAGTTTTATGTCTATCTCGACTGTAGTACAAACAGCAAGTTAAAATTAAGCTTTCGTCAAGCCCACTCAACACTTTTGTGTAAAATGTCTAGCGGTGGACTATTTGAGCCCAGATGATGACGACTTTCTCTAAACTCAACTTCTTACTTATTATCTGACTTGGATAATTGAAAACAGACTTCGCTCAGTTGTCGTAGCATTGACACTAAAATGCAAATAATTTTGAAATGAACCTAGTAATGATAACCTAAATCTATTATTCTATAATTCGGTGTGTAATTAGTTACTTGCATTAGGCACTAGGTGTCTGCTTGCGCAATGCAATTGCAATTCCCAAGCTATTAGTAAGATTACAAAAACTTGGCACTTGCAGGTCTTGCTTTCTAGCTTCCCTTGCAGTGAATATCATTAAAAGTTAACTAGGATTATCTCTGGCCTTAATCCTAAAGCAGTTTTATCTAGACTTGATACCTATAGGTATAAGTTAATTACTTAAATATTCATGCTATATTTACAAACATTTACGTACAAAATATAGGTACACGATGACTTCCATAAGGCGAGAGGTTCGACAGGGTACCAACATTTTACCTAAACGTTTCACTTTATTTTCAGGAGATTTAATGAAGACACTCGAATGGAATAACAAAGTGTTAAGGTCAATGGTGTATACATGTCGCACCTTCGTTTCGCTGATGATTTTATTTCATTCAGCTTCTCTAATATTCAATATTCAAGATCTCTAATAAATGAGACAAGACCATTATGTCGCATTTGTTAAAATCGCTATGAAGATGAACAACTACTCAAAACGAAGGTGATGATCAACTTTCAACTAGGTTACTTTCGGTAGGCTCGCTGATGTATTCCGAGATCTAAAAAATACTGCAATGCCTGAAAACCAAGCTTTTCAACCATTACGTGTCTCTCCCACTTTTCCCACAATAGGTACTAAAGTTATCTGTCTACTATCACACACATAAACAAATATCCTTTAATTTTGAGACGTTGAGCGACAAATCACAACATAATTGTTTCTTTAATGTGTAGGTGTAGATATTGAAATGTATGATAATATTTTTCTACACCTACTAGTGGGAACAACACCTGGGGGCGCTACGACCTCTAGATGTATTTTTCTTTGATCGGATGTATTTATTCAGTCGCATAACCTATGTAGGTATAGTTATTTGTTTGTAGAGTACATAGTTTGTTATATTTAAAGTTGGTAATAGTATACAATTTAATCAGTGCTTATTTATCCAAGTACCGCGAGCGAAGCTTCGGAAGAAGTTTAAATTAAGTTTAAGGTTGTGTGCTCTTCTGAACTACAATACCTACTTACTCCCGAAGCGATGAGGTTATTTTATATGATTTTTAAAGTCGGCTGGCGATATCATATAGCTTCTTACATTTTCTTTAAATTACTTATTCAAACATTCTTAATAGCAGGGAAATTATCACGCCATTAATATTAATTTCCCAGACTTCAAAGAAATAAATAATTTCTTGAAACTGAGGAGATCCGTACGTTACTCGATATTTTTGATGCTTGTGAAGCGATAAGTGTAGTAATGAGGAATCTTGCCGCTCAAACGACGGAACAAGTTTTTTGATAATTAAGAACACACTGCTGTTTTTTTACACAAATTTTGGATTTGGCATTATCTGAACTCCGCTTATTATTATTATTAGGTCGACATGTATGTAACTTACTATAAATGTAATTTTATGGAATCTAAGGTAACTAATTTAACCATCTTCCAAGGATCTTAGCGTCATGAAAATTGGCAGCTGTAGGTACTTCTGACGTCAATACAATAATATTATTATGGTACTGTCGAACTAATCTGATGATAGAACCGGAAGACATGAACTGGAACTTTACGATGGAACATCGTATCATAGCTGTGTTTGGATTTGTTAGCAAAATCTTGTAATGAAATTTGACCACGATTAGGTTTCCAGGTCTGATTCATGAACCCGGAACATAAGCAAGCGTGTTTTTCTAGTGTTTTGAAATTATTAATTATTTTATCTGTAAATAGATCTTAGAGAGTTAAGGCCATAAATCACCACGCTGGCCCAGTGCGGGTTGGTAGATGACACATAACTTCGAAAGATTCTAGGTATATGCCGGTTTCCTCACTATGTTATCCTTCACCGTTATAAGTTAGTGGCATTACGCACATTTGAAAATACAGTGATACGCGTGGTTTTGAACCTAGGGTCTCCGGATTGAAAGTCGCCGTTCTCCCGACTAGACCAGCCGTAACTTTAATTGTAAATAAGATAGAATTTACATATAAGCGCATCTAAAGTTTTTTTGCAAAATGGGCGTTATTGAGACCAAAAATAACACGTCTCGTAGTAGGTGCATCAACGGCGCGCGTAGCATGTTTTGTAGCGTCTGCTGTAATCAATCTGCTTTTGGAACATTTTCCGGTAAACATCTTGAGCTGGTAGTAACCAACTAACAGCCAACATTTACTTAAACGGATATATTCAAGAAATAGATATACTCGTATCATGACTGCCCTTGTGGCTTAGTGGGTAGTAGCTCTGCCTGCGAAGCCGAGGGTCGTGGGTTCGATCCCCACCCAGTGCAAATATTTGTGTGATGAATTCAAATGTTTGCACTGTGTCTGGGTGTTTCTATGTATAATAAGTATGTATTTAAAACTATATAAGTATTATATCAGCTATCTGGCCGCCATCACACAAGCTTTGCTTAGTTTGGGGTCAAATGGTGTTGTGTGTGAATTGTCCACCAATATTTATATTTATAGAACAGCACCAAAAAGGACCTTCAAAAATGTATCCAATTAACTAACGACAACGCGATCAGATCTTCAGCTTTTCGAAAAGTATTTTTTCCTAATATTACTGAAACAATTACGCTAATGGGTATCAGACCAACTATTCTTATTAAGGACGTGCCTAGTTCAAATAAATATACCCCGTTCGTGCCCACATGATCTATATTGTCACAAATGGTCAACCACGTTTTATAAAGCTAGTTGACTTCGGGTTTGAGGCCATTTCGCACAGATCTTGTCAGTGTAAAAAGCTCCGAGAAAAAGATTTCTTGTGTCGTAACGAAAGGCGAGAAAAATTTCAAATCCGTAATTATTTATCTTAGTAGGTATATATAAATCTCCTGTCACGATGTTTGTCCGCAATGGACTCCTAAACTACTTAACCGATTTCAATCAAATAATGCACACCGTGTATAATTTGATCCAACTTGAAAAATTGTGTAGTTTTTATTTCATTTATCAACTTAATAGTCTATAAGTGACAACATCCGAGCGATGTCGGAACGGGCCGTTAGTAATTATTTGCTACTATTATCGATTACATATTTATTTAGCTTACTATTATCATTGATTTCCTGATCCATATTTAAGTAAAATTAATGTAATATATGAATGACAATATTATTGTAAATAATTTGAAGTAAATAAATTATGCTGCTTATATATTATTACAGAGCTTCCTTATCTACTTGTGAAATTACTGAACAAATAAAAATGTGTTAATAATTTTGCATTATTTCAAGAATAGGTACTTGAAATGAACGTTATTTTTGTCGCGTCACTAGCATTTTTGTACTATTAGTAGTTGACATGAAACGACATAACAACTAGTAGTTATTAGGCATTTCGTAGATGAGTTCATGTTTTGTTGAGGTGTGTAGCATTTGTCTTAGTTTGTGTTTATACAAACACAGATTTGTTGCTCTTGTTGAGTTTACAAATGTGTTCAAATATGTATAAGTTCTCCCCGCGCCCCGCCAACAACGTGAAAAAGTTTGTTCTCAATCTCAAGCGAAAGGTCTTGCGTCCTCCTACAGTAAATCCTCAGTGTAATGGGTTGATTAATCTAACAGGTTGATTCTTTTTTTTCTAATTACTACCTGTTGACGGTAATGTAACCATCCATTTTGGCCTTAGATTGTTTAGAAGTTGACAGATATATCGGAAATAATATAGGAGAAAAATATTTAAAAGATTTACCTAAAAACGGACTGGACGGGAAATAAAACACTTCAGCTAAAGATATAAACGGTGTTTATTTACACGTGTGTCGGTCATAACAAAAATAACAAAATACAACTATTAACAACAACAAGTTAGTAAGGTTTAGTGTCCCTTCTTGAAGCCCCAGTGCTTGTGGTCTTCGTGGCCGCCTTTCTTGCCGTGTCCGCTGTGATGGTGGTGATGTTCATGGTGGCCACCTTCGTCGTGGTGTCCTTTGTGGTCGTGGTGATGTCCACCCTTCTCGTGGTGGCCCTTCTTGCCGTGGTGGTGCTCGTGGTGGCCGCCGTGCTTGTGTCCTTTGTGGAAGTGACCACCCTTCTTGTGTCCGTGCTCGTGATGATGTCCTCCGTGACCTTCTTCGTATCCAGATTCACCATGCTTATCGTGGAAGTGCTTATCCTTCTTGAATTCGTCTACTTTGTGAACGCCATGGTGGCCTTTCGTCGAGTGGCCTTTGTGGTAATGTCCCTTTTCTTCGAAGCCGTGTCCTTTCTCGCCCTTTTCTCCGTGATGATGCTCGTGGTGGTGTCCATCATCGTGATGGTGTCCCTTCTTGTGGCCACCATGTTCGTCGTGGTGTCCTTTGTGACCTTCGTGGTGGTGGTGTCCTTTCTTGCCGTGTTCGTGATGGTGGTGTCCCTTGTATCCTTTATGTCCCTTACCGCCGTGGTCGTGGTGATGGTCTGCATGGTGCTCATGGCCGCCGCCCTTGTCCCACTTGCCGCCGTGGCCGGTGGCGGCGGCGTCCAGGTCCGCGTCACGTTTCTCCCGCAAGTTGCGCGCTTGCACCACCGCCAAAAGGGCCACCACGCTCAGAATTAGAGCTGCCTTCATTATTGCTGACCACGGACTGCCTCTGTTGAAAGTGTGTTTTGTTATGATAGATATTAATGTCGACCACAAGGTTTTATAGATACTGGCTCAGGTTTTCTCGGCAGTTGTATTAAGCAACGATTGCATTTCTACTTCGGTATATACTGTAGTGACATTGAATTCTGTCAAGGTCAGATAGTCTGCTCAGTAAGCGTGTTAGCGCGGCGAACTTTCCTTCGATCTTCTGTAGCCTTTTCGCTGTGTAACTAAACTTGGCGCCTATGTTATCGTTTGCAATTTAAAAGTTTTTTCCGTAGTTTAGTATCATACCTTACACAGATGTAATTTGTAAATTTAAAATCTCATTATGTGTTTTAACATAGCGCATTCATAATAATTTTTTTTTTAAATAAAGAGTGATGAGACGAGCAGGACATGTGCTTGATGGTAAGCAACATGCCTGCCACATAACAGCACAGTGACACGCAGCTATTGGAACATGAAGAGTACAAATCATTACCTAGCACTGCACTGCGCTCGTCACCCAGATATCTAAGATATTTTATCTCTAAGCCCAGTAATTTCTCTGGAAACATTGCCCTTCAAACCGAAACACAATAATGTTTGCACATTACTGCTTGGCGGTAAAATAACTGGCAAAGGTGAATTACCTATATAAAGCATATAAGTAATTCATGAATACTAATTTTATTTCAATATCGTTATGTATCAAAACAATAATTCTTAACGTATTTGGTACAAAACATAATATTTTCAAGTTCGAAATAATGCTGCGTCACAATAACAAAGGCCATCTCAGGATAAATAAATAGTACGTTTCGTACACAAACCCTATTAGATACCTACTTGCAATGTTGGTTAGTCCAGTGAAGTATTGCTTGGTTACAATGTTGGTTAGTCCATCCTTATACCCGGCCCATATCTTTCGAATCGTAGTAGGCAGTAGAAATTCGTTTAGAATCTGTATTGTTTCAGTGAATTATCGAAACATTATATAAATGAAGTAGAAAAAAAATGCATAGTTATATTTTTTTAAAATAAAGAGTGTCGAGACGAGCAGGACATGTGCCTGATGGTAAGCAACATATGCTGTTATGTAGCAACATAACATTACAGTGACACGCAGCTATTGGAACATGAAGAGTCCAAATAATTACCTAGCACTGCACTGCTCTCGTCACCCAGAAATCTAAGATCATACATCAAACAAATTTTTCACAAGATTTTGTACCTATTAGCGCCGTAGGGAAAACGACAACAGCATAAAATTGAAAATCACTATTAGGCTTATCTTGTTATATAAGATATCAATACAAACATTAGTCAAATACGAGTCAGTGGCATAGTGTGAATTTTACATACAGTAAAGAGAAATTATGTCAAAATCATAATATGCTATGGTATGGAACCGTCACACGTCGCGTCGATGCGAACTCACATTTAAAAGGCTTATTGAAAAGTGGGGTGCGTAGTTCAGGAACCTCCACTTCTTGTTACACCCTATCACACAACAACTTGCCTCGGTAGTATCTTGTTGTGTAATGGGGAATCCCTGCAGAGACTGGGAACTTCTACGCGCGCTCCTCTCCCTCTTGAGCACTTGAGCAGTACGTGTAGAGGTTTGGGAGATGGACTGGAAGACTTGGGAAGGTTACTCGGCTGTTATATCGGCCAAGTAAAATTCCTAAGTCTTCCAGATGAGGGTCCTCCACGAGCACTCTGATTAGCAGAGCGCTCAGTGGAAGGACAAAGGTCATATTGCGGTCATACCAGTAGAACCGCGGCTATCTCTAGCTGCGGTGGTGATGGTGGACCTCTCGCTGCCGACCATCTTAGCCGAGATCTTAGCCACTTAAACGTATACTCGTACATGTAAACCATTATCTTGAATCACTCTATCTAGTGAAAAACCGCATCGAAATCTGTAGAACAAAGTAATTTCCCGCTTTCTGTCTGTCCCTAAATATGGTTAGGTCTTTAAAACTACCAAACAGATTTTGATGCGGTTTTTCATTTAATAGATAGAGTATATATATATATATATATATATATATATATATATATATATATATATATATAATAGGTTCGTCTATTAATTTCGGGCTCTAAATTACACTTGAAACATGTGTGTGCTTAAGACCGTATATCACAGACTGAAGCGAAACCTTTTTGACAGATGATGATTAGACGATCACCTTGATTCAACTTTTTAGTCGGATGTTGCAGTATAGTGTCCTGCTATATGTCCTGCTTGCGGACAGTTACTAGCCCAGGACCCGTGGCGCAATTTTTACAATTGATAAAGCTAATTTTGTGTGAATAGCTTCATTTTGATGAAACGCACAACAATTTCGTGTAAAAAACTCTCGATTGCTAACAGCCTATAGCTATAGCTAGGATAAAATATTTCTGGGAGGAGGTAATGTACCACGCAATTTGTAGGACAATATGACTTTTAATTACTTTTAATATTCTTTAATGTTATTAATTTATATTACTAAGGAGTGATGATAAAATTATATTATATCATCACTCCATCTAGTCTCAGGGCATCCTAAATTACGTTTACCGATTCGTGGCTTCCACTCCAGAACCCGTCTACTCCGACGGTCATCGGGTCAGCTACAGATGTGACCGGCCTACTGCCGCTTCAGTTTGCTAATACGCTGAGCCATGTCGGTGACTTTAGTTCTCTGACTTACCTACTTGATTGCGGATACAATCCCTCAGAGAACCTCCAAGCATAGCCTTTTTTGTAGCTCGCTGAGCGCCTTTGAGCTTACGGACCATTTTCACTGTCAGTGTCCACATTCCAGCACCGTAGGTCATCGGGTAGAACGCACTGATTGTACATTTTTATCTTGAGCCTTTGTGGGATGGGTAACGAGAAGACTCGACGAAGTTTTCCTAATACTAAAATTTCTAATACACAAAATTCCTAATGCAAAACTAGATTCGAACTGGTAAACGTTTTTCTGAACAATTTCAAGAGTGATTCCAGAGAGGAAATCTCATACATAATTATTAAAATAGAAAGAAATGATAATGTTATTTTAACAATATACCTACCTAGTTTATGCCACTCAGCAATATTGTAGTTTTACATAAGTAATGAAGATAAGAATTTTTAAACCCGGTGAGCCGGGTAAAAAACAAGGAGGTGTTTTTTTAGTTTTCTCAGAACACAAAAAAATTTAAAACCATACATACTCTTTATAATTTTAGTATCTGTTACGAGTGTTACATAAAGGAGACGATCCAACATTACCCGGGGTGTATATATAACATGGGCCACAACAATCTCGAATAGTTAACTGTTTAAAAGGTGTAACGAATTTTCACGTAGATGCAGCGGTTCTGGAGATTAGCTCAAACATATCTTCTATATATATAAAAATCATATATTTATATATATAAAAATAATATATTTTGTATGCGTTTGGGTAGGGCCCTGGAAGGTTTAGATTCACAAATCAGCCCGGCAGATGGCGCTGCAGTTGATATCTAGGTTATTATTCGAGCGAAGCCGGAGCGGGCCGCTAGTTATGTATAAACAAACATCTGAAAATGGGATTCTCTGTGTATGACGTAATAGCTGAGCAGTTAACTTAGGTGGGATTAAAAAAGTTATGTGTTGAACCAGACAACACATTTTTTTTAGCTTTGAATCATAATATTCCGAGAGTTACTAGCAAATGTTGGGTTAGTATTTGAGGCAATAATAGGAGAACTATGTGACAGTGTTCAGTTTGCCTCATATACTCGTACCTACCTACCCAAATGTTGTTACCAGCTCTCGGAAAATAACTTTATAATTATAAACTAGCAAAACAGTCTAGAATGTGAACAGAGCACACTGAGTGACAAGCACAATCCATAAATAAACGGTTCATGTATATATTCTACTTCTCATCAACGGGAAAGTTTAGTGGACGACTTTGTTATTTGTGACACGATTTTTTAAAACTATTAGGCTTGCACTTGACCGCCATCTTGCCTGATGTTAAGCGACGATGCGGTCTACGATGGACCGTCCTTAACAACGAAAAATCGGTTCACTCTCTATTTGAACACACTAAGATTGTAACTATTGCGAATAACCCACTCAGGCTACGCATTCCATAATCTAGACATATTTATCACAAATGTAGAGCTAAATCTCTTCGTTCAAGTCTTTGAACTAATACGATGATTGACCTGTTGGTCAATCTGGTCTGGATGGATAAGTCGACCTTTAAAATCAATTAACAAATACTTACTACAAAAAAAATGCGTCTCTGCGCCCATCAGTACATCTAAAATGCACCTGTGCTCGAAATTCTAGTCACTTTTGCTCACACTCGACTTATAAAGAAATTTTCCTGTGAGTTTGTTGAGTACCAAAAATCCCTTTTTCGTGGCGAAAATGTAGATATTTTATGTATTTATTACTTCAATGTTATGAACAACTCCAATGTCATTAGAAACCCCAAGAGGGTATCTTTTGGAGTTGGGGCACAGGTTCAGGGAGGATTGGAAAGCAAACTTCCCACTCCGGCTCGTTCCTGGAGCAAACGTTTACTACCACTCAGCGTGGGAAAGTGGCCAGCGTCATAGGCACCTTAGCGCTGGCAGTAGGTATGTAGGTATAAATTATTATTAATTTTGACCTGTTTAGTTTAAGGTTTCATGACTTTGTATTTGTTCAATTCTGGAAGACCAAAATCGCCGGATTGTACGTATTATTTTACTAATAATTTAGCTTATTTGTTAATGAAATAATCATATGTTTTCAATTTCATTAAAATCGTTTAGTTTTAATAAATAAAGCGTTATTATAGCGTTATTATAACGGTACCATCAGATAAATAATGCACATTTAGTGTTCTGAGAAACAGGGTGCTGATTTCAACACTTACATGGTTATTATTTTATGTCTGAATCACATAGACAAAAAATGGCAATAGGAAACCATCAAAATGTGGTTTCTTGTATTTGTTTCAGTATACTCGACTCACTCCAATTACGAATAATGTTTTCGTTCGTTCCAATTTCCAGGGTTTAATTAACCGCAGCTTACTTTCAACACTTCGTCAATAGCTGAACCAGTAGCGGAACACGGTACCTACAATATTATAAGTGGGAAGAATTAAATACACAGATGTTTTTCTATCAAATATTATTCTTCGAAGTATAAAAAACAACAATAACACTCATTTCTAACAACGCAACAAATAACAAAGGTGTACAAAGTCGTAGACTAGTGCCCTTTCTTGTGTCCCCAAGACTTGTGATCCTCATGTCCTCCCTTCTTGCCATGGTCGTCATGGTGGTGCCAGTGCTCATGATGGCCACCTTCACCGTGGTGGCCTTTGTGGTCGTGGTGGTGGCCGCCGCCCTCGTGGTGGCCCTTCTTGCCGTGGTGGTGCTCGTGGTGGCCGCCGTGTTTATGCCCCTTGTGGAAGTGACCGCCCTTCTTGTGGCCACCTTCATGGTGGTGTCCGCCGTGATGTTCTTTGTAGCCCTTCTCGCCATGGTGGTCATGGAAGTGCTTGTCCTTCTTGAACTCATCGTGTTTCTCGACGCCGTGGTGTCCCTTCGTGTCGTGTCCCTTGTGCCAATGGCCGTGTTCCTCGTGTCCGTGTCCGTCCTCGCCCTTCTTCCCGTGGTGGTGATGGTGGTGGTAGCCGTCGTCGTGGTGGTGGTGTTTCTTGTGTCCGCCGTGCTCGCCGTGGTGGCCCTTGTGCCCCTCGTGGTGGTGGTGGCCGTGCTTGCCGTGGTGGTGTTCGTGGTGTCCCTTGTGCCCTTTGTGGTCGTGTCCGCCGTGCTCGCCGTGGTGGTGTCCGTGGTGCTCGTGGCCGCCTCCCTTGTCCCAGTGGTGACCCGAGGCCGCTGTCTCCAGATCCGCGGCGCGCCGCACCCTCGTGTCGCGGCTCGAAGCGAGCGCCGCGAGGGCCACTAGGCCTGCCAAAACTAGCAGGCTTCTTCCCATGGTTGATGTCGCTTGTTCCAGTTGTGAATGATAACTGCATCGGTGACAATGAATTTATATACCAACTACAGAAACGGTTAGGTAAGATCACTATGTTCGATAGTGTCAAGGTTGCATCCGCGACTGATTTCTACTTCCTTCCAGTTCAGACGATATCGTTGACGGCGCTTGGTGATAATTTGATCGGTCACAGAGTTCATGTAAACAAGTTTTGTCGATGCTAATCGTAATCATCGTCTACGTACCTTCTGTGTTTCTTCCATTTTGATAGATTGTTCTGTGAAGCAAAAAATGGCAAGTATACTAAACCTGTTAAAGGAAAATTCTCTCGCGTAATTACAAACGCTCAGTTAAATAATACACGCACACATGAATGGTCGGTAAGTATTTGTTCATTTATTTTTCCACTTCATTTGTTTTATAATACGCATGTGTTGAGGCTTGTGTACCCACGGCATTCAAATGTTTGTTTGTAAAACAGGTTGGCACTGTTGTAGGCATTCTCTCGCGGTTTTACCCTTTTCTGAATTCAGCTGCGTAATGGAAAGCCTTTGTAAATCATGGTCATGTGATTTACAAAGTCTTTCTCTGGCGTCCGACTGTGTGTGGTAATGCTTTGTGTGTTGCTCGTTTGGCTTATAGTATTTACTAACACTATAGCCAAACGGCTTATATTTTCAACGAAAATTGAGTATTGAATATACATTCGATACTCTATTTTCGTAAAACTTCAGTAAAGTTTACTTGATTTTTGAACAAGAACTACTCATAGAAAAACAATAATACTCCCATAAAACAATACACATATAACAATAATACTTGTCAAAAAAATCAAGTTTCGCAACTCAGTTGTTCTACTGTTAAAAAGTTGTGCGATGTTGAAAACTATCTCACAAAATACCTACAACCTACGTATATAAATTAGATTGCTTAGTGCGATTGTCAAGTCAATTTAAACATTTTTTTTTTAAATATAGGTATTGATATAGTTAGTTTAAGATGTTGTTAGGTTTGATAATTACGTAACAACTTATGACAGAAGGTCACTTAAGTAGGGACTGAATAAATTGATAACCAACCGACTTGGTATTACATGGATCTCACAACTTTTTAACAGTAGAACAACTGAGTTGCGAAACTGTTTTTTTTGACAAGTAATACTGTTTTTTATGGGATATCATTTATTTTTGTAGATAGTCCTACTTAGGTATCCTAATTATTCACCTATTATTCCATTACATTATAGGTACCTACATACATAATATACAGCGGAACAGATAAATTAACTGCAAATGTAATATTGTCTTTATTATATTACTAGCTGTTACCTGCGACTTCGTCTGCGTGAAATAAATATTAAGGTAATTCAGGCAGTATTTGTAAAATAAAGTAAAGAAGTTTTCACTTCAAAAAAAAAGTGGCGATAGCACGCCGCCTTGAGAGACACCAGCATTAGTACTACACCAAGACGATAGTACATCGTCGAGGTGAATACGTTGTCGGCGTCCATAAAAGTAACTATGAAACCAATTTATTTATTTATTTAATTGATTACTGATGGAGATAATTATGTTAATAGAGTGCAGTATCGCTAGCAAGATATCGAAATCGACGGCGTTAAAGGCGTTACTGAAATTTAGCAGCCAGCCTGCCATCGTCCATACCTTTGCGAATGTCGTCGGTGATCTTAACAAGGGCGGACACAGTGCTACGCCCAGGACGGAAACCGGATTGGAAATGGTTTAGGAGGTCTTGGCTATTTAGGAATCGGTTGATTTGTGATCCAATGCCTGCTTGGTCACTGAAAATTCTGGCTTCTAGTTTTATCCACAACAAAGTTATACGCGGGTCGAAAATGGCCTGAACTGTTTCATAACTGTTCATAACTGTTTAAAGAATATAAGCGACTTTCCAGTTCCAAAAACCGTCAGACAGCTTAGGACATTCTTGGGTATGCTTAATTTTTACCGGCAATTTTTGCACAATGCCACCCAAACCCAAGCTCCTCTTAATGCCCTTCTAACCAGTTCCGTCAAAGCTTCACATTCTGTCGACCACACTGGAGATGCTTTTATAGCTTTTGAACAGTGCAAAGCTAGTCTTAGTCAGGCTGCACTTTTAGCTCACCCAGATTGCGATGCTAAGCTTGCTCTTGTTACTGTTGCTTCTGTCCTAGCCCTAGGTGCAGTTTTACAGCAGTACAAGAACAAGGCATGGCAACCTCTTGCATTTTTCTCCAGAAAACTCAGTGCAGCTCAGCAGAAGTACTCGATCGGTAGCTTCTAGCCATCTATGAAGGTATTAAGTACTACCGTCATATGCTTGAAGCCAGGCACTTTACTGTTTACACTGTTCATAAGCCGTTGTGTTTCACGTTCCACGAGCGTAAAAACAACTGCTCACCACGCCAGTATAGGCATCTAGACCTAATTTCTCAGTTCACAACAGACATTAGACATTCAGCATATATCCGGCAAAGATAATGTTGTCCCCGATACTTTAAGTCGTGTCGATGAACTTCAGAAACCAGTCAATTACGAACTGCTGGCTAAAAGTAAAATTTCAGACCCCGAACTGACACAACTCCTAAGCGAAGAGTCGTCACTTCGGCTCAAGAAGATGACTTTGCCATCATGTGTCACGCAGACTCCAATTGGATCGAGTCGTTACCTCTAGTCTAACTCGCATCAGGTCAGCATTTAAGGAGGATATTAAAGCCTCTTCTGCTGAATTGCTATATGGCGAGCCTTTAAGACTACCCGGCCAATTCTTCCAAACCGTTGAAAGTGGTACTACGGACATTACCGAGTTCACTGCTCAATTACGCAATTTTGCGGAGGAATTGCAGCCAATTTCAGCATCACGTCATAACAAAAATAAAATCTTTGTTTATACGGACTTGGCGACTTCTAGCCACTTCTTTCTAAGAGACGATGCGGTTAGAAGGTCTCTCCAACCTGTATACTCAGGCCCGTTTCAGGTTTTAGAACGGAGTGATAAAGTGTTCAAATTACTCATCAAAGCACACCCCGGACACTCGGCCTAAAATCTATACAGACGGTGCAGTTGACATACCTACACTCACACAACTACGCATATGTCGTTCGAACACATTTACGCATGTGTGCGTGTCATCTAGGGTTACTAAATTATTTTATGGAATAGCTATGACCCGTGAGTTCACCTGCCTGTGTTAAGTGTCCTATAATCTTACCTAGTTAGTGTTCGATCTTTAATGTAGGTAAATATAACTTTCATCAACAATCAGTTTGCTTATGCTGAAACCAGTCGGTTGCACCCGAACCGACTCATCCAATAGCGGTCCCGCTACCGAATGGTTCGGAATCTGCGATTCACAACGCCAATCGGATTGGCGTAAAATGTCGTGAATGTGAATGTAAAATGCGTATTTTGTCCCACATATCTAGCTATATCTAAGTAAGTTTAATGTTTGTTAAATCACATGCCGTACACCGGCAAGGTGCTACTTTTATAAACACCTACGGGGTCTGCGTTGTCATTATAGGGATTGGGGACCAATAAGTTCTGGCAGAAGTACATTTAAGTAACCTTTCCTTCATCTATAGATAGAACTAAAGTCGAACAGATAGGTACGAAAATACTGTTTCTTATACAAGGACCAGAGGGGTTCGTGGGTCACCCCTTTTGGGCTGGCACTAAGTAATTTTATAGACGCACGCACTTATCACACGGTCTTCTTACTTAGTTAGCTCCGACTATGTTTGTGACCACCACTGACCACTGGGGCCAAAGTTGTTTCCGCTCTTGCTGTTATATCGTTGTTTGACGTGATGTCTCGTATCTCCAATGTTTCTTTGTGGTTTCTTGGCTTTTTGCTCAAACAACAAACATGTTTCATATTTTCATCTCAAAAAATAAACAATATCAACAAATCAAATGTGGCAATAATCTATTTCTAGCAATTCTTTTGAGCACAAACTGCCAACTTTGAAAATTTCATAACCCAAAATTCCAAAAACTAAACACAAATTACACACTAAAGTTAATAAAAATTCATTTACTGTCCATAATCTTACAGAAATATTGAGAAAAACAGAGAAAAATCAAGTAAATACAATAATCTGAAAATCGTATTTAGCTATCCACGACAAAAAAGCTGTCCGAATCCCATCCGATTAGAAAACAGCTGGTAGTCGGTTGCAAACGTCAAAAGTAATCGGAATTGGCGTTGAGAATCGCAAAATGCCCGAACCAGTCGGTAGAGGCCAGTTTCCGTGGATCAGCCCGACCCGAAAGGTTTCAGAATCGCTATGCAGAATAGCTTAGTAACACAGTTTATAAAAATGATTCTGAGATGAAAAAATTGGTACCTAAATTTAAATAACACAGCAACACAGCGTCATGGTCGTATTCTCATAGAAAATTGTCGTCCGATATAACCCTTCGTTGAGGGCTTCTCGCGTCCTTGCGGGGTAGGAAGCTTGAAACTGGCGGGGGGTGGGGAGTGTCCGTTCTATCTGTATTATCTATTCTATGATCAAAGGCAAATCAGTCACAGTATCAATATACCGCATAAAACCAGCCTATCTACTTGTCGAGTCACCAACACCTAAAATCATTAACACTGTCCCACCTGTTCCACCTGTAGTTCCCGAGGAACGTAGGTACAACATCTAACCCACCTGCGAAGTTCACTCGTTCTGGTCGGCATATACATTTTCCAGATCATTATCGTCCGTAGTGACGGCCTCTGGGCGGTAGTGATGTGGCGTATACTTTATATTTACCTAATAACTTTTTAATCACGCGCCGCTCAGGCCACTTGTAAATATTTCACTTATGAATTGTTTGAAGTTTAACGTCAGATTTTTTTTATATGATATGTCTACGAGTATGTATTAATAATTAATCATTGATTTTGTACTTGATGAAATAAACATAATACTAAACAACAGATTGTATTTAAATTGGACCATCGGCGAATACCGCCATACCTCATCCCCATAGTACTGATAGATTTCATAAATACCAAACAAGCATGCTTTCATAGCCAAGAAACGAAAAATTGTTACAACTAGGCCCCCTGCTCCCCTAATCAGAAAATCTTGACATAGAAATATGAACAGTTGATATTGTTATTTGTATTTTTTTTCTCTATAGGTCTACTAATATTATAAAGCTAAAAAGGTTTTTTGTTTGAACGCGCTAATCTCAGGAAGGGGTCGTGAGTCGTGAATGGCCTGATTTGTTACGAGAAAAGGTACGGCCGTGCCGCTTTTTTGCTCGGCTTGGAGAGGGCTCTGGCGTGCTCCCAGATTACACGACGTTCGATATAATTTAAATTTTACAGTGGGGCTTCACTTTCTTCGAAAGAAGTTACATGGCGTTCCGTTACAATTCTGTTTGAATGTGTCTGGGTATCTGGACCAGACGATTCATGAAAATCGGAGTTGAATCCGCTTCAACTTCTTCATTTAGGTTTTTCCTGTATATTCATTTCATCACTCCTTAGTGATATTCGAGTTAACGAATTATAAATCATGTTTTTCTCTGCCATATGCCAATTAAATTAAACAGTAAGCCTGTATAAATTTGGAAAGGGCCACTCTTAATTCATAGTAATTATGAGCAGCTTTTTCATTGGGACATAACATAGAACATTGGCATTGGGAAGAAAGTCCACTATTCTACATTTTCCAGCTTTGTACTGGAAATTTCCGTAATCTATACACCTACCCATATTTAGCGCTTCACTTGTAAATCGACTGCAAATTTTTAAGCGATTACCGCGGTTAATCAATGGGCGTCACGGTCAGGGTCAGCCAGTAGTGGTGTTTCCAACTGAGTGCTATTGCCCCGTAGGTTCCATGACACATACAGTGTACAGTGCTGTGCTAGTTTCAATGTATTTTTTATGTGGAGGAAATGCGTATAAATGTCGCAGCTGGATTGTATAATTCGCCGTATTACATTACGGCTAGCCGTTTTAAAAAACAGGGCCGTTTTGTAATGCGGGGGTCCGGATTGTCATTGCGATACGTTCTTCAATAAGGCGGCCCACGTTTAGCCGCATTGTATTACTGCTTAAATTGTAGGGTGACCATACGTACCAAATAACGCTTTACAAAACAGCCCTACTTTTCAAAACGGCTAGCCGTAATGTAATACGGTGGATTATACAATCTGGCTGCGACATATACATGCCCTTCCATCTAAAGTGGACGCTCGGGCTGTGTCGGACTCTACCATGGTGCCAACTGTCCCGATTGAAACCTCCACCGGGTTACACCTTTGCCGCGTATGGCGGGAACGCGGGAATGCTCGCTCATTCTTTCGCAAATTCGTCCCGCCTGCCGGTTACCGAGCTCATCTCGACGTTCCCACTGCTCCGGAATCAGCCATTCGACAATAAGATTCCATGAAAGGAACTTGTTGACTGATCCCCATGGAACACCACGTGGAGTTACAGTGCCTCGTTCCCCCAGTTTCAATGTCTACTACAACTACTCTAAGCCGCCAGAAACAACACAACTCAGAAACGCATAGGAATAAAGACCAAGTTTCTAAAAAAAATTAAAGCTCATTATTTTTCTGGTTTGTAATTCAAATTAGATTGAGTCTTATTGGATCATATCAGATTTAACACTATTTTTGGTGAGGGCTATTGATCCAATTTAAATACTTACTTGTCTAAATATCTAAATATGTACACATTAGGTTTGCTATCGTCTTTGTACTGTACATTATGTTGTATGTACTTTATCTTTTAAGCCCATCCTAGCTCTTTCCTCGGAAGAAAATACGAAAGAGAAATGAAGCTCATTATTATCTCGATTACTCCCTAACACCGACAATATGTTCGTGTCCTTTCTTGCTACCTGCAAGCTTAGAGCACAGGGTTCTTCGGCGTAAAATAAAAGAATACCTTCATTATAAGCACTTATACCTCCTAACATATCTCATAACTCAGGTACATGATCTATGTCGAATATAACAGGCTGCAAAAAACAATAATAGCTATTGCTTGTTTGTTCTTCCAATCTCCATTCTTACTACTATTATTTATTGAGTTCGTTAATCGTTTAGTTAGTTCCACTCCGAATACAGTATCAGATAAGCATAATTTTTCGTACCATAATAACAATGAGGCACTAGTTATTTTTAACTCGGAAGTGTTTTTACAAATCGCGGCACACGTATCTCGTATAGGCAATCTTAAGGTTAGGCTCGAAGTAAAAGTTGTAGATGATGAGGATAATGACTCAAATCTAAATTCACAGTTAATAGGGAATAATTCTGGTTAGCACTAATTTCAAATATGTTACGAAGGAGCGGAAATAATGTTAATGTTTTGTTACTTGCTATTACGTTTTGGTGTTTCTAACAGATTTAGAAGTCTTTGGGTCTATTTGTTGTGAAAAGTTATTATTATTTTAGCATTTTTATCATAAACTAGCTGAACCCGCTACTTCGTTCGAGTACGTTGATCTTGCGACCTTATTAGTACATTAGTAGTACTTAAGTAAAAATATTTGGATGGGTGGCCATTACACAAACAGAGTGAATTTGTTTTTCCACACAATAATATATTTATTCGAGTTGAGCAACTTCATATTTTATACTTTTAGCAACATCAAACATACTCGTAGTAAGGTTGTGGAGTATCGAACATAGCCGCAGTGTTAAGTTTGTAGGATTTTTATGGGATATATTACGAAGAGTATGTAGCTGATGTGCGTGATCTGATACTTACCTAATTATTTAATAGGTTATAGACTTATTAGCCGATATGATATTTTAGACTCTAAGCCATGTGTGTTTCAAATGTCAATCTAATTGGTAATGTCGTTCTGTCGTTAATATTTGTTTCGTTAGGGCCCATGGTATACCTATCATCTCGGAAAAAGCATGAGACTATAAACTATCTGTGTTTCAAATTTCAACCAAGGTATGATACCTTTACATAATATACATATTGTTAGGAACTTCACCTAGGCAGAGGGCGGAGCGAAACATGGTGTGACGCAACTAAAGAGGTTTCATGAGGATAGCTGCCGCCTCCTTGGAACCTAACTTCTTTTCTGGAATCTTGATCTTTTTTTTTTTGGAGGGACGCTTGTCTGGGTTGGACGTGCTTAAGATATAAAGATTTATTATTTTAGTAATTACTGTGATTTTGTGTAATAATTTATAAATTGATAATAGAAACTGGTGTGATTTGTTAAATTGTTGTTTTAAAAATATGACACCACTTCTGGTTCCTAAAATCAGAAGTGGGATTCGAAAACCGCTCACGTAACTGCTGGCTATCACCGCAGTCTTTTGTTTTTCACTTTTTCATTGTAAAAATGTGTTCTGTGCCTACCATCTTTGTGTGCGTATTTATTTTTCTCATCATTTTATTTTTGTTAACATACGTAAGTAAATTTGTTTTTATTATGTCGGATCGAGCTTCTCGGTCTAAAGACACATAGACCTCAAACCCGATCTCGAGAAAATAGCACATATAATTATGTTCTAGTTTCAATTGTATGGTTAGATTAACACCTAGAGGATAGATTAACGACTTCGGCATACGCATTTAAAGCACGTCCAACGCCGGAACGCCAGGTTTCTACGCCACTGGTCGTAGATGGCAAGCTCAGCAAGTTTGGTGAGTCCGTTCCAACTTATACTGATAACAGCGCGTATTGAGCCATGAACGCTCTTCTTTGCTGTATTGAAACCTAGTCGTTGCTACATTTCAATTTTGATTCGAACGTTCACGATTTTGATGTTTAGATAGACTATGGATGTGACCTCAATCGTTGGAGCGACCACGAGTGCTAGTCGCGGATTGGAAAGTATCTTAAGGAGGATGCATGGTTAAACGATAGGATTTCCGATAATCGCACTTGGTTCAATTTTAAGACTGAATTTCGGTCAGTCTCCCCGCAAAATTCAAATGTCGCTGAAAATTTGTTTAAAATACCGTCTACTTACTCATCAATTTGCCCTATGTACTATGCCCTAATATTGTTAAAGGTCTATCGAATGACTTCAAAACGTCATATTGTTTTTCGGAGAATTACTGACCTACGAGGTGAGGCCGCGATGTTTGACGCCAATTACAACTTAATGCGTTAGCTGAATTTATTTTGTTAAACCAATATAAAGCCAAAAATGATCTGTAAAATATCCCCGAATTGACCCGCTTTTGTGAAACTCTGTTCTGATCACGTAAACGTTCACTCAGTATCTCCACAGCGCGCAGGTTTCAGTCACATGTTACAAATTTTACTGTTGGTCATCTACAACATACAACCTTGTTGATTGTTGACCTAAAATGATGAATGCGGATATAAAATCAACATTTATAAATTGTCTAACATTTCACCGTTCATGTGTACGAATTGTAAAAAAAAGGGTCTGTTACACGATTAATTAACGCTATGTTAAGCGTCGCACTGACTCTAAGACACCGAACCAAGTCATTTTTGTCACGAAATGCCTAGATAGCGAGCTCACTCTTTCCTGTCTTTTCGGATGGAGGAAGCGGTTACTGCCGAACGTTTTTACTTATCACTTTTCGTTGTCAATAACCAAAATAAGTAGAACCACAGCATGCCTCGTCGCTAGCGATTCTGGGGGTCTAATAGATCCACCAATCTATATAAGTGTAAACCACTTACGCTACACACATAGACGCAGTTTATTACCAATTTCATGGTGCTCAGGGTACATCTTATGTTTTGTATCAATGCCTAGATAAGTAAAGTCATGCTGCTTACGGAGATGAGATACTGGTTGACGTATTTAATCGACATACCTACTGGTCAAAGCGTACTGCTTTATTTACATTGACTTTTATTTCTCAACGTTAAAAAGCAAAACAGACACGTCGTGTCCTCGTGTCATTTGATGAGCTGAATCGGCAGCCAAGTGTTAAAATCTACTTGCGGTAGGTACTTTTTATTTGATTTGATTATTTGATTACGATATTCTTGACCTTTCCAAAAACTTCTATGGAGATAGACTTTTTTGTGGTACAAGTACCCTCAGAAAAACTAGTGTGCTAATTTCAATAGGCACGGATGTATTGAACCAAATAGCCACCCCGGTTTATTAACAAATTGGTGACATCAAAAGCTCACCGGAGTTGGTAGTGGCTCACAGATGTGTCTCGCTTGGGCGATAAAAAGTCTTTAAATCATCGTTTTTAAAAGAGGAATGAAATAGATTATCCCTGTTATTGAATATTTTTTGCGATTTGATCGAAGAATCTAGACCTGTTGTAATGCATATTTGTTCGCAGGAGCCGCGCTGGGCTTACACAATTTGACAATTACAGTGTTAAAACTACTAGCATTGTAGATGTGACGATAAAAGTTTGTTTGGGGCGATGTTCAAGATAAATAGCGTACTACAGGATCAGGGTTACTTGAAGTAAATCGGCAACAGCAGGATTGTTGCGTAAATGAGAACAGAAAACATTCTCAAAGTTTGAATTTTAAATTTGTGTTGGTCAGCGAGATATAAGAGCTATGTGAAGTTAAGACTTCGGGATCAATGAGTAGGTACTACACGATCATTGAAACCTTGCTTCATGACTTGAACTGTTGCAGGGTCTTATGGACAACGAACCCAAGTGGCTGCGGAGCATGTCGTTCCATGGGGCGGTGAAGGGTCGCCGTCGAGACGTGTGCAGTATCATCGTGTGGCTATGTGCGCTTGCTCTCGGGCAGCTACCTATGACATGAGCCGGTCCACGTGCGCTTGCAGTGTGCAGCTACCTATGGCGTGTGACGTAATGTGTGTGGCTATGTGCGCTTGCTTTCGGGCAGCTACCTATGACATGAGCCGGTCCACGTGCGCTTGCAGTGTGCAGCTACCTATGGCGTGTGACGTAATGTGTGTGGCTATGTGCGCTTGCTTTCGGGCAGCTACCTATGACATGAGCCGGTCCACGTGCGCTTGCAGTGTGCAGCTACCTATGGCGTGTGACGTAATGTGTGTGGCTATGTGCGCTTGCTTTCGGGCAGCTACCTATGACATGAGCCGGTCCACGTGCGCTTGCAGTGTGCAGCTACCTATGGCGTGTGACGTAATGTGTGTGGCTATGTGCGCTTGCTTTCGGGCAGCTACCTATGACATGAGCCGGTCCACGTGCGCTTGCAGTGTGCAGCTACCTATGGCGTGTGACGTAATGTGTGTGGCTATGTGCGCTTGCTTTCGGGCAGCTACCTATGACATGAGCCGGTCCACGTGCGCTTGCAGTGTGCAGCTACCTATGGCGTGTGACGTAATGTGTGTGGCTATGTGCGCTTGCTTTCGGGCAGCTACCTATGACATGAGCCGGTCCACGTGCGCTTGCAGTGTGCAGCTACCTATGGCGTCTGACGTAATGTGTGTGGCTATGTGCGCTTGCTTTCGGGCAGCTACCTATGACATGAGCCGGTCCACGTGCGCTTGCAGTGTGCACTGTGCAGCTACCTATGGCGTGTGACGTAATGTGTGTGGCTATGTGCGCTTGCTTTCGGGCAGCTACCTATGACATGAGCCGGTCCACGTGCGCTTGCAGTGTGCAGCTACCTATGGCGTGTGACGTAATGTGTGTGGCTATGTGCGCTTGCTTTCGGGCAGCTACCTATGACATGAGCCGGTCCACGTGCGCTTGCAGTGTGCAGCTACCTATGGCGTGTGACGTAATGTGTGTGGCTATACGCGCTTGCTCTCGGGCGGCTACCTATGGCATGAGCCGGTCCACGTGCGCTTGCAGTGTGCAGCTACCTATGGCGTGTGACGTAATGTGTGTAGCTTCGCTGCGGCAGAGCGTCCGTGAGGCGTCACTGCGGCAGAGTCTCCGTGTGGCGTTGCTGCGGCAGAGCCTCCGTGTGGCGTTGCTGCGGCAGAGCCTCCGTGTGGCGTTGCTGCGGCAGAGTCTCCGTGTGGCGTTGCTGCGGCAGAGCCTCCGTGTGGCGTCGCTGCGGCAGAGCCTCCGTGTGGCGTCACTGCGCTAGAGCCTGGCGCTCGGGAACAGGCCGGGCTAGCACAGGTTCAGCAACATCACGCGGTGAGGTCTCGAACCTTGCCTTCGCAGATGTTAAGGATCATCTCAACGACGCGTTTAAAATAGTAACTTTGGTGAGATCTATCCACTACTATGTTTCTAATTCTGATTCAGATATCTATGACCTCAGTGCTTCTAATTACCTATTCCACTACCCTAGTTGTAGCATAACTCAAGGTCAGGTACGACCGAGTCGAACGTTACTGTGTACCTTTACTAAACTTGGTTCGCATCGAGTGCAACCAACGAGTGGTCGGATATCATGTGGCGATTACAACTAGTCTTAAACATGACTAAACCAAAAACTATCAGCTTATCGCCAACTTTTTATTTTGTCATATCGTGACTGTTAGGAGTGCACGGTAACAGTTGTGATCTTGTGATTGTTGATAAAATCTTATTCAACTCTTCAAATCAACATCTAAGGAGTGTTAGAACTGTGCTTTTACTTATTTCGTATTCCAGATCACGATGGCCACGAAGAAATGAACAGTGGTTCTGTCCCAGGACCATTCATCCATTCGTGATCGAGCGGTCGAGGACGACGCTGCATCAGGAGAGGCCGTGTTAGGAACTTCACCTAGGCAGAGGGCGGAGCGAAACATGGTGTGACGCAACTAAAGAGGTTTCATGAGGATAGCTGCCGCCTCCTTGGAACCTAACTTCTTTTCTGGAATCTTGATCTTTTTTTTTTTGGAGGGACGCTTGTCTGGGTTGGACGTGCTTAAGATATAAAGATTTATTATTTTAGTAATTACTGTGATTTTGTGTAATAATTTATAAATTGATAATAGAAACTGGTGTGATTTGTTAAATTGTTGTTTTAAAAATATGACACCACTTCTGGTTCCTAAAAATATAGTAATATACATACTTAGTAAGATAACATTTTATTCAATTTTCGAAAAACAACGATCTGATTTGGTCGCTGAAGCTTGTTAAAAACAAAATTTAGTACAGTATTTGGATTGAAATAATATCCAAAAGAACAAAAACTGTGACTTCAATTATTATCATTTCACGTCAACTAACTAACTTCTAGTCAAGTAAAAAGTTCACGCGACTAATTTAAGAAGCCATAAATACGTCGTCCATATGAATAGATACCTACTGGTGGACAATTCATACACAAAACTTTGACTTTTTCCACCGCCATTGCCCCAGCCATAGGTACTCAAACCGGAGTGGGCTTACGCGTGACGATGGCAAAAGACCTGACGGCATGACTTTAGTGCCTTGGAAGTTGAGTCGGCCCCTAGTGTGGGACGCAGCTTGCGTCGATACTCTGGCACCATCACATCTTACAGAGATACATAGTAGGGCCAGTTCAGCGACTAATTTAGCTGAGCATCTCAAACGGCGGAAATATGCAACCCTCGGTGGTGGTTTTATATTTAAGCCTTTTGGGGTTGAGACATCGTGCCTGTGGGGGCCGGGAGCTCACCTCACCTTCAAAAGCCTTTCCGAGCGCTTGGCCGACGCAACGCGTGACCAAAATGCTGGCGTTTATTTGACCCAACGGATAAACATTACCATTCAGCGTGGTATCAGTACCACGCTGAATGGCTGGCGTCAGGGCTAGCATGCTGGGCACGCTTCGACTGGTAGTAGGCTTGAGCATCTTGTCATCCAATTTTTGTTAATATTCAAAAAACCGCCCCCTGTTTTCCATATAATATATGTACATTGTAAAAACGGGACCCTATTACTGCGACTTCGCTGTCCGTCCGTCCGTCTGTCACCAGACTGTATCTCAAGAACGGTGATAGCTAGACAGTTGTTATTTTCACAGATGACGTATTTATATTGCCGCTACAACAACAAATACTAAAAACAACATAAAATATTTATATTTATAAATATTTATGGGATCCCATAGAACAAATTTGATGTTTTACCGTTTCTTGCTCGATACTAATAATGGTGACAGGTAGACGCTTTAACACGTTTACTGCGCAAGTAAAATCATAATTTTTCATCTAGTGCGGCGGTGGGCCAAAATGCGCCTCCAATGATATTTCCGCCAGTGCGTGGCAGGTCTTTCTAGACCCACTAGCACTAGGATAGATTAAAAATTGCTAAAAATTTGTGGAAACATAATGTAAACATTTTTTATATTGTTAGAATGACCTTGAACCCAACTTCCTAAGGTTTGATTCGCCTCGGGATCTGCCAAGCAGGAAATGAGAAATAAAGCAGCAAAAACGGGAGGCCGATATCGACCTGAACCGCACTAGAAAGTATTTTTGGTAGTGATGGGACACAGAAAAATAAGAAGATATCGAAAATAAAACAGAATTATCGTAAAAGATCTGAAAACTGATTTTATTTACTTAACAGTTTTGGTTGCGTTTCCAGGAATATTTTTTTATTTTCTTAACTTTTTTTGCTAGGTCGTAGCACCCTACACAATTTCTTCGTTTAGCGCTCATCTCAAGGGCATGGTCATTGTCCTTAGGTTATACTTGATTGTCTGAAATGTTTTTTTTCTTAATTTGATGTTAAAATGTTAAAAAATATAAATATAAACACTAATGTTAATAATTAAAATGTAAAAGTTTAGATGTAATTTATGTTTGCTTTTCTTTCACGAAAAAATTACTGAACGGATTTAGATTACACTTTACAGTAACAAAAGTAAAAAAAAAATTAAAACATAAAATGTGGAAAGATGTTCACAGATGCTTGGCAGATACTATAATACTAAAAGCAAAGAAATAATTTAAGAATAATTATTTTCAAAAATAATGGTATTACATAAAAAATCACCACGTCAGTCGTTATGAGTCTAAGGCTGCTATGTTGATATGTACACGTAGTAAACAAAACTTACCGCTTGTGCTTCGTTTCCCGTGTACATTTGTTTCCCAATTCTTTTTATTTTTATTGGTAGAAAATATTTCTTCACTACTGTCACTGTCGCTGTCAATAACTGCGGGGCGAATAACTCTATCTTCCAATATTTGTATTTTCCTTTTAATGTTTACCATCGTTGATCACACGCTAGATCAGATCAGTTAGAAAGCACAACACTAAATGGCGGGCCGCGCGCTCTGTGCGGTAGGGGGTCGCTAGCTGCCTGATAGGAGGGCGGGCCGAAATAGGCCCACTGCCGCACTCAGCATATGTTTTTCACCGTCAGTGCGTGGTAGGTCGATAAAAGCGTGCCGTTATATTTTGATGGGGAAAACCTACAATTTTGAACTCAAGATGAAATATATATTTGTCTCTGTTGAATTTTTACCAACACCTGAGATAATCGTTCCGCACCAGCTGCAGTCCCGCGGGGGGCCGAAATCGGCCTGATACGCAGTGAACGTGTTAACTGTTCACACAATATTTTGTTTTATGTTCTCTTTAAATAATTAATTAAAATTAATGATTAAGGAGGCTCCCATACAATAAAATAAGTTTTGTACTGGTACGGAATCCTTCGCGCGCGAGTCCCACTCGCACTTGACCGGTTTTTTAATACCTAATTTAGAATTGATGTCACGTACCTAGGTTACTTACCAACGTGATTTTATTCGCAAAGATTGCATCCACAAACACCATTCGCAATTTTTTTAAATTTATGTATTTCGACTTTGGTTGATAACATTACATTACATGTATTCCTGTTTCTGAGACATTACACATTTTCTAATAAATCCCAGATCGTGTTTCGGACCATGAGCTGCCATCTGTGTAGGTAATGTGGAAAAACATTAGAAAGGTTTTTTTTTTAACTTCTATAGGTTTACACTTGACCGCCATCTCGCCTGATGTTAAGCGACGATGCGGTCTACGATGGAGCGTGTTTACCTAGATAAAACCGATTCACTCTCGATTTGAAGACACAAAGATTGTAACCATCGGGGAAAACCCACTCAGGCAACGTATTCCACACCTTAGATGTTCTTATCACAAAAGTAGAGTCGAATCTCTTCGTTCGTGTCTTTGGAACATCAACCATGAAACGATGTCGCTTTTTCGAGCTACGAGCATTCCGATAGAAAAAAAGGACAAGGTGGTATCAGATCATGCAAATCAGGTATTGTCATATGACCTGACGATAGATGACGGATGGCAGATTTCAATGGCAGAGTGCGGTGTGTGTAACAGGGATGAGCTAAGTTTAAGTCAGTTAAGATTAAGTCGGAACTTCCGATTACTTTTGCACCTTCGGTTCCTATTTCGGCTCCAACATTTTTCAAACGGAGGTTACAATCGGAGGTAAGGTGTATAAATATGACAGATAATCCCTTATAGTAAATGGAAATACAAAATCCCAACTTCCTAAATCAATTGCTCGTCAATGTTTACCGTGTCCACGTGTTTGGCAAAAAAACATATACCCAATAAAAAAAAATCTCCTGCCACCACTTCTGATCCTGCCTATGTCTCCGACTTCGGTTCCGACTCCGATAAATCAAATTTAAAAGCTCCGACCGCGCCTTCGGTTCCGATAAAATGACCTCCGTTACATCCCTAGTGTTTACAATGCCACAGAATACTTAGAAGTTAGTATGTACCGAACGTATCATTACCGTTATTATTTAATTTCTATTTCTATTTCTATCTTATTCTTAAATCATGTCAAGTTTCATTTGAATTGAATCAGTAGTTTTGGCGTGATGAGAGTTCCCTATATAGACAGACAGACAGACAGACAGACAGACATGAAAGAAAAAAAATGCAGTTTCGCCATCAGTATCGACTATGGAGTGCCGTCAAATTATTTTTTTCAAAATATCTTCAATGTACAGAATTCGACCCGCTACAGTTTTATTATAAGTATAGATTTACACTGAAATGTACTTTTTTTAGACTGTGTGAGTAGATCAGTGAACAACCTAGTAGAACTTAAATAATACCAAATGTTTTCATCTAATATTGATAGAAGGGTAAAAAATTACTTTAGACTAAAATTATTTAATTGACTTTGGGCATGCGTTGCTTTTAAACACTTTATTTGTCATTAAATAAAACAGCATTCTACAGAACATGTATCAACTTTTATTTGTATTTAATACATTTTTTTTTAATATTTATTAATTTCTTCCGGAGACGGTTCATGTATAAAGTTTCACTCATATTAGTTAAGCTTACTTAATGCACTACCGACATTTATCTCGAATGAGTAAGCACACTAGATTTCCAATTTCTCTGTCTACGATTTTAAATTACAATCGAAGAGCTCTTGGGCGACTTCGGAAAGGAAGTTTCTGTAAATGAACTGGGATGCTCTATTATCCTTATCTCAACCTATTAGAATTTTAAAGTTGGTGCCAAGTGGTTAAGCTGAGAAATATTCCTTTATAGATAATTTTATTTAGTAAATTGATGTAAGGCTACCCAGTTACTCTAAAGTTCATTCTTTATTATTTCTTACCCAAATTGTAACATTCAGAAAAAAAATAATTATAATATTTATTAATCAATCAATTGATAAAAAAAATCGTTGCTGTAAAAAAAATTAGGTATAGGAATATTTTGAGTTAACAAATATATACAAAAAAATTAATTAAATTCATATTTAAAAAAAACACCTGAAAACTACTTGTAACTGATTTTGAACAGAAAATAATGTTATGTCATACACAAATTAAGATCTTGGGTCACTTTTTCTTCCATGTGTCCACCAAAAATGTACCAAATAGATGTATTGGTGATGAGTAGCTAAGGCATATTTTTTGTACGATTGATCGAAAATTAAAATAATCTGAAACATACTTCTCCCTAGATATTCTAAAAATAAATCGACAACTCGTTAAAACTGTAAATAATTTATTCAAACGTATCGTAAGTATCACAAAGTTTTAACAATAACAAACAGCTTCATCGTAAGTATTGACATAGATTTAAGTATCTTACTAATGTCCTTTCCAGCCCCAGTCCTTGTGTTCCTCATGACCGCCCTTACTGCCGTGACCGGCGTCGTGACTGTAGTGCTCGTCGTGGCCACCTTCGTCGTGGAAGCCCTTGTTGTCGTGGTGGTGGCCGCCTTCCTCGTGGTGACCCTTCTTACCATGCTCATGTTCATGGAACCCTCCTTCTTTGTGGCCCTTGTCAAAGTGTCCGCCCTTTTTGTAACCGCCTTCATGGTGATGACCGCCGTAACCTTCCTCGAATCCAGACTCACCGTGCTTGTCATGGAAGTGCTTGTCCTTCTTGAACTCATCTATTTTGTGGATTCCGTGATGCCCTTTCGTGGAGTGTCCTTTGTGGAAGTGGCCCTTTTCTTCAAAGCCATGGCCTTTTTCTCCCTTTTCCCCGTGGTGGTGCTCGTCGAAATATCCTTCGTCGTGGTGATGGCCCTTCTTGTGTCCACCGTTTTCGTCATAGTGTCCCTTGTGCCCCTCGTGGTGGGAATGCCCCTTCTTGCCGTGGTCGTGTTCATGGAATCCTTTGTACCCTTTTTCCCCGTGACCGCCGTGCTCATCATGGTGGTCTCCATGGTGTTCGCCACCGCCTCCTTTCTCCCAGTGTGATGCAGCACCTACCAGATCTCTTCTTTGACGCACGTCTCTTGCGCAAGCAACCGCTACGACCGCAGCCATGCAAACCAGCACGAGTTTTCCCATCTTGTTCTGCTCTCCTGGTTCGGTTAGGCAATGATTACCAAATGATGCCTGTTGCTGTTTTCTCTTTGCTTATATACTATTGCCAATAATACTTGTACCTTTTAATGTCAGGGTGAAGAGTGGCGGTCACAGGTTGGCCTGAATTATATCTCTATTGAATACGCGTATTATTATTCTCTCTACGGTTTTGATCGTCGATCGTTCTCGTAAATACTCACTGAGTTACAATAGAACAAGCATAACAAGTATCACAATTTATCTCTACATTATTCTTTTTGTAGACCCTTTCCATATTATTTATTAATAAAATGTACATAATTTTACTGAAGTAAGTAGTAGTTTAACAGACAATCTGTATTTATTATTTTAAGATTATTTTTATTGTAAGGCGTGTTTGAGTAAACAAATTTTGTTAATTTACTATTACCTTTTCATATTCTAGTTAATTGTTTATGTTATCACATATTGTAATGGTATATCAGCTGATGAGAGCTGAGGCGTCTTGTCGCGATCGTTTTCACCGCAGTCAAGGGCGGCTGAGGTCAAGGTGACGTTGCGAAGCCGTCGCCTCGATTTTTTTTCAATATCATTTGTCTAAATAAGTTTCCTCTGATCGGTTTCTTTCGTCACGGTTTCCGGTCGAGTGAGCACGCGCTTTGCTCTGTCGGTCAAACACTGCGACACGGACCAAACAACAACACCGCCTCTCTTGTAATTGAATTCATCATAATTAATTATCATTCTACTTATTATGCAGTACTTTTTAATAAGTCTGTCGTAATACAAACCGTGAGCTGTTTCCTTTCCATATTTGTATACATTAAAAATATACAGTTACTAATGAATAAAATTGAACCCAAATGATGAGTGTTGTTAAAATATGTATGAATATGGAATATAAAGTGATGTTGTCAACAGAAGCCATTTTATATTGTTTGACGTGGTGCCAACTGCTATACACTTTTTCCGGATATCCAGCGTGTTGTTGGAATTTGATGAACGAGTTGTCAATTGTTTTGTTTCCGGCCGCGCACGTTGTTATCGAATCACGGCGCGTGTTTTTTCAGTATTTCAGAGTAAAAGTTTCCGTAAGGTTGGAGAATCTTAACGACGCGACGCACGTTATCTATACCTACACAAAAAATTAAATTGAAGTGTCCGTTTGTTATATTGAAATAACCGCATTCTACTTACGTGTAATGTATATATATAAAAAAACATTTACGACTAAAAAATAATAATACCAATATAATATATAATAAATAAATAATTATAATTCTAAAAAGTAATTAGTAAATCAGTTAGATTGCTAAAAAATATTGTACAGTCGTATTTTTTATTTTGTTTCACAAAAAAAAACTGATGAAAATACATTGCTTAGAGGTTTTGCGTGACGTCACTTGTGGGTACGATTTTTACCGACAACTGACGTTACGACCCCTTCTCTGGAAGTTTGATGATCAATCTGTATCTTTGTCGATTTTTAATAGTTTGATAAAACAAAAAATACGTGTCCCTTGAATTGAAGTATTACGTCATACGTCCTAACGTATGAACGGATTGGGCTGATATTTGGAACACAGTTAGATTATATTGTAGAAGAACATATACACTACTTTTTGTCCCAGAAAAATAACAGAAACAATGGCAACGGGAACTACGCGTGTAAAACCGCAGGGTGCTGGTAGTTTATCGATACCTGTCACATTTTCGTTGCGGGAGGAACATAACATCAGATATTTTTAAACTACTACGATGATGATTCTGTGATGACTGGGATTAGTTATTTGTTATCATAGTGTAAATTTTTGTTTCATTTCGAGTACTTACCTAACACAATAAAAATTACTTGCTAACCCTACTTTATGCAAAAATGACATAAAACAAGAATCTGTGACGAATTTACAACAACTTTATTTACCTCTGACGTTTTTCATTTGTTTTTTTATAACATTTGTGACGAGTTTACTTTGAATGTATGGAGAATAGAAATTGTGACGAATTTACTTTGTGGCGAATCGCCTATAACCCCCATATTTTTCTATGATCTAGCTGACGGACTAATTAGAATGGTTTATCTTTGACCCAGTCCGCATCCCTATTGACTCGTTGTAATGTGTGTCGGTTCTTATAGTATTGGAATTATGAATACAAATGGCCATACATCTATACTAATATTATAAAGCGGAATAGTTTATTTTTAAAAGCGCAAATCTCAGAACTACTGAACCGATTAAAAAAAAACATCGTTGGAAATGTACGTGATTTCTGAGTGCTACATTTTATATGTACCACGGGCAAAGCCGAGCAGGCCGCTAGTATTCCACAAAACTCTCAATAATGCACTTTAGCACCTAGCCCGGTCTAAAGCATCGGTGTTAAGCGGAATAACCATTTATTTAAAGCCAGGTTTAGCCAATGAAGCGGGACGATATTGATTTAGCCACTCGCTGCGGACACGAGCACAATGGATGGATAGGTAGATATAAATCGTACAGGGGATTGTTTGTGTAGCAACTCGTAACACCAAAACTAATTACATCGTAGGCTCTGTAAGCCTCGCCTCGCTAAACCAAACCAAAGTATTAATCCGCAGTGTCGGGATAGATACGCGCGATCCGCACAATACGCAACAGGCATACCGCCGCTAATTAAACACGCCGATCTATCACAACCACTCACATAGCGGTCAAAACACGTTATACATTCTCCGTTTTGTTACCTACCTATCTCTTTGTTTCATTTACTTCCAACAATATTTATTATAATAGATCCAACCGTTTATTTTCTTTTTGACAGCACCAATAGAACGTAATTTTTAAAAAACGTTTCTTATTTTATGTAATTTATAAAAAACTACTGCACTTATGGACTCAATTTGTCAAAGATGATTATTATACGGGATCAAGGAGCAAATTTAAGCAGTTGCCATATTTTTAAAACCTCGCATTTAAAAGTGAACTTTTGCGTAACATGACGCAGTTACGTTCTATTGGTGCTGTCAAAAAGAAAATAAACGGTTGGATCTATTATAGTCAACATACTTGGTAACATGTGATGCCCTCACTTTTTTTGGATGCCTTCGAATATAGGTGCACACAAACGTAGGATTTTTTGTAACTTGAAGAATTTTGACTAATTAAGTGTTAATTACCATGCTAAGAATGACATAACAAATAACACAAATTTTAAGATGTCAATAAATACAACGAGATCCTTGTTTAATAAATAATATAAATTTGAATGTAACAGAGAAAATCAGAATACCAAACTACAAAGCCGAAAGTGTAGTGTGTTCTAGTCACCATTAAGAACATATATTTTTTAAAGGTATGTCACGTGAGATATGGGAAAAATCATCTGCTCTATTTTATTTTACCGAGCCGGTGTCTTTTTGTACTCAATGCCTGATTTCAGTACGACGGCTATGTTAAATAAATAGTAAGACAACCATTGTAACCTAACCGAAACATTAAGAGTTAATTAAAATAATTAAGAGGATGATTTCTTAATTATTTATTAATCAATTAGAACGGCATAACGCCAATTATACTAACGATATATACATTATATACACTATACTATAAGTATTATATCAGCTATCTGGTCACCATAGTACAAGCTTTGCTTAGTTTGGGGTCAGATAGTGTTGTGTGTGAATATCTGTCCACCGATATTTATTATTATTTTTCATTTTATAACAAAATATTGTGAATAAAACGAAATCATTTTATGTTGTAATAAAATATGATATGATAATATTGTTGTATTTTATAATGTGTATTACGTTTCAATAACCTTATTTTTTCTCCATTTCAAAGTACGTTACAGTAAATAATGAAGAGTAGGTATAATACAACAACCCTTTCGAATTAGCGCAGTTTTTCTACGTAATCCCGTATGTATCGTCCACAAGAAGTAGGTAATCAAAAACATATTACATTATATTAATTGAGATTTTTCTTTTTATACTTGTTTTTAGAAGAGAAGAGAAGAGATGAGTTAATGGTGAAAATTATTAACTATGTTTAGAAATATCTAGTATTTTTTACAATATAGGAAGTCTTAGTGGTATTTAGTCCTGACGAATACTGAAATGTCACATAACAATACCTCTATTTTACGGCACACGAAGTCTAAAATTTGTGTCACGTTTGAAATACAGGTAAATAAATGATTGAATACATAGGTACATATTTGGAATACTTCTTATCTATTTCGATAGGTACTATCATCGTTTCTAGCATACGTATCGTTTATGCATTTTCACGTATGTATGTAATTTGTTTGAATTGTATTATGTTTTTCCTACTTAGGCAATTGAAATTACAGGGCTTAGAGATGTAATATCTTAGATCTCTGGGTGATGAGCGTGTTAGATTAAGCGGGTTCCTTGGAACCCTTCACCTAACGTTAAAATTGACTAAATGGGTGGTTTATACGTGTCAAATCCTGATTAATGAGATATTTTATGGGATATTGTAATATTATATTACAATATCCTATAAAATATCCCATGTAATATAATATTACAATATCCCATAAATATCTCATTAATCAGGATTTAACACGTATAAACCATCCATTTAGTAAATTTTAACGTTAGGTGAAGGGTTCCAAGGAACCCTTAATCTAACAAGCGCAGTGTAGTGCTAGGTAATGATTTGGACTCTGCATGGTCCAATAGCTGCGTGTCATGGTAATGTTATGTGGCAGGCATGTTGCTTACCATCAGGCTACATCTCTATAACTACACTAGTAGCAGTAACAAGTTTTTGGTAATACTAATATTAATTACATTATTAATTATTAAATTTTACATTATACAGCCAAACATTTTTAGTGCCCGCTGCCGAATAGCCGAGGTAATTAAATAATAAATAATTAAGATCGTGATTAAGTCTGTGTATTGATTGATTATTATGTTTTGAAAAGGAAGCAAACCTTCAGTTTCTTTTATAGACTACAGGCCCGTGATCAAAATTTATGGGTCATATAAACCACCAGGAGACCTATGTAGGATGATAGAAGGGTATAAAATAATAAGGTTCAGCACAATGCTGTCACTTGTCAGCTGTCCAACTGAGTGCAGGTGAAGAGGTGGGGTTGCAACCCTCGATCATTTCTCCTTGTCGCGTGATTTTTGTACGGCAATGCGGAATAATGGATTAGAAGAGGTGTTGAAACTATAAAAATTGAACATTTTAATTTTCTTATTTTTATTTTTGTCAGAAAAATTCATGATTTTCCATCGATCTTCAGGGTAAATTTGGTCATTTGATTATGTAGGGCATTGGTTCCATACAGTTTCAATACCTCTTCTAATCCAAAGAGGGTTGAAACCCCCCCTCTTCAACTTGCACTCAGTTGGACAGCTTACAAGTGACGGCATAGTGTTGAATCTTATTATTTTATACCCTTCTATCATCCTACATATTAGGTCTCCTGGTGTTTCATATGACCCATACATTTTGTTCAAGGGCCTGTAGTCTATTAATGTCATGTATGTTTATCTACTTTGTAACGAAACCGAACATAATATAAGCAGTCTTCTAAAGTCTTCTGTTGACTACGGCGCGGCGGCTATGACGTTCCCGAAACGTCGAGGCAAGTGAGTTTTGATCGTGATTAAGCCCTGTAAAGTTTACATTATGTGTTCAAATTGCGAGAGTTTTAAAACAATAAATTTTCTATTTTTATTTCTATTTATTTATTTATATTCATTGTTACACTCCTTAATTAATAGGTACATAATATTTCATTCTAAGCGTGCAAATGTTTCAATGGACAATAGTTGTAACAATAAATACAATATTTGTAAAACAAGAAGAGAGAAGTAAATTCATAGCTCAGGTACGTAACAGTCTTTACTAGGATGTCCCGTGTTAAAGACTGTTGCAGCCCGCCTCAAGCCACAAGACCGAGCGAAACACAATGCAAGTCACACTTAATTCTATAATGTATGCAGTACAAGAAAAGAACATTAAAAAACAAAATTGGAACAAAATTAAATACTACAATATTAAATACAATAGGTACGATACATAACACCAACTCAAAACACACCACAATTATAAATATTAGAGATATGTGAGACCAAATATTTGCTTGTCTTAAAAATACTGTGCAATAATGACAATCAACAATTATAGTTATTCTCTACCTAACAAGCATGCTTGTGAATAATGCATAGACAATATTTAATTCTTATCTGAATTTCTGAAAACACATTCAACTTTCTGTTTTTATATCTCTATAGTGTATATTTTGCTTTCTAGCTTATGGATGCCCAAACCAAGAATCCATTCCTTTATAACTTTTTTTCTTTTATATTCAGGCATTGATTTCCGAACCTCTACTGGCAGATAATTATAAACAAGTGGTCCAATCCATGAAATAAAACGTGTAGCAAAAATAGTTTTTTTCCCTTTTTGAAGTTCGATCTTCCCAATATTCCTATAGCGTACGCTGTAAGTTGTTGGACGTATAGTATGTAGCTGTTCATTTTTGACATAGTGCAATGCAACTTTGTATGTGTACATTTGCCTTATATTTAGTATGCTGGACTCTGCATAAAGGGCTTCTGTATCATAAGTTCGTGGTTTTTTCATAATTATTTTTAGGATAATATTTTGTGCAGGTTGTGCAAGTGCAAGAATTGATTTGGCAGCTCCACCCCAAGCAAGTATACCATATGAGAGAACACAATGAGCCATCGACATGAAAACGAACATATCAATTTACTTAAATTATTAGATTATTAAATAATAATAATTTAAATGTACATTAAACGCATTTGCGAGTAATATTTGATTAATATGAAGCCTCAAGAAATATCAAATAAAATAATATTTTACTAAGTTAAGTTCTAATATTTCCAAGAATTATGGTAATAATAAACCGAGGTGAGGTTATCTGGCATAGGGCAACGACTATTTATTCTAATTACGTGTAAATCTTCTCACCGATAACTTCATTACCGAGGATTCGAGCGAGCGGGCGTAATTCATACAAATTACTACGTGAGTCATAGGCGTGCGAATATATGATACGATATTCTAATTCAACCGAATGTTGCCCCTGAGCTAGTAAGAGTTTCGTAAGAAGTAGAGGTGATATTATAGTCTAATAAGATGTTCCTTTTTGTACGGGCACACGTACCTATCTAATTTACGCGATTGACTTGTTACAGACAAACTGTGGAGTTATGTACTGAAACCCACTAAAGATCTATTAATTTTTGGTTTGTTCACTGTTTGCCTAATACTTTAATGCGTGTAATTATCATACATAGGTATATCATATTATGAAATGAATTGATTTCATTTCACGGTTCTCCCCAATCTTTTTTTAATACAATAGGGTACCACACTGGGTCAAAAATACACCAGCCTAATAAGTCCGTCAGCTAGATCATGAAAAAATATTGGACACGTATTTTTTCTTTTGTTTCACAAACAAAAAATCTAACTAACGGGCTACTTAGTTTTTTTGAGGATTGTACCCTATTATTGTATCTATCGTTGGTACCTACCTACAAATGGCGTTATGCCGTTGTGATTGATTAAATAAATAAATGTTCTGATTTCCGTATATAAAGAACTAGCAGCGCCTCGCGGTTTTACCCTCGTAGTTCCCGTATACACTTATGTAGGTCCGCACGCAAGAAGTTAATACTCCTTCTATTTTTGCCTCGTGCTAAGAATTCTAACTTCAAACATAGAATTAATAAAATCTTACACGCAATAAGTACTAACCTTAAGTGAGTCATAATGTTTACCTACTAAGTTTGGGGTCAGATGGTGTTGTGTGTGAATTGTCCACCAATATTTATTTATTTAAGTAGCTAATATCAGGGTGTCGGTTTTTCCTTACGATATACGCGCGTACCGTAAAAATGTACTGTCGTCATTTTTCACTATACTGGCTATATGGAAGTTACGGGTTACGGCTGGTCTTATCGGCAGAACGGCGACTGCCGATCCAGAGCCCAGGTTCAATTGCCACGGGCACCACTGCCTTCCCAAAGTCATGTGCGTAATGCCACTAACTTAAAAACGGCGAAGGAAAACATCGTGAGGAAACCGAAATTTACCTAGAATCTTTCGAGGTCATGTGTCATCTACCTGCCTCTACCCGCACTTGGTCAGCGGGATATATTTTGAGCTTAACTCCCATCGTTGCGAGAGAAGGCCCCGAGTCCCAGCAGTGGGAACATGTAGTGGGCTGCTTATCCTATGTGACCTTACATTTTTATGGAATTTATTTCTAAGTAATACCATCTCTAGTATTTATTACCTCAGTGACTAATTCGAAATATTCGAACATATGCGGTATTTTGTTATTGGTAGCCGTTAAGTAGTAACAAGCTCGAGGCGATAACAGAATTTCAAAGCGATTGTACATTGTCTGAAACTGAAGTCAATCCGAAGTTGGCTGTAGTTGTGCGCCTGGTAATATGCAGAGTTTGTTACGTATTAACCTCGGATACACGAGTACCCGTATACAAAATCTCATGTGGAAGTTTCTAAGAGCGAAGTTTACTTCCGTTAAATGCTTTTAAGTTAAGCTATATGCAGCTATATGAATGGTTGTAACTTAATATAGGGGTGTTTGGACTATGGACACCATAACTTTATTCACATACTATAATGCACTGTAATGTAGATTTTGTGTGTATATAATGTACTCACATTTAGTGGGAAGAAATCTATATTATTCTAATCTATATCTATGCTATATTATTTATATTTTATCCATTTGATTTCTGAACAACATTAACCGCATTAACATTGTAGAACAAATGTTTGTTTTGTCACATAGGTACTATGCTCTTGTTAGACAACTAAAAGAGAGCTTTACATAAGATTTCTGTAATATTTAAGAGAGCATTCTTTTTCAAAGGACTACTGGCAGTAGCTACCTGGCAGTAGCTACCTGGCTTCAAACCATACTCTGCTTAAATATGTAGCTTTTGATATAGAAACAAATCTCTATACTACAAATACTGCATGTTTATTGTGTGCATGTTTTTTTAAAACTTAATTCACGGGTAACTCACTTTTCATATGGTCAGAACAATCCCACTTAAGTTTCAGCTGCTTCCGGATACCGTTTCAGGGATAGTGCACATGCGTGACTGTTTATCGTTTCACACATTATGTAATAGTTATTTAATCCTTAAATATTGATTGAATATTAATTTACTTTCCGACGACTAATTAGGATAATTCGTTTTTCATCCCACCTCGGAAAGAGTATTTTTGCTCTTCGATATCTGAGTCCAAAAATCGTTTTTATCCTCTAGTATTCTAGAGAATAAAGTAAATTTGAATTTAGAACGTGTGCACTAAGTTTGTGAATTCAAAACATCATTAAACAGTTTACTTCTACCTTCAGGGTACCGAATTTTAATTTGTTAAAAACTCAGACTTGGAACGTAAATATTATGCACGTACGTATACAATTTAAATGCGTCATAAACCATCTCTTTATCGCTTGGTCCGCACTCTCGCTTGCACGCTTGGCTCAGGCAGAACGTGACAATCAAAGAGTTTACATAGTTTACTTATTCTTGATCTAAGGTGACGATTTTGCGTGCGTGCAGTCAGGGTTTTTCGATTAGACGTTATCGCGTCAAACATACAATCAAAATTTACACAAATTGCTGCATTATATTTGTGTGAAAATAGTAAACTGTAGACAGGATGAGCACCACGGCCGCCCTCTATCATATCTAGATAAATGGTTATCCACAAACAAATGGGGGATTGAGGCATTTGGAATGCGAGGCGGCGAAAGCCCGAGGCGGCCGCGACGGGCGGACCCGCAGGAAGCCATTAATGAAATTGGAATTGTCGCCGGCCCCGGTGCTCATCGTTCCCTCCAATTGATTTTCATAGACAAGAATTGTCATTCCGCCAGAGAGCCGACTCCTCGGGTCGGCAATTGTCGTGATATGAAAAGCAGGTGGATCGAGCTTCCGTGACCGGAATACTAAACTCCTTGTTATCATCTCATTCTCTGCCAACAAAGGTTAAAATATCTCCCCCTATCTCCAGTTGATATTCTTTTTGAACTCTCATTTTATAAATTTAATTTACGTTGCTATCCTCTGAGAGTTGAGCTTTTACTTTATAGAGTGCGCGTCTTCGTTTAATAAGTAAATAATATTGAATTCAGGTGCTTGTTGCTATCATAGTGTAAATGAAAATATCGTTGGCTTGTAGGTATTGGTAATAAATGTCGAAAAGAAAGAAAACTAATACAATTTTTTGCACAATACGTGTAATCTTCATACAAAACTTTCATTAGTCATTTTGCATTCATATATTTAGGGCAGCACAACACTCTTACTTTTTTATTTTTTCTCTATCATTCGCGTTAATTTTAAGAACATTTTAATCAGGATAAAGTGTTTGGGTACTTCTAAATTTTGCCGTTTAGAAATTAATAAATGAAGGCTGAGCTATATGGTTTGAATTAGTAAGTAACAAAACTGTATATTCGTATAATAAATAAAATAAATAATATATTCGTAGTATAAGTATTAACTGTATATTCCTTAAAACTCAACGAGTTAATTGGTAGCTACGTACGAGTAGCTACTAAAAAGTTTCACTATCCACCTTATGGGATTATCATTAAACGAGGTAACAAATTATTACTTTGATATTCAAGCTATTCTAATTTATAAGGTTTTATTTCGATATCTATACTTAAAATTATAAAACTGAAGAGGTTTTTTGTTTGAACGTGATAGTACGAGATCCGGCTGCATAATCTCTACGTTCATCGCGTAGTTAATCAAATTCATATTTTAACATACATTTATGATTAGGAGAATACATTGATAAATAATAGGTTGCCAGTCAATAAGTGGCCGCAAGTAATTTTAATTAATATAATGTTTTTTTTTAATTAGTTCACTTATTTTTTAAATATAATATCATCCACATCATAGCAATGTATGTAAAGAATTCGAAAATCGATGGGTGCCGTCGCACACTCGGCCACAACTACTTTGCAGTCAGGTGTAAACAGTTCAACAACAGTTAAGACAGTTAACAGTTAAGACAAATAAATTTGCAAATTTTATAAATAATTCAATTTTGATATTTGTTCATTCTTCAAAACTACATCCAATTTCAATAAAGTTCCAACCAACCAGTTCAAACGTCTTTAAATAATCGGTGAATATACATGAAAAAATTTGACGAACTCTGAACGTCTTCTTTGAAGTCAGTTAAACAGGATCATTGAATTTTGTTGACAGCTATCATGTATAATACTTACACAAAACTACATCAACTACAAGTTATTCAAATTAATTAAATTCTGAAGCCAATCATCTAGAGAGTTTTTGACCAATTATAAAGTTTTCTTGATCTCCGTTATCGTTTATATTTTAGATACCTGGAAGGTAAGGCCTCTGTAATACCTATGACAGGAGTAGGTACACACGTCGATAAAATATTATTCATTATACATAAAAAACATAATAATCTAATATACAATCTCACAATGTTAAGCAGCAGATACAATTATTATAATATATAATTTGAAAAGTTGGTATAAAAATGAATCATGAACTCTGTTTTAACGTCTTAAACTCATTTTCAATATCATAATATAATGTTTGTTTGATAAGCCAGCGTCTAATTCTTGTTTTATAACTGTCGGAGTTAGGTGCTTCGATGACATCAACGAGAAATCGGTTGTACACCATCGTTACCATGACAACAGTACTATATTATGTACTCTTGTCTTTGTACTATGTGTAATTTTATCTGCTGCTTGACATTGTGTAATTGCATTTCAGATTCTTATGTTTTTTATGTATAATGCTAAATATTTTATCGACATATACCTATATAGAGTATGAAATAAATGAGTATAACTGATCTATCTAATTTTAAATTAAAATATTTAACCAGTTTGAAGGGCGGTAATTCCAGCGAAATTGTAGGGCAAAGAGATAAATCACCTTGTACTCTGAGTGACGAGAGCAGTGCTGTTCTAAGCAGTGATTTAGAATCTTCATGTTTAAATAGTCGCGTGACACTATGCTATCACCAAACATGTTGGTTACCATCAAGCACAAGAGTTGCTTGTTTATTTTGTAAAATAAACAAAAAACGAATCGTCTATACGAAATTATGAGCTAACAGGTCAAATATCGTGTCTCAATTGGGTTCCACGGCTAATCAAACGGAAACCTTTCGATTCTGCGATTTGTATACTTTTTTCTTTCCTTGTTAAACTCACATACTAGGAAGTGAAAGCCTCTTAAAGGCGAAACTCGAGGAGGCCGAAGCAGCCATTTACAATAATGTTACTTCCCGGGTCATCAAGGGAACCATGACAGGAAAGTATATGGCAGCTTACAGTGTAGAAAATGGCTTCGTGACACTGAACGAGAAAGAGACAGAGCGCGCGGGAATGCCAGTTTATGCGACACCACCAATCGTAGTTACCGCCCGATGCACCAAGATTATGCTGGACGATAGGATCCTTGAGATGGCCAAAACCATCGAAGGGAACTCAAACGTCAAAGCGGGTTGGGAAAACTGGGAGGTACCGCGAATACAGTGGGTCAACGGAGTTCCAGGATGTGGAAAGACAACATGGGTGATTAGACACTTTGATGTGGACAAGGACGCCATTATCACTACAACAACTGAGGCAGCAAAAGATCTAAGAGAAAGCTATCGCACCGTATCGGAAACCTGGTCAAAACCAGAGTGCGAACCATGGCTTCTGCTCTGGTAAATGGCTTCTGCTCTGGTAAATGGCTTCGGAAGAGAAAGTTTCAGTCGCCTCATGGTGGACGAAGCTCTCATGAACCATTTTGGAGCCATTGTGATGGCTTCAAGGCTGTCTGATGTTGGTGAAATTGTCCTCATCGGAGACGTCAATCAGTTGCCTTATATCGACAGGGAAAATCTCTTCGAAATGAGGTATCACCGCCCAAACCTGGTAACAAAGATCAGCCAGGAGTTGCTCTGCACACATCGCAATCCGATGGATGTCGCATATGCGCTGAGAGAAATATACTCAGGTATGTACTCCTCAGCATCCCGTATAAAGTCCCTAGAGCAGAAAAGGTACAAGGGAGCGCAAATACCCAACACCCTACCAAACACCCTCTTCTTAGTTCACACTCAAGAGGAGAAAGAGACCCTGACAAACCAGGGTTATGGGTCAGGCACAGGGTCACGTATCCTCACCATCCATGAAGCTCAGGGACTGACATATGAGTCGGTTATCGTAATAAAAACAAAGGCAAACATGAAGCTGCACGAGAGCGTGCCCCATGCGGTTGTTGCAATCTCACGGCACACGGGGACCTTCACGTACTACGCTGACGACACCGACGACGCCATCGGTCGGTTCGTGCGGCGAGCGTTGGCTGCATCACCGAAGACCATCCGAGAGTTCAACCTACAGATGGCCATCAGGGACAGAAATGCAGCCGTAGTGGAGGCTCTCGGCCGGGAGGAGGCGGCTTAGGCAAATGGCAATAAGGCAAAGAATCGATGTCGAGTCGATTACTAGCGGAATCCCAACCGGTAGTGATCGGCTCAACAGACGAGCACTAACTAGTATTAGGTTTAAAATGTTCCCAACTCCCCCCTTATTTTCCTCTTCTTCTGATTATCCAAGAAATATGTATAAATAAATAAGATTTTAAATGACAAAAGTCACGGACCCCGGAGTCTGTGGAGTAGCAATTTTGAATAAAAAAAAAAAAAAAAACTCACATACTCCCAGTTACTTTATGTTGTAGACTTTAGTGATGAGACAAGCAGGAGATACACCTGATGGTGAGCAACATACCAGCCCATAACAAATCAGTATCACGCAGCTATTGAAACAAAAAGAGTCAAAATCAAAATACGCGTACCTACTAGCACTGCACTGGGCTCTTTACCCAAATACATATATAAGGATAGCTGAATCATTCGCGCGTTGCTACGCCATCTATCGAAAAATTAGTCGTAACAATTCAAATTTTAAACAAATTTGGTTGACGCAACCTTTAAAAGATCGACACTTTCTCGACGACACAAGATCGAAACATCGCAGCAACGAAAGCTCTCGAAAAGCAATATTTTTTCCCGTTTTTGTAACATTTTTCGTTCATGCTCCGCCCCTGTTGATAGTAGCGTAATGTTAACTAGCCTATAGCCTTCCTCGATATATGGACCATCCAACAGAGAAAGAATCTTTCAATTCGGATCGGTAGTTCCTGAGATCCTTGCATTCAAACAAACAAACAAACTCTTCAGCTTTATAATATTATTATAGATGTTTTGTCTCTAAGCCCTGTAATTTATCTGGAATATTGCCCTTCAAACCGGAACATAGTGATATTTTTTCCCATTACTGCTTGGTGATAAAATAGCTGGTAACGGTGTGGTACTTCCCTAAAAGTATTAAGAATTATCAAAATATATAATTACTAGCAGCGCCCCGCGGTGTTACCCGCGAAGTTCCCGTTCCCGTTGTTCCCATTGTTTTTCCGGGATAAAAATTATATTATATTATTTTAAAATATCCGGGTAGCCTATGTGTTCTTCCAGACTATAATCTATCTGTGTTCCAAATTTCAGCCCGATCCGTTCATACGTTAGGACGTGATTGAGCAACAAACATACAAACATCCATACATTCACATTTATAATATTAGTAGGATGCAGGTTGGTACAGTCCATATAGCCAGGTCAAGTTGTCTGCATGCTAAAGTGATTAGTACTTATTAAATCTGAAGACCGGAGCACCAGCGTGTCACGCTTGTCACGTGCAAACATTCACTGCATTTGAATGCAAACACGTGACACGGGCCGAGGCGACGATTCTATAGCAGCGCCGTTACACTGACTTCATGTACACAAACGAAAACGGTATAATTAATTAACTGTCTAAATGGTGTATATGTGTATGTTATGTCAAATTATAAAAACCGTCAGATCACAAAGTAACTTAATTAGAATATAATTTCACGCGTTAGATTATTATCTGACGGTGTTGACAATTTTGCGCTGGTATATACCTACTGCAAGTTTATTTCACAACATTAGTAGTGTTCATGAAATATTTAACCTTGTAAAAATGTAAGCGAATTTCCTTTAAGCTGATTACTTGAAAGAGATTGCTCTCAACAATAAAACCGCCACTTGTGGTGCTAGTTCAGAAGTACTGTAACAATTCTGTTTGTTTGTGACACAATTAAGAGTTTTTAATATTTAACAAAATTTTGTATTTAGAAAAATATATAAATCGACTTAAAAAAGAACTTTAGAACATTTTAGTCAATTTTAAATGTGGAATCAAACATTATTGTGTGTGTTTTTACATTATTTATTTTGCTTGCTTCTTTTTATTGTTAACTGGTTCTTGGTGGTCCTAGTTTTTAATTGCTACTTTCTAGTTTGGGACAATATCCCAGGGACGTATTATGCTGGTGCAAAAAAGGCACCATTGACAACAATAAAGGTGAGCAAGCAAAATAAAAAGTTGATTAAAAAATATGCAATGAAGTTTCATGTTTAAAATCCGAGAGTACCTAAAGATAAAGTAGCGAGGCGGTAGCGCGGCGGTAGCGAGGCGGTAGCGCGGCAGTAGCGCGGCGGTAGCGAGGCGGCAGCGCGGCGGCGGCGGAGCGCAGCGGGCAGTGAGAGATGCAGCGCCACCGATGCATTTCTCAGTTCGCTGACCCGGAATGTATATTTAATTGATTTCGGTATTGCGGCTGGTACTAACGAAGCTTAAATTTCAGTGATAAATTTAATCTCTTGACTAGAAATGATCACACCATTTCATATCAAAGCTAAATGGTAGGAAAGTCGAGTTTGTGTTTAGTTTTTAGATAGATAATATCATGATTATGCAACGACCTGCGGTTTTACTCGCGTAGTACCAGTTCTTGTTTGTTGCCTTGATTATACAGGAGCCTACGTAAGTATGTGTTATTTCAGATTATAATTGAATTGTGTTTCAAATTTCAACCCGATCCCTTCAGCAGCTACGTCGTGATTGAGTAACAAACATCTACACATCTTATATCTCTGGGCGATGAGCGCAGTGCAGTTCTCCTTTTCTACTTCTTCATGTTCTAAGGGTAAGTAGTAGTTAGTATAAGAAACACGGCTGTCCATGAGGACAGCCGTGTTTCTTATATATTCAGGTATATTTGATGTCCTGCTCTCGTCAGCCTGTATTGTAAAAAAAGCTTTGGTATTAATAATATTAGTAGGATGAAACATTGTATATGTATGTATATCTCTGATTACGTATAAGACTGATGTTTATTTAGCTATATCGATTAATTAAAAGCGTAAAATAGTACAAACCTTCTATTCGAAACGGGAAAAAAGCAATTTTGGCAAAACGTTATTGACCGATATTATCCATTTCCTCTACAAGATTTTTGGTATTTTATTTACGCAGGAGGATAAGGATACCCATGACGAAATGATATATCACTTTTCTATGATATATTGTGATCCAGCGAAAGCAGACAAATATATTTTTGTGCGATAAGTCTAAACGAACGAGGCCTTTTATGCAAAAATGTAACAGAATAAATCCAGCAAAAAATCTCAGATCCGTGGCTACGTTTTTCGTAGCATTCGTAGTCTACGAGGATTGTAACGCGTAGCGGTGTTCTTATTTGATTTTTTCAAACGCTAGTCATGTCGTGCAGTAGTCAGAAATAGATTTGTTCTCAGGTTTCAGCCCTCGGCCCCTTTAGAATGCGTCCTTTTGTTCCAGGCCAGAGGCTGCATCCATTGTAATAAATTAGGCAGCTCTCAATCAATAGATTCGTCTAGATAACGTCTATCTCATGTGCCAACCTTTGTTCACGAAAATTGTTGAAGTAAATTGACACCCAAACAAGTATAACACATTGTTTTAATACTCGTAGGCATTCATAAATACCTATCCTACTAATATTATAAACTAGCAGCGCCCCGCGGTGTTACCCGCGTAGTTCCCGTTCCCATTGTTCCCGTTGTTTAATCGGGATTAAAAGTTTGGATGTTTGTTGCTCAATCACGTCCTAACGTATGAACGGATCGGGCTGAAATTTGGAACACAGATAGATTATAGTCTGGAAGAACACATAGACTACTTTTTATCCCGAAAAAAAAAACGGGAACAACGGGAACGGGAACTTCGCGGGGCGCTGCTAGTAATACTATAAATGTCAATGTATGGATGTTTGGATGTTTGTTGCTCAATCACGTCCTAACGTATGAACGGATCGGGCTGAAATTTGGAACATTACATCATGAATCATCATCAATACATCATCGAGTACATTAGTAAAAAAAAAAACTATCGGGCAAAAGCATGTCAAACTAGCCGCAGTAACAATACTAACCAGCACGAAATACATGTCATGACATTAATACATGACATCACATATTTATAAGTTTAACACATCCCGCCACAACTAAAATACGACTCAACTGAAACTATACATAGAACATAGATATAGAAATGTTCGACAATATTAAGAGGTTGAGCGGAGACATTTATTCCAGCAGTCAGGTACATTATTCGAAGGTCCATAAAATGTAAAAAGAGTCACGCGCACCGGTAGGTATTAATGGTGGCTTAAATGGAGGTGAAACTTTAGCCAAGTCCCGTTACCACGGCAATTTGTCAAACAAAAAATATGAGTGAACTTTCGGTTCCGAGGCGGTGTCTGACATGACTTATATAAATAACCCGCGCCGGCCGACCGTCCGTTAGTTTCAACTTTATTCCGCGGAACTTTTTATTTGATATCATTTCAAATGTTAGCAAAGTTTCAGTTCCGACGACATCTGTCAATAATATTCTCTGTAATTGGATCTCGATTCGCTTGATCGTTTTATCGCGGAGTACTTACTGGTTTATTGTATTTAAAAAACTGTCAAAAGCTAAACGGGATTCATCTCAGTCAAAAAGTTGAAGGGTTCCGGTCCGTGGCTCCGGTGGCTCCCTAATGGATTTAACCGAGCTCGATATCTGCTACATGGAAGGGCACGGAGGGTACCTTTCCTTAATGGATAGAGTACCGAAGTCGTTCAGCTAATTAAATGTTACGAATCATTGTTATCGGAGCCCACACTCGATGAGAACTACTCGCGGGGTTCGGAATAGGCATTATCGCACAAACACTTAACGAATTACCCGAGGATTACTAACTTATTTCATTAGGAACTTTGCGTTGGCGAAACGTTTTGGATGAATCCCTTACGTATTATCCAGGCGACTGCAGCCACAATCTCGTTCAATCACGACCTAAGGCCTTTGTGGATCATTTATTCCAGTTAAGTACAATGTTTTGAGAAAAATAATGGTCTGAAGCCGCTATGTTATGTAGCTAGAGATTTCTACAATATTATTTATATTTTACCTACTTTATGCACACAAATATCTAGCCTTCTCTGAAAATAACATTGTTGTAGTTTACTACACAACTAAAGCTTCATAACAATACTACCAATTTGTAATAAAAAAATATTTTCAAAGCTTTATTAGTTTACATGTTGATGAAAATAAAATACAATGTATAAATAATATATCTATACATCGACAAAAAAAAGATTTTTGGCATCAATTTTCACACTGTGAATTGCCGGAATGTAATTCCTCCCGGCCACGAAATCCTTGTACCGGACTGTGTTATTTCGAATATCTCTCCACAGGCTCGTCGTACGCAAACCAATACATACATTTAAAAATGAATTCTAAAGAAATTGAAAATTAGTAGTACCTAAAGCTAAAAATAAATATAACCTGATTTTATAGCTTCGTTGGTAATCTTGTCGGGTCCTGGGCTTTTATTTGTTTTAAGTGTTTTAATTCCTTTTACCACTTCGTCTTCATCAATAGTTGCTATCGTTTCTACTGTAATGTTATTCGGTAATTTATATGTTGATTGATTTGGTGAGCTATAAAGGTTTCTATAGAAATCTGTTGCTATTCTGAGTATTTCTGTTCTATTTTGTGTGTTGTTATTTTTACTTTTCAACTCTTCGATCCATGATTTATGTGTTCTCAATTCCTTGTACGCTTTCTTGACGCTTCTCGTGGTATGAAGACATTTTTCAATAGTTTGAATGCGGTGTGTTTTGTAGTCTTGGCTGATACGTTTATTTATGAGCTTATACAGTGCTTTAAGTTCGTTTTTCATAGCTCTTGATTTCGGTTTTGTCTTGTGTATATCTTGTCTTCTGCTGATTAGGGCCTTAGTTCGTGCTGATAGTATTTGATTTTTCTCAGCTTTTGTGCTCGATGTTAGTTCGTGTGCCCTTTTTAAGCTGGTGTCGATTGCGTGTGTTATTTTATCATAACAATTCTGAACAGTGTCTGTGTCGTCCCAGTGTTCGAGGAGATTTTCAGAGCAACTTTTTAGTGATTTGGTGTAGATTTGTACTTCTTTTTCGTTCTTTAACTGGGATCTGGGGTATTGACCAAATTTTCTCCGATTTTTTGGTTTTGAAAGTGTATTGAAAGCTACTCTAACTGGTCTGTGGTCCGAAGGGTAAGTGATGTTTAAGACCTGTATATTGTCTACGTTTCTGGGTAGATTTGTTAGAATGTAGTCTATTTCATTTTTGGTTTTACCGTCCGGTGATTTCCACGTCCATCTCTGTTTGTTGTTCTTTTTGAAAAAAGTGTTCATAATAGTTAGGTTGTTCTCAAGGGCAAAGTCGATGAGTCTGTCTCCTCTGCAGTTTCTTTTTCCAAAGCCGTGTTTTCCAGTTACTGTTTCGTTTGGTTTGGGTTGCCCAATTTTGGCGTTGAAGTCGCCCATGACTATTATATTTTTTCTTGAGAGTCGAATGGCGTTTTCCACAGTGCTGTAAAAAAGCTCCAGTTCTTCGTCCTTCGCAGTCTCTGTTGGATCGATAAAATCCGCCACACCGACATAAGACGGAAAACTAAAATTATCGACGCTCTCAATTATTCACAAAAACTAAAATGGCGTTGGGCAGGACATGTAGCTAGACTAAATGACAATCGCTGGACCAGAAAGACAACATCATGGTCAGGACCATCGGGCCAAAGAAAAAGAGGTAGACCAAATACACGCTGGACTGACGACATCATAAAAATAGCAGGTAGTCACTGGATGCAAGCTGCAGAAGATAGAAATCGTTGGCTATCTCTGGAGGAGGCCTTTACCTTCCACTGAGAAGGGTTCTTGCAACTGAAAAAATCGAAATACACGCAAGAAAAAATACAAAGAATAATCGGTTATAAGTTTATTTTAACATATTTATATATCAAACAATTTTATTATCAAAAAAAAAACTCTTACCACAATACTTTTTGTAATACGAAATCAATTTTATTATTAATTTACTATTTACCATTACAACAATAATTATGATTTTTTTTACAACCAAATTAATTTAGCATGCACACTTTTTTTAAATTGTCAATCTCTATATTATTTTAATAAGAAATAAAAGGCTTTTTTTTTTTAAAGCTAAAAATGCAGTTTAAAAAGTATGTATTTATATTTTACGTTATCAGATTAGATACATCAAATTATTCCTAAAAATGAAACTGGCACCGAAACCAAATACTTTCGGTATTTTTTATTAATGTCCTTTTTCTATCGGACTGCTCGTAGCTCGAAAAGTAATATCTTTTCATGGTTGACTTTACAAAGATTTGAACGGAGAGGTTTGACTATAAATTTGCAGTAATAACGTTTACGCTGTCGAATGAGTGGGTTTTCCTCGATGGTTACAATTTTAATGTCTTCAAACTTAGAGTGAATCGGTTTCTTCTAGATAACCGCACTCCATCTCGCTTAACATCAGGCGAGACGGCGGTCAAGTGTAAACCTATATCATTTCAAAATAATACTTTAGGTGAACAATATAATTGAAATTGCTGCCCTATTTTTTTATACACTTAATCAGTAATCTAAATAAAGTAGGATTACTAATATTTAGTTTAATAATTAAAGTCCTGACAAACACAAAAATAGTTTTCAGTGGTCAAAATCAATAGTATATGTCTATCTCGGACACTATTTTTCACAAAATCCTTTTGTAATGACTCTTAAGTTTTTCAGTTGGTTACGTAGTTACCTACATTTCGATCTGCGACGTCCCTTTGTCCCTTGTCTTTGATCAAAAGCCTCCGCGATTGATGACTCCGATTTGCACAAAATGCGATCAGTCTTCGGAATGAGATGAGCTTCAGTTTGGACTCTATAGGTACGGTCGTTGTACTCCACTACGGTGGAGGGTGGTTATCATTTCAATGGCATCGTTTATTAGTTTGTTGCTAGAAATTTGCTTTTTCAGAAGCACCGCAACATATTTTGCAGTCTAAAATACTTCTGTCTGTCTACCACTAATATGAGTGTTCATTATTGTATAAATGACGAGCCCTCTAAATAAACTTTGTAGTATCAGTAAATTATTCCTAATTGTTTTTATTTGTTGGAATCTTTGTAAAGTATAATGTAACCGTAAACTAAGCAAAGCTTGTATTACGGGTAGATATGAGTCCTGTTAAGGTTGCGACAGGCATCCGGAACTGACGACGGAGATTGGAAGAATTCTGCCCTTTTTGGGTACATATGAATAACATAACTTAGACAATACTTATATCACTGAAGACTTATATTACGTTACATTTTACTTTGATTATTTCTGTAATTTCGTAAAACCAAATTCTTACAACCATCACTGATTGTAATCAGAAATGTATGAGTGATGGCAGTTATCCTAATCAGTGATATAAACAAGAATCTAATGCTACAAACAGGGACTCTAATTAAAGTCGAAATTGATGTTTAAATCTTAGTTAAATAATGTAACTCTTAGTTAAATACCTATCGCGCACAGATGTGGCGCATCTTTCCGTTTGCGTCAATCTAATTCGTGCTATGAAATTAGATTTTCTCGCAGATTAGTGAGTGTCACTTCAAACTTATCATTGAATCAGTAATTTTGTAAGGTAATTTTGCGCTTTAATGAAATGTTCCAAAAATTCGCGATAAAATGTTATTTCACATTTATTTGTGTTATTAAATTCATGACGGTAACTATTTATTTTTCTTTTTGATTTTAACGGCTTCACCGATTTTGTTTATTCCAATTTTGTGTAGAACTCTCGAAATTTATAGCATAACCAGCAATCGTGTAAATAAGCCTAATAAACGTTAAATGTCCTTTTTACTGGTCAGAGCCTTTATTAACAAAATGTTTTTGTTTTTTTATAGTTTAGAGTGACAAGACGAGTGGAACATGTGCCTGATGGCAAGCAACATGCCTGTCACATAAGAGGACTCTGACACGCAGTTATTTGAACGTGAAGAGTCTAAAGTCCAAATTGCCTAGCACTGCACTGCGCTGATCACCCAGAGATATAAGATCTTTTATTTCTATGCCCTGTAATTTCACTGGAAATATTGCCCTTCAAATCGGAACACAGTAATGTTTGCACATTGCTGCTTGGTGGTGAAATAACCGACAAAGGTGTTTACTGTGTAGGTGACCACTACAAAATTACAATGAAAACTACACTACCCTACATATCTAACCTACTTACAATCAGCACATCTAAATGATGGACGCCTTCCTTCCCGGAATAGCAGTTGCTGAGTATTGGGTGGCATTCATTTAAATTGAAAACCCTTTGTAAATATTTACTTTTAATTATTTAAGCATTTTAAAATATAAAAAAACACATAATCATATTAAAAAGCAAATAAAAAATCTTTATATATTGTAGAAAACATAGATAAAGAAAGTTAGGTTAAAAAAAATACGTTATCGACACGAATAAGAAGAACTAAATTATAGTTCCAGTACCAGTTTGAAGCATTTCTCCAACATGCTAGCAATATTGCCATGCTGAATGGCAATGCTGATATTATGTTGAGCCAAATTAACACCAGTATTTTGGTCACGTGTCGCGTCCACCAAGAGCTCAGAAATGTATTTGAAAATGAGGTGAGCTCTGGGCCCCAACAGGCCCAAACTGGTATCAACACCGAATGGTTCAAATATGTCGGGAAAAATGTATAAAAGAATTACCACTCTTACGGCTTTTCCACTTAGTATTCAAATCCGAACAAAAAGTGGATAATCAATGTTCTTTTACTCGATATTTCATTAAAATCAACTTCTCAAAGAGAAACCGTGAAATAGCATTTGAATTTAAGTCGCATTAAAAGTTTGCGTGAGCTGAGTTCGGAGCACAATGGGGCCGTTGGAAAAATTCTAATTACTTTAGTGAGTTGGTTTGGAATTTAAAAAAGTTGCGCTCGCCACGCGGGCCACAGTCTTGATACACAAACGTATTTTATTATCATAAACTGAATTATTTATTCATATCAGTAATGCACCATCCGATGTTGTAACAAAATAAAAATATTAAAAAAAGTCAAAAGCCATATTAAACCTTTTCCAGTTACGAGAACTCGTAGTTTTAACGTAGCTTTAAACCGTAGCAGAATATTACTCAGCAGTTATGTTCCAACTTTCCTGCCGTCATAATAACTATATCGCATTTCCATCCAAGCGGGTTTATTGGCTCTTTTTTTATAGGTGGCACCTTTCCTCCATCCCGGATCGATGTAATGTAACAAATAATGAAGTAGAGTGAACTCCAGTAAACGCTCGCAGCTCGAAGTGTTGGCAATTTAGAACAGCCGGTGCCGCTTGTTGCCGTCGTTTTTCTTGCCGCTTTGTTCAATAAATGTGCGCCTCGAGTGCCTTTCTCACAGTGTTAGGCCATATTACACAATCATAATTGCATATTAAGATCGCTTTATAGTTTGTTCCGGGCGAAATTTGCCTGTAAAGTGAAGTAATGAGATTGTAGCGGCGGAATGCGTCGGCCGCAAGAGCTCGGCGACCGCTCGAGCTCGATAGATCTCTGTCACGGGACGGGACACGTCATGCACTCGTCGAGGTTAATTGAACTGATGGCTTCCCTCTGACCACTCACGTCACTCCGAGTGCCTCTCTTGCCTCTACCTAATTCCCAGAGCCAAGCCGTAACTTCGTAAGCGAACTTAATGTATTACTATTAAATATTCATATATTCGCATGAAAGCCCTCAAAGTTTCGCACCTGCAATACTGCGAGACATTTCAAATAATCACACTTTATCCACCCCAAGCCGCGTAGAGCCCTAAAACACTTACGTTCATACGGGCTTAGTCCACTCTTTCGAGTTTCTCTAGCAAGAATGATTCAATTAAAATACCAAGCTGGTATTCTCGTAATCTTTATGCGGTAAATTTTGCTTTAGTAGCAGGTACTTGAGATAAAATATTGCAGTTGTTTTGTCGGCAATAAACCGTAGCATTTACATGGTTCGACACGAGTGTGCTGGCTCGGGTGCGAAGCAATACGTTCGCGGCGCACTGAGAGCGATTCACAAAGCCGCTCCGTGCCCGCGCGAATTAAAATGCCGACAATACCTCCGGGCAGGTGTTTAACGTGTGTTGTGTTTCATACCTATTATCCTGTAACATCCGTCCGTACGTACTTTCAGACCGTTTCATCTTACGCCCCAGGCGGGTCAGCGTAATTTATTACCTATTGTGCGGATATTTCATTTATCACGGTGAATTCAATTTACAGAACAATTAATCATTCCACAATACTTACTTGCCGACAGCGGACTGGTTGTCGGCCACTGTAGATGCCGCTCGGGAACTCTGGAAACATTTTTATTCCAAAAAATATATCTATTATTAACTGGTACCTACTGCGATTCATTCTCTCTACGCAGTGCCTTGAACAAATCAAACACTTAGCAAGAATAGCTTAGTTCACTCAGGGAAAAGGTAGCTATCGATTAGTAAAAATTCTATACAAGTGAGATATTTTATTGTAATTGTTTTTTTTAATTTTATTAGAATAATAATTACTTAAAATTGTACACTTTCTGTATTTTTTTTAATCACGTATTTAAGATATCACGTAGAAAATGTGGGTAATATTTCTAAGGGACGACAGTATAAGACTGAGACAAAAATGTATCAAACATAACAAACAAAATACCAACAAAATGGGCTCTCAGTCGGTTAAAATATTATAGACACAAATTTTATCCAAGAGTATCTGAATCACATAATATTTAAAAAAAATATGGTGGACGCATTGATAATCTGCTCCTTTTTTGAAGTCGGTTAAAAAAGGATCTCAGTCTGTATTACTTCTGTCCACCGATTATTTTTAGATTAGTTTTAGTTGACGTACACGTCAAACTTCTACTAAAACTAACACACCGTTTAACAAGATTTTATTCCTAGAGCTAGCACCAAATTTTGGGTAGGTATTTCAGGCAATCTCATATTTGTAAAAATATGAGATTGCCTGAGATACACGTGTAAACGTGTCTGGCAATGTTAAAATCCCGACTAAATCATCTGGCTTATTATTTTTTAATTCTTTTAACATTCAACCACAACGAATAAAAATTGCATATTGCCTGAATTATATTTATTGAAAAAAATATAATACTCGTTTTATGGAATCATTTTGCCCCGCTACTCATCGGCCATCTTTACTCTCCATGTTAAGGTATACTAAGAGAGCTAGGTGACAAGATTTCTGTTTGCCTCAAATACCCAAAATTTGGTGCCAGGTCGCAGAATGTTTGTACAATCGAATTGAGAACGTAAATTTTGTAGCTTGACTAAAATCGAACGTAGTAAGTTATTTAATCTTTAAATCGAATATAATCAGGGAATCCTATCCAATTTTTCGTTGCTACTAATTTCTACATAATTTCCAACTCGTTTGAGAAAGTAAGTGAGGTGGGCGTGTTTTCGCATGTGATGTTCAGTACTTAGACTCTTTAGTATTCCGTGAGCTGCTTGGAATTGAATTAGGAATAGTAACCTTTGAGGGTCCCAACACACGGAGACTAACATGTATCCGCGATTGCAAGTTCACTAATAAATCAATCCGACAAATATTAAAAATGTTTCATTGCCGATTCATAAAAATTTAGATGTGTGTTGCTAAATTACGTCGAAACTATGTAACTTTTTTAACCAAAAAAAATTAAAGTTTTTATCTCGAAAAACGTCCTTAGTCTATAATAAACTATTATACACATTTTAATGAAATAGGTGGAGATCGTAACTATTTAAATAGTCCGTTAATAAACAAAATCTCTGTTTAGTATTTTAAGCGTATTTTAAAAAACGAATGAAGGTTGCTTGTGGAAAAAAGTTTCTACAGCACAATGGCGAACTGATACTCGGATAATGAATGTAATATTAAAGTATCGAATAATTATAATCTTTTATTTTTGGATTTTAATTGTAATGTCATTTAATTGACATACGATTTGTATTTTTAACTAAAGGCTCGCTCCGGCTTCGCAAGGGCTTAATTGGATAAGGATTAATGCTGTTTAGCTTAAAATCGTAATCGTAAATTCGTAAATAAGCCATTATTTCTCGTAAAAATTAAAGGATAAAAATCGTTATTATGGATTATCCCTAAGAGATAGACATAATATACTATGGCGGACTTTTATATACATTTTTAAGGCATACCTACAATACTGCAGAATATTGTTTTGATCTATCTCGTAGGATTCAGCTAGCATTTGTATTTGCAATGTAAGCGCAAAGTAGTATTTATTTACGACATCACCTCCTGAAAAAACAAATTTCCACATCTGTTATCTCACAACCGGTATTTGGCACGAGTGGTGGATTATGACCCTAAGTTTTTTTCTCGTGAGAAAGAAGGTACCGATCACTAAAGTAGGAACAAAAAGTAGACCATAGACAGTCTACTTTTAGCTTTGGAAAAAATAAGCATAGCCTCTCGTAAAAAAAGTAAATTATAAATAATTAGCAGGCGGGAATTATTTATTATGAGTCCATTATTAGTTTTATTTTATTACGATGACTTTGCAAGTATTTTGAGGTTGGAAATGGAGATCCTGAGTTCCACAAGAAATACCAAATTTCATATGCTCTAGCAGAGCAATATTTGTGGCCGCAATATTGCATATATTGCGGAGTCAGATGTATAATAAATACGTTTAGTTTAACCAAAACTGTAGCACAGAGTAGACCATGCTGGGTAATTTAAATATACCAATATCTCTGCAGACGGCTTCAATATTGGGTATTACGATAGCTAACCGAATTCAACGATTTTCAGAAAATGTAAGGCATCATAATTTTATTAATTTACTGTTTTTTTAATCCTTTTCTATCAGAATTCTTGTAAGAGGTTAAAATACTCAGTATTTACGTTATTCGCAAGGCAGACAAGTATCAAACTATGCATGTTAGTTAGCGGCGGAGACATTTGTGATGTGTATTGAAAAATTAAAATAAAATAAAATATGTCATTAAATTCAGTTCAAAAATATATAGCCTCTCTAAGCAAAAACTCTTTAGAACCTACATTTATAGATTAAACTTTCAACGTGCATTTTCATTAATTTCAAGCCCGAGAATAATTTTATTGTGGTTTGGAGGATCGATTTAAATGCTTTAGCATGGAATTCATATTTTTCATTAGGCAAGTAAAACTAGTATTGTTCAGATAGAAAATAAACTAATGAGCAACCAATACATAATTTGCAGGTCCGCAAGTTGCTCGTAATAATAGCTAGGTAGTACGAATTGTGGGCAATTTATTTAAAAAAAAAATTGTATGGTTGCGCATTATTTAACCCCACACGACATTCAAAAAGTTTTGTGTGTATGTCTGTGTGTTTGTTTGGGTTATCGTAGCTCTGGAACGGGTGATTCGATCAAAACGCGTTTTTAGTTTTTTATTTAAGCATAAATAAGTCTGATGTGAACCAGAAAAATATATTGAAACGGAAGAATCATAATCGAATACCTTTAAGATTATTTTGTAAATTATTGGATGACTTGGGGCTGTCTAACTATTTATTTTGCTTTTAGCCCTCTTAGGCGGGCTGTTTTAAACTTAATGTGATATTTATTTACTTCCGTTGTCAGAGATGAATTGAATTTTGCTATATACATATGTAGCAGACATTATTAACGCAGTACCATTGCGACTGAAACCAAGCAAAGTTTATCTTATGAGAGCTGAATAGCTGTAATAGAATACTTATTATAAATGTTTTTTTTCTCAGTAAGTACAATACAATACTTCGTTTATTGTAAAGCGTTTCAAAAAACATGTTACATCATTTATTTATTTGTAAGTTCAAAAAAAGTAATCATATGGAATCTTACAATACATATTAGTTTACTTTAATAGCTTCAAATATCATGTAGTACATATATAGTAGACTACACGTACCTACGGAATAATAATTTGAAACTTTCTCGCATCCCTCCCATCAGCAGTTGAGGACTTATAAACGACGAATTTGCTTTTTGAAAACATGTCTGATTCGTAGTGCACTCAAAAACTTTGAATGCTTACAGTTTCGTTAAAGTCAGCCGCAGTCGCACATTTTTATTTTTATACGCTACGTAGAAAGTGGTCAAATACGTTAAAAGAAATATCTGCTTCATTTTGGTAACATCTGAATAAAAATAATTAATCATTATCTCACGTCAGATCGCAAACTTTAAATTATGTCTCTGTTAGGTTGGTACTCACTTTAAAATAAAATATATTTTTATTATTGTATGATTGTAATGTTATAGAACTCTCCGTTAGACTCGCACCTGATCAGCGTAATAATAAGAACTGGAGGTACAAGGTATTTTATGTAGGATTTATGTTTTATGACACCGCTACAATAATAAAATAATCTAATATAAGTAGATAAGATATCTATTAATTTATAACATGCCTTATTCACGGAGTATATTTATGATTTACGAGTTCGATCTGAAAAATGATTTTGCATTCGATGCCTCTCTATAGATCTATTCCAAAATAAATGTATACTTCGGACGGTGTGCGCCTAGTTAAAAAAAATCTATTATAATAATTTTCAGAGAGTTTGCTGTTTTGCTGTATGGTAATAGCTTTAGAGTGCTACATTTATTTTATTTGTCAAAGCCATAGAAATATAAAGGAGAGTAAGGAGTTGCCGCGGCGCGCCCAGCAGAAGTGTCGTTAAGTTAGGGATGGCATAACTGCCGCGGAGTCCTTGGGGAGCCCTCCAGTGCAGGGTCAACCAATTTGAAAGACGGGACTACAAGCTAATTGCTCGATTCACATTGTTAAGCTGTAATATTTTATTTGTTTTATAGTTATTGTGATTGGTACAAGAGAGTCGGACCTTAATTTCATTTTTGTTTTATCATACTCTCAGTTAAATTTTAAACACTTAAAAATCATTGAGAAGTTCATTTTACGATGGCTTGATCACTTCCATAACGTCGCTGTAGATAACACGTTACCAACAGGCGAGATGGTGATTAAACGTGATGCTATTATCAATACTACCAATAAGAATTGTTCTTGAACTAAAAACACAAACGGTAACTGCCGCCGCCGCGCGCCGCCTTAATCTATATATATAAAAGCGAAAGGTCACTCATCAAGGAATCTCAGAAACTAAAAATGATAGGAATCTGAAATTTTGCATGGAGGTTCCTTTTAGCACGTAGGCGCTCGCTAAGACGGGGTTTTGCGAAATTCAATCCCTAATAGGGTGAAACAAGGGATGAATGGTTGTATGAAAATACGTGATTTTCAAAGTTATCAAATTTTGTATTTTCGAACTGTACGGAGGTGAAATTGGGGTTGAAATGGGGGATGAATGTCAACATGGATGATCCCAACCGTTGAAGATAAAACCATGAAACTCTGTATATACTTAGACACTTGGCACGAAGCCAATAAATGTTTGTTCTAGCAATTTTGTAATTTCGAACTATATGGGGATGAAATTGGAGTTTAAATGGGGGACGAATGTCTCTTACGCTTTCACAACTAAACAAGTGAACCGATTTTGATATATATTTATAATTATATTATATATATTATACACTTTCGCGTCGTATATACTATCCAATGACTCACGAAGGGCCTGCAAGCATTTTCAAGTCCAATTCATAATCATCGACATTGGGGTATACAAGACATTATATGTATATTGTTTTATTATAAGCTGTTTTCAGTAACCCTAAATGTGTCTGCATATAAAAATGGGTACTGCCTGAGATACCTTAGTATTTATTTCGCGCGGACAAAGTCGCGGGTAACAGCTAGTTTTGTATAAACTCTTGTACACCTCAACTTTGATCATACGTGTATGATGTACTGTCCGGCTAAGAAGTATTTGTGTGCTTAGCCCTTTAATTTGCTCTTTAAAGTTCGCAAACAACGCTGATCGGAAGACTTTCTCTTGGATTTCTAAAAGATTAAAGTTATTCGATAAACAGCCTAATTTCGTCTAGTGGAAGACGTTTGTTTCATTGATCAAGTTTTTAATGACAATTTAAACATTTTCTTAATCAGAAGTGCAGGCCCTGGGCTATAAACGGATCGGCCTGCCGATTAAAAGGCCTGCGCCGTCTCGCTAAGGAATCAATGCTCATTTGCTAATCCACATTTTCCGTTTCTCTTTAATGATATACTACATTTTATGTAAAATAAATACTAGATCCGTGTTAATTAGTTGTATGCACAGTGCACGACAGCGCGACAACCCTGAGTTAAGTGCTGGCCCCGTTGCCTCTCACAATTACCGCTAGGAACTGTAATGACCCAGAGAGACCCTTATTAAAACTTGCTTCACCTCACTCTCGCCAACTAAAGTTCAAAGTAACGATGCATATTAATTGTAACATCGATAATGTAATTTGTGTTCAAAAGTGTTACAGGAAACTGTCATTAGGACTGGCCAGCAATTAGGATAGTTGCCTCTTTAGATCAGTGGGTTAGCTGAGTGTGGACTTTAGAAATAGCGACTAATATTATCGAGATTGTGATTTACTAGGTATGTGAATAAAAATCAAATTTGTTTTTGTTAGTTACAGATTAATTATTCTTTTTCAACAAAGTCATGCGATAACAATACTGTAAATATCTCAAGAGTAAAGCTATATGTATACGTAGCAATTTACTTGTGATATTTAGTATTTGAAATAAAAATATCAATTAAAAAAAAGTACCATCAACAACTGCCAGTTTTATCGTTGTTATCTTTTTTTTTTTTTTTTATAGCATAGAGTGACGAGACGTGCAGGTCATGTGCCTGATGGTAAGCAACATGCCTGCCACATAACAGCACAGTAACACGCAGCTATTGAAACATGATAGTCCAAATCATTACCTAGCACTGCACTGCGCTCGTCACCCAGAGATCTAAGATATTATGTCTCTAAGCCCTGTAATTTCTCTGGAATCATTGCCCTTCAAACCGGAACACAGTAATGTTTGCACATTACTGCTTGGCGGTAGAATATTTGGCAAAGGTGTGGTACTTCCCCAGGCGGACTCTGCTAAGAGTCCTACCACTACAAAATCTATTTTGAAACAAACTGGTCTTTGCGATTTTGTTTCCAGTTTTGTGAAATATTTATGTTGTTTGGCTAGTTACAATTTGGATCTTTCCAGTAAAAAAAATCAAGTAGTGCGCACAATGTTGCGCAGTGTAAAATTTTAAAAACTAATCATCAAATATAGGTAGGTACTTGTTCCGCAATTATTCTCAAGTCTAAATTAAATAAATAAATATTGGTGGACATTTACACACAACACCATCTAGCTCCAAACTAAGCAAAGCTTGTACTATGGAAACCAGATAGCTGATATAATACTTATATATTTTTAAATATACATTTAGAGAATAAGTATATTTATACTAATACTAGCCGTTACCCGCGACTTCGTCCGCGCGAAATAAATACTAAGGTAACTCAGGCAGTACCTATTTGTATACGCAGACACATTTTACGGTTACTAAAATTAGCTTATAATAAAACAATTTTACACAATTTCATCTAAATCGGTTGTTTTTTAGGTGTGCAAGCGTAAGACATTCGTCCCCATTTGAACTTCAATTTTATCCCCATACAGTTCGAAATCACAAAACTGCTAGAACAAACATTCATTTGCTTTGTGTCAAGTGTATATTATATACAGAGTTTCATGATTTTATCTTCAACGGTTGGGTAGGTACTTTAATGTTGACATTCATCCCCCATTTCACCCCCGTATAGTTCGAAATTACAAATTTGATAGAACAAATCGTGTCAAGTGTGCTAGATACAAAATTTGATAACTTTAAAAATGACGAATTTTAATACAACCGTTCATCCCTTGTTTCACCCTCTTAGGGGTTGAATTTCGCAAAACCCCGTCTTAGCGAGCGCCTACGTGCTAAAAGGAACCTCCATGCAAAATTTCAGATTCCTAGCATTTGTGGTTTCTGAGATTCCTTGATGAGTGACCTTTCGCTTTTATACAGGGTTACTGGCAATCAGCCTGCATCCGTTTAAGAGCATGTTCTGTATATTTAAATAAACAACTTCTGTTCTACAACTTTCGTTAAAACTTAATAGATAACCCAATAAAAATTGTATTTGTTGCCCTTTTTTGTGCTGTTTAGCGACATTTTAGTGTTTATTCACTTCGGTACATCATTTTTTGCGCGTTAAAGAGCGTACGCGCTCTCTTTACGAATTGTTACGAAGAGTTCGATACTTTTAGACCGTGCAAATGCACTTTTTATTTATTTTGTTAAAGAAAAAAAAACATTTTTTTTTAAACTGTATAACAAAAGTTGACGTATTGAATGTACCTAACATCCCCTTAAAAGGATGCAGGCTGATTACCAATAACCCTGTATATATAGATTTGTATTATAATAAATATTTGTATTCATTATACAAATATTTGCACTGGGTGGTGATCTAACCCATGATCCCCGGCTTCGCAGGCAGACAATCATAACGTACATTCTGAAGTATTTTTCACTACACCATGTAGATTCTAAGCAAAGCTACTCCGAAGCCAGATAACTAATATTGTAACACTTTTTTAGAAGTTAATGTTTATTATCCACTAGCGGCGCCCCGCGGTGTTACCCGCGTATTCCCGTTCCCGTTGTTACCGTTATTTTTTCGGGATAAAAACCTATGTCTTCTTCCAAACTATAATATATCTGTGTTCTAAATTTCAGCCCGATCCGTTCATACGTTAGGACGTGATTGAGCAACAAACATCTAAACATCCATACATTGACATTTATAATATTAATAGGCCATTTAATATAGTAGAGACACAGTTTAAGCTTTAAATACGTATAATAAATGAGGCTCTACATCACTACAATCGCTAGTAGGTACAAAATAGTTAATCATACATTATTTCCATGCTTGCAGTTGTTTATTTCACTTGTATGGTCAATCGCGTCCGGATTTATTTAGCTGAATACACATGGCAATACTCTGCCAAAAAACTGTTCAGGCGATTTAAATGTTCACTGCGAGTATTAAAACGCAATTCGTTGGGTACAGTATTTGAATACGAATAATATTTTACTTGAAAAGCAATAAAATAAAAAACACTTCTTAGGCACATAAATTGTGAATGTCACATAAAATCGTGAATGGGCGATGCAGCAGTTTTATTGATGTCATCGAGTTGTGTGATCGTAAGCGTCGCTTTATTGCATCCAGAGCTTAATATGAACCGGATTTATTGTCAGCTCAATAAGGCAGTGGCGCAAAGCCTGATTCAATTCACCTTGCTGTGAAAAGCACGTGCTCCATGTGCATTCGTATTTCGTATTAAGAATTTAATACGTATCTTAGGCAAAACCTAAACCCCTTTTTGTGAAAATTTACTAATACTAAATAATGTAAAATTTGCTTGGTTCCATTTTTCCATACTTATGAATTTTAGGATTTGCGTAGCCTATTTTTAGCCCCCGACCAAAAACAGGGGTGTTATAAGTTTGACGTCGATGTCTGTCTGTCTGTCTGCCGCAACCACAAAATGGCGAAATCCATTTTATTTTTTTACTACTACCTCAATATGGGTACCTACCAAATTAAAGAGCTTGACCAGTGGAATAAGTACTACACACTATGACAAATTTGAAATCCAAGATGGCTGCCACCACAAAATGTTTCCACCACATTTCTTTTTCACTCCTTCAATTTGGGTATCAAATGAAAAGGCTTGACTATTAGAATGTTGTACAGATTACAAATCCAAGGTAGTAAATTAATTTTCTTTTTTTTCTTGTTCTATATCGTTTTCAAGTTCGTTTTCGTAAGTTAAAGTACAGAAAAATATTAGTTTTACATGTCAGTGTGTTTAGTGATTGTGGTAGGTATAATGCTTATATGTATTTATTTTTCAAATTTGGAAATGTTGTTGTTTTATTACAGGTTTCTTCAACATGGTAAATTCGTCAGTATGTGACTCAAGTTGGCTACGGATTGGTAGTGGGCTTGCACATCTTGCAGATTATTTTAAAAAACTGTTTGGTCTGTGCATGAATCAGTCGTTTTTAATTGTGTGTAAAAAACAGCTTAAGAAGCAGATGTATTCCTAAAAATTATGTAACAATTTACATAAAAAGGTGTTTCACGGGACACCAGGTAGGAACGAAGTTACTTCGGATAATATAGAAGCAACACAATTTGCAAAAAAATACACTTGCCACTGTAAATTGCCACTGCTGGCCACTACATTATTGTATTGAAGATTTAAAAACTACACGAAAATAGACATGCTTAAAAGCTTATTTATTAAACGTGGCTAAATTTAGTCTACTGAATGTAGTCGCCAAGTATTGAATTCAGTTAAGTGTAATAACATCGAATAAGCTAGCAAACAAAAAAGGATTGCTTTATTTTTGCCAAGTGTAATCAGCCTTTTAGTTACGAGTAAAACCTTTTATTTACGAGTGAAATGGTAACTCCTTACGTGCTTTATGTCAACAATCGTTTCATAAGGACGCGTTATAATGTTGGAAGCAGTCTGTTCGAAATTTAATTACGCGAAATTTACCGTTTGTGCAGTGAAAATACAGCTTCATTTGGCCTGGTTGTACATTCACACGTCACTTCCATTAAACATATATTTTTCTTACAGTTTTAGTCTCACATTTTTTTCAGTTCGGACGCCCAGCAATATTCCTATTTCCTCTAAGCCTGCCGTAAGGAATTTCGTTCCAAGAATTGTTTTTCTGAAATAATATAACTCGAAAGGACTAATGATAACAATATTCGGAAAGGTTGGTATATTACCCAAGTCTATAAACAAATCAATTTAATTTGGCCCGTTTCCGCACATTGCATTCGATACAGACGTGTACTGGAATTGGGAGTGTCCAATGTCCATATCCATTGTGTCTAAATCATTTCCTTCTCCGTGGCAACGTCCGAGTGCTGTCCTGTCCGGCCACCGCTGTCCGTCCACTGTCCGCATTGTTAAATGATTAATCGATGCGAAAATTGAATCACCGTGATAAATGAAATACCAACACAATATGTAACAAATAGCTACCGTCCTTCAATCGAGGGCCGCCCTCGCGACTGTTTGATTACGGATAAAGTAATAATAGCGCGAGAGACGGGCGCCGAGCGAGCTGTGGACTTGGCACGACTCTTCTCGATACAAATGAGGCGTTTCCATAAGAAAAAACATATGTAGACCTAAACTACGTACGTAGATGGCGGTAGTCGGTTTCTGAGGACAATTTTGGCGCCACTAATGTTTCATTTTGTGTATATAAATACATAATTTTGATGTAAGCAGCAGCACCCACGTCTTCTGTGATGATGCGTAATGGTAAAAGGAGAATGAAAAGCATAGCGAGGTGCACCAAAACAAAAAACCGTTTCATAAAATTGTCTGCCCAATCAGCAAACCTACCCAATTGAAATAATAATGAAAATTGACATAACCTTTGGTTTGACCAAATATAATGGCAATGTCGGTTTACGTACGATAATTTTACGTGACAACACCATTATTATTTTATAGATGTGTCACGGAAACATATTTAACCCTTAATTTGATTTTGCAACCTTTTGGCAACAACTACTTCTTTAAAATATACAGCCCACGCCACGGTAATTATTATTTATCGAAATAAATCGATCGTATTATTAGATTGATGTATATACAACACTAAAAAACGAAATTGAAACTGCTTTTTGAATTATAGCCAATCATATTTTTATCAGTTAGTTGACATGGCGCGTGACGTAAAGAATACATCCGTAAGTATTAAGAATTTGTTTGTATTTTATGCTTGAGGTGTTGGTATTTTGCTTGAATATGATTGATATTGAAACTAACTACTGTTTCCAATAAAACTTAGCTTGCATTATGTTCTCACTAAATCACGACACGTCTTCTAACCCCAATGCTATAAAAAGCGACATTGCCAAAGGTCCGTAATAGTAGTTGATTTTGTGTTTGTGGTAAAAAGTCAACGTCGACAAAGGCCTTGACATTATTGCCACATCATCATTTACGCCAACATGATGACTTTTACAGCTCTTCAGCACCTTATCTTGACTTATCGTTAGAACGTTTGAACCTGCTTGTCAGTGGAGCAGAGTACGACAAAGATCCAACTCATTACTCAGAATTAGACCATGATGTTCCTTTATCCCCTATTAAACGAACTCTATTTCATTCTGCAAATGAAGTTGACTATGAATCAGTACCATCATTATCAGAGATTCCTACCTCCTACCATCACCAGCCACGCAATTGCCACTTTCTGTGCAAACTAATTCAACTACACCTACCACTCCGAGCTCATCAACACTGATAAACGACCAGTAACTTGGCCAACAAACCCAGACTTTGTGGCTATACATAGTTTCATGGAGGTGGTAAAAATGTCTATTTGGATTAGCTGGAGCTCTAATTTACAATATCCACAGATCGCTGACATAATGCTACTAAAAAATATCAGCAAATCCGGAGGTTCGTACACTTTACTGACAACGGCGAAGAAATTCTTGATAGGTTTAACAAACTTCGTCTGCACACAGGAAGAACACCAGTATAGTATAGACGAAATTACTATTCTCTGACGACTCTTGATAAAATAGTTTGATAACAAAGTATTTACCTTAGTAAGTTCTTTTGCTAAAGCATATACACATGTTGGCAATTTAAAAGGTTTTTCGAAGGAGCAAAAGTCGACACAGTCGAAACAGGTGTAAGTTGCCCTCAAGTTGTGAAATATTACAGTGCACATATGGGTGTTTTGATTTAGCTGATATATATGCTCATTGCTCTCTATAGAATCTAAATGAAAACCAGAAGATAGTAAATGGGCATATTTGCTCAGATTATCGATATTTGCACCAATAACGCATTGTTGTTTTACGACCGTCATAGTGCGTCTGAAATGGATAATGAACTTGAAAGAGTTTCGCTGGGAGATTTCCATGTCAATCCCATCAAAACATATTGTTACATGAAGAAATATGCCAGGTGCACAGTGAAACCATAAAAAAACCTATTTTGAGCAGACCTATAGACGACATCAGACATGACGGAATGGGACACTTTCCCTACATTATGGAAAAAAGATGTAAGCTACCGTCTATGCAGGACCATTCTAGTCTATGAGTATACCAACAATTGCATGCTTGAAATCCAATACCCGTTTGTGTTTGACCAAAAAACGAAATTGTTTTTGTGATTTTAATGTAAAATAATAAAAAACTAAACTTTACTTGTTTTTCATTACCTTGTCCCAATTTGGCAACGTTGTAAAAAATCAACATAGGTTTTTCGCGAAAATTGATGTTTTATAATTTTATTTTCATTTTTCATTGCTCTTTTGAATCGCAATTATAAGCCTAGTTTATAAACACAAAACTCTGGTAAAAATGTCCTTGCCAAATTAAGGGTTAACGGGGGCTTCCATACAACAAACTTGATTTTTTACCGTTTCTTGCTCGATTAGTCCATCCCAAGTAAACTAGATGGCGCCACTAGTACAAAACTACTACTAAAACGCGCATTCAAAAATTCGCATCGTCGTTAAAATCGTAAGGTAAAATCAAAATTTTAGAAAAACTTTTGGTTGGAAGCCTGTCCGTGGAAACTGCGATGTTTTATGTATACGGAATTCAAATTAAGCCAGAGGTTTTCGCCGTTTATTAGGGTTCCGTACCCAAAGGGTGAAAACGGAACCCTATTGCTGAGACTTTGAGACTTGGCTGTCCGTCCGTCCGACCGTCTGTCACCAGGCTGTATCTCAAGAACGGTGATAGCTAGGCAGTTGAAATTTTCACAGATGATGTATTTCTATTTTCGCTATAACAACAAACACTAAACATAAAATAAAATAAATATTTAACGGGGGCTACCATACAATAAACTTAATTTTTACCGTTATTTGCTTGATTAGTCCGTTCCGAACAAACTAGATGGCGCTACTAGTACACTAAAACGCGCATTCGACCTCGTCGTTAAAATCGTAAGGTAAAATCAAAATTTTAGAAAAGCATTGGTTGACAGCCTGTCTGTGGAAACTGCGATGGTTTATGTATACGGTATACGGAATTCGAATAAAGCCACAGGTTTTCGCCGTTTATTTGCTAATGGTACGGAACCGTTCGTGCGGGAGTCCCACTCGCACTTGGCCACTTTTATTTTTATATTATTCGCTAATGGTACGGAACCCTTCGTCTGGGAGTCCTACTCGCACTTGGCCACTTTTATTGTAACATAGATGACGTTTACGAGTATTGATTGATTTCCGATTAAGCATGAGAGCAAATTGTTAAAATTTCAAAACTACAATTTTTCCCAGAGCAATAACAATCACAAGTAGGTATGTATGCGAGGTTTTAATTACCTATACTATAAAAATTGTAATAGCATTGAGGGAGCACTGCAAACAAAGTTTCACAATGGAAGGAATTGGCCAATATGAACTTGTGTGAATTAAATCCTACGCTTTCTGTTTGATTCTTTTAAGTGTTAAGGTGGATCTTAACGCACACTAGCGCCGCTAGTAAAAATTTTCTCGAAGTGAAAACCTCTTTTGGCGCATCATATACAGATTGTTTCGTAAGCTATGAATGAAGCTCATCGTCACCGTCGGAAGTGTTCGCTCGGGGCTCGGGGCCGCCGAGTGTGCCAGAGCGAGAGAGATACAGTTAGCTGCTGTTCTTTACTGTTGTGTCGCCGTGTTTATTTTATTCAATTTAAGAAATTCCCTTTGAATGTATTCTTTTTATTATCTCTCCTATAAATAGCTCTCATACATTATTCTATTCAAGTTACTCTTTCATACTTCCGAGCCGTCTTTGCGTATCTTATACAGCCTAAATCTATGGTTGCTTCTGTGGTATCCGAAGAAACTCCGTTCCTACCTTTTTCCCATGACACCACATATGTTTCTTCTTATAAATGTTTAAATTTCGAAACCGTAATTTCTTTGCATGCGACAGTTTTTATATAACGGAAAGAGTTATGCCAACCGCAGTGTCATCAATCCATACTATTCGTATAATACTTAAATATCTAGCTAGCAGGGCCCCGCGAATTCACCCGCGTAGTCCTCGATCCCGTTATTTTCCCAGGATAAAAAGTAACCTATGATACTTCTAATATCTCCAAAAATATGTGTCCAAGGTTTTATGATGATCGGTTGAGTAGTTTTCGCGTGAAAGCGTAACAAACAAACTTACTTTCGCGTTCAAGTATAACGTCACATACCGGGTACTTATAGGATAGGATTACTTTCTACGATAATTTTATAGCTATGTACATTTTGTGAAAAGTAATCTATATTTATTTAAAATCGAAATGTCACACATCACCGAACCTCAGCCTTTTAACACGAAGGCGCTTGCTAAGATGGGGTTTTTGCGAAATTCAACCCCTAAAAGGGTGAAATAAGGGATGGACGTTTGTATGAAAATTCCGTCATTTTCAAAGTGAGAAACATGAAATTCACTAGACCGATTTTATTGAAATTTGGTACACAGATAGACTTGATCCCAAAAAAAGGACACATATTACTTTTTATGGAAAAAAGGTTGAAGGGGTTTAAATGGGGGATGAAAGTTTACATGGAAGTTCGTAATTGTTGAAGATAAAACCGTGAAACTTCTTATCTAGACCCTAGATGCAAAGCAAATAAAAGTTTATTCAAGCAATTTTGTAATTTCAAATCAGTACGGGGATGAAATAGGGGTTTAAATGGGGGATGAAAGTTTATAAATATGGAAGATGGAAGTTCGTCTTTGTTGAAGATGAAAACCATGAAATTTGCAACTAGATGCTTGAAATCTATACCATAGTAAATGTGAAAGTAACTCTGTCTGTCTGTCTGTTACATTTTAACGCCTCAACAACTGAACCGATTTTGATGAAATTGTTTAAACATGTTTTAATTTAAGCTGTTTTTTCTAAGCGTGAATTTGTATGGGTGTAAAACACTGCCCCAGTTACCTTAATATACATATGTGTTTCACGCGGACAAATTCGCAGGTAGTAAAAAGCTGGTAAGTAATAATTGTAAGTGGATACATTCAATCCAATTAGTAACCTTATGAAGCTGTAATTAAGGATATTTACGTTATCTACTATTGTAAACAAATATTGTTAGTGTATTTGTTGTGTGTACCTATGTGTATATCGTTGGTGATGTATGTATTATCCATATATAATTTAAAAACAAGACTTTATGTCATAAAAAAGACAGATTCGAGAAACACTGACACAACGAGATAAAAATGTCTAGTAAAACATTTTTATTCAACGGCTTTACCTAATTTATTTTCAATTATGTTCTTCATAGATATAAACAATCGCTGGCAGACGAGCTCTCCCTCAAGTATACAACAGCCTTTCGCATCGAGAGAAAAGCTGAATATAAAATAATATTCGCCGGACGGTGTTTATAAGGGAAAACAAATTAATTTTTGAAACCCTGGGTATACTTTACATTTTATCGGATGAAGTTGGGTTCTATAAGCTTATTGTGTGTTCTTGCTTTATTTTTCACTTGGATATTTTTGCTGACGGAATTATTATCGTGGAAAGAGAGATTCGCTGTTTAATAATGAATGGGTCGTGCATTAAAGCCGTGACATTATAGGAGCGGGAGAGCCGAGGGCGGCGGCGGCGGCGGCACTGCGCCCATCGGTCTCCTGCCGGACGCCTTGATTATGCTGTAATTGAGTGCTTCCGGTTATGTAAGGAGCCTCCATTAAATAAAGCCGATGCCAATGCCGTTTCGGTACTAACTTTTTTGTTTTCATTTTCGTTTTTTGTTTAGTCCATTTTTATCCCATTCAGTACCAACCGGTTTTTTTATATTAGAATAGGATATACGTGTGCTGCTGTTTGATAGATCTACTCTTTGTTGTACACACCAAAACAAAACCAATATAGTAGAAGAAAAACAATAAAAAATAGTGTTGCAACTAGCGGTCTTATTTTCAGGCTGCCGTAAGACGGAAATGTTTTTGAGAAAGTAATATTAAATAGCAGGGTGTGTAATGTTTGACCTATGATATCTAATTTCCATACTACGTTTAGATTATTCTGCCGGAAGTTGGCAAATAAACGTCCAATACAACAATGTTACACATTCGTATCACCTCTATCAACGTCCATCTATTCGAATACGTCTCAATTCTGGGTATTGATCTGCTTAGTACATTATTGTTAAGTTTATTTAGACTATTGCAGTCTACATCGCTGGTACTGAAGAACTTAGAAGACTAGCAGTTTTCACTTTATACTTAACTAGCTGATCCGTGCGCACGTTGCTACGCCATCCATCGAAAATTGGTCGTACCAATTCAAATTTTGAACAAATTCGGTTACCTTAGGTTCTAATGACGCAAGCTTTAAGTTAGACACAAGCTGTCACGCAACGAAAACTCTCAAAAAGAAATATTTTCCCCCGTTTTTGTTACATTTTGTATTCATGCTCCACTCCTGTTGATAGTAGCGTAATGTTAAATAGCCTATAGCCTTCCTCGATAAATGGACTATCCAACAGAGAAAGAATCTTTCAATTCGGACCAGTAGTTCCAGAGATCCTAGCGTTCAAACAAACAAACATACAAACAAACTCTTCAGCTTTATAATATTAGTATAGATTAAGACTTCATTTACTGTTACGAGAGCTCATAGTTAAATAACACTTTGGTATATTAGACATTTCGCACCAAACTGAAAGTTATGCTTATAATTATTAATAAGATGAATATGGACAAAAAAGTAAAAAAAGCAAATGCTATGCTTACGCTGAATATGGACAAAAATGTAACAAAAACTAAAATTATGACAAACCGTGAGTATACTTCAAGTTGATAGTTTATACGTAAAACTTTTCCACGTTTTATAATTTCAGCAAGAGGAAATGAAAAAGTTGGGAAGTTGCGGCGCCCGTTCCCAGCCATATCCGTTTTCAAACTCTTTGACTCGCGTCGGATCATATTTTTGCTAAATTTGTGGCAATGAATCTCGCCCAAGTTTTGATTGTACACATTCGTTACTTTGCGCCATTCGTCAACGCTTAGGAGATTTATTCCATCTAACTTTGCCATCTAAAGAGTTACGCTGTCGATTGCTCACTTCCAAGTTAATTTACACCCTGATTACGAGTTTTAGCTACAGGAACGAGAATGGCTCGTCGCTTTGTGAGTTTAGGTTACTTTTATATGCAGTTTGATGTTTATCCGTAAACCAGAAAAATAAAATAAAAAAGTGAAGTATCCTTTATGAGAAAAGTTCATTGTTCGAACGAATATGTAGTCTAACAATCAGAATGACTAACGCTCTTGAGGTCGTAGGTTCAAATCCCGCCTGCACCTCTGTGTACTTTTCCATGTGCAGTTGCACAACTTCGTTATCACTACTGGTTTTAACGGTGAAGGAAAACATCGTGAGGAAACCAACTTTTTCCCAAAAAATATTTTATTGGAGTACCTCGTCATCTGCCATCTTGTACTTGACCAGGGTGGTGGATTATACCTTATTATAGCCTTGACTCTGTCTTTGTGAGAAATGGCCCGGATTTTCCACCAACCGAATAAACAGAATACAACTTTTTAATTTGGGTAAGCGTGATTTTTATGTTTTTGTGCGGTCGTATTATCAAACTCGTATTTCAAGATATTCACCTAAATCCATTCTTTCAAATTCACAAAAGCAAGGCTAATAAATACCTAATCCTAATTATGTCTGACCACTTTGCAGCGCATTAATACTTTTGTGATTAACAGTAATAGTCACCATTAAATAGGCACTCAAGAAGATGAGCCTAATGTTCTACAACTTTGCAAAAGTTAAATTCGCTCTATAATCATGATTTATTTTTCTTTAAAGAGGTTACCTATTAAAACTTTTTTCAGATTGCAACTCCTTTAACACTTTCAATTCCAAGTGCAATAAATCAGAGCTAACCGCGGCAGCTTTCACGTTATGACTTCCTCGTAAAATTTACATTTAAAAGTTAATTTTCTCGTTCCCCGGCTTAGGGCAATTGTTAATCTTGGATTCTCTCGTGTTGCCTTCGGTGTAAAAATTACGAACATTACTTTGTGAGCTGGTTTGGGAAGTTCACTCGACCCGCACCCGCTTCGCACCCTCACACGTTTGGTGGATTAGTCGATTGTTTGTCTGTCTAGATTCGTTTACACTGCCGAGTCAATGTGTCAAAATAAATGGATATTTACAGCTATGTGATCGTAATACCCTATGTCTTTTCATTTCGTTGGTTCGTTAAAAATATTTCTATCGTTTGCTGAAGAATATATAAACACTATTATTAGTCTGTGGTATATCATCATTATATTGAATAATGAACCAATCCCGTTCCACAAAGCGCTCGTTTTCATAGACATCAAAAATTCAGCAGCAGACATTTACAGACACGAAAAAGTGTGTGACCAAACTACATAAATATGCAGAATCTAGGTCGTTAGCTGAGAAATCCGGTTACACAAAAGACTTGGTCGGGTGCAGAGTATTTCGTAGTCCGCAAACGAATTGCAAATGCGGCTGGAGTTTGCACACTCGGCGGCCAAACACGGTGCGCCGTCCGTGCCGCGTCTCCCACGTATAGGCTCACCAGTCTGAGACGGGAATTCCGGACAAAATCTCAGAATATTCATATTTTATTCAAAACTTTATAATTGCATTAATTGTACGTATGAATAAAATAAATGTTTGTGGCAGAAGAGTATACCTTCTCTCTTTAAAAAGTAAAAAAACTAAGTTTGAAAAAGTTGCCAATGAAACAACTGTGTACCTACTTATATTATTGAGTAAATGTAATCTAATCTAGCCTGACTCAAAGCAAAGTTTATACTATGGAAACTAGTTAGCTGATATAATTATTAAATAATTGTAAATTTACGATACGTAGATATAAATTGGACTATAACAGAATAATATTCAGGGTGCTTCACAATCAAAGTGTGATAAATATCTAATATATGGATTCGTATAATACAAACCCATTTATTAGTTAGTATCCATCTATTAGAATACATAGATTAACATTCTCCAAAATATAAATCTTACTCTCCTACTTAGGTAAACCTCAACAAAAAAAAATTAAAAAAAAAAACAAAAAATTATGTTCAAAAATTAAAAAAAAAGTTTAGGCGTGAACAACCCTTATCACTTAGCGGTATGAAAAATAGAGAGTAGCCGATTCTCAGACCTACTGAATATGCATATAAGGTAAAAATCAGTAAAGCCGTTTCGGACACGAGAACGCGAGTGTGACACGAGAATTTTAAATCTTATATATAAAATTCTCGTGTCACAGTGTTTGTTTCCTTACTCCTCCGAAACGGCTTTACTGATTTTAACCAAATTTTATATGCATATTCTGTAGGTATGAGAATCGGCTACTAGCTATTTTTCATACCCCTAAGTGACAAGGGTTGTTCACTAAGGCAAAACAACGTTTGCGGGGTCAGCTAGTATAAGATAAAAGAAGCTGAATGCAGGTCCTAAACTATAAGATTAGAAACATGACATGATACAACATTTTGTACAGAGGTTTATTTTATAACGTAGGGGAGCACTAAGAAAGGATTTTTAAATATTCACTTCCTAAAGATGGAAAACGGGGGTTTAAAGTTGGTATGAAACGTTGCCACTCGAATGAAATTTAGAACACAGTTCGATTCGAGTCTGGAATAGTACATAAGCTACTTTTTGTACCGGGAAAATAACGAGAACGGGAACTACGCGGGTAAAACTGCGGGGTGTTGCTAGTTATAGGTACATAAACATACAATTATACGCTGCTGAAATAATTACCCTATTTTTTTGGAGATTAATTAAAACATATTTTCCGATATTTTCTCGTTGGGTTTCAATGTCAGAGAAAGTCTGAACATTCCTGCCACCTGGTAACCCTACTCGCCGGGAGCCGTTGGAATCACAACCAGATCTACAATAACCGCTATGTTTGAAGACTTCGCAGCTTCGATGTGCTGACGCAGTAATAGCTTCTGACAGCTGTGTCCGCTGTTGGTACAGTGTACTGAGTGGACTGTTACGTGTATTGTTGTGGATCATCATCATCATCGGCCTTTTCTAGTCTAGGACTTGAATAGTCTGTAATCTAACCCAGTGTCCACATTTTGGCTCCGTAGATTTTTATCTTTAGCATTGTGGGATATGTGACAACAATACCAAGTAGTTTATGGAATGTTGTTAAGCCCAGATAAATCCTCTCCATAGCTTCACTGTCGAAATTATTCATTCCTAGAAAGAGACTGCATTTGATTCATGTTCAGAATTATTGGACAATATTCTGAAAAATATTCGTCAACACATATATCAACAAAAAGCTAATTTACGCTCGTGAAATCGTAAGTCTCACACTGTTCTATCCAGCAGTTCATTAATGCTGCGGAACTGTAAAACGTGGAGTGCTCTCCCTTAAAGGTCTTTTCCCCACAAGGGTGCAATAATAGTAGGTATAGGGTACTAAAAATAATATTCTATCCAAGATGACAACACCTAGTGTTGTAGACTATGTAGACCTCCACTATAGGTAGCAGTTACTGTTTATTTTATCAGACGGGCCATTAGGTTGTATGCCCCGTTTAGCATGAAAAAATAAATAAGTGGAAAATTTGTTCTCAAAAATCTTAGAGAAAAGAGACGGTGTTCAAAACTATGTAGCACACGATAGTGATATACGAACGCATTTAAACACTGTCCATGTATCTTAATCTACTGGTCTCTGGTACTGGTATCTGTATCTACCTACTGGTATCTATTTTAACGTTACCTATTCCAATTGGCCTAAGATGGCTTCTACTGCCAAACGAATATATCAACAATTTCTTGATAGGTGTTATCCCTAAGAGTAAGCTGCAAAATACGTGCAAAAGTTATTTAAAATATGTTAGCCGTTTATATCTATAAGTGAACTCTAACTACACCAATCGAGGATTCTCATTATCCACGTATCCAAAGCACCAGTGTGTCCTGAATTAATTTAGCAATAATACTTACTTCAGATCCTTTTAGTCCCAACGCGCTCTAGGTTCTCTGCATTTAAATAGATTGCATTATGCTGAACGTTTGAACGCGAGATTGTTACAAGCTAGAGCTATGGTGGTTTATGTACTGTTGTGTACTGAATTATTCGGTTTTTTAATAATTTGAAAATGCACAGTGTTTTCTGAAGCGCGAGCTCAAAGATTGTACCAAAGATTGTATTGTATAAGTAATACCCACTGGCTACGAATAAATGATTCAAATGCGGAGGCGCAGGAATGACCAGACCAATACTAAGTTTTGGCTCATTTAAAAAATAGGCTGAGGCTGGACAACGGCTCTGTTACACGTATCTCGCCCAGGGTGGATAAAAGACTAGTGACAACACTAGCTCTGAGTACTCTCTCCGCGCAGATGAAAAAAAAATGTGACCTTTTGTGTGTGTCATTATCCTATAAATATTATAAATGTCAATGTTTGGATGTTTGTTGCGCAATCACGTCGTAACGTATGACGGATCGAGTTAAAAATTGGAACACAAATTAAAATCTGGAAAAACACATAGACTACTTTTATTCCGCAAAATAACGGGAACTACGCGGGTAAATCCGTGGGACACTGCTGCTGTGATTCTAAAACTTAAAAGAAACATTAATTATGTGGCTCAGAGCAGATAAAGCAAGTGCAGGGTCTTTTGATCTATTTGTTCACATTCGTATAGGTATATGTGTAGATGGAAAGCCATGTAAAAACAGAGACAGAGGGTGTGAATAAACATTTGTATCCAAAATAAATTTGAATAAACTAGATTGCTTGGCCCCTGTAAAGCGAAGGGGCCCCAGCGGTTGTCCGGTTCGCAACCCCCAAAGATGCCTCTGCTGTCACGCTGCATCCGGAAGTGCAACATGGTTTAACTCTTTGCCCAGTCAAATAAATAACCAAAACCTTGAAACCGTTAAAGTTTTTGTTTTTTAGGAAAATTATAACCTTGATTAATCATGATCCTCACGTACAATCCCAAAAATAATTTCTGATTATGTAATTTTTTTTTGTAATTGTTAGTAAAAATCACGGACCAAGGAGACCGTGGAGTATAAAAACAATTTTATTCTACTTACAATAAAAAAGAAACGGTAAACACGTTATTATTATTAAGGTAATAAAGTAACAGTTCAAGATGTGATACTTGTCCAGGCAAACTCCACAGGGCTCTAAGATTTAAATTTCCATTTCTGGGACACATTATGATTGGTAGGTAGGTCTTAGAAATTTAAACGGAATGGATAGGTCTTAGAAGTATAAATTGTAGTACTGTACATCTCCGGCTTATCTCAAGCTTGTTGCATGCCATATGTGGCAGAGTTTGTATGTTGCATTGTACATGCCATGCTGCATGTCATGTGCTGTCACATGTTAATTGCTAGATACGTTACACATGTATATGCACAACTATGCACATTCCGTTTAGTAGTTCTGACTGAATATTATCTGGGGTCGAGCTACCACGGTTATTAATGTAAGCTATTGTTGCATTGTGTTGCTATTGCAATTCAACAGGCGTGTTTAATGGTAAGCTGGTATGATATGAGGCTTACATTAAACGGCTGCCTGTATTTCACCGTCGGAATTTCTATTAACTCGATTTTTGCACTAACATTACTAAATTATTGGCAAATTGTAAGGAAATCCAAACAAATCAGTGCATCGATGCAACATTTTAAAAGTCCACGGTGAAGTATTTGCCCGACTTAGGTAGATAACTATTTAAACTTTTGTAAATTATGTGTGTCATTTTAAGCTACCCGGAATCCGGAATATTTCCAGCTTTATAATAATATAATATAGGTATTAACTATGACAAATAATAGACCAATATATGTATTTTACTCTTTTTGAATATGAAACAAATGAAATAAAATTAACTGAAACAATTTAACAGTACTTCGACAGATGGAAAAAAATAAAGAGAACGTGAAATAAAGTGAAGACAAGACAAGGCCTAGTCTCCATATGTGCCTACTTGGTCGATCTTCTAACCTGCTAACAAATGATTTCAATACCTTCCTCTCTCCACAATTTGCCGAGTAATAGCTGTAGGCGTAAGTTCAAACAATGAAATTATCTTATGTTAGCTCAACTGTACGTTTTTGGGGTTCTGTTTGAGTTGAAAATTATGGAAGTTAAAGCTTGGGAAACTTTTATCACTTTATTGTATGAGGAACGCGTTCCTACCTATACTGGTTTTGGAGTCAGATTCTTTGCCTTGTTAGTGGATATTGATAGTTTGAGATATAGCTCGGTGTTTGTCAGAAAATTCTGTTCCATATTTCATGTTAAAAGAGATGTATGATATGAAGCTAGCTACAATACGAAGAAGTTTTATGCAACATTATTGCAACGTTGTTTAAAAACATTTTAGTTTTTTTAAACCAAAAGTACTTACCATTTGCAACATATGATTTATTTTGGTGTTTTTGATAGTCATAATAAAACATAAAAGTAAATTTCAAGGCACTTCATGTTGTATCTTTGAAAAAGACATCACATCCTCACCAGATGGTAAGCGATTACCAGTTTTAAAAGATTGAGTCTGGTATTTTGTTGCCAAGTGGATTTCGAATGTGTTTAAAGGTTTAGGGAAATAAATCAAAATGTTCATCAAAGCTTTATTTACGATGTTTAAAAGCGAGCACAAAATAAAAAACTCACGAGAACATATTAAGCGGTTTACGTAAGAGGAAATGTGAGATACAAACGCCCGAAGCCACAGGCTCGGTTACGCCTTCCATCCAGTTCAATATCACTTTCCGCAAGATATGTGTTTCCCGTTCCGACTGGAAAAGGGCCCGTTTCATTATTAATATTGGTCCCAATTAGAGCGCGCGGCGGCTTGGCGGCGGCGGCGCGCCTGTCACCATAACTGGGAGCCGAGTTAACCGCCTCTCCGAGAGTAATTACACTGAACTTCATTTAACTTCCTCAGCTCAGTCCAAATACCAGTACCACTAAGCACTGTACTTACTTTACTTAGCCCGTAACAAAACGATGCAATTTTAAGTAACGGTCCGGCGCGGCGGGTAAGTCGAAAGCTTGTATAGCTTAATGTACTTACAGAAATAAACTTTCCCGACGCCGAACTGGTGTGGGACTGGTCGTTGGATACAGAGCTGATTGTTAGCTTTTAGTTATTTGCCGCCACCCATTGTAAGAACTAACATAAAGCTAACACTTTGAGGGTATTTTGCAAAAGCTTTGTTTTCGAGAATAATTTGATATTCCTTTTAGTTATCTATCTGGTAGAGAGATCGATACCTCCATCAATTGTGGACATGGAAAAGTCTCTTATCTTAATATGCTTGAAATTGTCGCTTGGCTCAATGACTAGGTTAAAATCAAATCTCTATAAAAATGTTCACAGCCAAGTACTATTCCAATAACTTTTCTGATAAATAAAAAAAAATACTAATTTAAAACCCGTGCCTCGATAATTACAAACAACGAAAAGTTTTCAGAGAGGATACCACACTTGTGCCAGTAAGTAATTTTAGCGCTAAGCAGAAAATAAAAACAGTAAAATTTTCATATTATGACTTTTACTGTGGCCTGATTGGAATTCAGTTTTATTTGACCACCAAGGGCAAGAAAATCATTGTTTGAACTATCACGGTTTTTCCGTTTATTAAATACTAGCTGACCCGGTGAACTTCGTACCACCATATATTTTTTCGTCTACATTTTCTAAGTTTTCTATTCTACAAATCTTGTCCCGACAATAACATAGACATAAAACAAAGAAACATCCTATTTGGTGCGGTCATTGAATAGTCATGAGCGTGTACGTACATACATTTCGAAGATCCATTTTTAGGGTTCCGTAAAACGTACTAACTGAACCTTTATGGGTTCGTCATGTATGTCTGTCTGTCCATCCGTATGTCACAGCCACATTTTTCGAAACTATAAGAACTATACTGTTGAAACTTGGTAAGAGATGTATTCTGTGAACCGCATTAAGTATTTTATTAATAACATGTTTATTTCAACGTAAGTATATAAGCATTTGAAAGTAAGTACTTAATCTCTTTATTGTTAATCAAGCTATTACTAAAAATAAGTTTTATTTTCATTGTAGTGCTTTGTGATATATTATGTTTTTTGTTTGATTACCTGGCACATAGACAAACGAATCTGATGGTTTTCGAACACGGGAGGGCCGCAACATACAATTGACCATGTGAGAAACATGGGTTTTCTAGACTAATACCACAAACACTATAACACTCTCGGCGCCATGTGTATCGTTTAGGATACACACTGTCATAAGGAGTGTGTATAGTTTATGAAACACACTCCCCATTTCAGTTAAAGCAGTGTGTATCCGAAATACGCACGCTGTCTATACATTTTTCCAGTGGTTTTGGGTTGGGAAACGGACAATCAGTTAGGGAGATATTAAGAGAAAAATAAAAATCACCTTTAAATAATTTTATTCAAAAAAAGAAAGTTACTTAGAAACTAAATAATCTATTTTTTAAGTTCAAAATAAATCAGTGAATATTATTGAAACAGTTTTGACACGGAAAACTTTCACATAGTTTGTAGTTGTTTGAGCTGCTCTGAAAGTACTATATCCAACAATAACTTTCCTGTCATACTTTTTATAGCACCTCTGCTCATCTTCAGCGTACAATTTTCTCTCCAGCTTTGTTCTTTATGAGATGATGTTTTCTATTAGACGGTCTTTTTGTCATAATAGGGGCTGGTGGCACTTCATCTCCGGCTGACTGAGCAGATCGTTTTAGTTAAACTTCAATTATTTGTTCCCTAAATTGAGTGATAGTAAGTTTCTTGATATAATATTTGGTTGAATAATAAATGTGTATTCAAGAGAGAAACAGAGATAAATAATATTACGGAATGTGTATCTTTATTGATACACATGGCCTGGGAAATAGTTAATCTATTATAAACTATTTCCCAGGCCACGTGTATCAAAAAACATACACACCAGTAAAAAATAAAAGGAGGACGGGGGAGGGGGTGTGATTATTTTCTATACTATTTTAACACCCTACAACTCATGACACTAAAAAGACATAGATTAAAAGTTGTGAAAATTTGGTGGTATGTGCATGTAGGGCTTAGCGCTGAGCGTGTTAAGGTTGCCCCTGGGACTTGTTTATGGTCATAGCAAAAGCAAGCTGCAATGGAAACTATAGTCGTTTAAACTCAATTGGTACATCAGTCGAAATAATTTGGATGCGTGGTATCTAAACGTCTTCTCCTTTATACTTTCCCTTCAGTACAGTTGCTTCTATCACGTAGTCCAGTATTTTTTATAGCTTACCGTGTGCCGTTGCAAAGACGCGGTACGTTGATATTTCGCAACATTTTAACCACCGATTCAACTTTTGATTGAATATTGTGAGGTGGCAATTATGACAAATCCAGCGAGTTCAAAAATTCCGGTGGATAGTTGTTGACGACATCATTTTGATTAGTCACCAAATCAACTGATTTATAAGTCCTCATGCGGCTGTAATTTTTCTTGAATTTTGAAATAATTCATTTGCATCTATCTCATTTACATAATATTAGTATTTATTTATCATGTGGCTGTCTTGTCCCAATGTTGGGCAACGGCTTCCATACCCTCCTTATAATTTTCCCTATCTATGGCTAATATATGTACAGTCCAGTCTTTCCGATATTTGCGGAGGTCGTCTTGCACTCGGCATCGTATCTTTGGTCTGCCGCGTCGTCGTTTGCAATCTGGCTTCCTCCGCGTGGTAACTATGGCCCAATAATCATCCAACATGCGGCAAACATATCCAGCTCGATCCCACTTCAAATTGGCTGCTTTTTGAGTCACAAACTCCGGTTTTGGAACGCAGTATGGTGTTTCGTATTCTCCCCGTTAGTTTTACTCCAAAAATACTACGCTCCACAGCCCGTTGGCCCATTGGCAAACGTGTGGTGTATTTAAATAATTTCCCACAAAACACTTTTGGTAACGCGGTTTGTTTTTGACTGACACTTGATATAATGACGTGAAAACTGACGCATTTTACGTCGCGTGCCGAAACTAAATCAAAATAAATAATATCGTAAAGCCGACCAAATTGAAAATCAGTACTAATGATCTGTGAGTCTTACGTTTTGTGACTATTCAGTTTGATATAGTTCGCAATATTATCACTTTTGTTGAGTTTCTTCGGAGTAAATTTCGGAACGCGACAATCCTCCTATCTTTCAACGCACACACGCTCTTTGTTTTGATAGATATGATGGAATTTGAACTTTATTCTAAAGCAATAAAGCTCAAATTGCCTTAACGTTTTCGTTAGAAAACGTTTGTATGGGAAAGCACTTTATTTAATATGAACTTTATTTCGTAGCAATAAAGCTCAAATTGCCTTAACATTTTAGTTAGAAAAGGTTTGTATGGGAAAAAGAAAAGGGCTGTTTTTAGGGTTTTCCCGGCAATTATTCGATTTATTCTCGCCGTAAAAACCATCCTTGGACTTATACGAACATTTAAAAAAAAGAATTGTCCAAATCGGTCCAGGCGTTGTTGAGTGATGCGCTTACCAACACATTTTGCGATTCATTTTTATATTATAGAAGAAGATAGGATATTGACGATAATGTAGTAATAATATAATATAGGATTATGACTAGGACTCTGGATGTCATAATGGCTTAGACTTTAGACGGTAGTAAGTTTGCCTGTGGAGCCGTAGCGTAGCTCATAGATTTGATTCCCACCAATAGCAAATATTTGTGTGATAAATACAACTATGTCTTGTGTGTCTGGATGTTTCTATGAATAATAATATGTTCGTATGTATTCACAATTATATGAATACTAGCAGCGCCACGCGGTTTTACCCGCACAGTTCCCGTTCCCGTTGTTTTTTCTGTATAAAAAGTAGGCTATGTGTTCTTCCAGGCTATAATCTATGTTCTAAATTACAACTCGAATCGTTCAGATGTTACGACATGATTGAGCAACAACCATCTAAACATTGACATCTATAATATTAATAGAGTAACAGGACAAGCAGCTCATATTAGTAGGATTATATTTATATTTGGCAGTGAAAACTGTTTTTGGTTTTGGTGTTTCTACTTATTTTTTTAAACGGTTTTTTAAACGGTTTTATTAAACGGTTTTATTATTAAACGGTTTTATTTAGCTCACCCCGTTTGTTTTATTTATTATTTATTCTTGGGTCAAATTTAGTAATTCAAATTTCACCCTCTTCCTGTCAACCGATTAATCTGAAATTTTGTATACACTTTGGATTTTGGTGACAATACAATTATGTTTATTCATTATCATTATAAATTCAAGATGGCCGCCGCTACAAAATGGCGGATAATTTATGTTTTATTAATCCCATCAATATGGGTATCATATGAAAGGGCTCAACAAGCAGAATACAATATACTATAAAAAATTGAAATCCAAGATGGCGGCCGCTAGAAAATGGCGGATAACGTAGGTTTTATCAATCCCATCAACATGGGTATCAAATGAAAGGGCTCAACAATGTGGATATAGCTACTATAATACCAGCTGATATCAACAAAACTGGGGGTTTACCAGCGGAACTGGAAATATTTGTGGGGGCAAAAGTCATGCAAAAAACAAAAAAAGACAATTGACGTGCCCCACGGTTTTAGTTTAGTCTAGTCTATGCATATGTTTATAATTCCCACGACTGTATCTATTTTATTATTTTTTGGTTTTTAGTACATTTATCTTAAACATTGCAATGTATGTTTAACATAAAACCGTTTAACTTAAAAAGTTTTTTTACCTATTTTTATTTTTAATTTCATCTTCAATTTTTCATAGTGTAATGCTGTTTGTTTTCCATTTATAATAAAATAAGATATATCTGGCTCCCGTCGTACAATGTATAATGTTGTTGGGTGAGAAATGTCCACCAACATTTATTATGGTTTGCCATGGATAGGTGATAGGTATATGGTGAAGCACGTCTCTAATATTCCAACGCAATTTCATGCAGTATGGTCAAGAGAAACATCCCGTACCCAGTTAATATACCTTAACTAGTACTAGTGCAACTAGAAAAACATTTTGTATCTTCGACTGATACAAGCATTGTATCGAAGTAGCGAGTCACTTACCTTGTTGATAATACTGGGTGGAACTGTACTGGTTTGAGCAGACGTGTTGCATAGATAGATAGATAAACTCTTTATTGCACTTAAATTACAACGAAAAGTACAGAAAAAAACTTAGAATAAAGTAGCAGTTGGCGACCTTATCGCTGAGAGCGATTTCTTCCAGGCAACCCTAGAATGGTGAAAAACAAATTAATAATGGAAGACGGCAATGGAATGGAATTGAATGCATACCATCAAGGATCTATGTTTTAGTTCGTCGTTTTGCTCTTGCGCTCATAAGAATATTTTTTCTTCTATGATTATCGATACGTATTTGATTTCTTCTCTTTTTCTGTAAAATAGCGGCGATACCTATACAGCAGCTTTTTTGTAAGCAATTCAATAATCTCAACAAAAAATACAAAATTGATGATCTCTCACGTTTCTCCTTCTAAGCAAATAAAACTCTCGTTACCACAAGCGAATTCTTGGATCTGTTTGTAGACGTCCTTACAGAGAACTAAGAGGACGAATAAGTCCCCATTAAAACCACATTAAGTCTTCCATTTTAGATTTTCGGAGACCTAAAAAGAAATCCTGAAGTTAGACAAGCCAGGACGCCCACAACGTTTTGAGCTACATAGAAATATAATATTTACAGAGAATATTTTCGATGTTTGGTATTCTACGAAATTTGTTTATCAGTGTTATATATATGATGTTTATGTGTTGACTTGTTTAATAATTAATAAGATTCTTTTCTTGAGTTATACATATCAAGGCAGAATTTAAAAAAAAGCCAATTTCATGTAAAGTTTAGGTGTAATGTGTGTAACAGCTGATATTATTGGAACTTAGGTATGATATATGTAGTAGTAGTTGCTCACAATAATATGCACTATTTACCATTTTCAACATACTACACCTTTACTGCGTGGCTCAGTGGTACCTATCTATATACATACCTATTAACTTAAGTTTTAGGATGCAAAGTGTTTCCGATTCTGCGAAATGGTTCTGTTTATTTCTGCATAGCTTTAAGCTGTTTGTCGGCGAAGTAGGGAACAAGGAGGCATGAGACTAACGAGTAAAAGATTTGAGATATTCTCAACAACCATTCCATATAGATCAGGCAGATGCTGTTCCAAAGCTTGTAAAATATTCAATGTTTTTATCAAAATATAAACTCTACTTGTATTCGGGATCTTGGGAGTAAGTTCAATAAATATGTTGAATCTTTAGATACCTACAGCCATATTCTACCCAGTTTTTGATTTGCAGATTATCTAATTTTCTGAAACTAAATAAATAGGTAGATAAAATCAATGTCAAAAAAGTTAAGAAACAGTTAAGTAATCGATCATTAAACAATTCACACAGCGTGAATAAACGCCAGAGATGTGTAGCTGGTTGGAGATGTTCTGGCTGTTTGAAAACAGGTGTTCCTGATCGTTTTATAGGAGGCAGTTGTAAAAGATCACCGAAAAGTAATACGTTTACTCTTCCAAAAAACTAATTTTCACAGTTCTTAATTTGCCTTAATCGAGCGTCCATCTAGTGCACTGTATTCTTCTTGTCAAGCCCTTTTATTTGATACCCATATTGGTGGGATTGATAAAAAATTGTTATCAGCCATTTGGTAGCGGCGGCCATCTTAGATTTCAATTTTGCACAGTAAATTGTATTCTACTTGTTGAGACCTTTCATTTGATACCCATGTTGATGGGATTGATAAAACCTAAGTTATCCGCCATTTTGTAGAGGCCGCCATCTTGGATTTTAATTTTATATAGTACATTGTATTCTACTGGTTGACCACTTTAATTTGATACCCATATTGATGGGATTGATAAAACCTACGTTATCCGCCATTTTGTAGCGGCCGCCATCTTGGATTTCAATTTTTTATAGTATATTGTATTTTGCTTGTTGAGCCCTTTCATTTGATATCCATGTTGATGGGATTGATAAAACCTACGTTATCCGCCATTTTGTAGCGGCCGCCATCTTGGATTTCAATTTTTTATAATATATTGTATTCTGCTTGTTGAGCACTATCATTTGATACCCATATTGATGTGATTAATAAAACATAAATTATCCGCCATTTTGTAGCGGCGGCCATCTTGAATGTATAATGATAATGAATAAACATAATTGTATTGTCACCAAAATCCAAAGTGTATACAAAATTTCAGATTAATCGGTTGACAGGAAGAGGGTGAAATTTGAATTACTAAATTTGACCCAAGAATAAATAATAAATAAAACAAACGGGGTGAGCTAAATAAAACCGTTTAAAAATTACCCTACGTCCTTCTCTCTGCTAAATAATGCTATAAATGTCTTATGTAAATGTCGGAGAAAATCGTAGTCTAACCGAATCGCAATCAGGTGCACGAAGGCGTTGGAGCTGGCTCGACCTGTGCGCACCATGACGCTAACGCAACCGGAGACCGCATGGTCGCGTGGAAATTAACTCCATCCCCAGTAATACGTGACATTTAGACTTTGCCCATATAATAGTACATTATGATATAAGTGCGGTAAGTTGATAATTACAGCCGAGGCTTTATTGCTAGCTCGAGCCGAAGGCGAGAGCTATAATTAGCAGAGGCTGTAATTATCAAAGCGCACGTATGTCATACGACATTTTATAACATATTTGCGAGGAAATAAACAAAACTCTGACGACATTTTCAAATAAAAACAATACAGCGAAAAAAAACGCGCGGAATAATATTTACTTGATCACAGATCACAGCCACAGACTAGGTAGAGAGATACATCACAGCACAGAGTAAGTAATCACTATGGATCACAGATTAGCAATGCGCGCGCATCGGCGCCTTTTTTTTTAAGCAACGGCACAGAACCAGCCGTTATGCCATTAATAATAAAGTAAATTAATATTTTTGTGTTTTGTTACAGAAAAATTAAAGTAATTTATGGTCTAAATTAATTAAATTAACGAATTTAATAATTCTTTATTATATTTTACCTCTCAAAGTTAATTTATTCATAAAATGTTGACCACACTTTTCTGACATAAAAACTCTTTGGTAAGATTTAAAAAGGTACCGTTCGTTTTAGACGGAGCTTATCTCTCTACCTAGTCTGTGGACGGAGCATTTTGAAACCGTGCGTTTTACATTACACATTACAGCACTAGTGCGTAATAAGATGCATTACGATACAGAAATTGGTCCAATAAGAGACCCTTTACGAGCAAATATGTTATAATAGTACATTATGATATAAGCCTCTGCTCTAATTATAGCTCTCGCCTTCGGCTCGAGCTAGCAATAAAGCCTCGGCTGTAATTATCAAAGCGCACGTATGTCATACGACGTTTTATAACATATTTGCGAGGAAATAAACAAAACTCTGACGACATTTTCAAATAAAAACAATACAGCGAAAAAAAACGCGCGGAATAATATTTACTTGATCACAGATCACAACACAGAGTATCCATAGTAATCACTATGGATCACAGATTAGCAATGCGCGCGCATCGGCGCCTTTTTTTTAAGCAACGGCACAGAACCAGCCGTTATGCCATTAATAATAAAGTAAATTAATATTTTTGTGTTTTGTTAACGTGTAACGAATTTAATCATTCTTTATTATATTTTATAACATATTTGCTCGTAAAGGGTCTTTTATTCGACCAATTTCTGTATCGTAATGTATCTTATTACGCACTAGTGCTGTAATGTGTAATGTAAAACGCACGGTTTCAAAATGCTCCGTCCACAGACTAGGTAGAGAGATATGCTCCGTCTAAAACGAACGGTACCTTTTTAAATCTTAGTAAAAAGTTTTTATGTCAGAAAAGTGTGGTCAACATTTTATGAATAAAATTAACTTTGAGAGGTAAAATATAATAAAGAATTATTAAATTCGTTAATTTAATTAATTTAGACCATAAATTACTTTAATTTTTCTGTAACAAAACACAAAAATATTAATTTACTTTATTATTAATGGCATACCGGCTGGTTCTGTACCGTTGCTTAAAAAAAAAAGGCGCCGATGAGCGCGCATTGCTAATCTGTGATCCATAGTGATTACTTACTCTGTGCCGTGATCTGTAATCAAGTAAATATTATTCCGCGCGTTTTTTTTTCGCTGTATTGTTTTTATTTGAAAATGTCGTCAGAGTTTTGTTTATTTCCTCGCAAATATGTTATAAAACGTCGTATGACATACGTGCGCTTTGATAATTACAGCCTCTTCTAATTATAGCTATCGCCTTCGGCTCGAGCTAGCAATAAAGCCTCGGCTGTAATTATCAACTTACCGCACTTATATCATAATATACTATTACCTCTCAAAGTTAATTTTATTCATAAAATGTTGACCACACTTTTCTGACATAAAAACTCTTTACTAAGATTTAAAAAGGTACCGTTCGTTTTAGACGGAGCATATCTCTCTACCTAGTCTGTGGACGGAGCATTTTGAAACCGTGCGTTTTACATTACACATTACAGCACGAGTGCGTAATAAGATACATTACGATACAGAAATTGGTCCAACAAGAGACCCTTTACGAGCAAATATGTTATAAATATACATAAAAAATCTACATACGAACCTCACTCCAGAATGCACGCTTCACGGTCTAGACAATTAAAGATTAACTAAACATTTAATTTTGATTTCATTCAGAATGTTTAAATGCTTGTGCCATTGTAAATCGTATTCTAACTCATACTTTAACTAAACATTTTTTTAAAGCCAGTAACTTAAAAATTGCGGTACATAAATACATTCATCATCTGACTGGATTCGGCCACTGCTGTACATAGGCATATCCCATAATACGACACTCAAGCCGAAGCTTGGTCTTACGCTTCAAACCGTCACCAGCCGTCTTTCGTATATCGTTACTCCATTTAGTCTCAGGGTCTCACTACGTTTTCCGATTCGCGGTATGCAATCCAGAACCCTCCTACCCCAACGGTTAGCAGATCTGCAACAGATGCGACCGGCCCACTGACACTTCAGTTGGCTGCATTGACTAAGTATATCTCAACATTACATAGTTTTCTTTTAGTAAAGGTACGTGCTCCATCGTGGATTGCGTGGTCTTTTAACATCAGGCGAGATCTACAAACAAATCTACATTTTAACTTTCTCAGAGAAAATCTTTGGTAAATATTTAAACTACGATATTACAGAAGACAAGTGTTCACAGCTGAGGTCAGCGGCTTTCCGATACATTCTGTAATATTATGTCAGGCCCCTATTCAGCAGGTATGGAATAAGGCTTTAGGAGCTCTTACAGTCTGATGAATTGGCCCATAAATTGTAGCTTACGGCATCTCTCGAGTGACGCAAGTCCCGTGCTTCGCAGCAGTTGGCGCCTTGAAAGATGTCTTATTTCTAAGATTTGTAACCGACATAGGTTTTTCTATTTGAAATAAGTTGAGGGTGGTTTTGTGCGCTGGTGCTGAACAAGTAAATGAGCTGTGTGATGGAAATTATAATTTTTATTTTCGGATTACTGTAAAGATATCGTACACTTGTTGACTGTTAAAATCCATAAGAATGAAGTGACATTATGGTTAATTAATTTCATTTATTGTTGCTATCGAGCGTGTGTGCCATGTATGTTGTGCTTATTATTTACTCCGACACTTGACGTGTACATAAGATACAATCTATACAAATAGTTATAGGTATACCAATTCACTTTTTTATGATACATCATAAAAAATATTTGTAAATATTTACAAAACAAACACTCAGTCTAGTTTGCTACAGTGCGTGCGCAAAATACTGGCAGCCTGCCTGGATCGTCAGGTATGATTTTTGTAATAGAATAGATAATATCAACTGTTGGCAACCCCGTTTTAAGGCGCAAGGAGTGGCAACATCGTGCGACTAAAACGGGCTTGAGGTGGTGGGCCTGGCGACGGAGAAGGGACTTTGGCTCCAGACAGCGGCCACGGCGGACGTACAGTGCTTGCTTTCGTGTCTTTGTCTGACTAATTGATTATTGCTGTTATTAAGGTTATATTAAATGTTGTAACGGTTATGTAAATATCGTTTGCTTCACTCTCCCAATCTTCTGATGTAGATTGCTTACACAACTCAAATAAGAAAATGAAAAATTAGCCGGTAAGTACCTTCTTTGCTCGAAATGTATAATACCGGCTAATTATCCATATTCGTATTTGGGTTGACATCAATAAATGAGTTGCAAGCCAACGATCGGCAAGTCGTTTCTGTTAAATGCAACTGAAATAGATACAACAAACAAGAACTAAATTAAGAATTTTAATTTAGATACCCCCGATTACCTCGGGTTTGAAATTTGTACAGTATTCTACTAGTCCAGCCCTTTTATTTCAGACATATTGAGGAAGTGAGTGAAGTGTGAAAAAATATTTTATCCGCCTTTGTGTGGAGACCACCGCACGGAAACTAGTATAGCTTTCATATACCTAATAAAACATCGCATTGAAATCGATCGATCCGTTTGAGCTCTACGGTGTCACATACAAACACACACATACCTATGACAGACAGACATCGACGTCAAATTTATCTAACTCTAACTACAAATTAAAGTGACTATCTCGTTTAAAACGTAACCCACCAATATATCTGTTTCAAAAACTTTATTATGTATGTACATATATTATAATTGTTTTCATAGGGATATTTGTAGTCTGCCGGCTTCATTAAGATTTGTAATTTCCAGTGTGCGGAAATTACACGCGCGCTGAACTCATATTGCAAGCGTCAAATGCAACTGAAGGGAAGTGGTAGCGATATACTAAACATACGCCAGGCAAATACGCGGGCGGGTTGCAAAATACAAAATATTCTTCCGTTTTAATTACTGGAGACTGCACTTGCTTTTCGCATGAGAAACGTACGATAAGTGGGAAATGTCTACTTGTTGGTTTTATTCGAGCTATTGAAATTTTTCAGGCGTTTGATTTTACATACTTTCCTGTAGTCTACAGTGAGTTGTTGTTCTATGTAAGTGCTAACATATTCATGATATTCATGTTGTCGTTGAGAGTATTTACACGAAGTTACAGTGTAGATTTACATTCATTCTTAGATTACATTTTCTGAAATATATACTTTCAAATCTAGGATTTTGGGCGCTCATCTAATATTGGTTAAGTGAGTCTTTTAGTGATGGGAGATGATTTCATCTCAAATCTCACCCAACTTCACGTGAGTTCAGTGTTATTCCCACTCTAGAAGCTTGATGTTCTATACTCGTACATGTGTCGATTTTTAATATTTTGAAAAAAAAAACAAAAATACATGTCCCATATTTTTCCATGTTCGCTGACGGGCTAATTAGAATTGGTGTATTTTGACCCAGTCCGATACCTTAGAAGGAGTATTCCTGAGATGAATTACCAGTCCAGTAAAAATTAATGCATGTAATGTATGTAATCAAATGTCCCATCTAAGCGTAGGTATTCAATTGCGCATGCTTCCGTGGTATCCCTGTCACAGGGAATTTAAAATTAAATTTAAATTTGAAATAACTGGCAAAAGTTATCTATTATCATCATTGACATAGTAATAATTATCATTAAATTTAAAAAACTACTTACGCTTAAAAAAATCTACTTCTAAACCACAAATAGGCATTTAAAAGCGAAAATAAATCAATATAATTTATTGTTGTAGACGCTACCCGCTCATAATTATATTTAATGTCGGTGTCAGCCAAGTTTAACAGGTATAGGTATAGGTCCTTGTACTAGTAGATAGATACTACCTACAAAGATCTGCCTACTTACTTTTAGATAAGAGACTAAATAGATGAGTGGGTAGCGCTTACAACAATTACGTTGATTTATTTTTCACTTTTGAGTGTCTATTTATGTTTTTTTTAAACGTATTTTTTTTCTTTTAAGTGTCGGGAATACGAGTAGGTTGCTCTGTGAACTACAGTAGGATTTTTCTAGTTTACATCAGGTAGATGCATTATAATTTATTGCAAAAAACATATTACGTATAAATAGGGTACTTTTTATAAGAGAAAAATAACGGAAACTGCTCGGGTATGACCGTGGGCCCTGCTAGTAGTAGTAAATATTATACACCGTATTTTTTTTTTGAATTACCAAAATGCTAACAGGCTATGTAGAAAACAAAGTAAATTGTGACAATGACAATAATTTTACTCTTAAACTCAATATTAAAGAATCTGTAAGGAGTTAAAATTTCCTAAAAACCTGTCTAAAAGTAGGTATAGTCAATTGGTCATGTTTGTAAACATAACACTACGATGTCATAATTAGTGAAAAATGACTTCGTAGTATTCTCTTTTGCACAGCTATTTGCATCTTTCTCACTCTGTTCTGGCCGACCTGTGGCCGCTTTTCGCCCGGTAGGTACTTACGACAACCGCGCGCGCCTGCCTTGCAAAACTACCGACTTTATATAATACTTTTTTTTCATAATTTCAAGGGCCTGGACCGGCACGATTAAAAAAAAAAAATAAGAATAAAAACAAACAACTGGGTTATTTGAATTTTTCACCAAAATTTTGAGGCTATGTGAAAAAATTGTGCATACAATAGTTGTAGATCTTTTTATTACCTACAACTTTTCCATGAAACTTTTTTCAATAGGACTTTTAGTTTTGCCGGAAATCAATATAAAACATTTTTGACCCTTAAACACACCCCCTCCTTTTTCTCGAACTAGGATCGACCGTAATTTATTTTTCTTTTCATTTTTATCATATTTTCCTCCTTTTCTAATGGGTTTCACCCTACTGTAATTTTTTTCGTTTAAAAAATTATCGACCCTGGTCTAGTAATCGATGTAGGTACATACCTAACCAAACAACTCGTCCTTTTTGGAATCGTTTAAAAATAGCATATCAACAATGTATTCAAGCTAAAGATATTATACATTTCCCCCATATCATTTGGTTGGTTAGTTTAGACCTTCCATAAACATTAAAAAAACGAAACACAAATTCAAATTTATAATTTTGTTTTTTGTCGTATAGTAAATTGTTTTGTATTTTATTGCAGGTTATAAGTCCTGGGTTATAAATAATTCACGAGCTCTCAGTAAGTATTGTACAATTTTTGTTGCATTAAATTGGCTACAAGTAAGGGAAAAGGCTGGGGGAAGCTACAGGCTATCATATATAATTTAAGATCACGTTGGAACGGAAGGATCCGCGTTAGATTTTTAAACAGCGGCAGCGGTTGATATTGTAAGACCTGACTAATCTTGTTAAACATAGCCTCAAAATAAATAGCTACAAAATAGCTGCACCGTTTTAGGCTCGTAGACAGGCGTTATTAATTGTTAGCACAAAACTAGAGCAGTTACAGCTCCGGTGCGGGATCTACGTTTAGAGCCCATGTGTTAGCACATTCAACAGGTAATAAGGCATAAATTTTGGCTATATGATGACAGGTATCCCATTATCGCCTCTTGCCAAAATCCCGAAAACTGCCCACCTTATATAAAGGGTCCTCGCTTAATTTATTACAGAAAATATCCATGACGACGTCGGTCTACAGATAATTAGCCTTCTACGCACCCACATTAATTATCTAGCTGTATTAATATGTTTCTTTTGTTTTTAAAATTAATGTACTGGATAATGGTGTTCTATGGATTTCTAAAACATTTGTCGAAGTTAAAATTGACTTGTCACAGTGTATGTTTAGAATGTTTGCCTAGATAAGTGCTTTACATATTTATCTCGACTTCTAGATCAGTTCTAGGTCTGGTTGTGCAATTTTTAAGTTAACTAGCGGAGCAGGGAGACGTATAGCCATTTAAATGATTCATCAAAATGACGCGACCCTTCACAATGATTGCACGTCAATGAAGGAAGGTTAAATTATGTGGACATTGTTAAAAGAAAAAATAATTATTTTTTATACAAAAAATTAAACCGACTTCAAAACCACGAATAGGCACTCAAAAGCGAAAAATAAGTTAATAGCTAGCTTTTTGACTTGACTGGCACCGACTTCAAATAAAAGAGTGAGTAGCGCTTATAATACTAGAAATATAAACGTTATAAGTACTAGAAATATAAATGTTAAAATGAAGTTAATATAAACTTCTTTGTCGCTTTTGAGTGCATTTGTGGTTTTGAAGTCTGTTTAATTGTTTGTATAAAAATAATTTATTTAACCGTTTTTAGTGCAAAACAAGTTTTCATCAATGCATTTACACAATTTCGTGTCGATAGGATCGATTTTCATAACTTGTGAAATCTATTGTAGGCAAATTTTAGTTTTTTGTTCATATTTCAAAAACCACTTGGCCAATTTCGATAAAACTTAAATGGGACCATTCGGGAAGCATACTCATCCGAACAAAAAAAGAAACGTTGAAATCGGTTCGGGCGTTCTCGAGAAATCAGGTAACATACATAAAAAAATATGGTTCTCGCATTGATAACCTGCTCCTTTTTGGAAGTCGGTTAAAAATACAAAAATCTAAATAAAAAGAGAATGGAGGAAGAAGGGTATAAAATACAAAAAAAGTTAAGGCGGTTCGTGCCACGAACACTGTAGGTACCACGAGATTTTTAGGATTTTATACCCAAAGGATAAAGACCCTATAATCACAGTCTATTAAAACATGTTATTGGTATTATTTCCTTAGTAGTAAGTGTTATTTATTTATACTTTGCTATTACTAAGACTACTGCCTGTCGATCTATCACAAGGCTGTATGTATCTCATGAACCGTGATAGTCAGACAGGGTGAAATTTTCGCAGGTGATAAACATACCTATATATTTGGCGGTGATAAAACAAATATTTAAAAGGGTTAGGTACAACAAACGTGGTTTTTTGTCGTTTTTTGTACGGAACCCTGCGCACGTGAGTCTGACTAGCACTCAACCACTTTTATTATATATTATGTCGGCGGACAGAGTCTCGCCATCATCATCATTAATCGCATCCTTCTGCTGTGCGATGGTTCAAGCTCAACCGCTCTGGCCGACCGCCGCACAAAAAGAGTAGTGCGCTCCGCTCGGCCGGGGAATGTTGACTCCATCGAACGCCGACAGGTGGCGCTTGCGTTCCGCGTTGATTACGACATATATACCTATTAGGTATGTATAGCAAATACGTTGTACTTATTTTATACCCATACTGGTAACTTCGATGTAGTAATGTAGATCATTGGTATGATCACGGTCAGGTCGGGCGCAGATTAACCTTGTCCATAAGGTCGATCAGGTTGACTCCGCGCGAGTCGTAAGTATGTCAAATATATTTTCAGTGATTTTAAAAGTAGTTAAATTTAAGAACATTAATTTCAAATACCATCTAAGAATATGAATTTAAAATGTGAGTTATAAATATTCCGTAACGATCTACTTGTTTCTAAAAAAAGTTTTACTAGGGTTCACACTACTCGTACAATTGCAGTGTGCATATTTTTGGGATTTATCTTCATTTAATCATTTTCACTGTTAATCATGAAAATTGGTGTTATCGTATTCAAGCAATGAAACAACACGCCCTTAACTTCAATTTAGTGGCCAGAGTATCGAGAAATCGACGATCGTGTACCTACGCATTTAGACCAATGAACAATTGACTCAAATTGCGAGTCGGTGAATTAAATTGATGGGGAATCGACAGCATTGTACACTGTACGAGTTTCAACTATACTGGACTGGCCTCGTGGCTGACGAGGCAGTGACTGTTCTCCGTTCACTGGAATCTAGGTCATAGCTTCGTTTTTGCACCTAAGATCACTGTTGTGGTTGTAGGACTCATTGCAGAGTCCATCTGGGGAAGTACCACACCTTTGCTATGTTCCAGTTTGAATGGCAATGTTTCGAGAGAAATTAGAGGCTTAGAAGTTTTTTAGGGTTCCGTAAAACGTAAAAACGGAACCCTTATAGATTCGTCGTGTCTGTCTGTCTGTCCGTCCGTATGTCACAGCCACTTTTTGCCGAAACTATGAGAACTACACTATTGAAACTTGCTAAGTAGATGTATTATGTGAACCGCATTAAGATTATTACAAAAAAAAGAAAAATTAGGGTTGCCCCCCATACTACAGAACTGAAACTCAAAAAAATTTTTTTCGTCCAACCTACACGTGTGAGATGTCTATCGATAGGTCTTCATAAATGATGTTGAGGTTTCTAATGTAGTTTTTGTCTACACTGAATAATTTGCGCGAGAGACACTTCCAAAGTGGTAAAATGTGTGTCCACCCCCCTCCCTGTCCTAACTTCTAAAATAAGATAATGAAAAAACTAAAAAAAATATATGATGTACATTACCATTCAAACTACCAACGAAAATTGGTTTGAACTCGATCTGATGAGTAGTTTTTTTTTTAGTACGTCATAAAATACATTATTATTAAAACTTCGATCAAAGTTACAACGAACTAAAAAAAACTAAACTTCCAAAGTGGTAAAATGTGTCCCCCCCCCCTCTAACTTCTAAAGTAAGAGAATGAAAAAAGCAAAATATATGTATGATGTACATTACCATAAAAACTACCAACGAAAATTGTTTTGAACTCGATCTGCTGAGTAGTTTTTTTTTAGTACGTCATACCTAAATACACTATTATTAAAACTTCGATCAAAGTTACAACGAATTACAAGAACTATGTGTACTATGTATATTATGTTACTTGCTGCAACGGAACCCTTCATGGGCGAGTCCAACTCGCACTTGGCCACTTTATTTAAATAAAGAGTGATGAGACGAGCAGTACATGTGCCTGATGGTAAGCAATATGCCTCTCACATAACAGCACAGTGACACGCAGCTATTAGAACATGAAGAGTCCAAATCATTACCTAGCTCTGCAATGCGCTCGTCACCCAGAGATCTAAGATGTTATATCTCTAAGCCCTGTAATTTTTCTGGAAACATTGCCCTGCAAACCGGAACACAGTAATGTTTGATTAGTAATGGTTAAACATCTTTTATCCCCGGGTGACGAGCGCAGTGCAAGGCTAGGTCATGTTTCAACTCTTTATACTCCGATAGCTCAACAGCTGCGTGACATTTTTTTTTTTTTTGTGCAGGCATGTTGCTTACCATTAAGCGCATGGCCTGCTTGTCTCGGCACTTTATACATATGAAAAAAAATGAAAGTGTTGAGGTATTTCCATGTAATTATAATAAAACAGTATTTAAAATTATATATGCATAAAAATATTATCAGGTCTATTCTTCACAGTATTCAATTAGTAGTAGGTAGTACCTACAAGTATTTATTTATACTGTGGTATAAGCTTTGCTTATTTTAAAGATGCTGTTGTGTGAAAAAAGTGACCAATATTTATTATTTGCCTATTCAGACATGCTTTATGTAGAATAATCAGAGCATTGACATCCGCACTCGATAGTTTATAGCATAATCTCGTTGATTACTAAATATACTTAGATCTCTTCCTTCTTCTGAGACTTAGATCGATAATTCAATTGTCACCAAAACGTACGTTGGAACGTATTTGTCAAGTAAAATTATAGTTCAAATAATGGAATATACGAGGACATAGTACGAGTTTATCGAATCAATATTAGTTCAGTGTGTAATCTCGGCTTATGATCTTAGTAATCTTACCACAGAATCCGCTCTGGTATTTGGCATACCAAATATTACATTGATATAATACAAATAACTAACTTCACTTACCTATGGGTACGTTCAATTCAATTTTCCACTTATACAGGTTAGAGGCAGACAAAGTAAGCATAGATACAAGCAGACAAGGAAAGGAATTGGTAGAAAATGTAGATTTAGTTTTTTTTGGTTTGCTTTTCTATTTTGTACCAATTTTGAAGATATTTACGAAGAGTGAACCACTACCACTCTAATAAAGTTTGCGGTTATATCAACTGCAACCACGGGCATCCATGTCTAAAACATAACTTGCACGACTTTTTTACCAGATACGTATATATAAGTATAGTATATTTGCGTTTAATTTCTAACCGTTCTATAATTATAGAAATGGTAGATACCGATTAATATACGGAATGTCTAGGGAAAAATATATAGATCGATAATTATTTTAAATAAATACACGGGTAACTCACGTCATTCCAGTCCGATTCAAGTTTCGATCGCGTCTGGCGATCTTTTTAAACGAGAGTCCGCGGGATTGATCGCAGCTCATTAGTTACCCGTGTATTTATTTTAAATGTGAAATAGCTACCTTAGATTTCATATTAAAATCGATAATTATGTTCAGTTTGGTCTCAGTTGGATCAAAAATCGCTTGTTCAAACCATGAACACGCGGATATTAAATGAACAGGATATTCCTATTGTCAAATGTAAATGTAAGTGTCAAAAAATACGTTATGCTAATCTGTCCTCCTGCTAATCTGGGATTTTGCTATTCCGGGATTTTGCGTATCTGTCATTCTGCTGCAGAGGCAATTATTACCTACATTATGTAAACACAGAATAAAACATTGTGTAACGTAGAGGCTACTAACCTCGCCCAATCAAACCTCGCTCAAACAAGATAACCTTTAAAACATTACAATTTCAATGTTATATTTTGCAGTTGCTTGAGTAGATGAATTAGATAACGCAAAGTTACTCATGCTAGGATGTCGCTCGACCACCGCGCACCGCTCTACATGTTAATGAACATTTCCTGTTGTTTTAAGGTCTCTTGGTCATACTGAATGACATCAACGAGCGTGTTTTAATGGTTTCCTCCCATTTTCCTCAACTGCACTGCCCATTGTGTTATGACAAAACGGACAATGGACTAAGGATGAGTGTATTTGAACACAATGGCAGCAATTAATCGAAGAGGTGTACTTGTTTATTACCATTATATTTTTCTAGATTCATATTGTAAATATTTATACAGAAATACATTTACTTAGTTATATATTCCAAGGAAATAAATACGAAATTTTAATAGTAACAAGCCGTGGAAGCTTAGTCGCGAAAACGTCAAATTTTCACTATACTAGCGTAACATCGTAGATTCAAATCCCGACTGCTACTCAGAATACTCGTATTTATTTTATCACAAATGTATTTGTACTTTGTTATTATTATCGTCGGGGTCAACGTTGAAGGAAAACATTGTCAGGAAACCAGAACATTCTAAGAATTGGGACATGTCTAAGTAGACCCTTCTTGGTTATTATTGTAGATTGTAGCCTTGACGCTCTCCTTGTGAGAGAATGCCTTGAGTCTCAACTCTGGGAGTATAAAGTGTGCTGTTTACCTATACTAATAGAATAAAAAAAAAAACAATTTTTTGTTGTTAATGTAAAATGTAATGAAGGAAATAATATTCCATATACAATAAAAAATGGCTCAGTACTCGTCATCAATTCCATAACTCCATAACCTCAAATGATACCTGTTGCAAAAAATACCATTATCCTAGCTAAACTGTGACATTGGACCACTAATGTGGTTGTAAAAAGGTATGAAATCCTCATATTTGCACCTGCGGTTCCAGGGTGGAGGACGATGACGTCATGCATAGAGTTGTGGTCGCTGCACAGACAATTTTTTGCGACACCATTCACTCAATAACATTGCCTGTAGGGTCTTGATATCGGCCAATGTCCCGAGCGTACATTTCTCCTTGCCGCATGATTTTTGTACAGCGTTGCGGAATAATAGATTATAAGAGGTATTTTAATTATACAGCCACATTTACTGTTGATTTTCTTTTATTTCTTATAAATAAATATAGTTCACAATTTAATTTACAGTCTCTATAATTATGTCTCTAAAGTAATGGGCATATATTAACAACATAAGGGTACTGTACTGCTTATTATTAAATAGGTATTTTTATTTACCTTATTTAATTAATTTAATGAAGTCTTCTCTTATTTGATCTACCGTTATAATTAGGTACAAATGTTAGGTAATGCTCACAAATAATTCATTATTCGTGGTAAGTATATTTTTTATGTTTTAACGCCATCTATTGTAGGCAATAAAGAGTTAAACGTAGACTTCGAGCTGGTAGTTGAGTCCGGAGCCGCGAGCGCTCTTCAGCCTGATATTGGCGTAGGAGAAGCCGACTCCGCCCGCTGTTACGCTGGGGATGGCATCTGTGTGCTCCAAGTCACGGGCTATGATACCCTGGAAAGAAAGTTCTTATTAATTATTAGCGTTGGCTTAGTTACTTACATAAATTATACACTTTTTGTCGATAAAAAAGTTTATAACTATAGAGAGATTTCGGTTTATTTTGCAAATTCAAGGCATACCATTTGATTAGTTTGGGCTAAATGGTATGTTGTATTAGAAATGTCTTTAAATTACTTGTTTGCGTCTAAGAATAATTAAGTACCTAACTAGGTGTCACACACTAGATACAAGATTTTGACTCGCACATAACTCAAAAATGTTCCAAACATTTTTACGCCGGAAATAAAAGAAGAAATGGGGCTACCGGTTTAAAATCAACAATAAGTACACTGAGTCAATTTTAGCCTTTGCGGACGACCTTGCAATACTTACACGAAATCCCAAACAGTGTCAAGAATTGTTGAATGATGTTGATGGGTTCTGTACATGGACGGAGGGAATGAGAGCAAAACCAAGTAAATGTCATTGTTTATGTCTGGGTAGACGAGATACCAAATATACTTCTTACGATCCGGGACTCTCCATAAGTGGCCAAAGAGTTGCCACAATTGCAGAGGCAGTGCCTTTCAAATTTCTTGGTAGAAAGATAGACCACAAAGGACGTACACCATCATTAAAGGTAGTTGTTGGACATTTCATGAATGACCTCAATAAGGTAGACCAACAGCCTATCAGCAATATCAAAAAAGCATGGATATATGACAACTATCTCACATCACGTCTCACTTGGCCTTTCCTAGTATATGACATCGGTAAAACCCTCCTCGCAAAACTAGATGCTAATGTCATAAAGATATTGAAGTCATGGTTTGGATTGGCACATCCGGCTGATCCCTCTACTCTATTTAGGGATCACAATAGTTTTGGCCTGAAACTAAAAAAACCATCCGAACTCTACAAACACCTAAGAGTTACAAAAACGCATGTTTTAGGAAAGTCGAAAGACGAATTAATTGCATCTCTCCCAAAAGACAAAAGCGCTTCGGACCTTGAATCTAGACTTCAATTCCACAAACAATTTATGGCAGGTGCGCAAGTAAATACAGCTGGGTTGGGTGCGAGAAAGAAAAGGGAAGACCGAAACATGGTAAAAACCTTTCTACAACAAGACGAAAATGATAGTTACAAAGTGCACGCTATGAATTTAGAAATGCAAAGTGAGTGGTTAACCATAGGTGAGTTTTGTATCCCATTAGCTCTAAAGTGGCGCACCTTGCTATATGACTGGTCTCCTGCCTTATTAAAATTTTATCTGAACGCTTTCCAAATGACCCTCCCTGACCAGAGTAACTTGGTAAGGTGGGGAAAAGCCTCTGAAAAATGTTGCTATACTTGTGGTGAGGCGATATGTACAGCAAGGCACATATTGGTGGGATGCAAGGTGCTCCTTAATAGGGGTCATTACTCACAGCGCCATGACAGAGTACTTGAAATCATACGTGAAGCCGTAAGCCTTTCGGTAGCTAGAGCCCAAAAGGGATTGACGATAAACAAAAGACAAATTAACTTTGTAAAAGAGGGCTCAACTTCAAACTCCAAGAACAAGCCTTACTCAATCCTGGGTGCAACACCTGATTGGACTATTTTAATGGGCACGTATGAAAAGCACTACAAAATCCCAGAGGATGTGGGTGTTTCGTCATCCAGACCGGACATTTTCCTTTTTTCTAGAGCTACGAAACGCATAGTCCTGGTAGAACTTACCGTACCGTGGGAAACTAATATACCTAAAGACCACGCGATGAAACAAAATAAGTATTATGACCTTCAAAACGAATTAACAAAAAATGGCTATGTAGTTAATTTATACGCTGTAGAAGTAGGAGCGAGAGGTATACCAGCAAAATCTCTCTATAACCTGCTTAAAGACCTTGGATTGTCCAGAAGTGCAGTAAGTTCTACACTAGAACGAGTATCTAAAGCTGCACTAGTAGGATCATATCGGATTTGGCTGGGCAGGGAGAGAAATACGAGTAGTGAAGGTGAGTGTTGACGTACGTCAATATAAGGGGCGCCTTTTAAACCTACGCCCGAGTCACAAGTCTTGGGGTCTATTCGAGATTTCTCTCTCTGCCACACGATGGACCCGGCACCCGCACGGTGAATCCATGGAATGCTAAGAAGTACGTCTCAAAATGATTACCTACTAATCAGTAATCATTCAAATACGATCGCTTACGTATGCTTATCGTCTCAAGGGATACAACAACCATTGTGTTTCATGGAAATTAATTTATTCTTGGCGATGTGCCAAGTGCCAAGTGGCGATGTGCGATAATGCCGCTAACTTAAAACGGCGAAGGAAAACATCGTGAGGAAACCGACATGTACCAAGAATCTTTCGAAGGCATGTGTCATCCGCCAACCCGCACTGGGCCAGCGTGGTGGATTATGGCCTTAACTCTCTCCTTGCGAGAGAAGGCCCCGAGTCCCAGCAGTGGGAACGTTTAGTGGGCTGTTGATGTTGTTGTTGTGTTGGCGATGTGGGTGTGAAGGTTAGCAGTCAGGTCTTCATACTCTATACAGATGTGTAATTCATTTTTAGATCACTTATTAGCACAGCCATTTGAGCTACTAACTGACGAAAACTGATTTTATGTTTGAATCTGTGGTTCTGTTAATAAATTTAATTTTAGAGTAGTCGTAAGAGATTTGGTACACATACGTACACATACATATAACACAACACATCAATATCTTAGATATATATGTATAACTATCTTGTATAGTTGATTTACGATTTTTCGAAAAGGTTTGATGGATTCCAACGAAATTTTTGTAAATATTTAGTAGTCAATAAACAATCCGGGTCGATTTTAAAATTTTAATCGTAATATTATTAATGTGTAGACAATGTTTAATTAATAAAACCGTCGTCCATAGAAGTGAAATCATTTAAGTACATGAAGTGTCGCGTAACGTGGAATATTTCATTTGATTGATAAGGATATAATATATATAATATTGATTTAATATGGTATAACGTTTAACCACACACTTTCTGCGTCTTCAAGTATGCAGATAATAGATTTGATTTGTCGAAAACATTTTGGACCACAAAATATTCGTATAGTGAATTAGGTATCGATTACACAATTTAATTTATTTTCCAAATATATGTATTTAATAACGATTATAAACAGGGATTTATAATTATCACCAATGTGAAAATATAAATGAACCAGATATGGTGTCTGCAAAATGGTAAGTCGTTGGTTTCAGTTCTAGAGACGCGTGCAATGAATCAGCGACAGACTTCGATGTTTTGATATCGGATAATGTTTCCCCTCAGGATATGAGAAGGAGGAAAAGTATCGAATTAAATTTCACAACAAGACACATCGTGATATTCCCCGATTCAATAATGCTTCGGGTTAATGTCTTCTGCTTTCGTATTACGAGGTTTTCTCTGTGTATTCTGAACACTAGTAATAAGTATTAGTATGCACATTTATTTTACTTAAAACTAATAACTGTCAAGTTAATCCGAAGCAATAAAATAGAAATTAGACAATAACATTAAAAAATACACCCTCTACATTTCACGTCGCTGGGCTTCGCAGCAGAAGCTGTGTGAGGTGATATAATTTATATTAGTCAGTAATCAGTCCGTAAAGTTTTTAGCATTTAAATATCTAGATGGATTAATTTGATTGTTTTTTTTATTGAAATGGAAAAGAAAAAAGTAGAGCGTCTATGTAAAATGTAGCGTGGGATGTAAACTGATTAGGTACTAACGTAGATCACGTACTTTGCTTGGTGATGTTTTGATAACACGAAACAACGTTAGCTGAGCTTCCCCTAATCAAAACAACTTACGTCGCTACCTTAGAATGAAAACATTGAAAATAATACGTGTTGATAACGAGTTCGAACAAGAGCTTTGTATTTTGATCTATATTGATTAAAATTTCCTTAACATTTGAGCATTGTAGCATTTTAAAGTAATGAACGTACTTTTTAGGGTTCCGTAAAACGTAAAAACGGAACCCTTATAGATTCGTCATGTCTGTCTGTCTGTCTGTCTGTCCGTCCGTATGTCACAGCCACTTTTTGCCGAAACTATGAGAACTACACTGTTGAAACTTGGTAAGTAGATGTATTCTGTGAACCGCATTATGATTTGAACAAAAAAAATTTAAAAAAACGATAAATTAGGGTTGCCCCCCATAATGAGAACTGAAACACAAAAAAAAATTTTTCATCAAACCTACACATGTGGGGTGGGGTGTCTATCGATAGGTCTTCGAAAATGATAATGACGTTTCTAAAATCATTTTCGTCTACACTGAATAATTTGCGCGAGAGACACTTCCAAAGTGGTAAAATGTGTGTCCCCCCCCCTCTAACTTCTAAAGTAAGAGAATGAAAAATCTAAAAAAAATATATGATGTACATTACCATGTAAACTACCAACGAAAATTAGTTTGAACTCGATCTGATGAGTAGTTTTTTTTTAGTACGTCATAAATACACTATTATTGAAACTTCGATCAAAGTTACAACGAACTACAAGAACTATGTATACTATGTATATTATGTTACTTGCTGCAACGGAACCCTTCATGGGCGAGTCCAACTCGCACTTGGCCACTTTTTTTAAAGATATGTAGGTGGTACGTTAAACCCATAATTTAAAGATACAGAAATAGATAGTTATTTGACGCCCTGCTTTTTGTAAGATGTAGTATTCCAATAAAAGTAGAACTGAAAAGCAAAAGTCTGAGTCTGGGTGGGTTTTTATTATTTTTTGGTTTCTATAGCATTGCCGACATTGTTTGTGAAGTTATGAGTGTCTGTGTATGAGCTGTAAATGCAATTACATAATTTAACAATAACACAGGAAAAACAGTGGTTAAATTGTGATGTCATTCCATTCGGTAATAAGGATAAAAATAATATAATATTAATGTAAAACCGAATAAAGAACATAATAACGTATTGTTTACAGCGACTTTTTAACATTACCTTCATAAACTGCTGGATAGAATTGCTAAGATGTAGAGGGAAGTAAAGCAAACCATTTAAAATCCTTTTCAAAACCTATTTGTAATCCTTTCACTGAAAACAAACAAAGGGTTCATGGATTTTATATTTATACGCACTTTATCAGATTTACATTACCTTTACCTCCCGCTAGATAATGGCTGTCTGACCTTCTTTTATTTAAGTGTACGCAGAACGAAGTCTTCATTTTAACCGAGGAAGTGTTTGTTTAGGGTCAAGTCAGACTTATTTGGACGACATCGGTTAGAGCCGATCAGAAAAACCTTTGGTACATTACTAATGACGTAAGAATGAACATTTATATCAGTTTACTGTCAATGCTTTTGATCTGTTTGGCATTTAGTCGCGTTACTAGGGTATCCTACGGAAGTATTAATTAAAAATCTGTATTATTTCGATTTCTGTCTTAGCATTTTCGAATCGTGCCTTAAACGAACGCAATTTACATGCGCAAGGACGCACGCCGAGCGCACACGCAAAGTACCGCCGATTTAGAGTATACCAAAAAACGCGGGGAGCGGGGGGACTGTAAAAGGCTTAAAGGTCCGATTTCAAAGAGTTAAGTGTGGTTTAAATTGAATAGCTATCTGACCTTCTTTTATTTAAGTATACTAAGTGCAAAATCACCATTTTAGTCGAAAAAGTATTTGTTTAGGTAACACAGTATTACATTTATTGTTTACTTAGCAATTATGCCTGCTTGCCACTGCATAAGTGAAATGAGCGAGAAATAGTTGACCGGAACGGAATTTGAAATGATGAATGGTTTTTGCCTTCCACTAAGAAAGAGTTTTTTAAACAATTTATTTCGACTTCCACTAACAAACTCACTCAACTCGCTAACCTCGTATGTGACTTTTTTAACTCGTTCACTCCGCTCTGTTCGTCTCCGCTTTGGTGGAAGCACATGTATGAAAACCATCTTTACTAGTTTAGCGGAGTCCGTAATGGGTTCGTTCTGCACGCAGTGGAAAGCGGGCATTAAGGATTGTAGTTTATCTTATAGCAGTGCCCTTTATACCATTTCGTATAAAATATTATGAATCACCTACTTGGTGAGCACGGCGGTCTCTGCTGCTTTTTCATAGCGTTAATATTTTCGGGCTAAAAGATAGCTTACTATCAATCTACAGTGTAGACAAAACGGCTAGTTTCTTCAAGGTAAATGTCCTCCTTCTTAGGCCACAAACATAGTCGGTTAACATCAAGTGATATGGCCTTCAACAACAAACTTCACTACTTCACCAACACCTACTATTATTTAAAACTGAAGACATTACTTGTTGTTTTTAAATTCCCTGTAATGACCCCAACTCAGGAGTTGTCGTAAGTTGGATGGCTTAATGGATTTATGCGTCTATAAACTACATAGTGCTAACATAGAGATTTTCTTAACCATCTTAGAAGAATCATTAAGGAAAATGTTTAAGAAAAGTAAATAGACAATGATGTGTAGCGACTTCAACACTGTAATAATAAGAAGTGTTCACTGACCTCACTGGGATTAAGATAGGTGATTCCGCAATAGTAAGAAAAGTAGAGTTGACAACGTGTTTGTTGCATTTATTGAAATTCTTGGTTAATTTCGACCAGATAACAAAATGAAGAATTTATCTTTATGCGCGTAAAAAAGGCAGGAGAAAAAAACAACAAATATTGGAATACTATTTGTGTAACTATTATAATCATGTAACAATATAATGTATTATTTAAAATGCGGAGTAAAAATGTAGCTTTAGAAATGTAGTATATTCGTACATCTCAAAGCACAACATATTTGATTTCAATCTTAATGTTTGCCATGTCGGAACTGGCCGCTAGTTATATAGACCCGTTTAAAATTTCAAGACATGCTTCATCCGAATGGAATCATTATAAACGTCAAACCCAGTTTACGCCATCACCGTTTCAAAAACATTTACTCAATGACTTACGCTTACGCGATTCGAAAATCTGACAAATTGTAGACAAAAGTCAAATTGGAGTAGTATAGATAAATAAATAAATAAATATTGGTTCACAATTCACACACAACACCATGTGACCCCAAACTAAGCAAAGCTTGTACGATGGCGGCAAGATAGCTGATAAATAACTCATATTATAGTTTTAAATACATACTTATTATACATAAAATATGTTTTCGATGTTTGTGACGCCCTTTGATTATATACTTGTCAACTTAACTTGTGTATTTAAAGATGACGCCAATCGAACTCCTAGAGACAAAATAAACTCGAACAGATTATTATACAAATAAAAAGGTTAATACATTACTCCATGTACCTCTAGTAACGACAACGACTAGATTAGACAATTACTTAAGTGGGATCCATAATGCGATAATAAATTTTACCTTTATGATTTGTTGTCCAGGGTCTGAGAAGAATACTTCTTTGACCCTTTTCTTCAGTGGAATGGAGCTATACTCGGCCTTTTCTTGCCAAAGCAGTCTGTTATTAAAACTGGTGCCTACTATGAGGTCTTTACAGAAGCTGACAGTAACACAGGATAACAGCACGATCAGTAACACTGGAGTGGCCTTCATTTTGTCGTTTTACGTTAGTTGGCACAGTAATGTTACTTGACCAGCGGACTACGATCGACTGGTCGTATTAACTCGTATGTCGGCCGTTTGCCCGATGTGGGCTTATAACATGTTTACCTTAACCGCAGCAGCAGGAAAAATGGGTTAAAATGCGGGGAATATGATAAATACAACTTACTCAGCGTAGGTACTTTAATGAAGTAAACATCACATGTTTATTTGTTTAGTCACGTTTTAGTTAGAATTGTGTAACAATATTTTATTTCTGCGAATAGTTCTCAATATGTCTGAGCCTGCTATTTTTATCAGCCACTGGTAGAATGCAGCAATTTATTATATTATTTAAACCATTTAATATATCTTGAAGATTTTATGTGAACATATTGAGTGTGATAGTGATTATAATTATCAGGAAAAACCCACTCAGGCAACTCATTCCACAGCCTAGATGTTCTTAGCACAAAAGTAGAGTCAAAACTCTTCGTCCGTGTCTTTGGAATATCAACCATGAAACGGTGCCGCTTCTTCGAGTTACGAGAGTCCGATAGAGGCAAGGTGGTATTAGATCATGTAGATCAGTTGCACACTCTCCGAAGTGTATCCGATAAAAACCCGATAGGCTAGCAATTTTGCGGCGATGGTCAAGACTTTGACAGCATGCTGACGGCAATGTTGAATGGAAATAAGAAAACGTGAGGAAAAATAAACGGCAGCACTTTGGTCAAATTTCGCGTCGACCAAGGACTCCGAGTCCTTGGTCTTTTTTGGTAATTTTTTTGAAATAAGTGGAGCACCCAGGCCCCACGGGCCCAATGTCTCAACACTACATAGTTCAAACAATACTTGGTACTGTTTTCAAAATTAAACTAGGGTTTTACACATATAAATATGTACGTAACATTTATTTGTTAACATAAATTTGAAATTTCGTTGTCGTGTTAAAAATCTTGATATTAGAATCTTGTTCTCTTGATGGCTGCTGGCGTTGTGAATTAACTTTACGATACAATACAAAGATGTAAACATAAAAGTTAATCACATTTTGTCTTCAGCAAAAACGATAAAAAACTCACATCATTCATGCAACGCTTGATAATAAAAAGCAAAATGCGAGAGCACAGGGCATCTTATCTGTTTGGCTTCTGTGTAAAGCAGTTCTGAGCATAATTGATTTCTTGCAAAGAAGCAAAGTAGGTATGCTTCAGAAGCCAAGAGCGTTTGTACACATTAACGTGGCACACCTCATGAAAAATCGCTTAGGAGAGGCGCTGGAGTAAGCGTTACGTAATATAGTACCCGGGGTCTACTGACGCGCGTAAAGTATTTTAACTTTTAACTAAGAGCTGGTTTATTTTTTGCTACAGTCCGCCTCGCTCGGTGTTTTTATCTACGTTACTAAAATACTTTGATAACTAACTATACATCAAGGCCAAGGGTTATCAGAGGTCAATTCAATCCAGCAAATGCTGCGAGCGGGGCTCAATTTTAATTTTATTTATTCTATATTATTGTTTGTAATTTTTTTTTATCCTATAGAAAAAGTAAACCTTTCCAGGCTCACAATATTTGAACTGAGTATAAATGTTTACTTTGACATTAAAAAAAAACTGATTATCTACATTCTGACTGCGTGAAAGAGGAATACAAATACGTTTTCAGTAATATAGCTATTAGCTACAGAGGCTACAAAATGTATAGATGTCGATGACAGTTTTCAAAGAAATTTTTGTTTTTGGTTTGAAACAAAACAAGGTTTGGTGATGGTATTGTTTTTTTCCGTCAGGGTTGTTTGGACTGGAGTACAGTAATGTTTGCATATAACTGCTATAACGGTAGAATAACTGTCACAGTACCACAAAACTCTGCCAAGAGTCACCATATTTTTTGTGTGAGACTCATTTAACTACCAAAAAATGTGTAGTTCGCTTGTAACAGTTTTTAATTTATTGGCTTGAAATTAAATAACTAATATACATGTTACTAGTGCTAATAAACAATCATAAGAGGTTTACAGAAGGTTAGTGTATAGCTGTAGATAATTATGCAAAAAAACATCCGAGTGTTTGATTTATTCACTTAACCATACTTATTAGTTATTGGTTCTCCAGCTACTAGGCTCCAATGTCGTTTTGACGACTTCCAAGTAGGCCACGAAGGTCACGAAAACGCGAGGGCAGAATTTCTGTCATAATTTATGCTAGGTATAACTTTACTCTGCTATAGCTATCGACATAAACGTTGACAATAAGGTGTTTCGACGTAAATGTCGACGAGACACAGTAATTAGAATCAACTCCCGAGGAGTACTATGTAAATAGGTTGAACCTGTTGGAATTGCACTCTACAATTCACTCTTAGGTAATATGTACATTTGTAACCCAGATTTAACCCGAATTTGCATAATGCTTTAACTTGTCACATAACAGAACAGGAACAGTGGCTATATAGCGAGTTTAAATTGCATTTTGGTAGTTTCACAATGTTGTGGTCTCCATGTGCGTAGCTGCATTTTAGCACCGAAATATAACCAACAATAATAATCGGCCGCCTCTACATGTAATTGTTCTCGGAATATAATGGATTGCTCCGGATTAATGATGCGTGTAATCATTCGAATTAGGTACAGGGGAATTGCGTGCGGTGTTATTATACATTAACGGATATCACCCACGTTTTGAACTGTTGCCAAGAAATTAAATCGCCGTAGAACTCGAAATTTAAAAATATTTCAGATTTAAAAAAGGAAACACTTTTCAATTAACACGCTATTTATTAACTTTTATTAGCTTCACTTGGAACTAACTATGTATGTTAGAAAATCTTGGAATCTTAATTTTACCCATTTCCCGGTCTTCGATTAGGATAAAATTTTGCACACGCTCTGAGTTCTGATGACAATACATGACTAGCTAAGAAACGTCATTACAAATCCAATATGGCAGCCTCCCCAAGATGGCGGACTAGCTGTTTGAAATCCATCCCCATTATATGGGTATCAAATGAAAGGGATTGCTGTTAGGAATACGAAAAAAAAGTCAAGTGACTTAAATCCAACAAGGCAGCCGAAGCGTGTTTTTTAATTTTTTTAAACTACTAATATATTATTATTTCTCAGTATTCCGAAATGTTTTTATTAATTGGGATTATTTGAGAACTAAGTTGTATATTTGTTTTAAGGATGTGGTGTAAAGTTGAGATAAACAGTCATATAACAAATAAATCGGCTTACCGCCATTTCAAATTTGATATCTGTATGTAAGCTCAATTTTCGCCCTTTACGTTTTAATGACATTTATTTATTTTCCTTCAGTGCTTACAGTATAATTCATTTGCCTTCAGTGCTTACAGTATAAACCAAAGCGCACTGAAAGCCAGATATCGTAGATATCAGACATTTTTATGCTGAATTGGCTTTACTCAATGTTCATACAAGTATTTTGCATGAGTAACTCTAGAGCATGTAACTTTTTCAAGTTTTGAAACAACTGCGATGTTTTTTTTTACATTTCTGTAATGATATCAAATCTAGCTTTAGTTACGTTTGTGTGAGATTTAAATGGTACAATAATTTGAAGTGTTTTCTGTCGTGGGCGATGATTTATAAAATTTATAAATCTAGGGTTGGCAGACTAAAGTACTTAAGTCAAAATGTCATAGTTTTCAGGAACTAAAAAAAACTGAATTAAAAAAAAAGCTTTATTGTTTTTTTATTTAATTCGATTTACGGGGGTGTAATAAATTAGTCCTAACGTGCGTGTATGTGTCAAATAAGACCACTACAGCAAAAGGCTATTTTTGTGATTTAGGTTTTTAAGAACACTTACTTTACCCTTGAAAATGTATACTTAGAACTTAGATTATAAGGTACTGAGAAATAATTTCATAAGTATCTATTTATTAACATATAAATGAAATATTGTAACATTAATTTCATTCATCATCATCTTCACTGTCTACAAAAATTTGTTAGTATTCCATAGTTAGTATTCCATAAACCGTTTTCAGTAGGCAAATCCATATAAAACTTATAAAAAACATCAGATATGACATTTAGATAAGTTAGTTCAAATCTTCTTTTTACTCTTTGGATATAGGCTGTAACGATATAACTGGAATATTGTCAGCTACCATGTTTAATTTGAAAAATTGAGGTTCTTCTTCTAAGATGGTTCTTCTCACAAAGTACCCCACCTTGTGAGAAATTACTCCGAAGTCAGAATCATAGCGCAACCATCTTTAATCGACCCATTTAAATTGTTGTCTAACGTTATCTTCAGTTCTTAATACTAATGGGCCCTTTAGGAGCGAATAAAGTCCAAAATCAGTATTGTGCATTTTAACAACTTATTTTTTTTTACTGCTTGATTTTGTCAGTTATTTCCAATCTTGCGGGTGATAGATTTGCAAGCCTGTCTTTTTCTTCTCTATATTTTTATCAGTATTTATTACCAAATGGCTATGGCCGGGAATCACAAACTTAAGCTCAGTTACTTTTGGATCTATTTTTCGCAAGGACCAGGTGTACATTAAACTAACAAGTATATGAGAATTTCTGTTCTGGCTACCACATTTATCAGGATAAAATTTATAAATTGTGTGTTCTCAGATTAGTATGTTTGGAGGTGTTTAAAAGACAAGAGACTATTGATTATTTCTTCCCGCAGCCATTGTTTCATACCATATATTTAGCACACAGCTTTTCCGGTTTTGTTGCCATGAACAGTTAAATTGAATATCCACTACGGACTTACGTAAAATATAACAGAAAAGCTTAGTGCTGGAGGTGCTAGTAGGTTAGCATTGCTCTAAATCAAAAATGTAGACGTTGAACTAGGACATCAGGGAGAATCCACACACCAAGGTATGGTGTGTGGATTCATCGCTTAAACTTGACGAGACTACTGAGTCTGTTGAAAATACATAATGTGGATCCTGGACACGGTAATCACTGAAAAATTCAATTTCCGGACTAACAGGTACGTCAACGGTACGCCCTGAAGATGTGCAAGATATGGGCTCATCTGCCAGAGTTACGTTTCCAAATCGCTGATCATTCCGTTCGACAAAAAATATCATTTATTTATTTTAAATAATATACGAATTCACAATGCTACAATCTTTTTAAGATCGTACGGTCTTAAAAAGATGCACCATATCAAAAGTAATAATGAAAGTGGGTTATTATCAATGTAAAAGTATTATACGCTACAAAATTATTTAATGGAGCTTGAAAAAATTATATTATCAAACTTGCATTAAGTATTTTTAGATCTTTTAACAAACACCGTCTCAAGCCACACAGGCACTTCTATATTTTTGTTCAATAAATCACATTTTGAAGTGCTAACCCTCAAGTTAAACAAAGTGATATCATGGGGCATTCAATGATTTTTATGACATATGTCATACTTTCAGTCCGCTTAGTGCAAAATTTAAGGTGTTCCTTTTGACCTAAGTCATTATAAGTTGTTTATAACGTCACAAGATTTGGAGAATATCATAAGGTTGAAAAGGTGCACCATTAGAGTTCAAATTGAAACAGACGGCTTTGACTTACGTGCTTTAGTCAGTCGATGTATTAATTTAAAATAATGTTGTGGGTATATTAAAACAAAATGTAATTTATTTGACTTAAGTGCTTTAGTCTGCCGACCCTAGAAATTACCTTTATACTATCACCTTGTTTCGATGCTTTTTGCTTGAAAATATTTTCGATTTCAAAATAGCACTTATAATAACAGCATTTTTTTTGTAGCTAATGAGAGTTGAGTAGCGTGGTCACAGTTGAGTTAGTGGCAATAGGATGGTGGAATCGAGTATGCCTGGAATGAAAACACGTCCATTTCTATTCTCCGCGCAGGTAAGGGCAAACAATACTGGTCTCCCTCGCGTGGGCGTGTATCAAACTCATTGCGCAACCTTCTGGTTTTTGTTCTGGAGCGTTTACATTATTTTAGAGCTGATGCAAATTAAACGCCTTTTACAGCGGTCGAGCGGACCGGCCCCGATGATATACGACGACATTTTCTTCATTTGGTGCTATTTACTCGGCGAGTTTGTATAATTTTGCAAGCAAATGATTCCCGGTTGATCCCCGAGTCTGCGATAGTTAGAATGATTAGTATGAGTAAGAGGGTGCGATTAATATTCGGGCGGTGGAGTGCCGTCACTCACTGAATAATCAGATTTAGTGTGCGGCTCGGGGCGCCCGACTGCCGAAGATTCGCACCCACCGCCGCACTGCTCAATCGTCCATCCCGTATTACACCTTACATAAAATTTTAAACTTTTGCGTTCATATTAGAAGCATTTATCGCGATAAATTTTTACGTATTTTAAATTCTATTGAGGCCTGGTGTGGTAGTATAGTAAGTTTTACAATAACCGCGGTCATAAAAAGACTGAGATTGCTGTCCTTTAAAAAGATACGGGTTAAGTCGCTTTATAAAGTCTATTTATAATTTTTAATCTAACGGTTCCTGAGACCAACATTTTATTATGTAACTACAGGGCATAGTTTTCAGTAAGTTTTATTTTTTGGTTTTCTTATTAGGTATGTACCTATGTTAGTTATGTACCTATATTAGTTATAATACTGTCGCGTTTGTCCTGTTAACTTATCGCCTCTTTACAAGAACAACGTGGCATCTCATAAAAACGGTTTTTTTTATTATTTGATGTTCAAAACCGCGATGTCGAATTTTATTTTCTACAAAAACGCGGCATCTTTAACGTGAATGTTCGAGGAGCTATGAGTGAAAGAGACGACACGACCGTGGCAAATGGTGTTATCACGTTGTCTCTTTCGGTGAGGCGCACGACTTCGACAACGCAACATGTTGGTTTGCCCCGCACGTGCAACGAGTGAAGTGCTCCTGTTTTCGACAAAAAAAATGGCATCACGAGTATACCACGTTTTTAGTGCAAAGATATGTTTTTTGTTGTTATTTACTTTAACTTGAATAATGTGATATTAGTTATTTAACTCGTTTTTGTTGTAAAATTCGTTAGTATTGAGAATGAGATAATGAATATTGTCGCACTATTAATGAAAAATTTACAAGATTTCTTTATGATATCTTTGAATGTAACCATGTTGCTGATGAATCTTTTTCAAATACTATGGGTTATTTTATTTTACACCATTATTTTCGAAAACCTTTAAGTTTAGGTTTATATTATGCTAAAATGTTACATTATACATGCTAAAATAAAGTAACTTTTACGAATTTGTTTTTCAGATAACAACACGATCTAGTTCATAATCAGCTACCTAAACACCTACATGGGTGTTAAAAATAATGTGTATAAAAAAGTGTACAACTAAGAACCTAATTCAAACTCTCAGATAGAAATTTTTACGCAAGACAAGAAGGAAAATGTCAAAAGCTCTTCCAAAACAGACATCAACATTAGGATTATTTTCACTGTTTTTTTTAGTTATGTTTCCATAATTTCATGACTTCCATCCTCTTGTAGACAAAGACATCGCAGTAGATTCCATCCAACCTCGTAGTCATTTGACTAACCTAACGATTCTTTTATACCAGTTCTTCAAGCAGTGACCCATCTATATCTCCAGGTAATTTTATTTAAAATGCAGAGGGATCTATTTAGATGTTTGGAGTAAATAATTTGTATCCCACTATTCTCACTAAATTCGAAACTAATTGATCAAACCAATACCACACCACTACACTTCAAGAAATTGATTGTATTTATAACGTTTCAGACAGTGGCGACTCAGTCAGTTAGATCCTGATTATGAATCTCAACCAACAAACGAGTATTCTTCTGATATTGTTGTGGAACAAAATACCACTACCAACTAACCATAATTACATTTCGGATGATCAAAATTTGGTAACATCTAATATTATCTTCAAAAAGTGTACCATGCCCCAAAGAAGACGTCTCAGTTTTTTACCACAAGTACAAACTAGCAAAAGCCTGTCAAATATTGCCAATGGTGGGATTTGGAGCCTTCTTTACTAAAGAGAGAGTCAAGGCCATAATCTATAACGCTGGCCAAATGCATGTTGACTTTGTAGTTAATTTCCTCACTATGTTTTCCTAAACCGTTTTAAGTAAGCGGCATCACGTACATAACTTAAAAAAACAGTGGTGCTCGTGGGATTTGAACTCGTGTCTCCAGATCGGCAGTCATCATTCTCTCGACTGGACCAGCCGTAACTTGAAATATAACTTACAAATTCATTATTTTAAGAGTTATGTATGGGATAAGTCCAATGGCAATACAGGTCAACGAAATAGCTACCTGTGTTTACAAATACTTGGAGAAAATTACTGCAATGCCTAAAAACCTCGATGTTGTCTTTTGGTTGTTTTTGAATTTTGATGATAGTTTTGATTGAAAAAGTATATTCACTCAAATGAAATTTGTAATAATAAAAGATGAAAACAATAATACTGGGGAACTGGCTGGACCGAAGATGATAAAAGTTCAGAGTTCTGATCGCGGTGCCATATTTTTTAAAGAATTGTATGCTGATGCATTTTTCAAGAAAGGTAAAAAAAGAAAGCATCATAGTCAAAGCATTAATTCAGATTTGCAAATAGTCTTTCTTCAAAACCCTGGACAAGTAGAGAGAAAAAAAGATGATCTCGTGGATTTGGTCAATAAAAACTTAATTCTTAGTTACCTTGTGGTAACTAATTTTATGAATCGTTATAATGTTGTTTTCCGTTGTATTTTTAGAAACATTTCATTGTTACATATAGAATGGTAAAATGTTATAATTAGTATGAAGAGAATTTGTGATTCTATGTTTATGAAGGATTCTATGTGGATTCTATGTGATAAATAATATAAAACTGGGTGCCATAATTGTGTTAGAAGACGTTAAAAACTATCAGATTAGATAACTTCAAGTACAGTTAACTTTTTGATTTTTTTATCCGTATGAAAGTATTTTTTCAGTTCCTTATTATTATAATTAGAGCAAGTATTAAGTAATGTGTGATTGATTGATCTCTTGTTGATTATTGTGCCTTAAACTGAATTCACGGTGGAAGTAAGCCATTGTTTTTGTAAATTTGTATATTTTAAATACATGATCTTTATTTTGATAGTGTGTTATATTTTACTTATCACACAGTCTTACACCCAAATTTAACATATTCAATGTGATAACTCAAAATGTTACAAGCATTTTGTGACATATTTTCACTAAAAACGTGACATGTGTGTCTGAGTTTTTTTAAATCAGTTTTTTTACCTCTTTCATTTTTAACTGAGTTTTATTGTAATTATTTTCAGAAACAACATTAATTACCGCAACAATCTAATTGTTTTCCTACAGTAAAATTATCAATATTTTAGAATTTATCAACGCTTAAATGTTTAAAATTGCTCTCCTGTAAAGTTGTGGTTTTAGAAATGCCACATTGTTCTTGTAAAGAGGCGTTATATCCAACGGCGACCCATTAAATGATGCTAGTAAAAAGTATAACAGGTGCATTAAGAAAATGTTTTACGTAGTTACGAGAGCAGCAAAATGGATTTATGAGGTAAACACAGGTTACTGTGTCGCACAAATCCATTACGATACCATAAAAGAGCAGTAAACATTTTTGACGTTAAAGAAATATTAAGACAATATATTACAATAATTTTAATAGCGTAAATAATAAAATAAGTAAATAGCCAGTGGTTCCGATTTTCAATTTTTTTTTCTGCAAATCGAAAGTAAGTGGCAGAAAAGATAAAAGGTGATATGTGAAAAACAGGGGGGCACAATAAGTGACATCACAACTTGCGGAAACGAGATACTCTAATTACCTATTACTTGAGAAAAAAAGAGAAAGAGATACTGATTTTCCGTCCTTATCACCGTGGCCGGCTTTATCTCTGGCTAAATTAGAAATGACATGAACCTAGAATGTTTCGAGTTCATATTTAGCGGGTTAACACACAGTTCCAGAGACGTGAAGATACGACTTCACAATCCTGAGGACGACCTCAGAACGAATCTACGAAGGTTCGTGTCCTGCTGCATCTCTGAGTATTTTCCAAGTGGAGATAAATTACTGGTGGTACTTTAATGGTGAAGATAAACTTCGTGTAGAATCTAGCATGTGCTTAGAAAAGACGTCTTTCGAAAACATAATGTCATCTGTCAACCCGCACTGGGCCAGAGTGGCGGATTAAGACCTTGACTCTCTCCTTGCGAGAGAAGGGCCCGAGTCCCAGCTGTGGGAAAATTTAGTGATCTACTCATGTATAAAATAAATAATGATAGGTACATTAAGAACTGAATGATTTGGGATACATTTTTTTATTACATCGAGTATAGGTGATAAGGCCACTAATTAAATCGGTTAGGTAATGGTAGATATTATTCTTTGTTCTGTAATTGATTTTTTATGATTTGTGGCATTTTTAGACATCATAGTATGTTGACCTGACGAGACGAGTAAGTAGCTCATGCGCCCTGACTGTAACAGCACATTGTCTTTCGGCTATTGGAAGATGAAGAGCCCAAATCATTACCAACCCTGCACTGCGCTTGTTACCCAGAAATAAACATGATTTCTCCCTAATCCTTGTAATTTTTGTGTAGTGGTAGGGCTCTTGGTAGAGTCCGCCTGGGGAAGGACCACACCTTTGCCAGTTATTCTACCGCCAAGCAGTAATGTGCAAACATTACTGTGTTCCGGTTTGAAGGGCAATGTTTCCAGTGAAATTACAGAGAGATAGAACAACATAGATCTCTGGGTGATGAGCGCAGTGCAGTGCTAGGTAATGATTTGGACTCTTCGTGTTCCAATAGCTGCGTGTCACTGTGCTGTTATGTGGCAGGCATGTTGCTTACCATCAGGCACATGTACTGCTCGTCTCGTCACAATTTATTTAAAAAAATATACTGAAATTGTTGCTCTTTAAGACGGACTATAGTGGTGTGCACACTACTATGCTTGGTGGTAGAATAACTGGAAAAGTTTTGGTGGTGCCCCAGACAGACTCTGCAAAGAGTCCTACCACTACAATCAAAGCTGGTATCTGATATCTACAATGCTACTAGTACATTAGTTGTATTTAAAGCTGCAAAAAATTATTAACAAATAAAATTTGTTTGCCGACGTTTCTTGCTAGTTACCAAGTATAACCAAGTGTAACTTTTATTTGTTACCAAATAAAAAAAGTTTAGCTTTGAAGTAGTTCCTATCCGCTCAGAACGTGTAACGCGCGAGAAACTTCGTTCAAAAATGATATTTCAAAATATCACGAAAAAAGAATTTACTGAAAATGTTGTAAAGTTTCAATATACGTTTGTTATTTTACTGAACTTTCGTAACATTATAAACTAAAACAAAATTTATGTACCATCAAAACTATGAAGCCCTTTAATACAATTAATCTGTTACATTAGGAGTGCTTTAGATTAAGTCAATTATTAAACTGACTCGACTACAATATTATCATAAAATAAACAGCATAATGAATTCAGGGATCCAGTGTTATACTCCCGGCAATTATGTTAATTTGGGATTATATTTTATGAACATTTAATTTATTACTCAGTTAAAAGTAATATGAATGTTTGACCTTGAAATTGACGAAAAGTGTCAGCGTAGGAGAGGGTGGTACGCAAGGAGCGCGAGAGGTCAAAATCTCTGCGAGGCCCCCTTTGGGATTAGCGTCAAACGAAGAAAAAGAGACGCGGGAAATAAGCCGTAATCCATGAGACGTGACCTAAATTCTTTCTTAAACATCGACGATTTGATATCCTCGAGAAAACAATTTGATTTTTTCCCTTTCTTCTCCAACCTTGCCCTTCGACTGGGAATTGGATTGCTTCATATTTTACGCATATTTATTTGACAATTCACCGTTTCTAATTTTGGGCACCGAGGTCAGGGGTTTCTTTGTCAGTTCAACGACTATACCTAACTCATAACTTTACGCATTTTATACATCAATAATGACTTTCCAGGAGAGCCACGCTTACGTGTTTGTTTGTTAATAAGGAAATAACATTAGTTTGTATTGTACAGATTTAGTTTATGTTCAACCACAACGAGTTAGGGCTCCCACACAAAACTGCGATGCGATGCGATGCGACGCCGCATCGGAGGAACTTGCGATGCAAATTGCTGCGATGCGAATTTGTGCGGTAAACCGTTGGTTAAGGTTAGTCAGGGTTGGTTAGGTAATTATACCTTCAACGGTAGTCAGCCGTGTTGGACGTGTTTTTCGGAAGCCTAATATGAATCGCAAAAATATTGTTGTACTGCTGTTATAGGTGCTGTGTGTGAACTGTCCACCAATATTTATTTATTTAGTTCATTGTTAAGTCGAAATGAAAGAAAACAATATTTTAGTTTTGCACACATAAATATTACGATTATTAATTCTGATAGTAACTATTTCACTCGCAAGTCCCTAATACTTGCGACTGAAATAGTTCCCATATAGTTGAGAATAGAAGAAGATATATTTTTTTTAACTATTTTAGAATGAGCGTATGTTCATTTGAAGAGCGTCTTTCTCTTCTTCTGTCTCAGAGCTGACTAAAATGGTGGTGACGTCATTATGACCAGTATGACGTAATATCGGAGGAATGCGGGATGCGAATCAAATCGGAAGTTCTTGCGATGCATTTGTGCGAATTCGCAAATATTTCCGATGCGATGCGAATTCATGGTTTTGTGCGGGAGCCCTAAATCCGTATGACTATTCGTATACGATTTTCCTGTTTTTGTTTCAATGCATCCACCGAGATAATAGCTTAATTTACATTTAAAGGACCTACTGAGACTACAAATTTTGTGAAACAAAGAACCCGATTGGGTTTAACTGCGTGATATTTTTTTCGTAAAAGTGAAGAAACTTATTCAAGACACCGACAGATTTAAATAAATATTCGTTTGTAATGAGATAGGGCAGACAAAGTGGCACTAAAAAGTATTATTGGCATCAACGTGGTGAAATAAAAAATGTCTTTGTTTTTCTTGATTTTCTCAAACAAAACGCAGCAGGATTAAGACGGTAGATGTAATCGCGCTAAATGTTAAAGAGCCCCGTTTACATTAACCGCTTTTGTGGAACAAATGAAAACTGCGCTCAAGGGTGGTGTTTTTGTTTGTTAAAATTATTTTTTTCAAACAAAAAAATCACCTCTGTTAGCTTTGCAACCTTTGTGTCGTTGTAAATCATGACTTAATTCCTTTATAGTACTTAAGACTTACAAATATTTAGATCAGTGTCAAGAATTAACCGAGGTTGATATCATTTTAAAATTAAAGTACATAATAGATTAAACTACCCTATGTATAATGAAATGCTTTTGTAACATGAGTGAAGTTCTTACGTATGAATTCACAAAAATAAAATTCTATTTCGTTGGGAATTATTTGACAGTTTCTAATAATCCCTCGAGTTTTTCGAGAGATGAAACCTTTCATAATGTCTACAAAAATTAAAATACATTTTTTGAAGGGAGTATGTTTTATTAAAGTAGACAATTTTACTCAGAACTGAAATATCTTATATATAAAATTCTCGTGTCACAGTGTTTGTTTCCTTACTCCTCCGAAACGGCTTTACTGATTTTAACCAAATTTTATATGCATATTCTGTAGGTATGAGAATCGGCTACTAGCTATTTTTCATACCCCTAAGTGACAAGGGTTGTTCACTAAGGCAAAACAACGTTTGCGGGGTCAGCTAGTAGTTATATAAAATGCGGTTGTAAATTTTTGCTTAAACTTTGATGCTGCAGACGAATATTAATTTAATATTCTGTTATTTCAAGCGGTTAAACCAGAAGGTAATTTTTTTGGAATGTTCTCTTATTTAGATCGAGAATTTCACCAGATGGTGTGACACGTTCCTCGCATGAGCGGAGTTAAATCGAAACGATTTCTGAATTCTTTCTCAATTATTGGAAAAAGGTCTAGGCAGATTAGAAAGATTATACGCGTAGATATGTGAACGGGCCGATGTAATTCGTCGACACCCCGCGCAATGTTTCAATAACCTATATCTGGGATTAAAGGGTTTTGGTTTGCGCATAATCCCTTCTTATTCCGCCGTAAATGGATATTGAAAAAATTTGATGGGGCCTTTTTATCGGAAACTCTTTTTCAGAAGTGCTCTATTTTGCCTCTCGGAATGACGTCGATTTAAGGTGAATGAACGAGCGAAATCCCTCTTACATGGAAGAGGCGGCGCTGAGAAGGTGATGAGTTTATTCAGTACCATTTAGTCGACGGCGCACCTTTGAACCGATAAATTGGCGTCAAGAATAAGCTTACTGCTCGTTTGACTTTCAGCAATCCTTTCGATTCGTTTACCTCGATTTACAATTTATGTACATATGGTTAGAGCGCTTGCCGCGTCGGTGAGGCTCCTGGTTTCTTTGTACGCAGCTTTTTCTTATTTCGCGAACTCGACAATGCCGGTGCGACGCGGCGCGGTGCTGGTAATAACCTCTGCTACTTTGATAGCATTACCTAGGCATGATTGAAGTGAATGTACTCTGATGCAAAACTATCAATCATAATATTAATTACATTTCAAAAATACCTGATACAAACGCCAAGACCACATTATACTGGTGGATCGTTTTGACGGTCTGTTTACGAGTGGAAAGCCCCATCCTTAATTCTCAATAACGTAAAAGTTTTAAAGATTTATTATTTTCTTTTGGTTAGAGTACTTTGTGTGTTATTTATGTAGTTTGTAGTTTTCTTAACACACATTATTAAAATCGGCTGTTGAATAGTGTTTGTTTAATTTTATGTTTTGAAAATTACAGCAATCGCAAGGCTAGGCAGAGTAAAGCCACTAACTATTACTTTATTATAATTTCAGTTTTAATTGTTTTCATATTGAAGACAAATTTTGTTGCGATCGTAATGATATAATTCAATGCACAACTATGATAATGCAAAACTAGGTGGAATACACTATTTCAAACTTTTACCAAAATATATTAAGTTTAAGTTTAGTTTTCAACAAATTGAATACCTAGCTTCACTAATCGGTTTGTACGTACACAAATATCTATTTAGTGTGATTTGCGTATTGATTCCAGCTCTATTGAGCCGAACGGAGTACGTTGGTTGTATGGGTTATTTATAAGCTAATTTCGCAAATCCGTGTGCCATTACGACCGAGAGCCACCGGGTACTATGTCTAGAATTTCATTTAACGATCCCTGCTCGACAATAACCACCCGTGGAATTTAATGGTTCGTAAAGCGGTCTCGATTAAAACTGCCGTCTATATGGATAAGGTCAGTCGTTTTACTATATGGAGGCAACTTTTAATGAGTTTATGAGTGCCCCTGGCGATGCTTGGAGCCCGTGCTACCTACAGTTTGGACCGACGAACTTATTCCCGAACCGCGCGTTTAGTTTCGATTACAGTTTCTACTCTGCGCAACACAAATAGATTACCTAATTAAATGCATTCAATGAAATAAATAAAAATGTGTTGTTTCAAGAACGATATACAATTGAAAGACACGTACGTTGTCCGTAAGTACAAATGTTCAAGCGTATTGTTATGAAATGTGCGCTGTGAGTTTCGCTTTGTTTCGCTGTACATTTGAGACGTCATGTACAAGTGTTGCAGGAACGAGGTGCAGAAAGTTGGACAGCTCGAGGGATATAAATCAGGGCGTGGAGTACGCCAGCTGGCAGCTCCTGAATAGTTCTGTCGGGTACGACCGCGTATGACATTCGATTACCCTCGCCGCCCGCCGCCCGCCGCCCGCCCTACCTCCGGCCGCCGCCCGCCCGATACACCGACACGAAAATTCTACATGTCGCCATCGGGAAATTAATCTTGAAAGGAAATCCATTCACTTTCCATTAGTTACATAATCTCATCAAAATATATATTTTCGATAAACGACTACTTACATACAAAGCGAAGCCGTAATCAACCACAACGATAAAATAATTCGTATTTTTGTATAAAATTAAAATATGGGAATTCTATTAGAAAAATTCTTTCAATTTTATGTTTTTCGTCTAGTCAGGTATTATCAACATCAATGTATCATATTGCCAGAACAATTTTAACGAATTAAAATCCTTCTAATATTATAAATGCGAAAGTTTGGATGTTTAGATGTTTGTAGCTCAATTGCTTTGGAATGCTTTCACGCATCGGGTTGAAATTCGGAAGACGAATTAATTATAGACTGGATTATTGTAAGTATATAAAATTCTCGTGTCATAGTGTTAGTTACCTTACACCTCCGAAACGGCTTTACTGATTTTTACCAAATTTTATATGCATGTTCAGTAGGTCTGTGAATTGGCTACTAGCTATTTTTCATACCCCCTATTTTTTTTTTTAACAAATTTTTTTTTTTTTTTATAATTTGGCATTAAAAAATACATACAACCCTACATTTTTACCCTAAGATCATCAACCTCTATTTTTTAATAGCCATTTTAGTAATTCAATCATTTGACAGTGAACTAACTCTTCCTAAACGGCGGGACTGATTTGAATGATTTTTTTTGTGTGACAAGTAGATTTGAGGGTGGTTAGCGTAGCAAGGGAATCAAAAGGGCGCAAGGTGAAAAATCTTTGCACTTGAGTGCAACACGTAATTTTTCATCCTACCTTAGCGAGGAAATTACTAAACGCTTTGCGCGTTTTCAGTTTCAGTCAATTCTGTTGGCGTCAAATAAACCTCTTGGTCGCTAGAATCACTTATTATTATGGTATTTCGGTTTTTCACTTGTATTCAATTTTACTGTTTTTAACCTAAGTTTTAAACTTTAAGTTTATTTAGCCATATAGTTTCAACAATAACAATATGACGTGAAAATATGGAGAGTTGACAGATTGAGGTAAGGAGTTTCATATGTGTACATGAAAAAGTGTCCGCCAAAATGCATCAAATTATAGTAGCGCTAAATTTGCATCAGGGTACATTTTAAAGGAAATAAATAAACGTACTATTCAGAATTTATGAAAAAAAATGGCAGTCATAGGAACTGCCGATAGAAGTGAAAACTTATAACTCAGAATTTAATAGCTTACCTTGGAAACTACACGGGTGTAACCTGAGGGCGTGGCCTCGCCATCATGGCATGGCCATCTTGAAATGCGTCAGCATTTCCCATTGGCTCAGGCATTTCTAGATGGCCATGCCATGATGACGAGGCCACGCCCTTTCAGCATTTCCCATTGGCTGACGCATTTCTAGATGCCCAATCGCCAAGGACCCGAGTTTACCCGAAGATTTCTTATCATACCCGAGCGTGACGCTAGAAATCAATTTACACCCCACGAAAAATCTGCCTAGGCGCGCCTAAAGAAGTTTTCACTTCAAAAAATTGGCAGTCATAGGCACTGCCGATAGAAGTGGTAACTTATAACTCAGTATTTGATTGCTTACTTTAGAAACTACGCGTGTGAAACCGGAGGGCGTGGCTATGAGCATGGCTAGAAATGCTGACACATTTTTATATGGCCAATGGGAAAGGCTGAGGCATTTCTAGATGGCCAATGGCTATCGTCCCGAGTTTACCCGAAGTTTTCTTATCATTTCCGAGCGTGACGCTAGAATTCAATTGACAACCCACGAAAAATCTGTCTTTGGCGCGCCAAAAGAAGTTTTGACAACAAAATAGATTGTACCTACATGTTTTCTAAAAATAGTAATTATTTATTTGATGTTATATTTACTATATTATTTTGTACTGCACAAGTACTTGAAATTATCTATTAATTACTATTTTAGTAGTCAATAATATTCAATTATTTAACTCGGTAACTCGACATACTTCAATTCGATTACAATTGATTCATTCATAGCATTTTAAAATGTTCTGCCATTTGAAATAACATTCCTTACCTCTATGCTCCATACCTGAAAAAAAATGCGCGCAAAGCATTTAAAATAAAGTAGCCAAGTACGAGTTGGACTCGCCCATGAAGGGTTCCGTTCCAGCAAGTAACATAATATACATAGTACACATAGTTCGTGTAGTTCGTTGTAACTTTGATCGAAGTTTTAATAATTGTGTATTTATGACGTACTAAAAAAAAACTACTCATCAGATCGAGCTAAACGAGAAACTAATTTTCGTTGGTAGTTTTCATGGTAATGTACATCATATATTTTTTTTGGTTTTTTCATTCTCTTACTTTAGAAGTTAGAGGGGGGGGGGGACACACATTTTGTTGACATTGTACTGGCAACACTGGCCAAGTAAACAAATAACTGAGAGCTCTGCTCGTTTTTAAATCAATTTATTAGTGAAAATCAAGTGAAAGCAACTTACAACAAATCAAACACGATCGCAAGTAACCTGCAAACGAAGTGTCAACATAAGGCGGTTTCGGTGAGCTGTATCTTAGCCAATAAATCATCACAAGTATTGACTATTGAACGTTACACAATTCGAACACTCAAGCACTGAAATTTGGATTTTTCGTAATTTGTTTTGATTTTTCTGAAAGCGACTGCTTTGTTTATTGTTTACCCACTTATTTACTAATCAGACAGTAAATGACGGCTGACTGTACCAGCGGCTTACAGTAGTTGACACTGAAGTTCCCTTGACTGACGTATGACAGTTCCATAATTGTGTTCCGAAACGCCCTATCAGATTTCACCTTCCGTTTGTTCCGTGAGCACACTGCCGTTCGGAAACCGTAAAAAGTAAAACGTAACGATGCCGCTCAAGAGGACCCCACCCGCATCACCTGCTCTACCCAGCGTACCTGATAATGAGCCTAAGCAAACAGTCAGTAAAGATAATATTCAAAACACTAACAGAGCAAAAAAAAGGAAAAACAGCGACGGCTTTTCTAATGACGAGCTGACCAATTTCATGGCGGACATGAAAAAAATGTTCCAAGAACTAAAAAATCAACAGGAAATGAGTCTTTTAACGTTGGTTAATACTGTTCAAGAATTAGGCCAACAAATCACCAGTATTCGAGATTCACTAGCCTTCATGTCCACACAACACGAGGCCGCCGTTGAAAGAATCTGTAAACTAGAACAAGAGTGCAAAATCCATCTCGCCTCTGTACAACAGCTGGAAGAAAAAGGAGAGTATACTGAGCGATACCAACGCGCAAGTAGCGTGGAAATTAGAAATGTCCCTAAGCTAACAAATAATGTCGAATCGAAGGAAGATTTGACGGAGTTAACAAAACGAATTGCTCAAATTGTCAACATTCCGATTATGAATGCTGAGATCAAGGACATCTTTAGAGGCAGTTCAAGAGGAAAGCTTAAACCTATAATAGTAGATTTCACCACAGTACTCTACAAAGAGAAATTCCTGCAATCTGTCAGAAACTACAATACGAAGTACAGAGCGAATAAACTAAACACGAGCAACCTCAAACTTGGAGGGCCTTCTAACCCTGTCTACATATCTGAGAACCTCACCCCAAAAATGCGAACTCTATTCTTTGGGGTCCGTGAATTTGCCAAGGTTAATGGCTATAAATACTGTTGGAGTACGCACGGCAAAATTTATCTCAGGAAGACTGATGGTGCTCCTCATATAAAAGTCAGTGCATCAGGTGAACTTGAGAATCTTATTAAAAAATTGTGACTAATTATTATTATTAAATACCTCGCCCATTACTTTAGTCCTACAACTTTGCTTTATATCCAATATTGTACGCTCAAACCATCTAACCCAAACAGTCTCAAACGGGAACACAATGTCAACATTAACGCTACGAACTTAAATACACAAAACGCATCACATTTCACTTACACTCACTCACTCACAATCACATGCACCAACACCAACTCTAAACCTATTGGATTCAGATATTTAATTAAATTATTCTACGACACATGTATTCTCTTAAGCTGGGAAGACAACATAAATGACGCATGGAACTCTAACAGGGTGCTTTGCTGTTTGAGTGTTGTCTGTAACATTGAGCTGTGTCCTCTCTTTGGTTGTCATCCCAATGGATAATACTCTGCGTACGGGTGACAATGTTGACTCCTTGTGCGTTGCGGAATCTTTAACCTGTTCACCGGAACAGTGTAGGCTACTTATAACAAAATCTATTAATTCTCTCACTGTTCTCCACTGCAATGTTCGTAGCATCAATTGCCACTTTGATGAGGTTCTGGTTTTGCTCTCGAGAATTGAAATCCCGGTGGATATTCTGGTCCTAACTGAGTGTTGGCTGAGCAAGGTGTCAAACGTCCCCTCGATAAATAATTACATTAGCTACAAATCTAATTTTCAAAATCAAAATGATGGTGTGGTGCTCTACATAAAGAGTAGTATTAAGTGCATTGTAACCGAAGCCGATACTGCAGATAGCAATTGTTTGGTTGTAACGTGTGAACCGGATACAGTCTTAGTCGCAGTGTACAGATCTCCATCTTATCATTCACCGGAAAGGTTTATTGACAGCCTGGGAGAGCTTTTGGAGTCTCTATCGGTTCATAGAACGATAGTTATTGTAGGAGATATTAACATTAATATAGTCCCGGAAATAAAAGACAAATTCAAAGAGATGTACCTGGACACAGCTGCTTTTTATGGGTTAGTACCCGCACATCATCTACCCACACGAGGGGAAAATTGTTTGGACCATATACTGTTTAAGTCCAGGTCCAATGATGCCGCCGCTTTTGTTCTTGATGCAACTATAACTGACCATGCGCCAATTCTATTTCACTTAAACGGCTCCGTGCTCTCTAATAAATGCCTTAACTCCGTGAGGACTCGGTTGGACATGCATAGAATAACCTATGACCTAAAGAACACTGACTTTGCACCGTTATTTGCATGCGAATGTGCCGAAACAGCCACCGACTTGCTTCTAAGTGCTATTATAGGTGTGATTCAAAAGCATACGAAAGTAATGAAATCGTCACGGGCAACCTTTATGATTAAGCCCTGGATGACTCCTGGTGCACTAAGGTGCATAAGGCACCGTGACAAACTGCACAAGCGGGCCAGAGAGGATCCAGACAGCTTGGTACTTAAACTAACATATCGACGATATCGCAACTTCTGCACTAGCTTATTACGTAAACTTAAGTACAACTACGAACGACAAGAGTTGGAAAAAGTAAAACGAGATCCCAAAGCTACTTGGAAGATTGTAAAGAACCTTGCAAACTTACGTACTAGCCCCTCATCCGCTACCGACTTACTGAGGATTGCAGATAGTCAGCATGACTCTGTAAACCAGGTCAATGAGCACTTTGTGGCTGTCGGTAGGCGACTGGCCGAAAAAATTACAGGTACATCTGTAAATGGAAATGTGGGCCTACAATCATCACCATCACCACATCTCTCCATCAGCTCGAGTGGAGATTCCATGGCATTAATTCCCACGGACTTCAAAGAGGTAGATTCTCTCTTTATGGGTCTGCGAAATGACTGTGCTACTGGATGGGACAACATTCCAGTAAAGGTACTGAAATATGCTCGACAATCTCTTGTTCCGCCGGTTACTCACGTGTTCAACCTATGTATGTCCACGGGTGTCTTTCCGAGTGGCTTTAAGAGAGCAATAGTCCATCCTATTTTTAAGAGCGGCACAAAATCAGATATTAACAATTATAGGCCTATTTCTGTTCTATCCAATCTGTCTAAAATGCTTGAAAAAATCCTGAACAAAAGACTTGTAGACTTCCTGGAAGCCCGAAATCTGATTGCAAACAACCAGTTTGGCTTTCGTAGAGGGAGAAGTACTGAAGACGCGGTGCTCGAACTTACGAACTCTCTTGTCAGTAATCTGGAATCTAGATACAAGACTATTTGTATACTTCTAGATCTTTCTAAGGCGTTCGATACAGTATCTATCTCCCTTCTGCTAGCAAAATTGGAAGGCATGGGAATCCGTGGCTTGGCTCACAGCATTTTTACGGATTACTTAAGCAATAGAACGCAGTCAGTAAAAATTGACAATATCCTTAGCTCTCAGCAAAAAACAACATGCGGCGTGCCGCAGGGTAGTGTGCTGGGGCCTACCTTCTTCACCTGCTATGTGAATAATATTTGCATGCTAAAGATTCCAAATTGTAAGATTCTTATGTATGCCGACGATACAGCTATGGTGGTTCATGGGAGTACCTGGGAGGAAGCACAAGACTGTGCTGAAAAAGCCCTCAAAACGGTGATGTCATGCTTGTCGAGAAACATACTTACCTTGAATATAGACAAGACATTGTACATCGCTTTCTCACCTAGTTCAAATGTGCGGCCACCAGTCGGCTCTGTTAGGATTACGGCTCACACTTGTGGTCAAGGGTACGACGACTGTACATGCCGGGAACTCTCACGTGCCTCACATGCCAAATACCTGGGAGTGACGATAGACGACACCCTGAGTTGGAGTTTTCATTTGCGTAATCTTATCTCCCGTACTAGGAAGCTCTTGTTTGTGTTTAAAAGGCTGAGAACGGCGGCGTCACTGGAACTTCTTAAAACGGTGTATTATGCTCTTGCACAATCGGTATTGTCCTACTGTATTACGGCCTGGGGTGGCACCTACACTACAAATATGCTGTCTCTGGAAAGAGCACAGAGAGCAGTCCTAAAGGTGATGACTGGTAAACCGCGTAGATATCCTACAACACAGCTGTATAAAAACTGCGCTGTTCTCACGGTCAGACAGCTCTACATAAAACAGGTGCTACTCCGAAAACACGCGACACTCTCGTATTATCCGTCCAGCAAGCGCAGGAACTACTCTGTGTGCCCTATAAGTCGCACACGAACAGCCCTTGCCAACAGGCATTTTGATGCGGTTAGCGCTCGTTTATATAACAAAGTGAACAAATCGTTAAACATTTACAATCTGAATCAAATAAACTGCAAGGATACGCTAGACAAATGGTTGATGAATTTAACCTACAAAGACACTGAAAAACTACTTACAATCGCGTCATAACATGAACTTATACTCCAATAACCACATGGCATCTCAATCACACACATACACACCCTCTCACACATTCACTTACACATGCACACCCTCACTTACACACGCACACCCACCCTAAAATACATACATATAGACACACACACTGACTCAAACACAAACGCAATGGGTGCTTACAAACTTACACTAATACATTCTTCAAATAATAATCCTATTTAATTCTAATTAAATTTAAGTTTCTGACCCAACATTGGTTCTGCCTTTAATTATAATCTAATTTATTTTTTGAGTATTGAACTGATTTTTACACTGATTATGATTCTATTTTTATCCTGATTTTGAAATTGTAATTTTGATGTTGACTTTGACTCTTGACTTTAATGCTGATTTTTATTTTATTGCAATGCTAATAATGTAATGCTTGATTATAATTTTGTTTTTACTTTTAATGCTAATATTGATTTTGCTGCTTGTGAGTTATAATGTTAATTTTATATTTACACAATGATATTAATAAAATTTTAAGCTTTCTTTATTAATATATATCATAACTGATTGACATGAATTTTTAAATTTCTTATGTATGTTTTTTTTCTGTAATGTATGTACATGAATTGATGTAAAAACGAATAGGACTAATACCCAAAATACAGGTGTGCTATACACCTAGTTTGGGATATTAGGAATATAATTGTAAAATGTACCTATTTTATTGAAATAAACAATTTGTATTTGTATTGTATTTGTATTTGTATTTTACCACTTTGGAAGCGTCTCTCGCGCAAGTTATTCAGTGTAAACAAAAATTATATTAGCAAACCTCAATATCATTTTTTAAGACCTATCGATAGACACCCCACAAGTGTAGGTTTGATGAAAAAAAAATTTTTGAGCTTCAGTTCTCAGTATGGGGGGCACCCCTAATTTTTGTTTTTTTAAAAAACTTTTGAAAAGATCTTAATGCGGTTCACAGAATACATCTACTTACCAAGTTTCAACAGTGTAGTTCTCATAGTTTCGGCAAAAAGTGGCTGTGACATACGGACGGACAGAAAGACAGACAGACAGACAGACAGACAGACATGACGAATCTATAAGGGTTCCGTTTTTACGTTTTACGGAACCTACAACGTTTTACGGAGTTCTAATTTCAAATTTACTTTACCCTCTAGAGGGTATAAACGACTTTTGCGCCCTGATATCGAGGAGCAAAAGTACTCTTTCCGAGCTGGTGGGATGAAAATGATTTTTTAATAATTTATATCGAATTTAAAACTACGAATTTTTATTTGTAGTTTAAAAAGATATTTAGATCATTCATCTTTTGTTAAAATGCAGTGAACCAAGAAAATAATTCGCTCCTGGAAAGCGTTGCAGAGTAGCGCGGCGCGGTTAATATACGCTCAGTTCTTAGCAATTATTTATATTCTCTATGGAATTTCACATTGAACTATTAACTTTTTTAATGACTACTACTTTCATAATATGGTAGTTTGGTAGCGAATCACAAGAAGTCGATTCACTTGGAACCATTACAAACATTTAATATTTTTTAACTAAATATTATTAGTGTTACACCTGACCGTTGCCTCATGTTAAGTTTCGATATGGTGGAGCGTGTTTATCTAGAAGCAACCGATTGCACTCTCGATTTGAAGACGCGAAGATTGTAACCATCGGGGAAAAAACAGCCTTGATGGAATCACATGGATCTCATCACAAAAACAGAATCAAGAACTCGAGTTTTTGGAACGAAAACATGAAAAGATGTAGCATTTTCGAGCAATATTAGAGAACGGTGAGAATTGGTGGCGACGCATGGTATTTCAACTCTATTGCTGAGTATAGTCAGGCGGGAAGTGAGCTATTTTCCAAGCGCTCAATAAGGAAGGTGATTCACTATCGGAACGGCATCACGAAGCGACATCGGGCTCACCGCCATCCTACGTTTCATTTCAACGTAATCGAGACCGTGTTCGTGCTCAAACTGTCGTGAATTACATACACATTTATTTACTATCGATATGTAGGTATCTGGAGATGTGAGGTGAGCGAACCGACAGTTTTATTGAGGAGAGGTGGTTCTTATACGGGTCCTATTTTGGAAATTGTACAAACGAAATGATTTCGAAACTGTTTGCATAAAATGTAATGGCAGATTGCGGCCGTACCGGGAAGTACTACCAGCGATTCGTATTGTGCCATCTGCTCGCATTTAGATCCCTTATAAAATGTTACTGCGCATTATCACACGTGGATATGGCTCCGGCCTCGCGGTTATTTCGAAATGTTACCTTTTATGACACTAATGGAAAATACTGTTTAGCTTCACACTTATTTATTTACCTCACTCGACTCCTAAGGCACTTAACTTACTGGGATTTCGCGTTGTTTATAGTTTTTTGTGTGTATTTAAGCATTTCTAATTTTTTTAAAGAAAATGACTGTATTTATTTATCAAAGATGCACATAATCTTATGCAGGTAATGAATGTCATAGATACATAATTTTTTGTAAATCATAAAATTTTGCTGCGGTTTTGGTATCATACAATTTGTGGTCAAACGCAAACATTTCGCTTTGCTTAATGTATTTAAAACATAATAATATTATGTTATTGATTTACAGGTAATTGAACTGCTTTTAGCGTAGATAATTAGCATTGCCATAGTAATTACTTTAAATAATTTATAGCAGAGTTGGTGGAATTGAATAACATTGTTTTTTCTTTGAGCACTGTGGATGGATAAAAATCGATAGGATCGTGTAAAAACAGTGTTAGTAAACAACACACACCTGTATTTCGTATAGGATTTGGCACTTCCAAGTAAGGTTACTTACATGACCTTATAAATCATACTGAGTGACGTTAAATTGACATATCGAAGTCATAAATCAAAAGGGAATGCCGCGTGCGAGAAGAAGTTTTGACAAGCCACTTAACTGGGGTTGGGACAAAGTGATTTTGGGTCAAATTTTGTCGCGCGCCTAACCACATCACTTCTAGTTATCGAAGGCATCAAACTGAAATTCACAAAGGTGTAAATATTAGCTCAGTTTATGACAATGTGTGTTACCATATCATAAAATGTTGTCTTTTTAGTCTTTATTGCAACCATTTAGTACTATTTTGTAGACTATTTTGGCAAACGCCTACCGTTATCTTATTAATTTTATAATAAGTTTGTTGTAAACTGTTTTGGCGAATACCTACTTACCATTATCGTATTAATATTAAAAATGTGAAAGTTTGGATGTTTGCTTATAGCTTTTGCTTAATCACGTCGTAGAATTGAACAGATCAGGCTTAAAATCGGAAAACAGAAATGCGTTGGCTGGATTAACACTTATTTTTGTCTTGGTGCCTAAATGCCTAAAACCTTAGGGAAAAAAAATGGTTGTCTGTAAAGTCGGTTTACTGACGATAGCTGAACGTGACAACGTCTTAAGAAAATACTGATTGTGTTAAGCGCCATCTAGGTAAAACATTCTGAAGCTTTTTGAAAAGCTGTTCAAAGCGCCATCTCTGGGTACAGCATTGTACTAGCACAAGTTCTTAACTTCATATCGTCGCTTTTCTAAAACATGGACAGACTCCTTGAACGTAATACACATTTCACTCACTAGATGGTGCGAAAAGTAATAAGGCGAGGTAACGGTGGTAAATATTATCTATTCTATGGCGGTAACGGTACATAACGTCATGTTTTGCGGGCGTGCAGCTGGCTTCATCGAATTATAAAATGTTATCACGTCAAAACCCTGTTCTATAACGACATGCACGAAGAGGCGGGCGTCTGCCGCCTAGTACTCGTAGTACACTACATTCAGCTTTATGTTATCACTTGAAGACTGTGCTAGATATTCGGCGTGAAATACTAAAGATCGAACAGTTCTAACTCGAGTTGTTTCCTAATACTGTACGATCGAAATAGGAATTTCTACCAAAACGGTAAAAATCTTCGGTATCAAAATCAAATCGAAACTGCATTTTTTCAGACTTGATGTTAAAATTGTTTCACTTTGGTAAATTTTGATTTTCTATGATAAATTATGCACGAGAAATAACACAAATGACATCACAATCACGCCGCACCGGCTGGCGATCCGACAGCTGACGATGGCGAGAGACACACAGCCACGAACTTTCTCAAAGGCAGTCAAGCGACGCAGTTTAATTCATGAACGTAGAGTTTTGATAGGGCAGAAGGTTGGACAGATTTTATACCGAAACCAAAACTGTTTTCGAAGACAGATTTTTTGGCGAAAGTTACACAGGAATTAATTATTGCTTTTTAAACCGGAACATAGTAAAGTTTGCACATTTATTCTTGGCGGCAGAACTGCCATGGTATTTAAACAGGCAAACTCTGCAAAGAATCTACTATCCCTACCCTACCTAGTTACTGCAGATGAGATAGGTACGTCATGAAAAATAGTCATAGTATTTAAAAAAAATCGTCTATTTTTAGAGCTAAGCTTACAAATCCCAATAGGCAGAGTGTTTATAAATTAAAATCTTTGTCGACTAACTTAACTTCTTTGTCTCGTGAAAGAAAAAAAAACTTAATTTGGTACCTTACGCTACCATGCCATTCACTATGCAAGAAGCGTAAGAAATTGATGGAAACATTTGCTCAAGAGACCGTCTCGAATGAGGGCACAAGATAACTTATACATTAATAGGTATCTAGAGATGACATCCGTCCTTTCCCTGCTCTAGTTTTGTGATTGTGTCCGAAATTCGGTGCAAACGTTCGCGGTTACGAAAAGTGGCACCTATTTGAACCGCCCACGTATTTTCTCCGTATAACGAAAAAAACGACGGCGAGTATGAGAAACTTGAGAAGTTATAAAAAGGTTATACCGAAGTAGAGAAATATAATTAAGAAAGGAGACTTGTCAGGGCTTGTTTTGATGATTGATATCTTATATTAATTAGGAATCCCGCCAAGCGACATGTTATGTTTTACAGTAAAATGGAATTCTAGCGAGTATTCCATTTTCCAGTAAAGTCTTGAGATATTGGAAAAAAATTGAGAAGGGCCAAATAAATACAATGTGTATTATATTAATACGTTTTAGGAGGAAACTGTGTTGTCGTCCTATTTTGCAATTTTTATTATTACAGGGTCTTTGTACAACATAGTTATTGATTGTAGGCATGCGGTATACCTAACATATCATGTTAACTGTATAAATAAATAAGTAAATACGCCGATGTCTGTGAGGCGGTGAAGTACAAGCTTTGTTGAAAACTGTACTTAGATGATTGCACTTATGACGATGCTTTAGATTTAAAAAATCGATGTTAATCACATCCGTCTTGATTGGACAAGTTTGACTAAGCTCCCTAATCTTGATTACATTATATTTCACCTTGATTTTTTTATCCCATTGATGACAACCTTTAGGATAATGAATAGGAGATAGTCATGAAGTTTGTACAAACAAATTGGATTGAAGCATGGCATCTGACGCTGGCTTTGACTTTTTATAGCAGAGAAGCTTAACCGTAATTTTCACAGGAATAAAAGTACAAAGTTAACAAAACCCTTAGGTGATGAATATGAAATAACTTAGCTGTAACATTTTTATGCTTTAATCCGACGACGGGTGCCGTTAAAAGTTGCCTAAATAAACAAATAAGCTAGTGATGATACCTAAGGTCATTTTGTAGGGTGTATTTTTCCCACATAGAGGTCCGCTACGGGCAACAAAGTCTCTTAATAGAGTGACGACTATGGCAGTTTCGTCAGAGAGTAGTACGCAGGTTTTTTTGTCTAAGCTGACGTATAAACTAGATCTGATTGGTGTTATATAATATTGCTACTTTGGTACACTACACTAGTGTAGTACATACCTAACTACTTACACTAAGTACCTACATCTCAATTATCCATAACCAACGACATGATACAAAGATAATAATCAGGGTGATCAAACCCACTACCAGTCCGAAGCGGCATTATCACGCTGAATGGCAATGCTTATAATTTGGGTAAAATAACCACCAGCATATTGGTTACACGTTGCAACGTTGCGTGACCAAATCACTCGGAAAGGTCTTTGAAAATGAGATGATCTCCTGGTCCCCACGGGCCCAATGTCCCAAAACCAAGCGGCTCAAATATGTAACTTCCGACTTCCGAGGTTGTTTTCTGTTTTATTTTGTTGTGATGTCGTATATGACGAAAACTGCTTACTCGTAGGAAACTGATTCATTCTTGAGGGTAGATTCAATTATTTTTTTTAATTTTTTCACATATCATATCCGACGCCGAGCCCATATGCCGCTTGACGGGTTAAGTCACTCTGATTATTTAGTGGAGAACACACACTCGAGCAGTATATTACACAATTCGTGAATAGTATCGGAAAGGTTTTTTTTTCGATTTTATTTCCAAAGTTCATTTTGAAATATTAGGTACTAAAGAGCTATTAGCCAGCCGATTATTAAGTATTAAGCACATTTTAAATTTGAAACTTTTTGCGATGTTGGTCCAAAGTTTAAAGCTTTGTGGTTCAAAACTTTTTTCGAGTTGTAAAACTTCCCAACACACAGTTTGCGAATAATTTAAAAATTTATAATTTTATCCTTTCAGGCGCGGGTTCGATGTTAGTTCATCAAACTAATTCTCGACTAACAAACATGGCACATGTTCTCTCCTTTATCACCACAGTAACATAAAGTAATCAACTCTATAAAAGGGTTAGCGTCGAAGTATAATCCAAAACTTTCCGAGAAGCACGGCTGTTTATAAGTTTTTTTTATCCTTTTCGATGGAACATGTCTTACACAGTTGTGACTAATGTGCCTGACCCCCGTCAGCCCTTGACGAAGGTGGAGGCACCAGGTGTACTCCGCGGGATAAACAGTATTGGCTCTAGTGTAACGAATCCTATCAAACTAAATTTCTAGTTCGACATTCTCGAACACATTCAGGAAATTAGGACGGTTAGACATCTAGATATTTATCGAATACGATCTGTATTAATCTATCGAATCTGCTTGTGAAAAGAATTAAGTAAAATTAGAAAAGGACTTACGTACGTTTCCTAAGGAATTTCGCATTTTCGAATTTCGGATTAAAAGTATATAGCTGAAGGTTTTTACGGATTATAATCTATCCGCGTTTCAAAGGCTTAATACCATTCGTTAAACCCTCCGATCTGATTCTTACACATATTTCTATTGAGTAGTGAGGATTATTATCGTTATTATCTTACTAACATCAAGTTGGTAAGATAAGAATTATTACTGGTAAAATAATTAAATAAACTTAAACATGAACTTAAAAATACCCAATCCTGAGTCAGAAGTTAAAAGATATCTTTGTAACCCATTAGATTGCAAATAAAACGTCGCAAAAACACTAATTGCGCTCCACTGAACAAATCACCAAACGCCGACAGCTAATTCCTTTCCCCCATTTGATTTCCTTTTACAAAAGGGTAATTTTCTTTTTAAAAGGACACTTTTTTCAAGGAAAGGGACGTTAATGAGCCTAATTGTACCGTTGTAGGACATGAGGAGACTCAAATGAGCGTGAAGATGGTTCGAATCGAGGGGGGCGTCAAATTAAAGTTGTCGGCCGTGGTCCTCGCAACAAGAATTAATTTAATGAAATCATCACAGTTTATTCTACTGTGATGGCGGCACGAGCGTTCAGCCGACAAGAAAGCGCCGCAAGACTCATTTACAATTCCAATTAAGGGCAATTCTCATTTACTTTTGTCCTGTAGAAGCAACGAATCCAAGCGAGACCTTTATTATACTCGACGCGACGACCTACAGAAAGTCATTCCCGTTGCTACGACTTCGCCTTAATATGTTTACAACTGATACTAGATAGTCAGTTCGGTTATCAATAACCAATGTTACAGAATGACGTATCATATTCCACAGCAATGTATGGAAATCACTGTGTACCTATGTAGGCTATGTACAAACAAGTTATTTCTGGGAACTTTGTATTTAATAAATTGGGGATGAAATTTTTTACCGTATGGTATCAATGACTAAGAAAGCACCGTCGCGTCGCGTCGGCGTCGATCGATAAAACTGAATATCATAAAGGTGTATACAGTCTACAGTGCAAAGGTGTAAACGTAAATTACATGTTTACGTTTTTAGTGTGACGTGTGTGACGTACGTTTTAGGCATATACCTACGATATATACGATGATCACTAGGAATACAGCAAAAACAGATTCCTAGAAAAAGAGTCAAATCTGCATGTCTAATATAAATAGACGTGCTTAGAGCAATTTCAAAAAGAAATCAACGTAAGTATTTGTTTATACACTATTCAATAAAGTGTAGAACGCAATCACAAATCTCCGTTAGCGTGCAGTAAGTTAAATTGAATGTCTAAGCTCGCAATCGAGGATTCAGCAAATACCAGTATCTATTGGAAAAGACCAGGGTCTTTAAGAAAATCCCTCGGCTTCACTCGTCTACCGTGCTCGCGCCGCCCGCTCACCGAGGGAAGCTGGATTATTTTGAAACATACGTAACATCTTCATCGCACCTCGAAATCAATTTCGAATGTAAGACTCGGAACAATGTTTTAGATGGAGATATTTGTAATGAACATTAAAACACCAATAAGTAGTAGACACGTATGTATATCTAGCATATTCGAGGCAGAATAAATATATTTCTAACATGGTTCAATAAACCATTAAGTGATAGCAGACAAGGTCGTAGATACCTAATAGGTACAAAATGTGAAGTTTTGGCAAACTAGCGGCTTAGCAAATGACGGCGTAGAACATTTGCGGGCGCCCTTCGAAGGGTCTTAATCGGCCTATAAATTTTCTTTTATGTGTTGTGTATACGAGCGGAAGGATTGAAGACTGCGCTCCGGCGAGGGCGTGGACTTGTTACACGGCCCGCTTCAAGTGTAAAGTGAATCGAAGTGAACAAGTCACTGTAATCTACTGGCTACGCTCACTTGAACAACCTCGCGTGCGAGATGCGATGTGGCTCCACACTTTGTACTTATTTATACCTACTATCGCGGTAACTTTAGCAGTGATTTTATTTTAATTTTATAATTAAATTTAAAAAAAACTCATGGAAATAGATTATTCCAGATCATATTGTCGAAGAAAATCTCACGAAATCTGTGACCAACAGTGAAAATCGAAAAATTTACAGAATAAATTACCTCATGCAATTTAAGGATGCCCCTTGTAACACATTTACCTACTATTATTAGACAGTTACTAAGATTGAGTGTTTCTTTAAATGTTGATGTTGGTATATGAATTTTAATAAAGAAAGTTTTTGGCGCAAAATAATTTTTGAAGTGAAAACTTCTTTAGGCGCGCTATAGACAGAATTTTCGTGGGCTGTGAAATGGATTCATCAATCGTCAAGCTCGGATATGATAAGAAATCTTCGGGCAAACTCGGTAAAAACGGCCAGGTAGGTACCAGGGCAACAGAAACAGTAAAGAGTTTCGATTACCTACCTCCAACAGCCCAGCGTTTATCTCCAGGACAACAGAAATATAAAAGAGTTGCGTTTGCCCCTAGGTACCAGTACCAGGGCAACAGAAACAGTAAAGAGTTGCAATATTTTGTACAACTTCGTTCCATCAGAATGTCTCTTGGCACCTCCCAAGTATTTTGAACTGAAAACTTCTTTTGGCGCGCAGGCGCGCTTTTAGACAGATTTTTCGTGGGGTGTGAATTGAATTCTAGCGTCACGCTCGGGTATGATAAGAAATCTTCGGGTAAACTCGGGGCCACGGCCATTGGCCATCTAGAAATGCGTCAGCCAATGGGAAATGCTGTAAGGGCGTGGCCTGACCATCACGGCATGACCATCTAAAAATGCGTGAGCTAATGGGAAATGCTGACGCATTTCTAGATGGCCATGCCATGATGGTCAGGCCACGCCTTCCGGTACACCCGTGTAGTTTCCAAAGTAAGCTATCAAATTCTGAGTTATAAGTTTTCACTTCTATCGGCAGTTCCTATGACTGCCAATTTTTTTTTCTATGATTTTATGACTGACTAGCTGTAGGATAACGGTTTGACTCATTGTTGTATGTAGGTATCCTAGATTAGAGTTAGTGCTTGTGTCGCCAAGTGAGTGCGTATATTCGCCGTGAGCTGAGCTAGATATAGAAAGCGTTTTTCTAACGGGTAGTTTTCGAGATTACCACGTTTGATACACAGATAAATCTATATATATATATATATATATATATATATATATATATAATCTATCTATATATACATCTATATATGTATATAAAAGCGAAAGGTCACTCATCAAGGAATCTCAGAAACTACAAATGCTAGGAATCTGAAATTTTGCATGAAGGTCCCTTTTAGCACGTGTACGCCTTCGCTAAGACGGGGTTTTGCGAAATTCAACCCCTAAGAGGGTGAAACAAGGGATGAAAGGTTGTATGAAAATTCGTCATTTTCAAAGTTATCAAATTTTGTATCTAGACACTTGACACGAAGCAATTAAATGTTTGTTCTATCAATTTTGTAATTTGAAACTGTAAGGGGGTAAAATTGGGGTTGAAATGGGGGATGAATGTCAATATGGAAGTTCCCAACCGTTGAAGATAAAACCATGAAACTCTGTATATAGGCACTTGACACGAAGCAAATAAATGTTTGTTCTAGCAATTTTGTAATTTCGAACTGTTTGGGGATGAAATTAGAGTTGAAATGGGGGACAAGTGTTTCTTACGCTTTCACATCTAAATAACTGAACCGATTCTGATGAAATTATATAAAATTGTTTTATTATAAGCGGTTTTTAGTAACCGTAAATGTGTCTGGGTATACAAATTAGGTACTGCCGGAGTTACCTTGGTATTTATTTCACGCGGACGAAGTCGCGGAATAGCTAGTTAAAAATTAAATCTCCAGGTTTTTCTTTAGTACAGATAAAATGTTGTATGAAAACATAAACAATGCAATCAACCACAATGCAACAACAAAAAACAATTTAAACACGAGATAGGTACCTACATAAGTACCACTATTTGTTTTGTTTGTACGTGGAGGAAATGCGTTTACGCATATCCTACCACCTGTCCCTCATGGTCCCCCTACCGAATAAAACCACCACGTGGTCCCTCCTTTGCTATTTTTCCGCAAACCCGCCGAGGCTTGCCCGTCTACAGGCACTCCTATGGGGCAAATCCCTATCACCGGTATACTTGAACCCAAGATGCGATTCGACCATCTCGGTAACTAAACAGTATGTGTCTGGACATCCTTGGTCCCCCGCAATGGGTCAGGTATGTAATCCCGCCGCCTACAGTTGCAGAGAATAGCAAGGGCGGTGCACCGCAATACCGGCACTCGTCTTCCCCGGTAGCCTCACCGTGTTCGCCATCTGACGGTGGCGACCCCGTCAAGACCACAGCGGGCAGGGAGAGCCGCAGCTCTGGTCAGCTCAGCCTCCAAGTCAGAGCCGTGATGCTTACCCCCAACATCGCAGCCCACCTCAGTTGCGCCGCGCCGGTGCGGTGCCGCGATACTTTGCGCATCGTTGTTTAGCCGAAAAGCCTTAACGAGCGGTCCCACCGCGAGTTTCTCTTAGTTTCACCGTAGGTGACCGCTGACTAGGCCACAGATAGATAAGAAAATCGTACCAGGCCACGGCTACTGAGCTCCCACGCCTCGTCAACAATGCGGGAACCCTTCGAGGGGGGGATTTATAATAAGTAGGTACGGAGTACCACAAATGAGAACCCTATCTGGTATGACTGAAATGGAGTTTAAAATCAAAATAATTATATTTTTGTATCTATCGATAAGTACTTATTATACAAATTTCAATTTAAAACATAGAAGCCGATGTTACACGGCTTGTCATTTATTTTAGTAAAATTGGATATCTAAAGTTGGCAGCGAGCACAGGTGCGCGTGTCACATCGCTTCGCACGAAACATTTTTCTCTTGCAAGTTGTATTCACGTTTTTGAGAAAACAAATTACTATATTTATGACACCTAAACATTTTTGCAACTTAAATTATTCTTACCATAATAAAGTACTTTATTAGGCCCACATAGACGTTTTAAGAAATAAACAGATAGAGGATTTTAAAAAGGAATAAATAAAAAGTTATTTGTTTGTCAATTTAAGTATGTAGGTAGTGCAAATGCGCGGAGAATTAAATGAACAGGCGTTGTACAAACTTAACACAACCTGGGACACGCCTTGTATTTTGAAATAGCAATAAACACGGTCTCATTTTTTAAAGTTTGGTAGGATACTTAACAAAAAAAAGCCGTAATTTTCAAAATATTTTCTTATGAAATAGGCAAGAAATCAACATTTTCTTACTTATTTAATTTCCGTATTATGCTTAGCTCAGCAGACAGGCTAATAATGAGATTATGAAACCTCGATTCGGTTCAGTTTCGTAGATTTAATACGTATTTGCTAAAAATGTTATACTTAACACACATTTTTACTAAGTTACCATGGGCGTGCAACGCTACGGCAAACAGTTTCTGCAAATATCTTTATATATTGCTAGTCTTCACTCTAAAAGAAAGTATTATTTCACTAAATGCTTTTTTCAGAGACATCGAAAGCTAAATAGTTTATTGTTTCCAAATAAACATTATCTGTGAACAAAATTTGATTTATGCACTCAGTGAGACTTCTTAATAAATAATTAAGTTACTTATTTAAGTTTATGTGCGTTCTTAGACTTTATTTAAACAACTAATTGCACAGCAAAAAGCTTGTCTCGATAATATAATTTGCAAGCGAAAATACAAATATGTACCTACCTACTTAGGTACCTACGTATTTTAAATAGAAATTGTACTGATTCTGAATTTGAAATTTGTTGTAGTTTAATTTACGTTCAGCAAAATTGATCTCTCGCTACACTCTGCAGTTAGATTTAGTTTTACTGGATCGGATTGGCAAATATTTAGAGCATAAAATCTACCCTTTGCGATTTCGAAGCAGCAAGCTGCACGATTGAAAAATTAGGCACAATCAAATCTGTCGAGAGAAACATACATTCTCCGAAATCACGAAAGAAACGAAGGAATACCAAACATTTATCGTTAAAACTCTTTTATTTGCGAAATTATACGAGTAGGTAAGTAAAAAGTTATACAAAATAAAGTGGCCAAATGCGATTTGGACTCGCCCATGAAGGGATCCGTTGCAGCAAGTAACATAATATACATAGTACACATAGTTTTTTTAGTCCGTTGTAACTTTGATCGAAGTTTTAATAATAATGTATTTATGACGTACTTAAAAAAATACTACTCATTAGATCGAGTTCAAACCAATTTTCGTTGGTAGTTTGCATGGTAATAATGTACATCATATATTTTTTTTAGTTTTTTCATTTTCTTATTTTAGAAGTTAGAGGGGGGGGGGGACACATTTTGCCACTTTGGAAGTGTCTCTCGCGCAAATTAGTCAGTGTAGACAAAAACTATATTAGAAACCTCAATATCATTTTTGAAGACCTATCGATAGACATCCCACACGTGTAGGTTTGAAGAAAAAAAGAAAAAAAATCTGTTCTAAGTATGGGGGACAACCCTAATTTTTATTTTTTTAATATTTTTTTGTAAAAATCTTGATGCGGTTCACAGAATACATCTACTTTCCAAGTTTCAATAGTGTAGTTCTCATAGTTTCGGCAAAAAGTGGCTGTGACATAAGGACGGACAGACAGACAGACAGACATGACGAATCTATAAGGGTTCCGTTTTTACGTTTTACGGAACCCTAAAAACGATCGAATTAGACTCACTTGTTTAAATTTCAACTATCTAGGTCACTAACGTTTCACAAACATTTTTTGACAAAATATTGCTTCAAAACCAACTAATCGTATAATATTCATTGCTGAAACTTCAGAGTATAAAAATGATCAATTTTATCCACGTTTCGCGTAATATTCATTTTGAAAAATATTTTACATCGTCAAATATTTTATTAAACAAACCACCATGTTTTAACCAATTAATGGCAAACGTTTCACTTAGACAATGAACACTCAGCCATAATAATATCGCCTGACATTTTGTTTATTGTTTCATTTTTTAATTCATAAATTATTAATTTTACAAATTTAACATTTACTAAAGTGAAATTTGAAACAAATATTTTGATCGACTTCGAATTGATTTTATGGATGAAGGACCTTCCATCATAAGCAACCATCTACCGCTGGTATAGCGAGTTCAAACGCGGTCATTTTACTTTGGGGGATGAACAAAGAAGTGGTCGTCTTACGACGGCTGTCATCGAAGAAAGTGTGCTGGCAGTAAAAAAAAAATCAAGAAAACAGACGCATTACGACGAGACCAAAGCAGTATTAACGCCAAATAGTACTGCATAAAAGACTTGCCAGAAGTTTTTTTCTGCAATGAGAAACAAGCGACCGAACATCGGGCTCCGCGGGGTTTTTCTACACCACGACAACGCGCCCGCGTACTCTGCGATCAAAACGAGGGACTTCCTGGACTCCACACCGGTCAGAGTCTTGGGGCACCCTCCTTACAGTCCTGATTTGGCTCCGTGTTAATTTGTTTTATTCCCTAAAATTAAAAATCAGCTCAAAGGGATACAGTTTTCATCGCCGGAAGACGCGCTAACAGTGTTTGAGAAGGCCGTGGAAGAGGTGTCTGCGGAGAACTGGAAAAAAGGTTTTGAAAATTGCTTCAGATGCATGAAACTTTGTATAGAGGCTGGTGGAGAGTTCTTTGAAAAGGTTTAGAAATTTTTTTTTTTCATTCAAGTTAGTTTTTTAGTTTCTCAAAACTTTCAGAGTGTCCCACGTGGGGTTTATCACTGAGATTTCACTGCGGGTGAATCCCACCAGAAGCTCAAGGGAGGTCAGGGCTGACTGCAGAGCTTCTGGCTCCCGCATTCTTTATATACACTGTAGGGGTAGTGGTGAGAAGACTAGGTGGAGTCGGGGTGCTCCGAGTCAGATCGGGGTCCTATCAGTCCTAAGTAACCTAACGGGTCCGAGTTGGTTACTTAGAAATTTAAAAATTACAATCAAGTTTTTACGTAATTTAATAAATGTTTGTTTTATAAATTGAGTTGCTTGCGAAACAACACATTTTAAAATACAATTTTGTCAAATGTTGGTTTTGTTTGTAAACATTTGTTAGTTAAAACAAAAATATTAAAGGAATCCTTTGTCAAATAATACGTTATAAAATGAAAGTTTGTCAAATAATTAGTTTGAGATTTAAAAGAATTTGTTAAATGTTATTTTGGATAATAATCATTTCACTACCCGTGAGTGTATCTTACTTTGATTATCACAGGTGAAACGACACGTTTTGTAAAAAGAACGGATACCCAAAAATTCTATTTAAGTTATTCATAGATAACTGTTTAGATAATAAGTCGTTACTTGAAAGCAAAATCCCTGTTCAAAACATCACAGTAGGTATACGGTCAACGCTCATAACATAATTCTAGACAAAAATACTTTTTTTTTTACTTTTATAGGATGACACTTGACTGCTATCTCGCCTGATGTTAAGCGACGATGGAGCGTGTTTACCTAGAAGAAACCGATTAACTCTCGATTTGAAGACCCCAAGATTATAACCACCGGAAAACCCCCTCAGGCAACTCATTCCAAAGTCTGTTATTATTTGAATTTTACTACATTATTTGAAACAACGATAGTTACTTAATATGAGTTTGTCAGGTGTCTTATTATAGTACTCGTGGAATTTGCCGATTGGCCGATTATCACTTGCCAACCAATGGTTCGCCTATGTTTCACTTTGACAGCTAACGATTGTCAAATTTTTGTACGACAATGTTTCATTTGGGAGAATTATTGTTTAGCAGATTATCATAATGACACAACACGTTCAGGGCACTTATCATTCGTCAAATCTTCACTAAGCCAAACAACTCTTAGACGAATAACGTTCCATTTGTGTATCAGTTCCCTTTTGGTACACAAATATTTTGATAAAATATCAAAATTAAGATAAAATTCAAAGTGGGGAGCAAAGTTTAGGTGAAATTGAAAGGAATCGAATAGGTTACAACTGTAACCAACAATGCACGAGCTGAGCGAACGAAGCAAGCGTGCCGCGGTAGCGGCCGGCGAAGTTGCAGTACCAAATCGCAACAGAAATCTACATAGGTACACAAAAAATTTGCAAAATTTCGAAGTGCGGAACGAAGTTTAGGTGAAATCGGAAGGAATTGTTTAGGTTAGGTTAGAACTATGACAAATAATGGACCAGAACCAAATCGCTTTTGTTTCAGTACACAGAGCACTTGAATATGTGCTACATTAGAAAAACAATTATGGAAAAAAAACAATAATAACATCAACCTTTTTATAATTTATTCCAAATGAAAATGGCACCCTTGTAAATAAATTTCTTGAAAATTTAATCGAAGACTTAGTATAGCAGCTTTTTCGAAATCTAACACTCATATTTTCCAACACTATAGGTATAACTAAATGAATATTAGTCTTATCTGAAAAATTCGCGACATGAAAGTTGTGGCCTTTTGAAAAGTGTCATTATAAAAGGCAGACCAAACGTATATGTATAGTTGGCAAAAGTTGGGAAATAAAACAAAATTATGTGATAAGTTTGGCAAATGTTTATTCTGAGAAATAAAATTCTGCGTAACATTAGTTGGCAAGTGATAATCGGCCAAACAATTTTCGGTGCAAAGGTAGAGAACCAGTACTCGTATTGTAAAAATAAGAATTATATTATTTACTAGCTGAACCCGCTACTTCGTTCGCTTACGTTGATCTTGCGGCCTTATTTATATTTTTATTATTATTATATTAGTACATTAGTAGTACTTACCTAAAAATATTTGGATGGGTGGCCATTACACAAACCGAGTGAATTTATTTTTCCACACAAAAATATATTTATTCGAGTTGAGCAACTTCATATTTTATACTTTTAGCAACATCAAACATACTCGTAGTAAGGTTGTGGAGTATCGAACATAGCCGCAGTGTTAAGTTTGTAGGATTTTTATGAGATACATAATGAAGAGTATGTAGCTGATGTGCGTAATCTGATACTTACCTAATTATTTAATAGGTGATAGACTTATTAGCCGATATGATTGTAATAAATAAATGTCGCCTTCGGTTCCGATAAAATGACCTCCGTTACATCCCTAGCTAGTGTTTACAATGCAGATACAGAATACTTAGAAGTTAGTAGGTATGTACCGAACTTATTTTTACCGTTATTATTTAATTTCTATGTAATTTCTGAACCACACGACCAATATTGTTAAAAACTTGATGAGACTATATTAAAAATGTGTTATTTCTAACAAAATAAGAAATAACGAAATTGAACAACGCAAACATGAGTTACAATCAAATACACAATCTGACTTTCACCCCTTTCTGTAAGAAAACCGTGCAGAATTTGGGGATTAAAAGTATACAGCTACCATCTACTTAGTATGATCTCAAATCATGTCAAGTTTCATTTGAATTGAATCAGTAGTTTCGGCGTGATGAGAGTTCCCTATACAGAAAGACAGACAGACAGACATGAAAGAAAAAAAATGCAGTTTCGCCATCAGTATCGACTAAGGAGTGCCCCCAAATTTTTTTTTTAAATATCTTCAATGTACAGAATTCGACCCGCTACAGTTTTATTATAAGTATAGATTTCGTCATTATTCTGTGCTTACATAGTTTCTCAAGAAAAAAATAAAAGTAGTCAGTTTCGCGAGACAACAAAAAGAGCTAATTAACAAGTAGGTACTTACTATTAGATTTACTCTCGGAGCTGTGCCGCTGTCAAGAGACAGAATTACAAATTAATTTAAGAATTTCCTCACCGAAACAAATCTCAACTTATTTTTTGTGTCAACCGTCGGCAGAATCATAATTTGTTGGGATGTTTTCTGCGGGTGTAGAAATAAAGAAAAATACAGCACACCAGGCAATATTTAGAGAAGGGCTCATAGGCACCCGGGTAAAACATAATTCCTTGGAGCAAAGCTGCGTCAAGGATATTCCAGGCAATAAATCAAGTCACTTTCGGGATTTTGCGTCGTACGCGATAACGCGATCCTTGTCATCGTATCTTATTACCTGTTGAACACGGGTACTGTTTTATTACTTGCCAAATGAAGTGGTTAATAATAACATCATAATTGTTTGGGATATTGAGACAGCAATTACAAACTTGAGCTTGTCTTGTGTCGACGTGACGACGAAACTTGCTGCCGAAATCCGTTGTAGCTTGCAGACACATACCTACTACTTTTTTAATACCACTCCATAAACTGTCTAAGATATGTTACGGATAGGTACACATTTATTATGCAAAATTTGATGTAGAATACCTTGAAAAGAAATACTTAGTTTGTGGATTTCTTCGGTTTCGGGTAAAATATACAGCTTTGCCATATAATTTGTAATTTCCTACTTCTAAACCATACGTGGCAGGAGGTCATTAACAACTACACTCATCAAGATCACATTATTACACTCACTGTCTTCGTTATTAGCTTGACTATAAACTTTGCGTTGTTTTTATTTTTATCTTATGAAATAAATGGAGATTAGAATAAAATAGCTTCGTAACTTTTTTATTTAAGTATTGTAGATATATTTTTTTTAATTTTGAATGATTTTTTGTATTTAAGTATATTGTCACCAAATCAAACAATTAATTCGTAAGACTTTAAACATCCATCCTCCATGTACAGCATGTACCCACCCTGTCAACGTTCACCCTGTCTAAGTAAAGTCCAATAATTTTACTTACCTCTCTAAATAAATAAGCTTAGATTACCATCGAGCTAGTCGTAGATAACGACAAAGCTATATGAGCTATACATAGTTACAGATTTTTGTCTTTTCAGATACTGCAGTAAATGACCAAGCAAAGCCTAGGTTGCACAATGTTTCGTATAAACTCGATAAAAAAAAATCAGGCCCGGAATCTACTAATATCATATGAGAAGTCATCTACGTAACTATAACATTAGCTGATACTATCTGAAACGTTGCTTTGGCGTGTAAATTATTATCAAACGAATGAAATGCCGTCGAGATCGCGACATCTCATGTAAATTAAACGAGGCTTCACTTCAATCAACCACTGTTATATTATTAGAGTATTTTCATTCGAAAATACTAAAATTGCGATTAAAATGGTGGGTTGGATGAAAACTTTACAGCGTATTCTCATACCTAGAATATAAATAAAAGCTTATAAAAATAATCAAACAAATCGATCAAATCGTTTGCAATACGGACCATAAGGAGCAGATTTACATTTATTAGTACATTACGATAGATTTCTGAACAGTTAGGATCAAAATAGTATGATCCAGTAGTACTATTACACAATAATCATTGTCATTTGAAACGACGCTATCCATTCCATGTGTATGATTGATGAAGCCCGACACCAGCCTCCACTGTCTGTATGTAGATTGAAGACGTCCTCTTGTCATGTCTGTATGTATGAACTAGATAAGAACTACGAGCAATCACTGCACAGCACTAGAGGTTTGTTATTTGAGATTTATGGAAAACTAGATTTACAAGTCACGTTTCTATCGTTGCTCCAAATTTAAGAGTAGCCACTATTTACAGTTAAGAATATATTTGAGGGTACAGCTGTAGAGGTACGGTACAGATGGTAATAAAAATATTATTAAAACAAAAAGGCGTTTAATGTTTTTTTAAAGGTGATCATCTCGGCTCATGATTTTGAAAGTCGAAGTGGTTTGATTATTAAGATTTAATTTTCACTGCATTACAAATCCAGCCCCTTTTTTATAGGTACTTATTATATTTATTTTTTGGTAATAAAAAGATATTACAAATAAATCTGACTTTTAAACACTAACGCAGTAAATATGCAAATATTACTAGTAGATATATATACTTATAGGCACTACCATACAAACTATTTATAGTTACGGCTATCCGGAATTTTAACCTAGATAAAAACAAAGTATTATAATATCAGCATCGACTTCATATATATTAAACATTGGTTGATTATTTTACTATTACTTTGTATCAGAAATGTCATTTCTGGAGACAGAGTCTGTTTTCTGTCTTGAGAAAGCTTTTGGAAAACTAAATGATAGAGGACTTAGATAAAGATTAAGTCAATAAATCAGGTTTTCCGCATGGTTTCTTTGTACCAATCGTAAGCAGATGAGGTGTATGTTAGCTATGGCGGCATTGTAATGTACCGCGATAAAAGTATGACTCTTCTACAAGAGCGATCAGACCCGTGCTTTCGGTGTAAAGTTTCGGTTCTAACTCTATACATAGTATTATGTAAACTCTTTGATAGTAGAACTAATTTAAAAAAAGCTGTTCGCAATTTTAGTTCTTTGACAAAACAAACAAAAGAAAATTAAATTATAACGTCATCCTATCAGAGATCACACAAATACAACAGATTACCCTATTTTAATAGAAAAAAGTACTCCTTTATTAACTACCTCCGAGTGGTACCAAACATAAAAGTGCCCATTATTTAGGTATACTGACCGTATTGCCACGTTGCATTCCCTTTGCCACACCCTCGTCACTGGCTAAACGGCGCGAGCTATTTACCTACTCTTTCGGGTCCTCCCGGGTGTTCTAAAATCACAGGGCCGCCGGCCGTTTGCCCGAGTTTTTTTTTAAACATTTATAGGTTTACACTTGACCACCATCTCGCCTGATGTTAAGCGACGATGCGGTCTAAGATGGAGCGTGCTTACCTAGAAGAAACCGATTCACTCTCGATTTGAGTTGACGTGCGAACGAACGCCGACTGCGCGCATAAATAATGTCGCGGCGTTATTGTATTGTGAATGGCTGCAATAGCAAGACACTAAAATGTAGTATAGTAATTTATCTTATTTCTTATATTTTTATCTTAGTAAGTGTTTTTATTATTAATATTTCTTTATGCGCAAAATTTTGGTAGGTTTCAATCGCCTAGAATACAGAAACAGTAGTTTGTAAAATGAAGTAACTATTTTCTGATCTGTGCCTTTGCACCAGGTATCTACGAGCTGGAGAGAGAGTCATCTGATTTTCTATTTATATTGTCCCCCAACTCACTCTTCAAGCTGTCTTCAAACTTTGAGCTTATGTTCCCCAACTGACTAAGGTTTTGGTAGTAAATAGGACAATATCATAGATAGACGCTAACACTGCTGTATATTTCAGCCACTCGTTCCTTGCTCCTCTACAGTAGTAGGTTCCGGTAGGTTCCGGCCAGGATGGAACGACACGTGATTCACAATATTTTATTTTATCTCTATAATGTCACTACGCAGCCATCATCCTTCTCTTTTTCTTTAGAGTTTAATTTTTTAAAATTTAAAATGGAGCAGAACCAGATCAATTATAGCAAAAAAATGGCACAAAGAAAATAAAATAAAGGCGGTCAAGAGCGACCCGCCCATGACTCGTTCCGTAGCAGCAAGTAACATAATAAATAAATTCTTTTAGTTCGGTCATAGAATGGTTCGGTGTAACTTTGATCGATGTTTTAATAATAATGTATGTATGACATACTAAAAAAAACTACTCATCAGATCGAGTGCAAACCAATTTTCGTTGGAAGTTTATATGGTAATGTACATCATACATTTTTTATTTATCATTTTCTTATTTTAGAAGTTAGAGAGGGGGGGGGGGGACACATTTTACCACTTCAGAAATTTCTCACGCGTAAACTATTCAGTGTAGGCAAAAATAATCTTAGAAACTTCAACATCATTTTTGAACACCTATCGATAGACATAGACACGCCACTCGTATAGGTTTGATGGTAAACATTTTTTTTGAGTTTCACGTCTAAGTACCTATAGGGGATTTTTTGTATTTTTTTGTTATAATCCTAATGCGGTTCACAGAATATATCTACTTACCAAGTTTCAACAGTGTAGTTCTCATAGTTTCGCCAAAAAGTGGCTGTGACATACGGACGGACAGACAGAGAGACAGACATGACGAATCTATAAGGGTTCCGTTTTTACGTTTTACAGAACCCTAAAAACATACAAAGTATAAAGCCGTTTTCGTAGCAATCGTTTAAAAATGCTTACCTATATCAGCCCTGTTAAAATGCAACAAATGTACTTACACCTAATTTAGTTTAGACAATGACCTAATTTTCATCAATTGTTAAATTTTATCGATCGATTCACGATATCGATTCACAAAATCAGTTTAAGTACTACACATTGATTTTCTGTGTATCTATTCGTATAAAAAAGTTTTAATTGTGTGTTAAAACAAACATGTTTTGTGAAATCTCAAGGAGACATTAGATGGCTAAAAATATAGGCAGTGATAATTTGGTTGAAGAAAAAGAAGCTCTCTTACAACAAGATTGTTGTAATACGACTCAAATTGGAATTATCTTTTCAAAATGTTTAGCATGAAAATTACAGGCGTTCAATACATTTTTATGTAAATGTGTAAGTCCTTAGATTGCAAGAGGAAGTCATGAGGAACGGGCGCAAAGGGCTTATTCTATCTTATCGCGGACGCAGTAACTTGCTTTGAAAACTCCAGCGGGAATATACTTGTTCGAGAGCGGCGAAGACAAATGGAATCGTCACGCTCCCGGCGGCGGTATCCCCAGTCACTTGACGCAAATAACTACTGGGATAGTGAGTGTTTGGTCATCCACGCGTTTACTGTCGTAATGTTTACTGTAGGTACTATACTGAGTAGCTCGCTATAGGCACCATAATAAGCCATAATGAACATTTTTCATTTTAATTTTAATTAAGTTAATTTTATTTTTTAGGTTCTGAACTACAACATATTATTAGAGTTTTGAGTTCTTTTATAGATAAACTGATATCTAGCCGAAATTATAATAAGAATAGTAATATGATTGTTCTCCAAATGTTCTTTCTGTTGGGACCAAGGCTACAATAACATGTTTTCATGGGACCTCCTTGCGGACCTGGTTTTACGCTAATAAAAAAAATAGTAGCATTCCCAGATTCCTTATTCTAAGATTCCCAGCAATTTTCTGTGCAATATTTTGTGCAGCGTTTTACTTACAAAAACGTAAGTAATTACCTATTTAGAAAATAGAGTTATAATCCGAATAGTGACGATATAGAAAACTCTGTCAGCTGCGGTGATTTGGCACTCTTACAAACATGAAACTGTAAACAAACAGTGAATTGGTATCTTTTGGACAAGCCTGTTACACCTTCGACCTTGTATTACCCTGTGTAACCCGTGTTCCTTGATAAGGTGAGGTAAAACGTTTGCCCATTCAGAATAAAATAAGCAATAAATATAGTGAATGTTTTATTTAAATTAACGTTAGTTAAATTATTTGTTGCATCAAGGCATCAGCGACTACTGCAGAAGCCGCTACGAGAAATAAGAGTCTGAAATAAGGGTTCAGTTACGTTAGGGCCGACATATGACTTCGTCCTGTTTACTGTATAAACATTGGACAATTGGGAAACTGAGGCCAAAAGTTTGATGAAAGAGTTGGAGTACAAAATAAAATAAAAATTTGGTGGCTCACATTCCAGCTCGTACCTAGGGCAAGGATTGTTCATGACGATCCACGTAAAATGCAGCCAGTTTACCTAATGGGCAATTTTGCACCGGCTACCGTTGCTTATTAGATAATTGACGTAGGCTTTTCTTGTAGATATAATGAGGCATCTTCAGACTAACAATCATAAGTGATAAATATGTAAAAATAAATGCCTAATAAGTAATAAGTTACGGTGGTCTAGTCGGGAGAACGGCGGCTGCCGATCCGGAGACCTCGGGTTCAAACCCCACACGCACCACTGTCTTTTCGAAGTCATGTGCGTAATGCCGCTAACTTAAAACGGTGGAGGAAAACATCGTGAGGAAACCGACATGTACCTAGAATCTTTCGAAGTCATGTGTCATCCGCCAACCCGCACTGGGCCAGCGTGGTGGATTATGGCCTTAACTCTTTTCTTGCGAGAGAAGGCCCCGAGTCCCAGCAGTGGGAACGTTTAGTGGGCTGTTGATGATGATATTGATGAAATGCCTAATAATTAAAGGCATATGACCGTAAAATGTATGTAGCAAAATGCAAAGTTGGCGCCAACTAAGGGCAAATTGTGAATTCTATTTGGCAGATATTTTTTGAAAAGGTCTGATTGAATAAAATAACGTTAACTTACACTGCAATGCGTCTTAATTTTTATGTTTAAGCATTTCTAATAATTTTATAATAAAAATAAAAATGTCTTATTGAAGAATTTGGGGCAATGGCATTTATTTACAAGTTTTGCAGTAAGTGGCGTAACAACGTAAAGTAAGCTTTGTTACACGTTTGCGGCAATCTCGCGGTCGGGATCTCGTAACTCGCAGTCCCAGGCGTGACCGGACTGGCAAGGGGCGCCGGCGACTCCCATCCAGCCAGTTCGACCTCCTAGTGTCATGCCGTACAATATAGGGATACCACATCAATATTATAAAGCCAAAGAATTGTGTGTATAGATATTGAAGTGTGTCGTTGACAGTTGAAGTACCTATAGCTAGTTTTAATGAATATTAATAACACGCTAACCAGTTGAAACTTCAACTGGTTAGCGATAGTCTATATTCCGCAATGAAAAAAACCGCATTTAATCAAAAATAGAAAATAGACGCGTCATTTTTATACTAGCAAAAGTTCGATAATCGTGGTGGTGTCAATGGCTCTACCAAAATACGTCTAAAATAAAATGTTTCCAGAGAAATTACAGGGCTTTGAGACATAACAACTTACATCTCTGGGTGACGAGCGCAGTGCTGCGCTAGGTAATGATTTGGACTCTTCATGTTCCAATAGCTGCGTGTCACTGTGCTGTTATGTGGCAGGCATGTTGCTTATCATCAGGCACATGTCCTGCTCGTCTCGTCACTCTTAATTAAAAAAAAAACGTCGTAGCCGCAAATGTTATTAACACGAATATTTTTTTTATCTCATACATTTTTTACTAAAACTGCCACCATCTACTACAACCGGATAAATAAACTGATGCAAAATACTTGATATTATTTATATTCTGAAATATATTTCGACTATTATTTTTGTATAGCTTAGTATAGAGTGACGAGACGAGCATGGTACGTAACTGATGGTAAGCAACATGCCTGCCCTTAACAGCACAGTGGCACGAAATTTCTAGGTCATGAAGAGTCCAAATCAGTACCATTAACTACCACTTACTTAAATACCTTTAACTACCGGAAATAACCACATGTTTGTAAAACTCGGGTGTTCGTTAGTGACAGTAGGTACCTATTTGTGCGACTGCGACTCTCTCTGCGCGAAATTAATACCTATTGAAGTAACCCAAGCAGTATTCTTTATGCTTATTTTGAAACACGATTTTACTTTTATTGAAAACGGTCGAACTACCATTGTATAGATACAACATTTCATGGTTTGATCTTCATCAATGACGAACTTCATCCTTTATTTCAACTCCTTGTCAATAACTTCTTTCATGTTCCTTTTATTTTCTTGGGGTCTAGTCTATCTGCGCACCAAATTTCATCAAAACCAGTTCAGTGGTTTATGCGTGAAAGCGTAACGTACAGAGTTCGTTTCATATTTTTTATAATTCTAACATGGGTTTGACTAAAATATAAATTAACTAAACCTTAGTAAACTGACTCGCTATTCCTATAGAATATAGAACATAAACTTACTAACTCTTCTTATTTAAGTTATTGTACTTAAAATCTATATTTTTTGGATTTAATCATCCAATGTAGTAAGTAATTTAACATTTATTTCAATGACCGTTCTTTGTAAACAATCACGATTTTTATTAATTTTCATTTATAGAATTCGGACAAACACTATCCAAATTTCTGAAATTTCACGACATTATTACGTAGATAATATATTTATGATAGTGAATTGTGTTTAAAAGTTCAATTTACGTACTCGCGATAATACACCACAGTTGCCAACAAAGTAAATGGACCTTTCAATATGATGATACAATCTACATCGTTTAGCTGCAAATACTGGGCTTATGATAAAGTCATTAATTTTAAATATCAAAGTATTTAATTAAATACATATTTTACAGAAGGTACATTATTTTAATTTATTACTACATTATATTAAAACTGAATTATCGTTTCACAATAATAACAACATTTCAGCCATTATCATTCAGCAATTATCGTAGCCATCAATATTTTAGTGATTTTATTATTGTATGCGACATCGATCAAGGGATGTTTCCAAATAGGTACCTACAAATAATTTTCTTTAACCTGGCGTCTGCTAGGTTGGGTCATAATAACCCGTGCTGTTTCTAAATGGGGATATTTAAGAAAATAATAGTGAAGCGTTACCGTGCTTCTCAGTAGCTGCAGTTCCCCGGATCCCTCGTTTATTATGTCAACTTAGACGGTGTGCGCCTGCACAGAAAATAGACGCGGTCAAACAACAAAAAGGTAAATATGACCTAACTATATACATTCGATGATACCATTTCGTACCAATTACGTTTAGTTCATTGTTTGATTATTTCGTTTATTTATTTGTACCGACACTACGTATATTACAATATGTTTTGTTATAAATCTGAAACGGCGTAAATTCCTGAAAAACTTAGGTCTAGGCGTAAATGACGGTACTAGTAGTGATAAACCCTAAGATTTTTATAATTTTTACATTTATATTTCATGTGTATATATCACCGGAAAATAACAAGAATCGTTAGTTGATCAATTCACTAGGTAGTTCATCAACTTTCGGAAAATAACAAACGGCGGTTGAAATGTATTATTTAACGCAACGAATTTACCGTAATTGATCAACTTACGGTGAATATAGATGTCACAAGTAAAATCATTCACGAATGGGCCAATCGTTGCTCAGCGTACTATTTAACGGTACACTATTACCCGTCAACTAATACACTGTTCTCTGATTGGTCGATGGAATTAATAATATGGATTTGGCAAGTGTTTATTCAGAGTTATTACCTACAATCTACCTCCTGAGACCACCTGGGTGAACCGTGAGAAGTTTTTTTACAACAGCTCACCTGTCAGATAAAACTTGAAAGCACCTAACTTGATATTGATGCAGTTTTTGACACCAGGTGGGCTCCCGCCAGAACCTCTGCGGTCACCCCCGAGTGTCGTTTCTCCATACTAGGTCTGCGCTCTACTACGCATGGCCGAGCGTTGAGCTCCTGGCTCCCGCATTTCGGAGTCGGATCTGGGTTCTATGTAACCTAAACAGTCTGATTTCAATCCGACCAATTTTTTACGGCAAGACGCCGTAAATTGATCAATTTACTAAAATACGTACGTTAAATAATACATTTCAACTGCCGTTTGTTATTTTCCGAAAGTTGATCAACTACCTAGTGAATTGATCAACTAACGATTCTTGTTATTTCACATATACATTCTTAAAAATCTCACATTGGTCGTTCTAAAAAGTTACAAATAAGTGCTTTTCTAGAAGTTGAATATTTTGTCATAAATTTTATACTGACTTCTTAAACATAAAAAAAAACCTTGTATAATTTAATTTTCAATTTTTGTCTTCAAACCATTATAATTAATTTAAGAACTATTCTTCAAGCTAAAAGGTACAAGTTCGCGCCGCGACCGCGACGCGAGACCGCGACCGGAGACCAAGACAGGCACTTGACACTATGGAATTGTATGGGCGCCAGTTCGCGCCGCGACCGCGACCTGTCTCGGTCTCCTGTCGCGGTCTCGTGTCGCGGTCTCCGCGCGAACTTGTACCTTAACATGGAAATATAAAAATCAGCTACGGTTTAAATCCTAGAGTAATTATGACCCACCATGCAGTTGTTGTACCTATTTTCTACCATGCTGACGCCGGGTTAAATTCAAATCTTGTTGTAGGAGTAGCCTAACTAAACACACACCTTAAGTTAATTTACTGTTTAACAATTTTTTACGGATAAATAAATTGATCGAATGTAAAAAGCCCGGAATAGTTTATTTTTATCTTTGGGAAAAGAAAAACAACATAACTTACCAACGGCCGCGGCAAGAGAAGGAATGTATGAATTTGTCTACACTAAAGTGAGTTTGTAACGGAATATTAGAACTGACAACTGGAAATGATCAAACGAAACCAGCATCCGGAAGTTGTTTCAGATAAGCTTCCTACACATCTAGTGCGGGAAGATTTGTGTCATGTTATGTCACCCTTGCCTACATACGGTTAGGTAGGTAACAAACTTTTATGTCGGAACGCAAATCGGGATCAGATTTCATTAACGCTATTGGATTCGCACCCATCCTCGTTGAATGAATAAGTGCTCTCAGCAAGCCGAGGCGACCGGGCCGGGTCGCACTCATGTCGAAATTTAATTGAAACGGACGCAATTTGACTCACCCGGACAATTTGACATACGTGGCGAGATGCAGTAATTACCGACATCACGGTCCGCCATCGCCACTGGTCCGGGCTAGTGACGTCTAGTGGTCAACCCGAAATTGTGAGTACCCCACGCAGTGTTAACTCGAGCCCTCTCAACCCGTTCAAAAATAAAAATCTGTTGACGATCATCGCGTAATTGTCGGACACGATGGTGCGCTATCTGCTTTTATATAACATGTTAATTTGGTTTCATTATGAATATTGGAGTTGCTTAAAATATTTATTTGTTTATTTTGGTGTCCACCACAACCCTTTTGATCCAGGAGTTACTTTTTTGAGATAAAAACTTCTGTTTGACGCACTGCCCACAGATTTTTTTCGTAAGCTGTGAATGAAGTTGATTATGAACCTCGGAAGTGAAAGACTCGATTGGGTGAACTCGGGACCGCCGAGTTTACCAGAGCGAGAAAGATACAGTCAGCTGTCAGCTACTGAGCCCGTCCCTCCACGCCTCCTGCCTCGTCAATGCGGGAACCTCTGGGAGATGACTTTTGACTTACATATCTTAACGTCAATTAAACCTAATTTTGACGTTTATGTTGCAAAAATAACACAATCTCAAGTCACAACTGTTAACTATGAAATGGAATATCGTCTTGCGGCGTCCTCACACTACTCGTTTTTATAGGAAGTATACAAGGTCTTAATAGAATACTCCTTTAATAACTTTGACGTAATAAACGTCACGTCTCTTCTGTCTTTGCCTGTGTTCTGCTTATCTACTTCGTCACACTATAGCCATTGTTTTGTTTTGAAGTTTCTCCTAAACGCGTCTTTCCTGCATTCTAATGTATACGGTCATAGAGAGTGTCAGCTCCATCCAACAAAAACCTCGACCTCGACTGTAGTTGAAAGGGCGATAGTGTGGCATAGCATGCAAATACCTAAATACCAAAAACAGGGAACATTCTAGATGAACTTATAAGTACCTACTAGTAAAAATAGTAAAAGGTTTACCGAAGAACAAGTGGATGAACCACATTAGTAAAAGTACACCCAAAATGTGTTTTTTTTCATATTTCATTATCACGCGCAAACTCCGAATATATCTGCTATCAATGGCTTGTGTTTATAATGATATTTTAACCAATAAAGCTTTGCACAATTTGTGAAGCCTTGCAGCGTTTTAATACAGCTGCATAAAAAGAGTATTGAACGAAATAAATCGTATGGTCCTCCAATTTGTTCCGACCTTTGTAGTTAATAGCAGTTATTGTTTTGTCCCACAGTGACAAATAATTATATGCGCGTAATAGTTTTTAGATTTATGCGGGTTTTAAATTTAAGAATAACACTGTGAGGAAATGTGGTATGATCCTAGAAAAAAAAATTCGTAGACATTAGTCATCCACCACTCTTGTTTGGTGGTGGATTACGACTTAGATTTTTTCCTTGTGAAAGAAGTCTTCAAATCTAGGTAGGTATATGCCCGTTGTTTTACTGTATGTCACGTACATACAGCATAAACCACGGACATGTTTTTTACGCACTACATAGATACGCATTGCATCTATGAAAGTTTCAGGTTGCTTCAATAACGTCAACTAAAAATAATTTGCATTTTTCATACCTTGCAGTATTGTAGTCGGTAGGTATGTCTCACAAAGGACTGTTAAATATATTTTTTTTTCAACTAACATTGGTGGCTCTACAAATCACTCATTACACTTTGTTAGTACTTTGTGATCTTGGTAAACTTATGTAAATAGAGACATATTAACCCTTAGCCACCTAACGTGTTTTTGAGTTACACTACCACCTAACGGCGGTCATGGCGACCGCTTATTATTTTCTGTTTTAATTTTTTTTTTTTAATACATAAAATGATATATATGAAAAACGGATCGTAATCTTTATTGTTTTGTTAATATATTGACGTTAAAAAACTTTGAAAAATTATAGAAATACATATAAATAATCAATGTTTATAATTAACTTCAACATTTTAGTACAAAATCTAGGCATTATAAAAATCTGAGATCTGACAAGTAAGTATTTGTAAAACCTAATCAAATCTTCAAATTTTTTGGTAGTTTAATGTATAAACTACTATATAAAACTATTAATGACAAAATCAAATCACTAATTTTATGAAATTGCAATGGGTAAACAGTTACATTTTTTAACGACAGTTTACGCACATCTTTTGCGAACACTCAACGCAAATGGCTTTCTTACATTGAAAACACATGTAATATGTTTTGCGCTTTTTTAGCATCACAAGTTGAGCAACTCTTCCTGATTTCAAACCTTTCGATCAGTTGAGGACATGCTTGACTCTTGTTCCATCTTCAGTACGCGGCGAATACCGCATCAAAGTTCTCCATGCAAACCGGGCTTGTTCATACGTCGTTCCAAATGAGGTTTTACAAGATTTTCAGCCAGTTGCTTCAACCTTTAATGGATACGGATGCAATCAGCAATGTTGGTTCCATCTTCGTCTAGACACTCTGGATCATTATCTTCTATATCTGAGTCAGACTGACACTCTTCTCTGATAAAATTATCCACTGGAATATTTTCGATGTCGCTGCAGTCTTCGTTTGGCAATTCTGGCTCATTTCTTTCATTTTCTGTGTCTGTATAAGAAATTTGTTCTAACCATTCCAAGATGTTTCGGTTTAGTCGTTCATCAGACATAATAAAGCCATAAAAACAAAAAGAATTGATTTTATTAAAAATTACGTAAACACCTAACGGCGGTCACCATGACCGCAAACAAAATATAATTACCTGTAACTCTTGAACACGCAAACGTGTGAAACGATCGAGCGCACACTACGTACTGGGGAACAGGGGGGTAAAGTAGATGAACTTACAGACGCATAGCTCGCAAAGTAACGGAATAATCCAAAAAATAAAAAACGCTGGAGTCACTGTGACCGCCGTTAGGTGGTTAAGGGTTAAATGGGTGAAGCTCAAAATTGTCTAACGCCCGCCATACACGCTACGGTCTGCCGGAGAGGTCTACCTGTGCAGGCATGCCTGCGCAGGTAGACCGGAGTGTGTGTGGGAAGCCTGCGCAGGCGACCGGAGCAAGATCGAAAATAAATTCTGTTCGGTTGGCCTGCGCAGGCATAACTGCACAGGTAGACCTCTCCGGCAGACCGTAGCGTGCATGGCGGGCATAAAGCAAGACTACGTCCTAAATAATATAAAAGATTTGAGTTTTTAATTTGCTTGATCGTGCTAATTTTAAACACTTGTTCTGGAAGTTTTAGTTGGTTTTCAAAAGTGATATACTATTTAATGAAATAAACATTTCAATGAAACAAAAGAGCTACACAGCTAGTTTGAATAATTGAAAAAAAAAACTCTATATACTTAATTTGGTCAACAAGAAAAGTGTCTAACTAATTTTAAATCCAAGGTGTAGCTGATACCCATACCTGCTTATTATGACCAATTTATGTTGCCTGATGTCGCACGGTTATTATAAATATATTGTAATTTAGATTGAACTCGTGTTTATTTTTCTTTGTTTTGCTTTAATTTACTAACTTATCTAAGTATACCTACCTCTATTACCATAGATATTGTTTTAGATATGCATAATATTACTCAAAATTATATTTATCTGTTTAAACGCGTGAAAAATCACCAATCTCCATTTACATTTGATGGTCAAATGCACAAGGATCTTTATAGATTAAGGCTTAATAAACATGGACGGGTGAAATTCCGGAGCACAGCTGCATCTGTCCCAAAAATAAACGCAGTAAACGCCAAATAGATTTTTTTACAGTAGAATGAAAAAACATATATTCCACATGCCGTTCGAGATTCCATGGTATTCTGCAAACGTAATTATTGTATGTTATAGATAAGATGATTGCCTATATGTTTTCATATTTGAAGATCATTTTAATGTCTCTATGCATTTTTTATGAGACTTACTAACTTTGAAATGATTATTTTAACCTATCTAACCTTTAACTACCAAAAATAAACACAGTATAGTCCCTTACTAGGTTTTTAAATTAGGTTTTCAAAACGATTTTTGCATTTATAATGACATGGATCTTTGAATATATAGTGAAAAAAACATAGTAAACATCATTATTAAATATAACAAAACAAAAAAAAGTTAATATTAGATGTAATCGTTGGTACTGGCACTATTTGATGATCAAACTCAGAAATATAATGCTCTGCAATTTTAATTGTTCATTCATAAATGGCAGTAAAGTCAGCAGTGTTGGAGTTACTTCATGTATTTGCTTGAAAAGTTGACGCATTTTCTGCAGCTAAAGGTTTTTTTTGGACGGGAAGTAGCTTACTTAAATGAAAACTTTTTAAATTTATTATCGGAAGAGTCTGTTCCAGAAAAATCTCTGGAATAAAATTCATCAAAACATCAACAAATACAATTAACTACAAAAATCTTAATTGCTGTTTCCAGGTAAGGTAAGATATTACAAAACATTTTAAAAGTTGACTCATACAAACTGGCCTCTGCGAGAGGCATGCAATATGTCTGGCAAAACAATTTGTACTGGTCTGAATTTATACAATGATACAAATATGTATAGTCAACGGATAAAAGTATTTTTCTTGTTCTTTTCATTTCTAGCTTTTAATCGGTTGTGTCGTATTATATATGTCATCTGATTCTTCATATTCTATTAATTTCTGGCTTCTGTTCGGTTGTGCTAAATAAGTGATATATGTTCGGCGAGCAGAACTACGTCAACGTCTTGTGTTTCAGCAGAATGTTGTTTTGGAGTAGGATCAGTATGCAGTTTGAATCCCAGATCTTGCAGTAGCAGGTTTTGCAGTTGACCCATGTGTGGAATGTCAAAGAACGTCACTGACAACCCATACAGAGTCGTCACAATTACTTTCCACTTCAATCAATCTTCAATGCCTTGTTCTACAGGATCGATAAAGTTAATAGTGTTAGTTCTTGCACTCAGACTGAAAAGATAGTTTCTCTGTCTTCTGGGCAACTTTAACGGCCAACACAGCAAACAAAATCTTGCTAATTTGACTCATATTATAACAACATTAATTCGAAGAAAGAAATATACCCCCTCAAGTCTTAATCACACGACACGAATTAAAGAGTTCCGCCGGCGCAGATGTGATTATAAAACTAATATGTATTTATTTTTCTTCATTTCATACATAAATTGGAGAATAATTGATAATATCCAGCAAATCAATTGTTTTCTCTTTTGCGGGCCAAAAGTCGTGAGTGTCGTTTCAAATTTGTCTCAGTAGTGACTCTTTTATCGATCAATTCTCAACAACCTCTCGAAATAAAGTTCGAAACTAACTTTAAATTCCAACGAGGCAATTATTCAAATACGCAAATCAAAGTGGTACCTCCCGACGACGTCAGGGGGCGTCGTTAGAGGCGACCTAAAAATAATTCAAATCGGCCGGTCCCCAATGAAGGATTAGTTTATGCGGTGAGCCCATACCCTTTAAATCTGGTGCAGGGCGGAGAGCAGGACTAATCAGCGCGGATTGTTGCCCTTCCGCCACTCTACGCCCTGAATCAAGTAAATGAGAAAACTTTCTAATTGGAATTTCAAATAGGCCTCCGTTTATCCAGACGAGAAGTGTTCGCGGTCCGACGCCACCACCGCGCGCCGCGCCGTACTGGCTCGCATTATAATACTCCCGGATTAGGAAATTGATACGGCTTTTGTTGAATTAACGTCGCCGTAACTAGCTACAATACGCTCCTAAATACATTCAAAATGTAGAGCAATATTTGTACGGCGCCAGAGCTTGTATTCGCTAATGAACATATTGTGTTGTGACTGTTGGCGTGGCGTCTTAAATTTCTGTAATATAATTAATAAAGCCTCGACTTTGGGTAGTCTCTTTCCTACAACATTTTTGAGTATTGTTGTAGCCTTGAATTCGGGTCTCTTTCCTACGACATTTTAAAGTATTGTTGTTGTTTAACACTTAGTAGTTATCTTTTACGAAAATGTAACATGAGTTTGAAACGTACTGACGTTTCATTTTCATTTAATGTACGAGCCACGAATTTTGTTCAAAGAAAATATTGCGCTTTAATTTTATAAACGAAATATTTTCTCTTATTCTAAGAACAAATATTTGTATATTTTACTATAACTGATTATTCGTATGCCTTGTTGAAACCATTAGTTGCAATAGCTACTCCAATATTATGTCATAGTCAATTTTATTCTAGGTTTTCAACGGGAATATTTTAAATAAAAATTAAGTTACTCTCTGAAATGCAAACAAAATATTATGAGCATCACAAAAATTCTCTCATCACTATCACGAAATAGTACAAAATATTATGAGCATCACAAAAATTCTCTCATCACTATCACGAAATAGTACAAAATATTATGAGCTCAAAGAAAACTCCGTAAAGGTCTCGCCTTGATTTCTATATTCCTGGAAACGATTTTATCGGACGGAACCCGCAAACAGATCTTATTTTATCAAAATTGCCGTCGAATGCAGGTTCCTGTACAAATGGGGTAATCAGGACCTCCTCGAAATCTATTTGTAGATACTTGAAAGTGCTCGAAACTTGGTCGGAGATAAAAGTCGGGGGATGATGACTCAGCAAATGAATGTGCGCGCATGTATTAGAGGGTTCGGTGGCACTCGCGTTACATCAGAGACGTTGTAAAACTTGCCAGGCCGATGGTCGAGTAAGCTCCGAACGAAATTGCCAATCCTCTTTCACAATGGACCGTAAAATGGTTTTCCGTTTTTACCCGTCCGACCGGAGCGCTACTCGTTGATTCACTGGACACGTCGCGTGGCGGCCTATCACTAGTTCCCGGAATTTGTGAAAATATATCTTTATACCTATCCCTGCGCTTGCATGTTATTTTGGCACTTTGTTGAATTTCCAACGCTCGCTTCGTTGAATGCCGGATGAAATCTGCGAGGTTTATGAATACGTCCTGAACATATTGAGTGTTTTCATCATAGCATTTTACTAACGAGTAAGTTTTAGTGACTCTTGAGTAAATTTGATCATTGAATTCTAATTTAAATCAAAAAAGTTTGTAGTTTGACTTCTGAAACATAAAATAAGGAGTAGAAACTGTTGATTTTCAATTAAATTACATGGAACTCGAATAGTGAGATCACAAAAGACGAACATGTTTGACTTCACATTTATGTTCAATCATGTTCCTTTTAGCTGATCCGACATATACTGACATACAGATTGACGTACATTTATTAAAATTTAAAATAACTGATTGTGTAAGTTTTTTCGCAGCATTATCAACATAATATTGTTAAGAAGGTACATTTGATATTATTGGTGGCGGGTAAGTATTGAAATATCTGTGAATACGTGTACAATAATTATCATATAATAATATTTTCTAATAAATAATCTAACTGACGGACTAGTTTTTTTAGTCACCATGGCCATGGTATACACCATAGATATCCGTGGCAGACGCCCACCAAATCGAAAAGAAGTGCGTGCATGTTTTTTTGTAAGCACACAAGGAGTTGTAAGTATCTACTTATTTAATTTGTATGACATTTTATTAACGCTAACGAGCAGCTAGCACTCTTTTTGGTCTGTGCTAGCCAAAGCTGTCTAGGCAATTGAGATAACTTGAGGCTAACTGCACTAGTTTTAAAAAATGCGGAAATAAATTCAGCGTGTTGATAAGCGTGCACACTCAAAAACGCGTATCGGAAAAAATCACTCTGAAGAGATAGTAATTGTTAGCCAACTTCATCATGTCGTTTTTAGGATGTGGACACGTGCCTAATTAAAAACACTCATAACTAATTTTTTTCAAGCACTCCAAAAGAAGGATAATTTGAAAATACTTATCTCAATGAATGTGCGAAAGTTAGTAGTAGTAGAACAATTAGTATCCAAAAAGTTACGAGGTTTTAATTTCAACTAGTGTCCTCAAAATGTTTTTGTAATATTACACCCACAACACAAATAAACATTAACACAATATTGTAACTAATATTTCATTCTTTGAAAACGTATGCAGCAAAGAACTGAGAACATCGGAATAACGTGGTGTGGATAATATACATATCAAATTATGTTGCTTGTAAGTGTATAAAAGAAGAAAACTAGTATGAAATAATAAAACTGGTGAGACGCAGCTCTCTGTCCACAGAGCACAATGTGGGGACGACACAAGTGTATAAGCTAGTCGCGCTACTGCCACTGACAGCTACAGCCAATATCTTTGCCCCAACAGACCAATATCGGCTGTGGTATAAAAATAATAGTACTTTCGAAGAACCACGTAATAACTTCGCATTCTTTTGAGTCTTCTATGTTAAACAAATGGATGAAATTTAGTTGTACATAATTTGTTTGTGCTTCTGATTTGCTTTTGATGTGATATTTTATGCTCTTACTGGCGTATTCTATAACTAAAAATGCAATCAATCTTGTCTCTTTCTTTCAACGTCAGAAATGCCGAAAATTTCTAAATAGATTTGACTTTATTCAAAATTTTACTAGGATTTTGGTTTGGTGGTAATTTTACTAGGAGTTCCCATTTTGGCCACGTGCCATTAGATTATTGAGCACCTATACGTGATACTGACAGTTTCCACGTCACACTGTTTACAAAACTGTCTCGCGGGTCATGCTTAAGGCTCACGTAGTATAGTGAGGTATTAGTAATATTATATGTATACTAGCTGACCCCGCAAACGTTGTTGTTTGTTAAATTATTACATGATGTTATAATTTATATGGCATATATGGCAAACTATTACATGATGACAAAAAAGACGATAGATAATTGATCAGTTATAGAGTGGGATGAAAAATTATTAAATTACTAAAATGGCTATTAAAAAATAGGGTAAACATTTAGGGTTGTATGTATTTTTTAATGCCCCATTATAAAAAAGTAAAAACAAAAAAAATTGTCCGAAACTTAAAAAAAAAAAAAAATGGGGTGAACAACCCTTATCACTTAGGGGTATGAAAAATAGCTAGTAGCCGATTCTCAGACCTACTGAATATGCATATAAAATTTGGTAAAAATCAGTAAAGCCGTTTCGGAGAAGTAAGAAAACTAACACTGTGTAACACAAGAATTTTACATATAAGATTAAATAAATTATTTAATTCTGAGAACTCTTCATTTGCACCGTTCACACATATCTTTGGTTTACACAGACTCTTTTACATGTTTTTGACATTAACACCATGACATTGAATGACTGAATTGCTACTGCAACTGCTAGTTAAAATGTAAATATTTATATCATGCAGTGTTTTCGAGAATAACCTCTAAAAATATGTTTGTACTGTATCATGAAAAATCAGTTGTACATATTGTTTATAAAGAAATCGTGTACTACTACGTGATTAGACAAATTGGTACATTATTAATTATCCTAAACATTTTTGACGTGACAACGTCTTATAATTCGATGAAGCCAGCTGCACGCCCGCGAAACATGACGTCATGTGCCGTTAACGCCGTTACCTCGCCGCCGGCGTTACCTCGCTCTAAGGCGTACCTAGTTGAAGTTGTCACGTTCAACTAACGTCAGTAACCCGACTTTACAGACAACCATTTTTAAAAAACGCGAAATTTTGTAAATTTGGATGGATGGAAGTATGAACGGAACTTTGTTAGTCTTTCACGTAAACTGAACTGAACTGAACGGATCGTGCTGAATTTTGAAACAAAAACGGGAACGATGGGAACGGGAACTACGTGGGTAAAACCGCGGGGTACTGCTACCTATTAGTTATTAATATAAGTGTCTACATTGTATCCGTAGATAACCAGCCAATACGAGTCGCTAGCCTTTTTATAAAATTCATAACACAGATAGCGAATTATTAGTTCCAGTACGAGCACAGAGTACAGCCTCCGTTATTCTTTCACAGCATTTATTGCAATCAAAATAACTCAAAAAGAAGCACCGAAAAAACTGCACGTAAAATGTCTAATTTTATTAGACTGTTTCGTTAATTATAAACGATTTATATCTTCATGGTTAATAGTTTACGAACTTGATATATGCTGGCGGAATGTCGGCAGCCACAACACACACACACACACCTATAAATAAAAAGCAGGTCTAGCTGCAAATGTAAATGAACAAACAAATAAATATATTTTTATTGTATTTTGTCTCTCGAAATAGACCAAACCGTATCGAATACCATACCACCTTACGTTATTTTTATTGAACTGCAGCTCGAAAAAGTTACTTTATTCCATGGTTGATGTTAAAGAGGCTTAACGCAACAAACAACAACTTAATAAAAACATCTAAACTGTGAAATATGTTGCCGGTGTTATTACCGGTGTTATACGGGTATTCCGAAATTAATTTGATCTAAGTCTAGACTGAATCTTTTTTGTTTCTAGCTAAATGTGCTCTACCGTGGGCCGTATCATCGCTTAACATAAGGCACAATGGAGCTCAAGTGCAAACCTAATATCGTCAACAACTAAATAAAAATATCGCTCTAAACTACATAAGGTATGGCGATCAAGTGTCTAGGACCATGTGGGTACATTTATATTCGGTAAAGGGTGTTTCAACGCAATCAAACTAATACATAAAATGAAGTGACATGTTATCTAAGATTGTCGACAGCTATAAATACATTTCAGGGCAAAGTTAGGTGATCGTATAGCTGTTTACGTGTATAATATGGCCGGCGTGGGGGAAAAGATCGCGTATCGTAACGGAAACATTTCTGAAGTATCCCTGAACATTTGGGCGGGGATATTCGGGTCACGTGCCGGTAACAACGGGAACGAGCCGAGCGCCCAGAGGTTTGTTGTGATATCGCCCGTTTTTTCACAATACCTGCCCGCTGCCCGCTACAGATTCAAGTAATGTTAGCTTCACCAGAGATAGCTTGCTATCTTGCCTCAGCCGTGTCACAGTTTTACTTCACTACGCAAAAGTATGATTTTTCTACTCTATAAACGAAGCATTTGTAGTTCGTATAATTTTCTGTTTTTACTCGCGACGGAACGGAGAATGTATTTGCGTTTGGGTGAGAGGATGTTTACTAAAACTTTAAGTAATTTCTCATTGATAACGTTCGGTTAGTAGTAGGGGCTATCCGAGGTTAACGGACATAAGTCTTATTATAAAAGACGATGATATTTTCGGACAAATAATGTTTAATTGAAATTGTTTTTCATCAAATTCTTTATAATGTTCTATCTCGTGCTTTATTAAAATTGAAACAAATCATTACTTTGTTACTAATTATTAACTCCACTCCGTTCTAAGTTGTGTAATTACTTTTTTGCTCTATTTAATTTCAATAAACTGCTAAGGCTTTTAGCAGGTTCGTTAATGCTATTAGCTTTAGTTGAAGATTATAAGACATCACGGGGATTTAAATGTATGGTCTATATATAACACAATACACTCTATAATATGTGCATTATGCATATAATTGTAGTTTTTACAAGCTGTGCTCAATTGCAGATTGACGGGGAAAACCATTATTAAAAGTGGCCTGTTTGTAAATACTACGTTTATAAAATTTATTGATTAAAGCAACTTTGCACCGATTATGTTGAGAAATATCATGTCGCAACGATCACTTCCTTGTCCAGTATAAGCCAGATAATAAATTTCTAACTTTTCATCCAGGAGCCTAAAAAACAAGTGAAAATAAAGAAATTTGATAAAACAAAAATAAAAATACTTACAATCTTACTGATTGATCAGTTTTCTCGTGCAATGCATCATAACTTGACCACTATTTTTGCAGAACTGTGTTCTGACAAGTAACTTTTACACTGAACACACAAAAAATCGGGTCAAAATGAAAGGTGAACCAGCAACCAGCTTATAGAGTTTCATATTTATTTAAGGCTTACACTTTCCTTGTTTTGTCAATGGTCTAAAAATATTTTTCAAACGAAAACATTTGCGTTTTCCCCTGAATGGAAAATGGTAAAAAGTACCTAAATGAAAATAAACAGCTTACAAGAGTAACCAAAACATAGGTGGTAGAATAACAAAAAGATTTCAAATATTTAGAATATGAAAATTAAAAGAGGTACGTAATTAATTTTAATTTTCATCAATTAATTTTATGGTCGGATGGCGATTCATGATGTATTAGCCAAAGACTTGATCTAAGAGATTAGTTGCTCACTTCATCTCCGTGGGGAATCATCTCATATCGGTAGACAGAAAAAAACTACATTTGAACAGACCGACTTAATCTATTTTTCGCTTTTGGGTGTCTATTAGTGGATTTGAAGTCAGTTTTTTTAACCTATTTTTTTTACCATTTAGTGTCTGTAATAAATAGGTTGTTCTGTTAACTACAGGGCATTTTTTCTAGATAACATCAGGTATATGCCAGATGTTTTGTTATTAGGCTACTTTTTATGATATGAAAATAACGGGAAAGGCGCAGGTAAAACCGTGGGCGCTGCTAATAATAATACATAATCAACCTAAATTAAATTTTCTTAAAACGACCACACATTAACCCTTTTATCAGAGGAAGTTACATAGAAGTGGGTATTCAAATAAGGGAATTCAAATCGGCTATTACTTTTTATTAGTAATGTTTTATTAATTTTAAAAATAAAAAAGTATATCTTATATATAAAATTCTCGTGTCACAGTGTTTGTTTCCTTACTCCTCCGAAACGGCTTTACTGATTTTAACCAAATTTTATATGCATATTCAGTAGGTCTGAGAATCGGCTACTAGTATGTTTATAAATAGATAATAATCAATTTCACTTTTCTGTACAATCCAAATATTTTTCCAGTTTCGGAGCTGTTCCGGAATTCCGACATTGGGTATTTAGAATCGTGACTCAGTTCCGGAATTGATAAAAAATAAATACATACCCTAGTTACATGCCCTACTCAGAACAAAAAAACATAGGTGTTGACATAGCACTTACTTCTGAGAAAAGGTTGAACACATAATTAATTAACTTACAGACGAAAACATTAGAGATGTTTTTTGAAGTGAAAACTTCTTGTAGCGCACGCACACAGAATTTTCATGGGCTGTGAATGTAAATGAAATGAAAGAAATATAAAAATGAACTCAGTAACGTCTGGATCAGGGATGATCGATATTAATCGATGGTGATGGATCTCGAATTTATATTGCACATAAAAGTAGTACTGGGTAGTGGTTCTAGGCGCAATCCGAACGGTGGAAAATCCTTGCCTTTGTCATGTCATTCTGTGTGTGTTTGTTTTGGAGGGCTTAGAATCGCTACGCTCTGGTTTAATTTAATTTCTACAATAAAGTAGACCTAACTTAAATAATTTCAACGATAAAAAATAAAACATACCCACGCCTTTATTATAGTATAGAGTAACAATAAGAGAAAGATATGTAAGCAACATGACTGCCACATAACAACACAGTGATACGCAGCTATTGGTACATGCAGAGTCCAAATTATTACCTAGCACTGCACTGCGCTCGTCACCCAGAGATATATGTAAGATGTTTTATCTCTATGCCCGGTAATGTTACTGGAAACATTGCCCTACAAACCGGAACATAGTTATGTTTGCACATTACTGCTTGGCGGTAGAATAACTGGCAAAGATAAGGTACTTCCCCAGACAGACTTTGCAAAAAGTCTTGGAACGACAAAAAAGTGATTATTCATTTCAAGAGAAATAATTTTAATTTAAAAAATCCGACTGAAAAAAAAAACAGCTTAAAACATTATATAATACAATATACTATCTAAAGACACTTGAGTGATTGAGACCAATCTAACGATACCTTAATTGTCATCCAGCCGTTTGGCAAAAACCATGACCCTTCTTTCAGTCGGTTAGTTAAGAGAATATTGTGTACGATTTCGATTACTCGATCGTATTTCGTACCATAGCCAAAAAGTCGTAGAAATACGATTTAAATCATACGGTTGGCAATTATTCAGTCCAATTTTTTGGAGATAGGGAATTGAGGCAATTTATGAAACGTTGAGGGTCCAACCCACCACTTCTACGTAACTTCCTCTGATAAAAGGCTTCGTCTGTAGTCCCTGTTATTAAACGCCGTTTATAAACAAACTGCATACGAACTATAATAATTACATTGTCCGGAAAAACAAAGATTTTCATAAAATGAAAACTACTAGGTCAAACTGTAGATACAACATTTCTATAGGACCAAATGGCACCAAGCCGAACCGATAACCTCGTCCTGTTTACCTAAGAACTAAAACATTTGTAAAATAAAGGTAAACGAAAAAGTTCACCTTAGTAAAAACAAATATGTTGAAATTCACGCCCGTACATTGAAACTCTTATGCATTTATAATATTAATTCGGCTTGAGAATTGCCATACTAACCCCGCTGTGAATACCTTGATTATTGCTACCTCAAAGTAGCGAAACTCATGGACTACAGGCCCGTGAACAAAATGTATGGGTCAAATGAACCACCAGGAGACCTATGTAGGATAATAGAAGGTGTTTGGAATAGAATGACGTAACAACATATTTTAGCTAACTTGCAGAAAAAGGTACTTAATGGTAATTATTAAACTTAGATGTGGCCTCACTTTGCAGTGTATTCTTTCTGTTTCGATAGGGCGTTGCCGAGAACCGCACGCGCGGTCGTGTTATCATTCTGCTTTAAAATGCACGCTGCGAATTGATTTGTTTTTGCAACCCTCGATCATTTTTCCTTGTCACGTGATGTTTGTACGGCGCTGCGGAATAATAGAATTAGAAGAGGTATTATTCATTTGACCCATACATTTTGTTCAAGGGCTGTAGTCTATCAGTGTCTTCACTCGCGCCAAGGTCTTTGAGCCACCGTCAGCGCGACCAACAACACGTTAGCTGCAGACCGCGGCAGCAATGTACCTACTATTACTAGCTATACCTCAGGGATCAGGGTTTGATTAGTCGAAGCTACATAAACCGAAAGTCAAAAAAAGAAATAAAAAAAGGTTCAGGCTTCAATTTAACAAAAACACAAAGGTAGTATTTCTGTTATTAAGACTGAATCCAAACATTTTTTTAAGTCTCATCTATTAAAACTATATTAAAAAAATATTAAAATACAAAAACTATATATTTCTCACAAAAAAAACTCGATAAACTTGTAGATAGTAATTATATACTGATTTGCCAATTCCAAAAACTGTGATATTTTACGACGAAATAGATAAATAAGTATTTGCATCCGCGTCACATGATGAGGTATCAATTGACGGTCGCAGATCTTCTAAACTTCCTTAGAGGAAGATGGAATTTTTCATGGGTAGTTTTAATTCTACTGTTATTTATATGGCATGTTCAGCGCATGAATTGCGCTCAACCCTGGTATTTTTTACTGGAGGCGGAGTAGCTCATATGAGAAATATTAAGGCTTAGCGATCGCCAACAGCTGACGCGAGGCGCGCGTGGCTCGGGATGGAAAATGTCGAGCGACCTTTGTCACCTTCAAAACGCCAACTTTATCGAATATAAAAGTTACTAGCTGCAATCTACGGATATATCCGCTTGTTTACCCAGTAATCTTTTTGTTACATACATGTCACCATAAAATTATAAATCCGTCAGATTATAATCTAAAGCGTGAGATTATAATCCTACGGTAGGTGAGGTTACTGTAATATAAAATCTGATTCCTGATTTATTAAATCTGACAGTATACACAATTTTACGCGTCAACATAAACGAAAAGATGTGCCCTTAGCACCTTGAAATTAGCAATGAACTGCGTATCTATGTGTATCGTAAGTAGTTTACACACAACTAATCTACTTGAGCGATTCTAGGGGTAGAATCGCTAGCGGCGCGATATGCTGTGGTTCTACATATTTTGGTTGTTGACAACGAATAGTGAAAGGTAAAAACGTCCGGCGTTCTCCGCTTCCTGCAAACAACTAAAACGGAAAGAGTGACATCACTCTTCCCAACGATGACAAATTCCGTGCGCCCTGAAGTTTGGCAATGCATATCTGTGTATTGATATCGTTGATTTTACGATACAAACATAATCTGTGCGATTGTATGAAACCGGTGCCATCGCTTCTCTGGCTTCCTCGAATGGGGTTGCGGATTTGGTTCTGGCTACCAAATCCGCAACCCCATGCGAGGGAGCCGAGGACTGTTTGCCTAGCTTTGGCGATTCTGTTCGAATCCCTTTTGTGGCTGAAGCACTGAGCTTTTGGTCTGCATTATACCCCGTCAATGACCTTTCCGCTAAGCCGGATGTTCAAAGACACTGGAATAATTTGCTGGGATCTTGACGTAGTTGTCTATGTGATCGTATGTGTCTGTAACCTAAACATGTAGGTAGTTATTACATAATTTTGGAAAACAAGTACCTAGTTTGTGAAATGTGGCATGTGAAAATAACCCCCAAAGTAATTTTTACTATACTATTACTACTATTAAAGGCAATTCAATTATAAGACATTATTGCTAAACTTTTGCTGCGTGTAAAAAAAGGCCACAACAATCTAACTTTACAGACAGAGATGAGAAAAGCTGACGTGTGATCCATGTACACAAAAACTTAGTTTCCATTGTTTTAGTGAAACACTAGTCCTCTCCTCGAACGGGCGTAACAACAGCGGACTAAGAGCGAGCCCTTATCAAACCCTTGCTTATCCAGCTCGACGAAAGTTTGACAACTCCGTAGTCACAAGTGCAGGCTTTACGAGCTCACGAATCATTAACTCATTGTTTCCCAGAAACTCAAAATACCTCGTTCACGTCGTATTGTTCCCCAAAATTATGATCACTCCCTCGGTTATCCTTAGCCATTAGTTACATTATGTCCTCGAGTATTAGCTTAGAGACAAGGGCGTTACCTTATACGATTTAGTTTGAGAATATTTCACGTAACGTAGGGTAAAAAACTAATGGCTCTCGTGATAATGTATTTTCGTTATTGAGATCATTATATTTATGATTCGATATCACGTAAAAGTGCTATCATTATTACCAACATCAATTCAATTTCTAGGGTACTTTGTCTAATTTGGCAGTTGGAAGTATTGAAGGCTCAGAATGAGGAATACAAATTGAAGGGATATAATGTGAAGTAAATAATTTGACTTCTTCCTGGTTGTCAATTTCTGACCGTACGTCATCCCAAAAGTTGTATAATAACACTGCATTGTTCTCTGTAAATACAGTTAGAACCTAAAATTAGACTTTTTTATTAAGAAATACAACTTTAAAAAGTTACGTAGGTACTCTCTCATGAAATTTTATTTAATATGGTATTTTGTTGTATCCCTTTTTCATTATTTATATTTCGAGTATTAACCCTGCAGCGGTCGCGCGGATTACATATGTAATCCAGTCATATGAAACAGCTAATATCTTTCAAAACGAAAGACCCTTAGTTTTTGTATTTCCTGGTACTTTAACTGGATAACTGACAAATGCGACCAGTGCTGCAAAATCGCCGATCGCGACCCGACCCGTCGTCATCCCACTGCAGGTCTGATAAGTTGGTATCGGATTATTTTACTACACTAATCAGTGTCGAAAAATGTGTCACTCATGTGTCAAACATGTCAATTAAAATATGTCAAAAATTTAAATCTTTGCTATTGTAGGAATACAACGGGTAATTAGGAATTTGTATCGCCAAAATAATGATGCTGTTTTTCGCAAACTATTACAGAGGCTACGTTTTAATTTTTTTTTGTAAGATTTTTAAGGCAAATAAAAACAATTTGACCACGGTTGGCTTTTTATTTTAATTTTAAATTTAAATTTAAAATTTTAATTCACTAGTACATAGGTACATACATATGTAATCCACGCGACCACTTACGCAAATTTTTGAGACGCGGCTACTGTAGGGTTAACCGGATTTCAAAGACGTAGTAGGTACATATACTGTGACATATATGAGCAAAGTTATGTTAATAATAATAATGTTAATCTTTGTTTCACTTTCTGAGTTGTTAGCTTACATAAAAAAATATATTATTTTCATAAAAAGGCACGGTTACGCGTAAAATTTAACAACTTACACAATGTGCAAGTCGCATGTTAAGCAAGATTTCGGGTAATTTTGAACTAATCAACTGTTTAAAATGAATAGATGACAAGATAATTTAAGGTCGATTATTTAGTCATCTCCCCAAAGGTGACAAGTTGTTCAAAACCGACCCAGTTTAATTACATTACAGAATGCAATAAAAAGCTCGTTAAACCGCAGCACGAAAATCCTCGATAATAAAAATTCGCTTTGAGTAATGAAACTGAGGGTAGGTCAGGATGACTCGCCTAATCATTTTATTTAAATTTAAGTTTACTGTGCCGGTTGAAATGATCAATTTTCAGAGGAAAAACAAAGAAAATAATTAAATTTTTAGCAAATACTAAACTAAAAGTAAAAAATAAATGCACTTAGCACAAAGATATATTATGCGTGTTTTGATTTAGTTACATAGAAAGGAATTAATAAGTATTTTTTAATTTTGAAGTCGGTTCCAAGTAAATCAATAACTGGGTAACAGTATTTTTAATCTTTCTTACAACAACCGATATAACTAGGATACTTTTCGAATGAGAAGAAATCAATTAGGTATTGAGTAGGTCACACGCCTTAAAAGCATACGAAACTTAAACTCAGTATCAAATTGATGCATCAGCAATAGTGATTATTCTATGTAAAACTACAATCTTATTTGGGTACTATTTTTAACACCTGATTTACCTAATAGGTATTGTGTCCGTATATCGTACTTTCCGATTGTAGCTCCCGAACGGATGAACCGCATTTTATTTGTTTTGAAAGGAAGAAGAACCTCTTCCTTCTTTCGGTTCGGTTAAAATCCGCATGTCTTTGTCTAAATTCTACGCTTATAGTAAATTTTATTTTTTTAAGTTTGTAATATATTTAACAGTTATATATTCGGGTAGGTGGCGCAGTGGTCGCAGTGCCGGACATTGGTAATCCTCAGTGCATCCATCATTCGGTAATCCAGGCTCTAGCTCAGCACCGCTCAAAACGGCTATAAAGGGGCTTTAAACGATTACATGCGTAAGGCTCCTTATTCGGCACTGCTTGGAATTCATTACAATTTTAATTATTACTATTTGCTCGCGTAGGAAACGGCGAAAGTTCAGGCGCTTTAGAAATGTCGCTTTAAAGTGATCATTTAATGGTGATCAGTTAAAACTAGCTCAGAAGTTAGTTAGAAGTTGCTTTATTTTGACAGACTTCATTGGTTCGTTCCAATTAGCATGACCGTTATGAGATCAAAAAACACTATAAGCATAGGGTAAAAGCCGAATAGTTGCCCTACTTTTAATAAAGCTGCGTTATAAAAAAATGCACTTATTCAGAATAATTCGACGTGTATATCGAAACATAGGTCTTTGATCTTTCATAGTAATAGCCCATTTTTGTAAATATAATTAATATTCGTTTCGAGTTATTCCTGTTTTACTCAACCTCTCAAAAAAAGGATAGTTGCCTACATTAGCGGATAGTAGTCTAACGTTAAAAATGCTTTGAGGGATATTTGCCTCTCTGTATTTTTTCAGATAAGTTTCAAGTAATCAGATTTTATTTTAATAATTGATTTGGTTCTGGCACATCGCCGGCCGCTACCGCGGCACGCTCGCTTCGCTCGATCGGCTCGTGCATTGTTGGTCACAGTTCTAACCTAACCTAAACCTTTTGATTTCAACTGCGTTCCGAACTTATTGAAGTGAAAACTTCTTTAGGCGCGCTATGGACAGAATTTTCGTGGGCTGTGAAATAGATTCATGATCACGTGATCATCACGCTCGGATATGATAAGAAATTTCGGGTAAACCCGGGATGCTAGAGCGAGAAAGATAATGTGGTCAACAAACGTGCCAGACCGAGAAAGATAATTGTTAGAGGAGGACATGGGACAATAGATACTCTCTCTCTCTCGCTGCTCGCTACCGGCTACCAGTGTTGACACCTTAGCGACTTTGTCGCTGAAACTGGCGAATTTTTAAAACCTTTTAGCGGATTTAGACGACGTGTTACCGACAAAGGGGAATATACTAGTGTAGTGTAGAAGGTTGGAGAAGGAAAAACACAAGGTCATTGGGAGTCAGATCATATTTATAAGGAAATTAACTCATTCTCTCAAACATAAACAACATGGAAGTCTACCATAAACTCTACTTCCAATTTCTATACATACAGATAAATATACGCACATTATAGCAGGAACTTTCCCAATTATATTATTAACATTTTATTCAATCATTTGTATTTTCGTTTGAATGTTACATGATAATAATGTTAATTATTGCCTTAAGTTATTCCTTTTCCCTTTTTTCCTTTTAATTTAAATTGCTTAACATTGTAGGTACTTAGACCAGTGCCATTGTATATTCTTACTAGCAGCTATATTTCCGGGATAAAAATAGCTTATGTATTCTTCCAGACTGTTATTCCCTTAATAATTCAATCAAAACCGGCGACTTTGTTTCATAACTATTTGGCGACAAGCTCAAAATCATAGTGGCAACACTGACGGCTACCAACTCCAAAAGACTTTTCTTTGGGCGGGAAAACACGACGGGTGCTTTAAAATTTTCACAATCAAATTAATTAGTTTTGCTGTGTAAATATTTCGTTTCTTTCGTGTAAATATTTAGTTTTGTATAAAATATAGTCAATAATATTTTTTACTGGTAAGTCATTTATTTCATTTGAACACATTCAATTTTATACAACACAAAGTCGACACAGAAAAAAACAATAATACCAAAGCACGTAACAAGACAAATCATGTTACTGGTCAAATAAAAACTCCCCCACGCGCCGAGTGTCGCTCAAAGGTCCCCATAATACTGACCGCATTGCCCCGCTGAATCGCCATGGAAATCCGCTGAACCAGATACCAGCCTGCCCGGGAATCGCGCCCTCTTTCACGCAAACGCCGTCCGAGGTCCAGCATAAACTTTCGAGCCTCTGCACACCACGGCCCTGCAGTCTCAACGGCAAACGGGACGAAATCATACGCCGACCCCAAACACGAGTATTTGAGGTGCTTGGCTCTGGCAGCCGCCTCCGCTCCTGCGCCGGCACTTTGCTCGGTAGCGGCGAGATGGCAGGATGCAAACGTGCTTACACACGTTGCATCCCACACGAGACAGCGTCCCCTCTGCCATGGGATCAAAGTAAGGCCATCAGGTCGCTTGCCATCCGAGCGCGATAGTCCAGCGGGTTCCAAAATGCTGGGTATCTCTGCCGACACAAGAGCCCGCCTCAGGATGTCGTTGATAGCATGATGTCTCGGTCTGCGACCCATGCATCGAGTGCAGCTGAGGCCATGGTGACCGTTACCCTCGACTTTGGCCCCGCAGACACAGCTGTGAGATTCACAGACGATACAACCGAGCCGCAGAGCCACCGCAACTCTCAACGAATCGTCATCCATTAAGGTGCCCAAGTGTGGAGAGGGTAAAGCATGTAACCATGCCCCCGATTCAGGCCTCGCTACAGCATTTAAACGGGCCAAATCTGCCCCTGAGGCATCCGCTTTCAGCTGCAACAATAGTCCCTCGCAAACCGAGTCGCTCCAAGCCCTCTGAACCATTGGCTTATCCGGCGGGCCGACACCTGGACACAGAGATGACCAAAACTGAAACGCCTCCTCGGCATACGGAATGCGAATCAAGCTACCATTATGAAATAAGATGCTAGTAACAAGCTTCGCAACTCCGTGCGACGAGGCGACGAAAGCCACAGGACCGGTCTCCAGTAGTCGACGAACCCCCAAACCCCCGAACCGAACAGGCAAACTGGCCTGACACCATTGCTGGTCATCGAGCTGTACGTTAAGTATGTCCTCCAGAAGACTTCTCAACGCACCGTCGAAGCGCGACACCCCCTCAGGGCACCTCCAACATGGGGTTGCTCTGACAAGATAAGTCATCTTGGGCATCGCCAAACAACTCTTTAGAAGTACAGTCGCGACATGTGCAGGAAGATGTTTCAAATGGGTGGCTAGTGACATCATCACCCGGGTTCTATCCTCCAAACAGTCAGCCACACCCTCCGGAAAAATGGGAGCACCCAAGAGACTGAAGGAACTCAGATCCATTATCCTAAGTCCCGGTATGACAGCGGCAAACCTTTTGCTGGATTCCTCCACCGTTCTGCTGCAAGAGAAGAACTCGCACTTAGCAGAATTAATTTCCAAACCCAGCTGTTTAAGTGCCGGGAAAAGGATCTTCACATCCCTCTCAACGGCATCTGGACTTCCTCCGATAGTACCGTCGTCCAAATACCAAATATTAAGAGGAGCCTGGAGCGAGGTAATTGTCTTGTGGATCGCCACACTGAAAACCAAAGGACCGAGAGGATCCCCTTGCTGTGCCCCTGCCTGAGAGATTATGCAACTATTGTTAAAAAATAAGTTGCTTGGATCCGAATAGCATTGGTGTAGGAATGGATAAATGACAGGAGCCAAAGATTTTATCTCTGACAAAAAAACGGACCGGTCTACACTATTGAACGCATTTTTAATATCAAGCTTAAGAATAACGTCAGTGCAACCCTCACGCATAGCAAAACTACGGGTCGCGTGAATAGCAGCCTCACAGCCAAGTCGAGTACCAAAACCCAACTGATGGGGCTGTAAGTACTCTGCCATTGAGTCCCTAACAGCTCGACAACAGAGTTTGGCCACGAGTCGACGAAACGTATTGCCAACCGCTATGGGTCTAATACCCCCGTCCTTCTTCCGAAGAGCGCACAGAGTGCCCCCATACAAATAGGGACAAATTTCCTTGTTAAGGCGTCCCTTCAGTAGAAAATTGCAGAGTCTGGTTAGGGACTCCAACAGCCTTGGCCCGTTATCGCCGGCCGAAGGCGAAACCAATTCCTGCAGATGCTCTGGGCGTAGCCCATCTAACCCCGATGCCGAACCCCTTCCAAAAGATTGAAGGGCTATCAACACCCTCTCAGAATCCACGCTTAGCCCAGGAAACGCTGGATCAGGAGCGGGGGGAATGTTAGGTGGTCCCGGAGAAATGGGATGCTTCTCTCTCAAAGTGGTATACGTATCCTGAGTGAAAGGTGCAAAGGAGCAGTCTGAAGTAAGCAAACGCGCTGCGCCCTTTATATCACCGTCGTAGACTTTGTTCGTTACCGCCCTATACAATGATGGCGGTTTCGAGGGTATATCCTCAACTGAGAAATCAGCTAAGACATTTTCAATGTTAGCTTTAACCTTTGCCGTAAGAGATACTTTTTTGTCACTTAGATCCGGCAACCGCAAGGCTGTGAACGCAAACGACAGCAAAGACAGCCAGTCCTCCACGCCATTTGATTCCAGACAACTGTCAATCAAAGTCGCCAATTTTCCAGCCGCAAGACATCTCGCACCCTTTGGCACGTGTTTGAGAACCCGCGTCTTATGCTTGAGGGAAGCCAAATCTCCCAGCTTTAAACCCGTTGAAGTTCCGGTGCTTGAGGGCGCCACCTGAGCACATGAAGGAGTGGATGGCAGAGAAGCTGCAATGGGGCCCAATGAGGGATCCTGGGAAGAGCTCCCCTTGTGCATCCGGCCAATGTGGACGCGGAGCCCGTGCGGCACGCTGTATAGCTTGCCTGAGTCGGGACAATAAGGACATGGCGCGCGTGGGAGACTAGTCATAATTGAACGAGTCACACAAAAATCTTAAATATTACAATTAAAACAGTAACAAGTTCTAGAACAGACTGTTATTCAAATTACTGTTATTAATGAAAAGCAAATCAATAACTATGCACTTCGCTTAGCACATACGATGTATATATATACAACACAAAAACCGAACAAATACGATATCACAAAACTTAGAATAGATATTAACGGGACTTATTTTATAACAATACAAATGATCACTAAAGTACCATAATATCAAAAATCAAAAATTCAACAAGAACAACATAACATATTGATTACTGCAGAAATATATGGCAATTACAGAATGTCACATAAATAAATTGAAAAAGTAAAAATTACAAAACTAGAATGCACACTACCGCGATTTAATAGTTATTATAATAATTGTGTTAAATATTTAAACTAAACAAAACAGCACAATCATGGATTTCAAGACAAAGTACTGAAAGACTAGAGTAACGTTTTTTCAGTTGAGGTCCTCCTTGCTTTCCGCTGCTGGGTAAATACAATTAATAATGATTTGTGTCACCCTCCGCTCGGACAGGCTGCTCCCTCTATCGTCACTGCAAGAAAACTTCTGAACTGTGTGCTTCCGAACGAGTAAAATGTCGACATCAGGAATCGAAGTATTGTAAAAGTTGACTTAGTGCGGCACCCAAATCAAAGATGGCGCCACGCGTAAAATTACAACGGAGAAACAGGAAATTTTCCGTATTTTCTCTTTTCACTGCAGGCCTTTGACAAGTTAAGCACTGTTAGGCACACGACACTTCTGGTTACGATCACGTCACGAAAATATACTTTTCCAAGCGATCCCTCAACAAGACTGCTTTCAAACTGATAGCGGTTAGTGATGACAATAATTTTATTTTCTTTCTTCGTGCACTTTTCTTCTAACGATAACTGATATATGTTCTGACTAACTGAGACCGCCTTTTTCGAAACTTTTCCAGAGTAATAAGAAAAACGTTGGAAAAACAAATAAAAACAAAAATAATTCTCGGAGGATAATTGTTTGTTGGCGGCCTCCTACCCGCATCTTGCAGCCAGAACTTAAAGTAAATATTTATTAAAATTTTATTTATATACAAAGTAGGTAGCTGTTACCTGCGACTTAGTCCGCGCGAAATAAATACTAAGGTTACTCAGGCAGTACTTATTTGTATACCCAGATTGTATAGACATTTTTATGGTTAGTAAAAAAAGTGTCCATGTTCAAAAATTTGTTGGCCGGGGCCGGCTTTTTAAAAGTTACTCCAACTCTGTATGCATTCACACGGTGCACCCCTATGATGCCCCTAACATTGTCCGCAAAAAGGTTGGTGAGTGTAATAGGATTTTTGTTACTGACTTTCTCCTGTTCCGTCGATTCCACACACACTACACAGTCTCCACTACGATTTTCTGGGAATAGTCTCTTTCTCTTATAAAAGGGTTTTCTAAATAGTTTGTAAGAAACATTTTCACTTGGATTTGGCTTCAATAGTTTTCTTTTTCTGGTCTGTTCGACGGGGTCACCCCCGTCGCTAGCGACGCTCATATTTATTTATATTATTGACTATATTTTATACAAAACTAAATATTTACACGAAAGAAACGAAATATTTAATCGGTTCAACTAATACGATCCATAATATTTTATTATAATACGACATACCTACCTAATACAAAAATCAGCTAATGAAGTTTTCACTTCTGCCGTGTGGTCTTACACTTTTTTTTTTTTTTACAAATGTGTATGTAGATTTCTTTTGCGATTTGGTACATTTAATACGTCAACTTTTGGTCTACAGTTTTTAAAAATTTATGTTTTTTTTTATTTTACAAAATAAATAAAAAATGTATTTGCACGGTCTAAAAGCATCGAACTATCCGTAACAATTCGTAACAAGAGTGCGTACGCTCTTTAACGCGCAAAAAAATATGTGCCGAAGTGAATAAACACTAAACAGTACAAAAAAGGGCAACAAACACTAATTTTTTTTGGGGTTTCTATTGAGTTTTAACGAATGTTGTAGAACAAAAGTTGTTTGTTTAAATATACAGAACATGCCCTTAAACGCATGCAGGCTGATTACCAGTAACCCTGTATATTTTTTATTTTTATCATTATCTTATTTTAGAAGTTATTCACACTGTATAGTTCACATTTTACCACCTTGGAAGTGTCTCTCGCGCAAATTTTTAGGTGTAGAAAAAAATGATCTTATAAACCTTAACATCATTTTTGAAGACCTATCCATGGAATGTTCCGGAATGATAAATATTTTGTAAATTTTACTTTATTTTCTAATTTACCCACAGGCTCAATTTAGCGTTCTCCAGGGAATCTAGGGACAAAGGACCCTGGATTTGGATTTGGGTTCTTTTTTTTTTAACACAACTTAACAAAAACACTTTAATTTTATTTTTAATTTGTGGATGACTTATGATATTACAGAAAATCATGTAGGTACTTGGTTTACATGAACCATAAGCAATTTAAGCTTCTTAAATAATATACTCATAAGTTATAGAAAATGTGATTTTGTGCTTAAAATCCAGTGGGGGTAGCAAAATTTACCCATTTCTGAAGAACATATATTACACCTACCTTATGTCACCAAAAAAGCAAACAGAGAACATTTATAATAACTCTGACAGCGACAGATATAACTATGTAGCAGTTGAGCTAGTAAAACAAAAGTATTGATGTATCCACAGAAAAAATGCAGTTATCATTTTGGGTGTAACATCCAATAATTAAGTTGGTTAATTACCGGGCCTACTGACCCAAGATTTTTCTAAAAAATGAGTGCCTGTCAAACTAAAAAGATAAGGTAAAGTTGAAATTTCAAAACATTGGCACGTTACTGCTTGTTTCTACGATAACTAATAACAGAGGAATATTTCTCAAGAAGCACTCTATCAGATAATAGATAATACATACTTCACTATAAATTCGTTACAGAATTTATCGACGGTGTTACTATGAATACTTTACAAATACTTCATAGCTCTGTTTTACGGATTTTCATTTTGAACATGGCTTACAATCACTCGAATCGTTCATCAGTTGATAAATGAACGGGAGTCAATTTTGCCGACATGAATTTGTTATTGAACATTCTCGACGAACGTTTCCCGGGATTTTCGCTTCTATTAAATCATAAATTAATATTCAAATTAACATTGAGTAACTTCCGAGCTTTAATTCACGGCTAATTGAAAGTGTTGCTTTTAGTGACGTTTTCACAATTCGGGGGTTGGCTAATTGCGATTCTGAATAGGGCGCTGAGTAGAGGAGGTGAACTGGTTCTGTTATGATGTCCGCTGTACCCTGGTCACGTAGCAGCGGCTCCCGGGGGCTGCCTCGCCTCATCTACTTGTTTTTGACATTTCATAGCTGTAATTCCAGTGATGATACCATTTGTGAATCCAGTAGTTGTCTATCAATCACGTGAAATAAGTAGGTCAGGATCGCCTTGTACGGGTCGCGTCGTCATTAATGTTTCTCTTTTTCGCATTATCCATCAGCGGTTGTTTGCGTGGATAATGACGAATAAATCTTGTGGCATTACTGTCTGCGTGGCGAAAAAGAAAAGGTTTATTGTTTCTCTTTCTGCCATGTTTTTCAATTCCAATGCTAACGGGGTCGATTTAAGGGTATTTCTGATTCACAAAGTTCAAACAATGCTCAGTTTAAATAATTTAATGAGAAATGTAATATTATAGCTGAACTGTATATTTATTAATGCATCTAGATATTTTTGTAAGTACCTACTCAGAGGTAAAGTAATTTTTCTTTGTAAATTAAGAACAGTATATTTATATGTAAATGCATATAATATTATCTCCGTATCCTTAATAATATCCGTATTGTATCACCTACTATTATAAATCATGCATGCCAGTCTTTAAAAAATGCTTTTTAATTGTTAAATTTACGCAGCTAATAACCTCGTAAATAAAATAAATCTTTTCATATCAGTATCATGTTAAAATGATAACCATGTTCTAAAATACGAAAAAGAGTGTGGCAAAAGTACGCAGTTGATATGTATTCCCCGAAGAGAATCGTGGATGGAGGTCTTTTGCAGACTGAACGAACTTGCAGACGTGCTTCTGTCTCACGTTACAGCTATGTTACTTTTGAAATCGTAACCAATATACAGTAAAACATTTACAAGATACTAAAGTTTCTCGGTATTGACCTCTCTAATTTGTAGAACTTTCAGTCACATTTGATCGATTTAGAATATATCTTTGTAATTATGTATTAGCATTCATAAAACATACGTTCAAAACGTGGGCCATAACTGTAATTACTTAAAATCTAATCTATTATCTTAGGATTTATCCCTCAGATTTAAAAGACCATATTATTTTTACGGTTGACAGCCAGTTCGAAAAATAACGTTCCTGCTGTGAATGCACTGAATATTTGTAAATGAGAATAGTGAGTAGCTCCCATAATTTTTGAATCTTGTTGGTAAAGTTAATAAAGCAATTTTAACGTATTTTTCAACTAGGTATATTCTATTTTAACTGTCTTTTCGTTATGTACTCTGTACTTAAGATGTATTTGTATAATATAAGCGCGATATAAAGTATTACAAAAACCATAAAGTTAACTGAATGTACGAGTCACTCCTGCTTTTGAAGCCTATCGCTGTCGTAACAAAATCCCAACTCTACGTTATTGTCGCTACATAACATAAAACGCGAGCATCCTTGCTATAACAAGCAGGCTTAAGTATAAACTTAGAGAAAAGGAAATAAAACATTAAAACTCGGATTGCTTTCGGTTGTTATGTCGGTATAATTTCAGAATAATAAGTAGCTTTAAAACTAAGTTTCGCGAGTATCTACTTCTATGCCGGTGAAGATACTTCAGCAGAATTTGTTTTCCGTTTCCCTGATACTGTTTTATTTTGTTTGATACTCGAAAAATATACACGAACAAATTGAGCTAAGTCTTTCGAACATAAAATTATTAGGTTTTCATAATTAAATGTAGCCTTCTGAAAATATAGAACCAGTTTTCAAATTTGAGAAATTTCGTAATATATTTAAGTAACACAATTTTGTGTTACTTATATTGTTATTTAACGCGCCGAAAAATGAGTTTTTTTAATACATTGTGTAATTAATTATTATTTCTTACACTCACAAGTCACACTCTAGGTTGTGTTTTTCATTTATCTGACTTCTTATTTTTTTTATTTAACTGACCTTTTTTTTTACTTTATTATATTTTTGGTAACTATAATGTCGCTTGCATTGTTTAAAGGTATAGATTATAATACTGAAAAAAAAACGATTACTTTTGATAATGGTCTACATTATCAAAAGTAATGTTTTTTTTACAGTTTGTAAACCTCCTTTTCTAAATTTTGTTATTATTTAAGGGACATCATTAACAACAAAAATGGTATATAATGCAAATATTTTATGTGCGCAGTCGGGTAAACAGAAGCCAAAGGGAGAAGGTCAACTGGGCTATGTCAGAATGGCAAAAAATTAAGTATTGGTCAAGGAATGTGGTGTTATACACATATATTACACTACAACAAAAACAGGGTGACTATTCCTAACTATGAATATTTTTCCTTTAACTTCATACCGTTGTTCCAGGTCATCACTTTAAAGTTAAAAAAAAACTTAGGATAATTAATAGTATTTTGAAAATATACTCAAAATCCTCAGTGTAGAGCTATATAGCATAGCCCTAATCCTAAGTATTTAGCGTTGGACTGTTTGTTACGAAGAAATGCTAGTGTGAAAGAGGTGGTGGGCTGAAGTAATTTTTTGAAACCAGATAAAATAATATATATCGAGAGGCTTAGACTAGATGGCGTGCGATATACCTAAGAATGACTGAGTGACAAATTATAGGAGAGGCCTATGTGACGAAATTCGTCAATGTATTCTTTGTTTCTTAGGATAAGTTTAGTGTGTTCATACATATTTACGATAAACAAAATAATAGTTGTTATAATATGAGGTACAAACGGCTATAAATACGTCTATACTAATGCCGAAAATGGTAAAACCTGAGAATAAACATCTGTTGTTAGAATATAGGTAATTATTTTAATAGAAATTCGTTAATGTACCTACTCGTAATTTAAAAACATTTCAAATAAAAATAGAATTGCAAAATGAAACGATTTCAAAAAGTTCGAGTGCAAAACATAGCTTCTAAAAAAAGCTCCAAATGGAACTACGCTGTTAATTTTTTCGAAACGCTTTTTAAACATTTTCAAGAAGCGTAATTTGTAATTGTAATTTGGAGCAAAGGGTCTTTGAAGTTGAGGAAAATCTGACAAAGTTACGAGCAAAAAACATTTTCAAAGAAAGTGGTCGGCGATATTTTGAGGTACGGGTCGTGAGCGCATATTGGTACCCACAAATCAATCTACCGCGAAATGTTTTGTATAAAAATACTTTTTATGTAAACTGTGGAAAGAAACGAGCGATAACTGATCTTCGCACCGTCTCGTAAAACGGAATGTAGCGATTGATGATCTCAGCAGGAAAGACTGTGAAAAGCTATTCCCTTTTAGGCAGTTTTTACTACAATAGGCCTGTTTCAAATTTCAGGATATAATCTGATGTATGTGTTAACATGCTTAACATATTAATCTAGCTTGTTTTCATAGATATTATATAACATTTTTTTTGGTCTGTTTTATTTATAACTTTTTTGGTTTACTTATACATCGCCACTAGTGCCAATAATTTGTTGTCGAATGTAAATGTCTCGTAGGTTTGCATACCTACAAAATCACCGAATGGAAGCCATTGCGAAAAAAGAAGAATAATAATAATTTTCGTCGAGAATCGTGACATACGTCAGGCTGGTGATGATTCTAAGGATTCTACAAAACAGAAATATGTGTATATATATTTTTAACTATTATGGTTATATATTACACCTGACCGCCATGTCGCCTGATGTTTAGCGATAATAATAACTGATAATTGTTCTCAGCAGGTACATACTAATTTATACCCCTAATCATGTGAACACAGCAAGATTTGACAGTTAATTATAAATGAAGAGAAAAGAAAATGAATAATAATGAAAGTACCTATCTCAAATGGTACGACCTCGGTTTGGGCTGCCGCTTGTGCGGAAGATCAAGGAACGACCTAGCATCCCAGAGGAGGGTGAGTGTCTAACATACATTATGTAAATAATACTATGTACTACGCTATGAGCTAGGTCAGTGACCTTTGTCAGTCTCTTGTTTTACCATTCATATAAACTGTATGTTATATTGGTCTTATAAATGGGCTCGCAACACAATGGAACATTGGAACACAGTGTAGTCGTTTATTGTAAAAACTGAAGATTTTAAAGCGTCTGAACCACCTGGTTTAATTATTAGTAAGTTGCAGATTCAAAAGTCACCAGTTAGGTATATGTCAGTAATTTTAAGATTTCATCATAAAATAAATTACCTACGTACATACATTGTATACTTATTTCCTTAAGGCAAAAGAAGTTGCAAGCGGTAAGCTTGCAGAGTTACTGGTTTTTTCGTCGGAATACACGGAAAACGAGTAACACAAGTGAGATGAACACGGTCATTAATACGTCCAAGAATTTCGGTACGGGTATAGTAGTACATCATTAAGGTTAAGACTAAATGGGACAGCGTTATAGAAACGGTTGTGCAATCCATCACGCGGAAGCGGCTCCCGACAGAGCACTTAGCCAGTGTCGGCGCGGACGGACACTCGCCAACATCCGCCCTGGCCTCTGCGCCGCCCGCCTTGCAACACAGTGATATGCCTTGCAACTTGTCCTCTTTTGTATCAACTTTTTATCTGAAAGTTATTTCACTTTTTACACAACATTGACTAATGTGCCGTCTGTCCTAATGTTATCATGACACTCTGTATTGCACAAGCACCAAATTGTTGCATCGAGTTGCTTAACACTAGGTTTCTATGTTTAAGATTGGACACGTACTTCTAATCCAAAACTCTAAAATACGAAGCCTGTTTGTGAATTTCACTTTGGACAATTTTTTGCTTAAACATAAATTTGAATAACGATGAAAATCGTGTTTTCTTTTAGGTTCAGTAATCTTTCAGCAGAAGCGAATGCGAGCGATAAAGCGAACTATAATCTTGTCATCTTAAGTACATCATGGAATTCTTCTGTAGATCGAACTCCCGATATTCGATTTGAATTTGTGAGCGACCAAACAAATTCAGACCTTATTCACGGTGTTATGTTACATTGTACCGTGTAACGACCGCAAATCCACAAAGGAAAATACTTCAGTGCCATGCGTTTTGTCGGAAAAGGTTTTAACGTGAAACGTTCATTATTCTAACCGAAAATAAACATAACGATTGTTCTGTCCTCACAACGGCAACGGGCAGATAACTGATGTGGCTCAATAAAAAACATTGAAAAATAGCAGAGTTAGGAGAGCATTTCATTTTGTGTTCAATTTTGAGTAATTTTTCTAGTCAATGTGGTTTTTATTTTATTTTGTCGATAGGTACCTACTATTATCCTATGTCTGCAATTAATTGTTTGCAATCATAATTGTCCGTCATCTAGCCTGATGTTACGTGACGATGCGGTCCATGATGAAGTGTACTAAGCAAGACGAAACCAATTTAATTTACTCTCGACTGGAAAACACCCAAATTGTAAGAATCCAAAAGGAAATGTCCACTCAGGCAACGTTAACGTGTTCCAAAGTTAAGATGTTTTATGCTTGAAACGTATACTTAATTTTTGTTTCAAAAGTAGTTCTTGTTTAGGTATGTTATATGTCGCACTCTTTCACTTTGTACTACTTAGGTACTACTACTTACAATAAACTAACCCCTGGCCGCGAGTTTTAAAAGTTGTTCGCTAAAGAACTACCTACATTAAAAAGAAAGGTATATGCTATTCGAGACCATAATATATCTAATTTATTTTTAGACTGATCCATATAGTATATAGTTCTAAGATCGTGATCGAGCAGTGAACAGAACTGTAATTGTGAAAGTTTAGATTTTTGGATGTTTGTTATTTGATCACGTGGGATCGGCTGAACGTATCTGGTTGTTTTTTTTTTAAATCTCAGTTTTCATCACGGGATAGTTATAAGAACGGGGACTGCATAGGTAAAACCGTGCATGTGTGCAGGTGCATGGGTTATTATTTGTTTGATAAGTAGTGGTAGGACTTATTGCAGTTGCCTGGATAAGTACAAACTTACCATACATTTGCCAATTTGCATACATTGACTGGCCTCGTGGCTTAGTGGGTAGTCGCTCTGTCTGCGAAGCCGAGGGTCGTGGATTCGATTCCCACCCAGTGCAAATATTTGTGTGATGAATTCAAATGTTTGCACTGTGTCTGGGTGTTTCTATGTATATATAATAAGTATCTATGTGTTTAAAACCATATAAGTATTATATCAGCTATCTGGTCACCATCATACAAGCTTTGCTTAGTTCGGGGTCAGATGGTGTTCTGTGTGAATTGTCCATCAGTATTTATTTATTCATTATTTTACCACCAAGCAGTAATGTCCAAATATCATTATATTCCGGTTTGAAGGGCTATATATTAAAAAAAAATACATAGAGATGACGACCGCAGTGCAGTGCAACGTAATGATTTGACGACGAACTCTTCATGTCCCAATTAGCTCCATGACACTGTGCTGTTATGGCCACGTGTGTTGCTAGCCATCAGAGGCATATTTATATCCTGCTTGTCCTGTCACTCTTTACTATATTTATAAAAAAAACATACGGCCTTGTATCCTGTATATTATTAATCTTGCCGTTACAAAACGTACATAACTAAAGGCCTGTTTGCATTTTGATTAGTGCGGCGAGTGAAAAATAGAAAAGGCTTCTAATCACTTCACTACGCAAGTTACTACACACTCGCACTAATCAATCGCTGTCCACACGGGTTTTACTACTAGTCACTAAACACCGGCACTAATCACCCGCACTCGCACTAATCAAAATGCAAACAGGCCTTTAGGTATATACGGAAAACGGAGACGTTATGTATCACTAATTCAATACATAACAACTTACAAAAAAGAATAGTTAAATATTGTGCCGGGCGTGTGGAATTCGATCGAAAAGAAACGCCGGAGTTTTGGTTAGAAAGTATTATTGGTCGAATTACACAATTTAGTTTACCCAATTACAAAAGATAATTGTTCGTAATCTCACTGGTTAAGAGTTACTTAATTTAGTTTGTTTGGCGGACGTCATATACGCACCGAGTCTCGGCCAAGAGGAGACGGAAGTGACCCAACTAGGGATGGGGCAGATTCCTTCGAGACCGGGGGCTGCCACGTTACAATATATATTTTTAGGGTTCCGTAAAACGTAAAAACGGAACCCTTATAGATTCGTCATGTCTGTCTGTCTGTCTGTCCGTCCGTATGTCACAGCCACTTTTTGCCGAAACTATGAGAACTACACTGTTGAAACTTGGTAAGTAGATGTATTCTGTGAACCACATTAAGATTTTTACAAAAAAAAGAAAAAAAGAAAAATTAGGGTTTGCGCCCCTAAGATAGAGAGATATAAGAGATACTGAGAAGTGAAACTCAAAAAAAATTTTTTCATCAAACCTACACGTGTGGGGGGTGTTTATCGATATCGAAAAATGATGTTGAAGTTTCTAACATAGTTTTTGTCTACACTGAATAATTTGCACGAGAGACACTTCCAAAGTGGTAAAATGTGCCCCCCCCCCCTCTAACTTCTAAACTAAGAGAATGAAAAAACTAAAAAAAAATCTGATGTACATTACCATGAAAACTACCAACGAAAATTGGTTTGAACTCGATCTGATGAGTAGTTTTTTTAGTATGTCATAAATACACTATTATTAAAACTTCGATCAAAGTTACAACGAACTATATGAACTATGTGTACTATGTATATTATGTTACTTGTTGCAACGGAACCCTTCATGGGCGAGTCCAACTCGCACTTGGCCACTTTATTTAATTCAGAACAATCAACACTTTAATATTGAATATATGCAATATAATGTATTTGCTTTTTATATATTTGTAAATACTGTATATAGGTCCTTGTATTTCATATATGTGTGTAATATAAAAATTTGTTACTACCAGCACCCCGTGGTTTTACCCGCGTAGACCCCGATTCCGTTGTTTTTTCGGGGTAAAACTATCTATGTGTACTTCCAGACTATAGGTACTCTAACTGTGTTCCAAATTTTAACCCGATCCGTTCATACCTTACGACATGATTGGGCGACAAACATCCGAACATTGACACCCCACTAATATTATAAATGTCAAAGTTTGGATGTTTGAATATTTGGATGTTTGCTGCTCAATCACGCCGTAACGTATGAACGGGATGATATTTATCCCGGGAAAATAACGGGAACGACGGGAACAGGAACTACGCGGGCAAAACCGCGGGGCACTGTTAGTTTATAATATTAGTAGGATAGGATACCTACATCACAATAGTTAAGTGTAAGCGCCTAGCTGTGAATTCCGAGCAAAGGTCTGCGTTTCACTCAGCTTTGCAATGTTTCAATTCTCTCTGTTGGATTGAGCGTCTAAAGTGTTTAGAGTCTAAACACGGGATTTGCGGTAGTTGAGTGGTACATGAAAAATACTCGTCAAATTTAATAATGCTGCTTTCACGTTTACGTCCAAACTAGGAATTACCTATCTTGTTTTATCTTATACCTAATTCTGTAATCTCAGTAGAATTCCTTGCTTCTAAAACTATTATTAGTGTTTGTGCTGTGCCTGAGTGTATCTATGTATAAAAAGTATGTATTTAAAACTATAATTATAAGTATTATATCAGCTATCTGGCTTCCATAGTAGGTACAAGCTTTGCTTAGTTTCGGGTCAGATGGTGTTGTGTGTGAAGTGTCCACCAATATTTATTTATTTATTGCTCGAATATCGAATATGAAAAAATCTCCCAAAAATTCATTAAAGGGCTCGCTAGGTGAAACTGCAGGGCTTAACTTTACTTTTAAAATTAAACATTGGACTTTTATTTTTGAAGTGAAAACTTCTTTTGGCCCGCCAGAGACAGTTTTGTCGTGGGCAGTGAATTGAATTATAGCGTCACGCTCGGGAATGATAAGAAATCTTCGGGTAAACTCGGGATGGCCAATGGCCAATGGCCAGGGCCATTGGCCATCTGGAAATGCGTCAGCATTGCGGCCATGGTCAAGTCTTGGTCACGTCCTCCCGTTTCACCCGCGTAATTTCCAAAGTAAGCGATCAAAATCTGAGCTATCAGTTTTCACTTCTATCGGCAGTTCCTATGACTGCCAATTTTTTTTCATTAGTTAGATAAAATTAAAATATAGTATACCAATTGAACTCTATCAAATGTAAAATTGGAATTTTTGTTTCGCTTTTTGCTCAACACAGCAAAATATACTTTCTACTCTTAAATTTATCTGGGAATGAAACAATTTCGTAATTGAAGCGAAATAATTTTATTATAGGTAGGTCGTAGTCACAAAGAGAATACTAGAAACTACAAAAGAATCACTAATTTTTAGGCCTACGATTATTTTCTTCGCAGTAGAGTAGTGTGTCGGTGCTATCATGCGATGTTTTATTACATTAGCAAAATTTGAACAGCTTTATCTACTGCTGTTACCGTGCACTGTAATGTGCTGTGATCATACTTTTAGACAGGATGTTTTTAAATTTGTAGTTCCAGATTATTTAACATTGTGTTTAAGGATAAACTTATTGTACAGTTACAATGTGGTATGTTATCTCCTGTTAAAATTTTACTAATGTAAAACAAATAACGGTGTATGTGTGTATATCCTTTAAGTTCATTTTGGTCTGTTGCTAATGTATTGATTACAGGCGCTTACCACTTTCATAGGAAATTATAGTAAAAATAATTACAATAAATCTTGTAACGCCCATTATAAGATATCACAAATATTATATGCGATAAAATCAAGTAATTTCCTAAATGAAGAACTAGCCTAAGCTTATCACCACCACCAGGGCCGGCCTTAGCCATCTACACTTTGGGGACGTTGAAATACACCCCCCCCCCCTCCTAGGTTATTCTCAGCGCCCTTTAAGATTTCCCAGCGCCCTTGTAGTATCCGGCGCCCCGGGCGACCGACCCCGTCGCCCGGGGCAAAAGATGGCTGTTGCATCCAGCGTGGCAGCGTTTTGCGCTTTCCAAAACAGTTCAGCGAATTGTTGACGAACCTAGGCTCATAAAAAAATGTAAACCCATTCCAAGTCACTTTTACTCGTAGGTACCATGGATACGCCGGCTAAAAAAATCCCTACCTTTAAAGGTTTTTCCGACAAACTTCAACAATGATAAGTTCAAAAATAGTATCCTTAAAACCTCTCTCTGGGCACATCTTTAATGTTACGGATGTGCATAAGTGACGCCTAGCACTTACAATTAGACGAACCGTATGCTTACATTTTTCCACTAAACCTACAAAAAAAAACATGGTTAACAACTGACTCTTTAACAAAGCTACTTAATCCTTTCCTGAGTTTATCTACCTATTCATTCTAGAGGAAAAAAGTAATAAATACCAAGAAGTTTGAAATTAGGCTAGCCTTCGTATAGAAGTTCGAATAGCTGGCAAACACAGGCTACCTGTGAATTTAGCACATTTTATTAATTTTGAACGGTATGCATCGAAATTCAATCAATATTGGTTGCTTCGTTGCATTTGATTGGGTGATTTTCATGTAGACTACTGCTCCAATATTTCATGAATCATTAAAATAAATATGTACCTGTATTCTATCCTACTAATCCTACCCTACTTCCTACTATCGTATTAATCCTACTGTCGTACTATCCTACTATGTATCCTACTAATATTATAATTGTTACTGTTTGGATGCTTAAAAAATTTGGATATTTTTAGCTCAATCACGTCGTAACGTATGAATAGATCTTTTTTTTAAATTTAAATTAGCCACTGCACAGACTCCGGGGTCCGTGATCTTTGTCATTTACATTTTTTTTTACATATTTCTTGGATAAGGAGAAAATGAGGAAAATAGGGGTGAGTTGGGAACATTTTAAACCTAATTCTAGGCTCGTCTGTTGAGCCAATCACTAACGGTTGGGATTCCAACAGTACCTAATCGACTCAACATCGTCATTTGCCTAAGCCGCCTCCTCCCGGCCCAGAGTATCCACAACGGCCGCATTTCTGTCCCTGATGGCCATCTGTTGGTTGAAATCTCGGAATGTCTGCGGTTATGCAGCCAACGGTCGCCGCACGAACCGTATGAATGGATCGGTAGAAAACAGTCAGATTATAGTCTGGAAAAAGACATAGGCTACTTTTTATCCCGGGAAAATAACGAGAACGACGGCAACGGCAACTAAGTGGGCGAAACCACTGGGAACTGCTAGTATAAAATATATGTAAACAAGCCGCGCCACGCGCTTTTAAAAAGTAATGTATTCTTCCAGGCTATAAAATCTACCAGTGGTCAAAATTTCAACCCGGTCCGCTCATACGTTACGACGTAATTGAGCAACAAACATCGAAGAATCTAAACATTGACATAAATAATCTCAAAAGGGTGCTGGTGTCATCAAAATGTATTAAACTCAATTTGACTTTATTACCAATAGGATTTCTCATTTTATAGGTACTTATACTTATAATACTTTTATATACTCATACGGAAACAGAAACTGTCATTATTGGTCCTAAAATGTTTTAAGCCACGCTTTATTAAAAACTTATAAAACTATTCATATAGGCAATGGTAACAGGGTTTTGATAAAACACCATAGATTGTTAAGCTAATAACACTTCGTACTTTGCGTGACTATTGAATTGAGTCCAAACTGTTTCAGAATAATTATAACATACAATAACATACAAATATTATGAAAGGTTGGTAGTAAATAGGGCCGTGAACATATTTAGGGTTTGAGACCACGGGGTTTATAGACTACTAATATTGTAAATTTATAATTTTGGATGTTTGTTACTCAATCACGTCGGAATAGCTGAAAAGATCGGGTTGAAATATGGACATTAGATTTCAGTCTGGAATAATAGCACTCGTAGGCTATTTTTACTCCGGAAAAATGTCGAGAACGGGAACTACGCCTGCGAGTTTCAGAATAATTATAACCTAAAATATTATGAAAGGTTAGTAATAAATAATGCCATGAACACATCTAGAGTTCGAGACCACAAGATTTTCAGACGAAATAAGTACCTCACGAGTTACGAGATCAATCTCTTAAGAATTAAGGAGACATTTTTGTTGAATTTTACCAAATTAAATTTCAGGCTTGAGTTCTACAAACGCTTTAAAAAAAATGTGTTGTGTGAGCTTTCGTTTGACCTTACTTTAGCAATAGCCAACATCGTCTATAAACTATATTACTTGGTAAGGATTCTCCTCGTTATTTTTGTTTTTGAAAACGTTATTGCAGTACCATGTAGGTATTTTGACAATCGTATACAATATTCCCTGCCTCTAGGCGAGACGCGCAAGAACGTTTGCTCTTCTGGGAGAAATGTTCAATATTAACAGATTAACTCGGTCGGGGATCCAGCTTCATAAAAATAAATTCCAATATTCCCCTCGTTGCTCTCATAACTCGTAAGAAACGGCTCTCTCTGGAAAGTTTAAGGCGGACGATTTGAGAATAAAAATTGCATTTATACTATGTTAAATTAAGTTTTTATTGAGAAATTTACGACGGAAAGGAAAACAGTAGCGTGCGTTTCGAAGTTAAGCTCGTACCCGTAAACAATGTCGTAATTATACAACAGGGTTAGCATGAGTCTTTTCAATAGGTATATTAAATAACCTGTCTCGTACACAGTTTCAATTTAGAGCCAATGATACCATCATATTATATTTTTACTATACGTGCTGCAATACGAGATCTAGCGATCACATTAACAAGTTTCTTAAATATCCCAATTTCAAGGGTTCAAATCGATCCGCTGGTAATAAGAAACTAACAAATGAACGCCCCAGTATACCTTGTGTCATATAAATTGAAGACAATGAAATAAAAACCATTCCCAAAAAACATGTACCTACATAGATATATATTGTCCATTCCATGAAGTCTAAAAGCCCTCAGGTTTTTTGGAAATAAATAATAATTTTATTTTAAAACCCTCTTGTAACTTTTGTAAATCGAATCGGAACTACAGTGACATTTATCGCTTTCTAACTTTTCGAGAGTTTTCCTTGTTTTGTCCCTTTTCAACGATAAAGTGACACCAAACACTTCACTTTGTCATTCGATCAAATCGCGTGAGCGAAACACTTGCGAAGAAGAATTTATTGACTACCAAATCAATCCTGATTTATCTGTAATCGCAAGGACAGAGTAACGATACAAACTGAAAAGGTTTATTAAGCCTGAAAGAAGGATGTTGGTGATATTTAGGAAAAGCAAATCGCAAGCGATTTGCTTTTCAACCAAAAATAAATTGTTTCGACCAAAATTATTTTAAGACCAATATAGTTTTAAAACGAAACGTAAGTAATAAACTTTGCTTATTTAAAAATAAATTAGTTCAATTCCACAATTTGTATGGATTACGAGAATTTCTATTGCAAAGCTCGAATAAATAAGTTGCTCATACGTATTAAGTAATTGACTTAGCACTTCTTTTTATGCAGTGGAAATTGGAATCCGAAAATTCGTTTATCTATAAAAATATATAATTGAAATTAAGGGACGTTTTATTATACGTTGTAGAAAGTCAGCGAGCCACCCGACTTTATTCAACCCTGAAGTCTAGTTAATTTTAAAATAATATGTAACAACTATGTTGCTTTTGAACTTACAGTATTTATGATTTGGAACGGACTTCAAGAAAGCAGGAGGAGGCTATCAATTCGGTAAGGTATGTGTTTTTGTATAAGTCTATAATATGATCTATCAAACGTTAAAGTTAAGTTAAACGCTAAGTTACGGTTGGTCTAGTCGGGAAAACGGCGACTGCCGATCCGGAGCCCGTGGGTTCAAATCCCACGCGCACCATTGTCCTTTGAGAGTCTGGTTTATCTGTTTTGTGAAGGAAAACATTGTGAGTAAATACACATGTACCTAGAATCTTCCGAGGTCTTATTTCATCCACCAACCCACACTGGGTCAGCTTGCTGGATTATGGCCTTGCTCTCTCCTTGTGAGAGAAGGCCCCGAGTCCCAGCAGTGGGTACATTTTAGTGGGTTCCTTATAATCTAACAAACAGAAAAATAATCATGAACATACATTTACAATTGGCAAAGCTTGTGTGGTAAGATCATAGTTCAGAAAAATATTCCATATACCTACTCGTAGAGGTTACTATTGCATTTGATAGTTTTATGGTATAGCAACATACATGTATATTCTGATAAAAAAATATTCTTTGCTCCCGGATTCTCCCTCAAACCCGCCACGACTTGCCCGTCACCGGGCCATCCTTTGTGGTACACCCCTGTCAGTGGCGCACCTAAACCCAAAATATGCTATGACCACCTCGGACACTAAAAAGGTAGTGAGTGCCATATGCTCCCGCGTCTGGATATCCCGTAACAGGGATCCAAGTACTGATTGTGCTTAACGTTGCTTGACTCTAATATTGTAAGCCACGTAATAAAACCAAATCTAATAAAATTATCTTTAATTTTCTATAGCAGCGAACCTGAACTTTAACCTACTATGCTAGACACTATGAATTCAGAGTAGCACCGACTCCGTATAGATTTATAGATAGTATTTAGATTAATATTACCTTAGTATTTCTACGTTTTAGTGTTTAGTACCTGGGTGACCGAGCTTTGCTCAGTTAAAATACTAAATATACTTAGATACCTACAGATAAAAGACTCCAAGAAATAGATTTTCTTAAAAAAAACGAATTGAAAAAAAAAAGAACCCAGCTGGATTCGAACCCGGAGCTACTAATTCGTGACCGCTATGAGCGCCCGACTTCCCGTCTGAGCTAATTATGCTGTCGCGTCACGCGGCGAAATTTACCTTAACATTCTAATGTCTAATATGACAGTTTTTCATTGTCTAAAAACTTAATATGCGTTTTTTTTTAAATAAGACCTAGTTAGATCGATTTATCGTCCCCGAAATCTCCTGCATACATAATTTCATGAAAATCCGTCGAGCCGTTTCCGAGATTCAGATTCTATATATATATACATATTTATATAGGTACAAGAATTGCTCGTTTAAAGGTATAAGATATAAGTTTTGAAAGTTTGATTTCATGTACAAAATTTTGATTTCACCATTCTTAGACTTAAACAGTTTTTAAACTAAAGTGTTATTACGCATTGTCGACTTGTCGCTGGTGAATCGGACTTGAATATTTTCTAATTCTAATTATTTCAAAAGAACACTTGGTAACGTCACTTACAATTAATAAATTATAGATAATTATTCTGTGTACATAATAAAATAACCAAAAAATAATGTCAAATCAAAACTAATCAGCTGTAAAGGGGCCTTGTCAATTAGATGCACCTGTAATAAGGCTTTGTTATGACAAAATACAAATTTTCCAAATACAGTAGGTACTTATACAAATTTTACATTAATGTCCAGTATTATTTGACCTTATTTAATAGTTCCAGTTTCGACATGTTCCTTTTCCAAACATTAACTGTCCTTTACAAAATCATCTACAGTGTAATAAATATGCTTTGCCCATTAGGTAGTTTTTAATTTCAATTTCGATTTCATGTTATTTAAATTATAATGAGACTAACTTGGATTCGCTTAACTTCACAATCAATTTTACAATTCACAAAAACAAACAGCCGAACCTCTTCAAAGCTCCAATCTCTAGCTTCCTCCTTTTTGAAAGTCGGTTAAAATACTAAGAGACCTGCTTACCCGAAGTAGTGGTTTAAGGTAGTTAAACAAATATTTCAAATCCAGTGTCAAGAAACGTGAGGCGTAAGGTAGAATTACGCCTGTTTCTTCGGCTATTTTACAAACAGCACATTTATGCAAAGTTATCATGTTATCACCTGTATTTTGTTTGCCGTGTATTTCACTATAGTATTATATTTAATACTGGGGTTTGAGTTTAAATATGTGTCATTTGGTGTAGAGGGCGCCGGTGGGATACCATTCGCTTCTACCCGCCATCTCAAAAGAGTTTTAGAGGGGTTGGCGCTATAAGTAGATGGAGCTAAGCCATTGAAGGGCATTCCTTTGTGAAATTTTATATGAGAAAGATCTAATAGTTGTCGATATAAACTCTTACATTTATTTAATTGGTTTACTTTTACTCAATTGATAATATCAGAAGTGCTATGAACACCATGCCTGGAAATCACAACGGTGATGAGAAATAATCGGAAAAGCAAGGGTCGCCCGCAGTTAGTCAAAATGTTATTCTTTGAACAGTGGTTTCTGAAGTGCGTAATACACGTAAGTAAGCAACAGTTTAATATTATGATTTACTTTGTGGAAATGATAAAAAAAAATGTTTTAACCTTGTTATCTTATCCTTGTTGTTATGGATTGCATTTCAAATGAACGTTTTGCGAATCACCGAGTAGTAAAAACTTTTAATTATTGTCTCGTAAGTACTATCGTGTGAGAGTAAAACAACCTTCAATTCCGGGAACTGCAATCAGAACATTTCGTAGAATGGAATATCTTCGGTTTTTTTTTTAAAAAGTTTGTGGATACTGTTTTACGAAACTTTATGAGAGGGTAGCTTATTTTGTAGACGAGTTGTTGCGAGGCACAGCAACCATAGATAAAAAGTGTAAATCAGTTGGATATTGATATAAATATATTTCAGGGAAACTGTTTGAAAAAAGGTCATGCATTTTAAAACATAATACAGTAATAGAAAGTGTTACATCTTTGATTTGAATTTGGTTACCGTAGTTGGGTTACAAAGTGGTTATATTCAGTACAGTTATAAGATACCCTTATGGTTGAAATTAGAGAGATTTTAGTCAGACGATGCCGAGCTATGTACGTTACCAATGAATTGTTTTGGTATTGTTTAAAAAAATGAGACCCTTTAATTCGCTGTAAATATCACTTGGGAGCGTTTATAAAAACTATGTACAAAGAAGGCCATAGGTATGTGAGAAAAATATGAAACCTTGAATAGATACGATTAGTAGACTTGGAGATATATACTGTAATTGAAAGTCAAACCCAATCGAGCAGTGCAATGGCTCTAGGATGTTGTCAGGTATTATGATTGATTGCTGATGAGTTAACGTTTGAATAACGTAGTGAAGTGCAATGGCTTCGATCCATTGACAAAGTAAGCGTTAGTGTGAAACCGTAATACCTTCGACATAAACTGACGTACTTAGTGTCGGCCTAAGAGTGGTAACTGCTAGAGAAAGCATTAAGAGTGAACATAATGAACTTTGACTTTGACTTTGACTATGACTTTAATGCCGCGTATCTAGAGTTACCAGGCGGCAGCTAGGGAAAGGTGTTTGAGATTTATGGAGAATGTGGGTAACGTAGTGACGTACCTCGAGTTGCGACAATGTGAGAGCGCAACTGCTTGGGAAAGCTATTCCTTACTCATCTTAAGTGGATTTATGGAGAATGTGGTAATGTAATGACGTACCTTGAGTTGCGACAATGTGACAGCGCAACTGCTTGGGAAAGTTACTCATCTTAAGTGGATATTACTGGAAGAGTAAAATTAATAAAATGAATAACTTGTGCATTTTGTTCGCAGCAACTACACCAGACTGTGACACTGCCAAGGTTGGCAGCGTGCGCAGGAGGGCCGTGTTATCACCTGTATTTTGTTCGCCATGTATTTCACTATAGTATTATATTTAATACTGGGATTTGAGTCTAAATATGTGTCATTTAGTGTAGAGGGCGCCGGTGGGATACCATTCGCTTCTACCCGCCATCTCAAAAGAGTTTTAGAGGGGTTGGCGCTATAAGTAGATGGAGCTAAGCCATTGAAGGGCATTCCTTTGTGAAATTTTATATGAGAAAGATCTAATAGTTGTCAATATAAACTCTTACATTTATTTAATTGGTTTACTTTTACTCAATTGATAATAATCATATCACGAAATTTAACGGTGATGGAAAACATTGTGAGAAAACCTTCACATTACATCTTTCATCCTTACAATTGGTAGCGTGGTGGATTATAACTTTGACTTTCTCCTTGTTGGAGAAGGCCTCGAGTCCCAGCAATGGGAAAATTAAGTGTGCTCCTAATGTAATGTTAGGAGCACACTTAATTTTTTGTTTGATGTGTATTGTTTATAGCCCCTAGATTTAGAAAATTTATAAATAGAGACGAGACGAACTTCTTAGCATTCCATGGATTCACCGTGCGGGTAGAATTTGATAGTTAACTACGTAAAAAATCCAGTATTATTAAATTCAGAAACATTTTACTTTCCAACAATTCATCCTCGAATGCGTAATTAATCGACATTTGATGCTACAAACACTCCATCGAGTCCCGTGCTTCGAAACGTGAGTGGGTACGTGAAACATTGCTGAATCCGGATTAATTTCATATATCCGCCGTGATTAGAAGTTAAACTCAGATCTGTTAATTAATTCGACAAACGTAAACCACGTGCCGTGAAATTGTTTTACGCTGTATTTATGCTTGATTAAAAATATCTGATCACAAATGTTATACTCAGATTATTCTTGATCTTCTTTATCTCTACTTGTATAATTACAAAAACACATACATATGAAAACGCCCTGAAAAATTGTTGAAATCTTCATTATAATTAATTTTAAAAAAAAGTGAAGCGATCAAAAGAAAAAAACTTAGGTATATAACGGCAACAGTATGTTATTATTTATCTATTTTCTGTTGTGATTAGTACTCGTAATGTTGTTGATAAATTAAATCAAATGTATGTGCTGAGGGCCATGATACTATTTTTATTATCTAATCCATGCACGGTTGCCTGGAAGAGATCGCTATAAGCGATAAGGCCGCAAATTGAAATGTCATGTTTAGTATTTTTAGTTAAGTTGTTTTTCTTTTGCATTGTGGTGTTTAATAAAGAGTTTTCTTATCATTTCTTTTCTTATCTCATGTTATCTTATCACATCTTCACGGCCGCTGCGAAGTATTTTTAGTTAAGTTGTTTTTCTTTTGCATTGTGGTGTTTAATAAAGAGTTTTCTTATCATTTCTTTTCTTATCTCATGTTATCTTATCACATCTTCACGGCCGCTGCGAAGTAGTCTACTGTCGAAATTAGTGTAAAAATAGAAAAACTCTCCATTACTGTGAGTGTTATTCATTCAAATGCAATAGATTAACAAATATTGGATAAGTATCTACTTGAATTAATTAAGCTAGTTATTTTTCCAGAACGTACAACTTGCAGTTGGCGTGTTCATTTGCAATTCATACAGCGCAGCGGGTATTTAGTGCAATTAAAACTAAATAATAGTTAACTGGCGAAGCATGCTGAGAATAGCAGCGTAAACTGGCAAAAAATTTAAACTTGCTCAGCATGAAGTTAATAATGAAAGTATTTTTACACAAAAACCGCAATGAAAATTCTTGTGGGAGGATTTTCTTGCAGCCCACATGGGGATGTATCCCATTCTTTAGTCATTTTATACATTGCTGCGTAACAGCAGTACAGTGCTAAAGAGGCACTTGGATGACATTGCCAGGAGAGCGTGGGTGTGCATTGAGTGTTGCCCGACAACAAGATTTCCTTAATTTTGGGGGAGTTTAAATAAACTCTACCATCACAAAAATATTTGGATTTCAATTCAATGATAATAAATATAAAACAATATTAACAAAAAAAAATGTTGTCTGTAAAGTCGGTTTACTGACGATGGTTAACGTGACAACGTCTAGTATTTGTGTTAAGCGCCATCTAGGTAAAGAAGCTTTTTGAAAAGCTGTTCAAAGTGCCATCTCTGGGTACATCATTGTACTAGCACAAGTTACTCGTAACTATTATCTAATCTATGGCGGTAACGTTACATGACGTCATGTTTTGCGGGCGTGCAGCCGGCTTCACCGAATTATAAGACGTTATCACGTCAATAAAAGTCGATAATTTTTTTTTGCTATAATTATGTTCTGCATAAACTATGTCGAGAGTTTGCATGATACAGAAATCTTCATCATCTTCACCTTGAGAAACCATCTTCACCACAATCAACATCGCTGCTTTCTTCGCTCCCGGTTATTTTTTTAAATACAATTATGCTTTTTAAGGATGGATTTACGAAATGGATTCCTGATAACATAGTATTACTATTTCTTCCTGGAGTAACAATTTTACTAGTTGACGCTTCTGTCAATTTTACTTCATTTTCAATTTCATTAGTTCTAGGAGAATTTAAATAAACTCTATCACCACAAAAATATTTGGATTAACTTTAATTGTGGGAGAAAATAATAGTTAACATTTTTGTTCTAAAAGACCTACCTACAGTAACTGTTGTTGGGTGCCCGTACTACCTAACGGACTTTTGGGTTAACGCGAAGTTACAGGACTCGAAACCTAAACCTAACATACCAACGCTAATATATAACTGATACCTGAAAAATAATTTGAGCTAAGCCCTAGCTAAGATCGAACTATCTGACTCATACATACACACCGAGTGCAGTCACTCTGTCAAGTAGTCGTTACGACGGCAAGCCAGAGGCGCGTACTGCCTCGGCTCGGGATGCCGCCGGGAGACCAAGTTCGGCACTTAGGGCCTAATCGGAGAGAGAGCGATTGGGTAAAAGTGTACGACCCACCAAGACGAACTCGGAACGCAGTATAAAATACGCGATGCGTCTAAGGTTTGAGAAAAGTTTCATTAATTTGGTAACATGATCACGGATAACCTAGCCCAGCTGCAGCGTGTCGTAACTGTAACAGATAAATGATGCTATACGTCGTAAATGTAGCCCACATTTACGACGTATAGTATCATTTATCTGTTACAGTTACGACACGCTGCAGCTGGGCTAGGGGCTGCATTTTTCCTCAAATTAGGCATTGGCCATCTAGGGCGGATTGAGGGCTGCATTAGTTCCCATTTTAGCCATAAATCCTTGTTGCACTGTATATAGGTAAATGTCAATTTTTTACAAACGTCAACCGAATTTAAATTTGCAGATGAGAAATGTAATCGGGCAAAGTGATGAACATCTTCCGTGACTTATAACTAAACGTTGAAAGCAAACCAAACTTTCTAATTTCTAATTAAACTTATAGTTTGTCCAGCGATAAACAACCTGTTCAAAGTATGATTCAGCTGGCCGGCAAAGTCGTTCTGTATTCTCTCGATTCAAAGCACGGAAAATGTTTTTGCTTTGCATGTACGAGTGTAATGCAGATAACCCGCAAAGAATGGGTGGGTTTGGGGTGCGGGTCGAGAGAGGGGAGGTGGGAGCCGCTGCTCAGGCCTAATGGCCCTGTCGCAAGTCAACAAGCCGACGTGCTCAGAGTCCCCAATTAACACGTCCCAAAGAAAATAAACACTAACGATCGACTTTTCCGATATTTAAATTTTCTATTTCTCACAATAACCGACCGCGATCGCACACGTCATATTCACTATGCCCTGCTACGAGTAGTTTTGTACCGACACTATATAGTTTTGTTAGTTATGAACCGGCTAACGAACGACCCAATAAATTGAGGTTTTATTTTAGATAGTACTTTTTCAGGTTTTATGTAGATTTGTAGACAACTAGAATCGGCTATAACAAATAATAGATTCGGTATTCGAATATTTTTATATTAATGAACATAAAAAACACGAGTTTTATTATCAACAGCCCACTAAATGTTCCCACTGCTGGGACTCTGGGCCTTCTCTCGCAAGGAGAGAGTTAAGGCCATAATCCCCACGCTGGCCCAGTGCGAGTTGGTGGATGACATATGACTTCGAAATATTCTAGGTACATGTAGATTTCCTCACGATGTTTTTCTTCACCGTTTTAAGTTAGCGGCATTACGCACATGACTTCGAAAAGACAGTGGTGCGTGTGAGGTTTGAACCCAGGGTCTCCGGATCGGCAGGTGCCGTTCTCCCCTACTAGACTTACGAAAAAAATACGAGCCACAATATAAAAAACGCACATGGAAGCTTCATTTTATCAAATCAATAACACCGGATTTCGGGTAACTTGATTTAAGCATCAGCACATGCAACAAAATGAAAGTTACGGCTGGTCTAGTCGGGAGAACGGCGCTTGCCGATCCGGAGCCCCGCGTTCAAATCCGACGTGCACTACCTACCTATAATATATACTGTCTTTTCGAAGTCAAGTGCGTAACGCAGCTAACTTATAACAGTGCAGGAAAACATCGTGAGGAAACCGGCGTGCACCTAGAATCTTTTGAGCAATATATCCGCCACCAACTCGCATTGGGTCAGCGTGGTGGGTTATGGCCAATAAATAGCCTTGATTCTCTCCTTGCGAGAGAAGGCCCCGAATTCCAGCCGTGGAGACATTTAGTAGACTGTTTATGTGTATTTACAACAACATGTTCGTGCGATCTATGTTTTTTTAATTTTACATTTAAAACAAACTAGAAAAGCCCCGCGGTTTTACTCGTGCAGTTTCTGTGCCCGTTATTTTATCGCGATAATAAGATAGCCTTTGTGTTATTTCAGACTACAATATAACTGTGTTTCAAGTTTCAACTCGATTCGTTTAGAAGTTCCGGCGTGATTGAGCAACAAACATCTAAACTTGCACGTTTTTATTATTAGTAGGATTATAAGAGGTCTATAGCAGTTAGCCTTTATTGGTTTCTACTGGCGGCATTTCTCATATTTACTTACCTTACTCAACGACGTATAGCATCTCGTTTGACGAGTAGAACGAGGAGGTCTCAGATGGTACTATCTTGGCTTAGATTTCGGTTGTAAGGGAAATCAAGGATCAACCTGGTATCCCGAACAGAGAACGGTCACATATATACTCATATAATTTATTATACTATTTATTAATAACCAGGGGTTGGTTACACGTCACGTTTTTACATAATTCTGATAGTCCTTAATGAATAACATGATACAGTCAATAATCCAATGAAAAGTTAGTTAATTAAACAGTCATAGGTAGGTCAATGAAGGACCTATCACCTTTCGACTTGTACCCGGTAGGCAGGTAAGGTCTTCGAGACATTAAGAAAAGCATGATGACGACAAACTTGTACAACTGCATTTCGGAAAATACTCACGAGGTTCAGGGGAGATCCGAACCTATGACCTCACGATTTTTAATAACCACTAGGCCACCACGGCTTCCTAACGCCTTTCAGAGTGCGTTTTGACTGGATTCTCTAAGGAAACTAGGGGTATCTTTCTAAGGAGGCTTATGAAATAGTAACTAGAGATCTCGAAGGCCTACAGACTTGGCTTGTTAAATATAAATAACGATCTCAGACTTTCAAGCGTCGAAAAACATAGAATTACCAATAAATCTGTTTAGAAGGATTATATTAACAACTACTATAGCCTATAGCAAGCTAAATAAATGATTTGATTTACTAATTTATATTATTACCTAAACACTAAATGTTCCCACTGCTCGGACTCAGGGCTTTCGCTCGCAAGGAGAGAGTCAAGGCCATAATACACCACGCCGGCCCAGTATGGGTTGGTGGATGACACATAACTTCAAAAAATATTCTAGATACATGTCGGTTTCTTCGCGATGTTTTTCTTCACCGTTTTAAGTTAGCGATATTCATGACTTCGAAAAGACAATGGTGCGTATGGTTTTGAACCGGGGTCTCCGGATCGGCAGGCGCCGATCTCCTGACTAGACCAACCGTACCTTCGAAAGTTTAGAATAAGATTAGAATAACAAGGATTAGATTCGACTTATTAGATAGATTTATTATTACTAATTACACCTACCTCGTTACAGGTGGTCTAAAAAGTTACGGCAGGTTTAGTCGGGAGAACTGCCGATCCGGACCCCCGGGTTCAAATCCCACGCGCACCACTGTCTTTTCGAAGTCATGTGCGTAATGCCGCTAACTTAAAACGGTAAAGGAAAATATCATGAGGAAACTAACATGTACTAAGAATCTTTCGAGGTCATATTGTGTATCATCCACTAAACCGCACTGGGACAGCGTGGTGGATTATGGCCTTGACTCTCTCCTTGCGAGAGAAGGCCTTGAGCCCCAGCAGTGGGAACATTTAGCGGACTGCTTATGTGAAGCTGCCTCATTTATAAAATTAGTAAGACTTACTGTTCAATGTTACAGAAATGATAGTACCTACTTGAATCCCTGGAACAAATTTTAGAAGACAAAAGAATTCAAAGTCCTCGCGTTCCCATTGAGACGTCTAAACTGAAGGGTGGAAATGTAGAGGCTGCTTGAATGCGGCGAGAAAATTATAAAAGCAGCTGCCGTAATTGGAGCAAAAAGGTTTCTTGATTACACAGCTCGCGATGCTGCGAAAAATGACTATCTCACTATTCACTCAGAGCAAAACTAAAGTTGAATTCTAATTGGACGTTCGGAGAAATGGAAGATTATTATTTTATTTCGTTCACCTGTCGCGATAAATAACCCACGACCAAATGAAACAACATTAAACGTGAGCCTGTAATGCCTATTATTTTCGGCCGTCAGACAGAAAATAATCTGTGATTTGGTTTTTGTACCGTTTTGCAAGATTTATATCACTCTAGTAGCAATATCTGTTCTGTGAGTAGCACATACCAACGTTTTGACGAACTCAGACATGATTCAGTGTTTAAACCATGACGAGGAAAACTACAGAAGCATTTTGATTACTTTCAAATTGAAGGTTATATTTATGTACTAGCGGCCCGCTCCGGCTTCGCTCGAATAATAACCTAGACATCGACTGCAGCGCCATCTGCCGGGCTGATTTGTGAATCTAAACCTTCTAGGGCCCTACCCAAACGTATACAAAAAAATAATTCGAATCGGTCCAGCCGTTTAGGAGGAGTTCAATAACAACGAAAAGTGGCATTGATTTTTATATATATGACTTATGATAAAATTCATAAGTAACGTGATAATTACGTCAGCCTTTGATTTATACGCAATTGTATTCTTTAGAAATGCCACAGTTCGTACATAAACAAAGACAAAACAATCTTAGAAAGACAATAACGTGAGATAAGAAACTATCTAATAAAAGGTTTCATTATAATCAAGGGTCGTGAGGATAGGTAACTATTCCGAAGGAAAGCTAATCACGAAGGCACTTTAAGCCTTTCCATGCCCTAAGTGATGCAAACGAGGAAACTTCGGATGGCAAATGGCTTAGAGTTCATCCCTTAACTTTGATCGACACTTCAAAGTCAAAAGTCAATTTACTGCAACGTATGTTGCGATATTTTGTGTAATTAAGAAAGTAGGGAATAGAGTCGTAAATAAGGTTGCTTTTCTGAGTATTAGCCATAGGGTCATCGATTACAGGAATGTAGTCGATAGTCGAAATAAACGATATTTAGGGGTCCGTTGAATTTCAAAACTCTTTGATCTCCGTTAGGTCTTCATATATGTTTCCCATTACTATGATTATCCGTGACAGCTCTGAATCAGTAATGAATTCTACGGCGGTGAAGGCTATTTCTCCTTGATTATTGCCAGCCTCCTTGGAGCCGAGGCGGAAATTAAGCTTCCTTAAACGAAGTTTATTGCACTTTTTGTGAAGTTGTTTCCTAATTAATTTAAAGCAACAAGTGCCCCAGAATACCAGCGGATCAGCCTAAAAATGAGGTCGCCGTGGTCGTAAAATAATATTTTTATGAATTCCTTTTATCCCGACCTTGTGAAAGTACAAACAATAATGATGTAGAAAACTTTTAAAGATAAATGTGTCTATTGTTGCGATCGTAGAACTTTACAAATCTCTTTTTAAGCTTTCTACGAAAAATGTAATCGACGAAACTTTTTTATGATTGTGAACCAATTAGAATGTTTACTTTTGTTGTTTTCCCGCAGTGATAAGTGCTAACGTTGGTGTTCAACACTAAACTTGGGGAGTGGGAAGATGAGAAATGTGTCTGATAACCATCGTTATTGCTTTGTTTATGCGTGTAAACAAAATTACGTATCGACATGGCACAATACAACTTGCTCTCTCACAATTAATGGTACAACTCGCAAATTTTTGCTGAAATATAATTTTATTTTTAAGAACGCGATAGTGATGTAGCTAAAAGCCGGGCCACAGAGGTGATCCGATAGCGATAGCGATCCGATAGCGAGACGATATTATTTGTAATGTTCGAATTTGTATGCAACCTGACACACAGCAAGCGGGCGCGATCCCATACTCGGTATCGGATCGCTATCGCTATCGGATCGCTATCGCTACCGGATCGCCTCTGTGTGACCCGGCCTTAAAAGGACAAATAATACTTACATGTACACGCTATACGTCACCAAATATCGTTGATGACATTCATCAAACTTTTTTTACAAAACAATTTTGTATATGACTACGAAGTGCTTAATTGGAAGATACAGTTGAGGAGTAGCTTGGGTCAACTACATATATAGTGTGTATAATGAACATGAAGTAAAAGCGGTTGGAACGATTCTTAGAAATATAATAATAAGACCCGAATATTGCCCGATAGTGAGGAAACTTGTATGTGCTTAAGGCCTAGCTTTCATTTGTTCAACGCGTAGTGTAATTGCTTTTTAGGGTCCCGTAAAACGTAAAAACGGAACCCTTACAGGACGTCTACTCTAATTCAACGAAAACGTAATTTCGAAAAAAACTCGCGATTTTCCAACTCCGATTCTACTTCGATCCGTCGTTTTGTCCGTTTAAATGTTCTAAGCCTACTCTAATTACAGTATGCTTATAACATTCAAACGTCAAACAATGTTGTATCGGACGAAACGAAGTAGAACGAGAGCAGGAAAGCCGAGCGTTTTTTTTCGAAATTTCGTTTTCGTAGAAACAGAGTAGTAGACGTCCAGATTCGTCATGTCTGCCTGTGCGTCGGTATGTCACAGCCACTTTTTGCCGAAACTATGAGACCAACACTGTTGAAACTTAGTAGGTAGATGCGTTAAGATTTTTATACAAAAGTAAAATAAAACAATAAATATTGAAAAATGATGTTAAGGTTTTTAACATAATTTTTTTCTACACTGAATAATTTGCGCGAGAGACACTTCCAAAGTGGTAAAATGTGCCGCCCCCGTGTAACTTCTAAAATAATGCTCTTATTTTAGAAGTTACACGGGGGCGGCACATTTTACCACTTTGGAAGTGTCTCTCGCGCAAATTATTCAGTGTGGAAAAAAAAAAAGGTTAAAAACCTTAACATCATTTTTGAAGACCTATCCATAGACATGCCACACGTATGGGTTTGTATAAAAAAAAAATTTTTGAGTTTCAGTTTTAAGTTTGGGACACCCACAATATTTATTGTTTTATTTTACTTTTGTATAAAAATCTTAACGCATCTACCTACTAAGTTTCAACAGTGTTTATCATGCAAACTTCCAACAAAAATTGGTTTGAGGTCGATCTAGTAAGTAGTTTTTTTAGTGTGTCATAAATAAATACACTATTATTAAAACATCGATCAAAGTTACAACTACAAGAACTTATGTATTACTTATTATGTTACTTGCTGTAACGGAACCCTTCATGGGCGAGTCCGACTCGCACTTGGCCGCTTTTATTTGTTCGAATTCGGGTAATTTGTATGCACATTTGTGTGTTTATAGCAGTTTATTTAGTTACCACTGTATTTCATATAGTTAAAAACCTCTTAATTAATACAACCAAACAATATAATAATAATAAATCATGAAAAAATGTTAGGCGTTACACACCCTGATGACGTATACAGTACATACATAGTTTTAGCTCTGATCACATTGCAAACAGAAGTCCTAGTTGCCACAGCTTCCACGCCATTACACATTAGGATTCTCCTAATAGAGGATCACTAACTTCCACTGCGAATAAATCAGCCTAGGCCTTTAACGAGAAATGTTTAACACTATTTTGTGTACACGTCCAGGCACCAACTGTTTTCCTTATAAACTAATTATACTTGTTTATATAACTTAAATTGATACCGTAGTTAATAAGTAGCATTTACAACTAACTATTATCCCTTCGAAGATTTCGGATATCTTTATTTTCCTTCACGGGAGGTTCAAGCTCCGATTGGGTCAAGTCCAGGCATCTTTATTCACTACGGTTCTATCTTCGATACTAAACAAGTCTGAAAATGTGTTAAATTATCAAATTTTGATTGCCTGTTTTACCATGTAGCGCTTCTTATCTTGGAAACTTAAAACAACATGATTTTCATTAACCTCTCCACTCCGTTACTATAAACCGTTTGCTAAATGACTTTACTCCTAGTTGGTCAACCAAGGAGTTGGTCAAGATTACGAAGTTGGTACCTATACTACATATTTTATATTGATTATGACCTTATGGTCTTGAGTATATCTTTGCGAGAGAAGACCCCGAGTCCCAGCAGTGGGAACATTTAGTGGACTGTTTACATTTCAGCATGTGCGTACTTATAGGTACAAAACCTATACGCTCATGCTGAAAATTATGTAATTGTATTATCGATTGATGCCTTCGTAGAAACGAACTCACAAGATGGATTAAGAAAACGAATCGAAAAACTGCTTTAATTACAGGTACCTATAACATGCAAAATGATGTATAGAAAGGTAACAAGACACTACGATACTAAACTATTTCTTATAAATATCTACTTTTAAACTGATGGTTTGCCATTTAATAGCCTATACGTTCAAATACATTTTTCATAACTTTAAATAAAAATGACATTGACAATCGATAAAGCAGACATCACATTATTAATATTGTTCGTGCTGTCTAAGAATAAAGTCTCGTCCATCCATGAATCCCAGTAGCTGAATTATTTATCTTGTTTTAACAACTTCTGTAAATGTGGACAGAGTTAGAGTTTACTGGTTTTAGGGTTTTGTAATTTATTTATCAAACCATCTGCAGTTATCTTCGAAGTTTTGTGGCATTTCATCAAGTTCAATATAACTTCATTACATTCGTGCATTTACAACTTTTTTATGATTTGAGCTGTCATCTACCAAATTTAATATGCACGAGTCATCAAACTTTTGTTTTTGAACATTTCTCACAACATTTAAAATGTATTGCTAGAGTAAAAAGCAAGGTACTCGTGTTTGTTTCAAAATCAATTTTCCACTTTATTTGGCAAACAATCTACACCACAATGATACCTAACGCCATAGCTATAACATTGAATTTTCATGAAATCGGAATGCAATAACGGGATATTTACCATAACGAGTGAGCCCGTGGAAACAGCAACAGTAGTGTGTGCATGAATACTTAAATCCCGAGCACCATTAACTCCGTATTGAAAATCCGAACAAGCTTTAGTAACATCGGCGATATAAGGCACAAAATCGCCGCTACAAGTAATATGAAAGGCGCGGATTGTGACGTCGGATCAAATATTTGGCGAACAACAAAGAAGTAGGTTCGCGTATCGGGTGATCCATTAATCACCGTATTATTGTGGTCGGTAGCACAAAGCGCAATATTGCCCTCCAAGCTACCGATACTCATAAACACACTGCCGGCCGTAATGACCTATTTAAGAAGAGTTAAATGAAAATCGATAACTGCTGAGCAGTTGTGATACAAGCGAAATCGTACACAATCGACAGCAAACTTTGCCAAAGTTTGTTCAATAACCCGTGATGGGTTGAAGCCAGAAAATCATTTTGTATCTGCTTATTTTTTGCTCGACGAGTTTAACAACTTAGCGAAACATTTTCGTTATGAGCTTTTTGATCACAATTTTAAAGTAAACCCATTAATGTTATAAGTTTAGCAAAGAATATTTCTCGTCGTCATTATTATAACCACGCTTTGAAAAGTGTTTATTCAGCGTATTTTACGACATGACTGTTAAGGCGTATGTGAAATTATTCATCGACCTGTCAGACATGAAAACGGAACGAAAATTGACCTAAGGTAGGGGACGAGTTCCTTATTGTTGTAATCAAGTATGAACTTTATAAACTACAAGACGGAGAGTTAAAAGTACATTCGGATGTATGTAATTTTTTATCAGTAACAACTACCAAGTAGACACCAACAACCTCATCTACCTATACCAAGGATTTATTTTTCCTTTATTTATTCTTAGTCAAAAATTTCAATAACTATTTAATAATAGCTCCTTAAAAACATACAGAAATAAGATCAAAAGGTTCTATAGTGTCTACTCTAAAAAATATTAAATCGAGAAACTTGCTGATTTTATTGAGCGTTTAAAAAATATTGAACGATAGAAGCTCAAGATCAGATTAAGGGACGTAGGAGCCCAGCAGTGGAAAACTGAGACTGACATAATAAATATATATTTTGCTGTCATTGTTAGTACGTTAATAACGGATCTGATACACAATACAATAAAATAAAATCATATTATGAGACGTATTTATGCGTATGGCAAAGTTATAGTGCAAAAGTGTGCAAAGTAAATACGTAGAGCATACGCAGCATTGCATAATTATATAAACCGACTCAACTAGTACTACAACAGTACGAGTACATCTAGTACAATCACTAGTGGCTCACATCACAAAGCATCACAAAGCTTAGGGCACCTTAGACGGTACAACATCAGCTTGGGCTGCCGTCGGTATGGAAGATCAAGGAATGACCTGGCATCCCCGAAGGACTGCCCTACGAGCCTCGCAGGGGTCTAGCGCCTGCTGACTTGCAGAGCTATATTATTAAGCCTATATTTTTATTGGCTGGTCTATTAAATCGGCTAGGCTAACGGGGCTGCCATTAGTACCTACCTAGTACACTGCACCTACATACACAATTTCTAATTGTCAGGAGCAGAGACCTCGGCTGGTTCCAACCCTACCAATATAGTGCAGTGATGAGGTCGTCCGTGTCACTCAGTTTGTACTCTCGGTCGTCGTCGACGGCGGATTTGGGAAGGTGTTCAGCTTTTCGAATAAACGGACGCTCGGAGTCCAACGCGACTCGTATTATCAATGCGATGATATCACCGCCCAAGTGCGTGTTCGGTGTACCATTTTGTAAGTGCAGAGAAAAACTTTTTAGGAGTGTATTAAATTGTATATGTTTAAAAATTTGGTTATATTCTTTATTTTTTTGGTATTCTAACGTTTTTTTTTACAAATTAGGTACTTGTTTAGTTTTTTCTACTTTGTATAAATCCGAAGAGTTTAATTGTTATTATTTTGTTACTGTGTTACTTATTTACTTAGTGGACAAATATGGGCTGATCATGATTATAATGATTTACTTCGAATAGCCCAACCGAAGAAAAAGGCTACTACGGGCTATATGATATCGACAACAATACGTACTTTAAGCAGATTTGATTTTATTTGACGAAATGTCGTTTAATTTCAGTTTACCTGATGAAAATTGGTGATGCCATTTAAGATGTATTAAAGTTTATATGGCATCGACGACAATAGGTACTTTAAACAGATTTGATATTATTTGACGCGATGGTGTTTCATTTCAGTTTACCTGATGAAAATTGGTGATGCCGTTTAAGATGTATTCAAGTTTAACACATTAGCAAAGTGTTACAAGGTATATGTATTATTACCGAATCTAGTTTACCCCATACCTGCCTACCCCTTCGGTGCGGTTCGGTTTAGTAATATTTTTACGTAGATTTGTGTGATCACTATTTGTTAAAAAGTTAACTAACTTAGGTTCGATATCAGTATATTCATAATTTTCCGGAAGTGGTTATGTAAATTAAATATGGAAATACTTTGTTACTTCTAGGTAGTTATAAAGGCTCTAATATTCGAATAAAATGTGGAAAACCAACTTTTTGTTTGATTTTAGCTTTACCTACTAAGCTCGACCCGGTCTAAAAGTGTGGACACGCGCTCCTTTACCGGGGGACCCTTGAAAAGGTCTTTATCGGTCCATAAAACTTCTTTTATGCTACACGAAGTTTCTGTAGCGAACGGTAAGTTGTTTGATGGTCACCCTCGAAAATAATTTTCTAAGCCCTCCTCCAGCGTCACCGATCGACTCAAGTTACTACCGATAAAATAAATTCTATATAAAATAAATTCTGTTATGATCCCTTTTACTTTCTGCAGGAACCTCTCTGAAAGAGTAATAATAGGATGATCGTAGAATGAATGTTTCTAATAGATCGTCGTCTTTTTGAATTTATTTCTAAAAATATATTCATATTTTTAGAATGCTGCTGTGTGTGTTCTGAGTAACATTAAGAGACTACGAGCACTAGTAGTTTTATAAAAGGGATTTTTAGTATTAAAAAGTGTTATGACAAGATAGGCCGTAGACCTGCACTAATTCTTTAACTATAAAAGTGTCTGGAACTTCAGATTTATGTATGCGCCCCGTGCGACCCGTGTCTTAACAGACTTTTTGTAGTAGTAGGACTCTTAGCAGAGTCCGCCTGGGGAAGTACCACACCTTTGCCAGATTCTACCGCCAAGCAGTAATGTGCAAACATTACTGTGTTCCGGTTTGAAGGGCAATGTTTACAGAGAAATTACAGGGCTTAGAGATATAACAACTTAGATCTCTGGGTGACGAGCGCAGTGCAGTGTTAGGTAATGATTTGGACTCTTCATGTTCCAATAGCTGCGTGTCACTGGGCTGTTATGTGGCACTATGTTGCTTACCGTCAGGCACATGTCCTGTCACTCTTTATAAAAAAAAATAAGTTTCAAGATATCATGGTTTAATCCAAGGATTGTACTACTACGTATTCCATTTCATGCATATCGATACCAGAAGTATCAATTAATGTAAGGGACAAAACACGGTTTTTCAGGAGAGCCAAAAAACGATATTATTTTTTTAAATCTGTCTATAACTTTTTACTGTCTGCTCCAATTTTAATTATGTCTAGAGCAAAGTTTCTTAGAATTACTTCTTCTTTCATACTTTAAACGAAAGATTTAGGAATACCCAGCGGTTTAAAATATAGCATGTCCCTTACATTAAAAAAATATGTTTAGTTGTGCCTTACGTTACTAATATTTTATGTGTAAGCCGTCAAGCATATTGTAAGCAGCAAGAGCAATAGAAAATTAACCGTAATTCTATTGTAAAGGACTTTTAGAGTGTTGCAGTTTGATGTAACCATAGATTATCTACTAAAATTATGGTATTTTAACACCATGAAAATAGGTTTTTTGCATGATTAATGTTAGTTTCAGAATTGGAATGTCTCATTAAGTAATTTAATTAATGTACTGGAAACGAATGACAGATCAAAAATATGAATTATCTGAAAGATGAATGAATAAAATAATGTAAATGAAATGAATATTAATAAAAGAAATAAATATGATTATATTAATACAAGAAATAAATATGATTATATGAATAAATAATTAGGTATGGGCAGACAAATTATGACGATAACTACTATAAGTTAATTGAACTATTTTAATGGTGAAATTGAAATGGTATTTTATTTTTTCATCAGCTGTCATCACATGTTCATCGTCGTCAGTTTTTCTGAGGGTATCTTTAACTGGCGATTTATTCGGAAGGTTCATATAATTATATTAATTCACCATGAAATCTTTTTGGTATTATACCGGCATCACACAATTTTATCAGGTCATTTTATTTTGGAATGGAAATTCGTAGCCTCTCTTTATATAGAGATGGCAAATTGTTCCTTATGTATATATTACTAGTACTTTCAGCTGTAGATTAATTTGGTTGCTTATATAATTTTTCATTATATAATGTTGTAATTTTCCCACTAACAGCACTTCTTTTTTTGCCAATCCTCTTGCGTTAAAATTCTTTGCAGGTAATTTTTAGGGACTTCTATGTCGTAAGTAGGTATCACCAGTCTATAACTTTGTATATTTAACTTTAATTTTCGTTAAAGCATTTTTCTAAATGTGCATACCCTTATGTTTTTAAGATAATAGTTCTTATAACTCTAATCATTAATTAAAGTAAGGGACATCATGTTATTTACATCTACTGATTTGAGGTTTAAGGTAAGGCTGTAATTTATTTAACCCTGTGACTTACTTTATTTTTCAGGGGGAAAAATGTAAACGTCTGTTACATCACTTTTTCTGTCATAAACCGTTTTAGGCAGGCCAAAAATTTTTACTGTAAGGGATTTTTTTTTAACAATAGAATTTTTTCAATAATACCAATCGATAGAGCAGAAAATTCTGAATACAATGATATATATAACTCATTTTGAAAATTCTGAATACAATGATATATATAACACACTCTTTCAACAACCAAAATGTCCCTTACGTTAATTGATACTTCTGGTATCGATATTCGTTAAGCCATTTTAAAGATAGAAACCACTTTATTAAACAAACATTGTTAAGTATCCCACGCGAGCTAATAACTTCAACAGTATTAAAAAATAAAGTAAGTAGGTAGCATGTGTGCTAATTGATTTAAATCTTTTCAGCTATTATAGAGACTATTTGCACCTGTTAATACTTAACACCCACACGTGCCAATTAAGAATGATATATTAATATAATCAGGTATTTATTTTCATTCATGCGCGTAAGATAAACAAAAATGTTTTTTACTATTTTTAGATACGTGGGCACAAACTTACACATTTACAAACCCACAAACTTTAGTCTTCGTAAATTTATGAGATATCAGGATTTAGTGATTACCAGGTATACCACACCAAAGAACCGACTACGGCTCTTTCGTGTCTAAATATCTGATAGGTGAATTTGGTTATGTATTTTTAAGTTAGTTTTAAACTTCGATTAAAAGAGTACCTTTTGTATCAAAAACTAAAACAGCGATCGTAGAATATCGACACACGGCATTTACCTACGTTTATTACAATTTTTACCTTCAAATTGTCGTAGAATATTAAGAAGAATATTTACTAGCAAAGACTACAACTAACTAGAAGTACCTGCCTACTACAGAATTAAAAACATTTGTGAACTTCTTAATCACTTTATCAAAAGTTTTTGAAATGTATTCACTAAAGGTATTAAATAAATAATATTCCGTTTAGCAAATCAGGTCAGCGACTCGATGTAGGTACATAATTAATATTTGGTTACCGATTTCCTCACAGATTATATTATGTAGTTCTCGCATGAATTCATGGTTACTCTTATGTATTTTATTATTGTTTCGGCATTTCTTTTTTCTAATCTGTTATTTTGATGTCATGTTTTGATGACTGTAAAATTTCATTGAAATTAGTCAGTTTTGTTTATAAGATTATTATTAATACGCAACAGTCGTCTTCAAAATCTTTGACGTTTTTGGTATTACTAGTAGGTATGATATTAGTCTAAATAATCTCCTCATTTTTCCAGTACAAAGGAAGAAATTCATTATGAGAATTGATGTTTCTTATTTACGGCATTCAATGGCCGATATATTAGTAAGGACGACAAACATGTTTTTTATTCTGTTCTCGGCTACGGGCTTAAGCACGTTTATGTACTGAATCTGATTGAATCGATACTAGAACACGTACAGGATTATTTTTCATCATTTTATCAATCTAGGTACACCTAATAGGTCCTACATGCATCTAAATCGAGTACTTTTTACTTTCTACTATAATTTTTCGTTAATAGTACATTATAGGCTATTCCGCCCGTATAATGCACATACATGGTGAAAAGTTCTTCTTCTTCTTCTAAGTCGTTATCTTCATTGCTGAAGGTCGCGTCTAGTATGAGGTATTGATCACCCGATGCACCATGCTTTTCCATGCATTTCTGTCCGCGGCGGTTCTAAGAGCTTCGGTTATTGGTAGTCCAGTGAGAGTCTTTACCAGACCTGACCAACGGGTAGGTGATCGACCACGTGGTCTTTTCCCATCGACCTTACCGACTACCATAAGCTTCTCAAGGCTGTCAGGGTCCCTACGAGCAACGTGTCCAAAATATTTGAGAATTTGCTGGAAACAAACAGTGGATAGCCTTTTAGTAATGCGAAGCTCCTTAATAATGGACGCGTTGGTTCGGCGTGCAGTCCATGGAATTCGCAACATCCGTCTCCAACACCACATTTCAAAAGCATCGATTTTTGTCCTTTCTTTCTTTCTTATCGTCCAGGATTCGGCGCCATAGGAGAAAATTGAGAATACCAGCGTACGTACCAGCCTCACTTTGGTTCTACGGGATATATTACGATCTTTCCATATCTTAGTGAGTTTCGTCATTGCTGCTTTGGACATTTGGATTCTTCTTGCAATTTCTCTCTCACTGCCTCCCTCGCTACTAAGAAGAGACCCCAGGTACACAAAATGCTCAACGAATTCTAGGCCCCCGAGTTCATTGGAACGAGTAAGTGAACCAGACCTGTCTACCACTAACACTTTGGTCTTCGACTTGTTAATTGCAAGGCCAACTAATTCACTCTCTTTCTCTACTCTAGACAGGAGCTGAGCCAATTCGTGCTCAGACGATGCAAATAAAGTTGTGTCATCTGCGTATCTTAGGTTGCTGATTTTCCTGCCGCCAATGGAGATTCCTCCCTCCCAACCGTCTAAGGCTCGTCTCATTATGTATTCTCCATAGATATTAAAGAGAATTGGAGACAGGATACATCCTTGTCTAACGCCTTTTTGTGGCTTAAAGGGCTTCGATAAGACATTGTTCACCTTTACGACTGTGTTTCCATTCTGGTAGAGGTTTGCGACAAGAACGACGCAAAGTTACGGTGAAAAGTTAATGAATTTTAAATGTGTAAATATAAAAGGACAATCTGGGCATATTATTTCATAAGCTTTGATTTTTAGTGAATGATTTTTGTGCCGTTGGCAGTCAGGAGGCGCAGAGCGCGGCTGGAACCGATTTCGTGGTCGGCTGGCCGCCACACACCGCTGCCTCGCGACAATGGCGCTCGGAGCACTGCCCTGCTGTCTCGTTGTTTCGTCAAAGGCGCACTAACTTCTCATTGTTTCGGGCTAATCACGCAGAGAATCCGATCGCCCCTCTTCCTAGATTATAACAATAGCTTTGTCATGTTGGCATATACTTCTAAAAAATAATAATTGGGCTTTTAACCTATACTTAACCTACTAGTTTGTCTACATAATTATAAAGTTCAGTATTTAAAAATAAAATTTTGATTTCACGTGGTAGTCCATGAATTTATGATGATTATTTTTTTTCTACGGTACTTACATTTTAAAAATAATAGTATATTGTTTGGCTCGGTAGGTAGTAGGTAAGTCTACTCACAAAGAAGTTTGTCGTAGGTTTTATTGCTTACCATAAAATATATTTGTGTGATGAAGATATCTGGATGTTACTAGATCAAATGTATATAGTATTTGCAATTATATTTAAGTACATATTCTATCAGTTATTTGATTCCCATAGCACTAGTCGGTACAAACACTCCTTAGTTTGGAACCTGTAATGTAATTATCAATCAAAACAGAAAACTGTCCTATCGCAGCGCAGGAAAATACAAAATAACAAAACATAGATATCAAACTTTCTTAGTTTAATAAGGAGGTAATTTGCTGCTGCAAAGTAGAAACCTAGTTAAAGTAGTATTCTTCAAGAATCTTCTTGAAATCGCAGAATGCGTCTAAACCATCAGGCGTCATTCAGGTTTTTTTTCATGAAAACAACACAAAATACAAGGCTTCGTCGTATAAAAGGCATAGTTAAAAGACTCATTCCGTAATCATCTCTCAAGAAACAATGACTGTTAATAAAAAGTTTTCCGCCTCAGCAGATGTTGTCAATAAAAACATCTTTAGATTTCCATGACAAAGCTTTTTAGTGAAGAAAACGAAACGCTCCCTTTAAAGACTGACTTTACGATTGCCCCATGCCTCTGTGAGTCTTTTATTTATTTGGAATTTCGGTTACAAGATTTCCTTTTTACTCACCTTAAAATAGTACACTAGTAGAATACCGCGGTTGTGGTTAGCACGATTTAATACATTTCATTTCAACCTTAAGGCTAAAATACATACTATATACTAGTACTAATACACATACATACTAGTATCATATTACATACATCGATGACATCGTTTCGTTCGTTTTGTTTCCTCCGTTTAGGGCTCCCACACAAAACTGCGATGCGATGCGATCGGAGCAATTCGCCATCGCAAGTTCCTTCGATGCGGCGTTGCATCGCATCGCATCGCAGTTTTGTGTGAGAGCACTTACTTCCAAACCTCGCTGTCTTATTACAAAGAGAATGTAAATTACTACGTAATCTAATAAGATAAGAGCTCTAATAAGAGCAGTTTGGTTAGTTAGCCTACCCATATATAGCCGTCTAGATCCGAACCCGGAGCTACTCATTCGTGACCGCTATGACCGCACGACTTCCCGTCTGAGCTTTTGTCACGTCACGCGGCGAAATTTTGCTTCACATTCTAATGTCTAATGTGACAGTTTTTCATTGTCTAAAAACGCGCATAATATGCGTTTTTTTTAATGAAAACTAGTTAGATCGACTTATCGTCCCCGAAACCCCTTGCATACATAATTTCATCAAAATCGTTCGAGCCGTTTCCGAGATTCGGATTCTATATCTATATATATAAAATTCAATGCCACTTTTCGTTGTTATTGAACTCCTCCTAAACGGCTGGACCGATTTGAATGATTTTTTTTGTATACGTTTGGGTAGGACCCTGGAAGGTTCAGATACACAAATCAGCCCGGCAGATGGCGCTGCAGTTGATATCTAGGTTATTATTCGAGCGAAGCCGGAGCGGGCCGCTAGTATATATACATATTTATATACAAGAATTGCTCGTTTAGAGGTATAAGAATCTGTGTTTTCAGAGAATAATAATCATGTACTAGCTGACCAAGCACATATAGTTCAAACATGTGAAAGTAACATGCCCTTCATGTTTTCACTTTAAATAACGTAGTTTATATTTGCATATTGTGGAAACAACTGTCTCAATTAAAAACGCAGGATTGGGAAAGTTGAGGTGAAAAATACGCCTTAATCTCATACCTACCAAATTTACAAAAAAAAATTTGGGAGAGTACGACGACAACAACGCGGCATGAGAGTTATATAAATATTAGGTTAATCTCCATTCATCGTGTGTAACACTGCACACACTCAAATAATTAAAAGAAACAGGAAACACATCTGACCATAATCTAAAATAAACATCAATACAGTGAAACAATTAAAATAAACTTAGTTTATGAATAGAGACAAAAGATATTGTCAAGTTTTGCTGAAAGTTAATTCTGTTGAGGAACACAAAGGGCCTATAGGTTTAAGGGGAGCATTTAGGGCGGCTGGCGTGTCATTGTCTCCACTAAGTGTAAATTTAATTAATTACTTTTGGACTGCGGTTCCCACAGCCGACGCCGAGAAGTGAGCAAGTAAGCAAAATTCCACCAACACACTTGGAAAGCCACCCCGCCGTCGCTAACACACTTTGACATCGATACTTGGCAATTTGTTCGCTCAGGCGTGTAGAAACAATGCTAGAGAATTTTGTTAATTAATAATAGTTGTGGAAACAGTTAGAACACCACCACCTATCTGTACGGCCCGTGTCAAAACTCCAGGGCACGAGCTAGTCTAGTTAACAAATTAGAAACGTTTGTAATCGTTTCATAAAATTAAGGTCAGATTTGTACAGCTTTGTACGCAGTCTTGCTTTTGATGTAATTTTTTTTTAATTCATGTCCATGCACAGATTTTAAATTAAAATATAGATTTTTTTCTATGTTTAATTCTCAAATGTATTCAGGAACTTATTCTTTTAATATGTTTTCTAATGCCTACTTATATCGCAAAAATAATGTAGTCCACCAAAATAGATTACAATAAAATCGTAAGAAATTGTTGAATAATTGTTTTATTTTTCGACTAATAGACAAATACTTGATAGCAAGAAATATGTTACCCGCCAATGACAGTGCTGCGCATTATTAGTAACGAAATTAATTTGAGCGACAGAAGCAAATCTCTACGCAAATTTCACTAGAAGCATTGGAGTCGAAAACAACACATTGTATGAGTACGATGCTTGTTCACAACTAGTTGGCGAGCAAGACTAACATCAAAGATGTCGTAGCTTCCGTGCCACACTTACCATGTAAGTCCTGCATTACATTGTTTGCATGGGATATATTAACATCCCTTCCAGCTTTGTAGAACCTTACAATCTTCTCTTTTTGCATAACCCGGTTACTACAAAATGTATATGCATAATAACGATCATGAGCAGCAGACGGTACATCTACTATAATAAATCACTAAACAACGCTCCGCAGGCTAATGTATTCCGGGCTTCAAAGGTGTGTCTATTATCCGCAGCTTACCTCGGCTACGTCGCTTGAAAGTTTGATTACTAGGCGAAATTAAGCGATCTACGACATTAAATTGTCATTAGCGAAGCATCCAGTGGATGTCTCATTAACTACGCTTCTAATGAGTGATTTACGTTAACTGGAGTGTGGTGTGTCACATTCGCCAGGTGAGGTGATGTATGTCCGCCACGCTAGGCGATTAATGTCTCCTGGCTGAGAGCCGAGCGACCTGTAATAAGAACGCCCTCAACCGTGAAGTACAGCTACACGAGCATGCCACCGTTAGCCAAATTGACGATTTACTTTTTCCTCCCTATACGCGGAGAAATCATAACAATCTTTCGAGTACAATTTTGGAACGAACAGGATTGACGTCGATGTCATTTGTGGCAGAAACTAACAACATCATGTGAACATTTTACCCATAGATCGATGATTTACCTATACCTATGGGTAGAGTTACCATAATACATTTATGCATGCTGCGTAATCATCACGCAGTCAGATTACGTAATATACAAAACAGCATGATTTTCACGAACCAATTCACGAATTGTATGTTATGTGGCAGCTTGATTTCCACTTAAAAAATTGACTAAAAGGATTTTAAAAATGAATTGTGAATAGTTAATTCAGTGCATTTTGTGGAAATTAAGTTGTAGTATAAAACATGGTCTGTCGTATTGAAGTGTCTCATCAGGAAACTACTGACTTTTCCATTTTGTCACTTCAATTCAGACGTGTATATCTTGTTGTTATGTGTATATGTAGCTATTAAATAGAACAGACACATGAAAAATTTGATACGCGGTAGGTACGCATCGAATAGTAGATGGTTGACTTATTTAAAGTCTTACTGGAATATATATTTTTTTTGTACTTTAGAGTGACGAAACGAGCAAGTCATCCCGCCTGATGGTAAGCAATATGCCTGCCACATAACAGCACAATGACACACAGCTATTGGACCATGAAGAGTCCAAATCATTACCTAGCACTGCACTGCACTCATCACCCTGAGATTAAGATATTATATCTCTAAGCCCTGTAATTTATCTGGAAACATTGCCCTTCAAACCAAAACACTGCTATGTTTGCACATTACTGCTTGGCGGTAGAATAACTGGCAAATGTGTTGTACTTCCCCACGTGGGTCTCTGCCAAGAGTCCTAACACTACAAAAAAATATAATTTACCTATTATGTTATACGTTTAGACGTACATATAAACTAATTTGTCACCAATAAGAACACGTGCAAAGTCTTAGGTAGAAGTCAAATTTGGTTCTATCGGAATATAGACATTATCGAATCATACGCAGTGGGGTTTCGATCGTGAATCACGAGTCGTCAAGGAGAATTCGGTTGAAATGGAGGTACGGTTCAGCGCGCCCGCTGCCGATAATGAGCGTGGATACGGTGGAGTCACACGACACGCCTCCGCCGGAATAATTCACCGAACAACCGGTAAAAAATATGTGAACAAATTTCATCCGAGTCGTTGTAATTCGTGCGTAAGCTGCGCCGCTCACTACGACAGCCAGCCTCGATATATCACGCCGTAGCACCGCCGCGCTACGCTCCACTATACCTACAAGATTTCGTCGAGATGGATGGTTAGGTAGTTTGCGTAATATCACCACGCAAACTATTTTATTTATTGCACAGGAATTACACACATTTATAATGTCAATGTACAAAACTTACATGTAGAAGGAAGTACAAATGAACCGTGAAATTACATTTAAACGTATAAATTGTCCCAGTACTCACACATTCGCATTCAAAGTTTGTGAATCCTCAAGAAGTTTGGGCTCAAGAGGCATGGAGATGTCAAATCTGATACCGTGACAACTGTGAAGTCAAGCGTGGAGTCAAAGACAGATTGTGGACGAAAAAATACGGCCACTAAACCCAAAAGAAGCCGGAGGACCGGCTTTTATTAGGCCGACTCAAATGATGAAGTAATTTTAAGTAAACTTTTAAGGTAAGCCGAGACAACTTTTTTTCCATTTGGCCCGGCACCGGGCCAGACGGGGCCGGATTTGTTCCAGTTTTAAGGGCAATGTTTCTAGGGAAATTAAAGGCATAGACATAAATCATCTCATATCTCAGAATGCCGAGTTCAATACAATCATCATCATCATCATAATCAGCCAACATTCGTCCACTGCTGGACATAGGCCTCTCCAATGATACGCCACTCAGCCCGATCCTCGGAATCCCTCAGAGAAACTCCAAGCATAGCTCTTTCCATAGCTCGCTGAGCGACTTTGAATTTTCGTACTGCTTTTACTGTTAGTGTCCACGTTTCAGCACCGTAGGTCATAACAGGTAGGACGCACTGATTATACACTTTTGTCTTCAGACATTGTGGGATGGGTGACGAGAAGACTCGACGAAGTTTTCCGAACGCTGCCCAACCTAGCTGAATTCTCCTCATGGCTTCACTCTCAAAGCTATATTCAATAAAATACTAGAACAAAATAGCTGAACTCGTGGCTTAGTTGGTAGTAAGTCTGGCTGCGAAGCCGAGGGTCGTGGGTCCGACTTCTACCCAATGCATAAATATTTGTGCTGTGTCTGGGTGTGTTCTTTGTACCTATTACAAGTATATATTTACAATTACTTAAGTATTATATCAGCTATCCAGCTTCCATAGTACAAGCTTTGCTTAGTTTGGGGTCAGATGGTGTTGTATGTGAAATGTCCACTTATACGTATGTCGGAAAAACACTGTTCTCGTCGACAGAGTCGACACCGTCATTGGTGGTTGCTGATTTTGTGACCGTCATCAGGGTGAGATGTGAGCACAAAGCACAATGATCACGGTTTCTACACTTTTGAACGTACATTGCACAATAACTAAACAATTAACACCGAGCAGCGAGTTCAGGGTACCTATCTTACTACTCGTAATAACCAACAATTCGAAATAAAATACTTTCACATAGACGACACAACGATCCAACTCGATCGGTCCTAGCTCTCGAATGAATCACACGAAAACTCCCCGCGTGCCAAAACAAAGATGGCGCCTCGACCACACTCGAGATTTGTGCTCTGCTCTGATAGGTCAATACGTGAGTTATAATATTCATGACTTTTATAAGTTAAATTTTTAAATCGTAGAAAGGTGTAACAAATTCAATAACATTAAAATAAGGTTTTTAAGAGAAAGTTAAATGTAAACTTAATGTTATGGACGCAAACAAGAATCAACACGACACTAGATTTAACCGATACGTAAATAATTAAAAAAAATATTAACCCCCGATTACCTTGGATGTGATGGTTTTAATAGTGTTCTACTAGTCAAGTCCTTGCATTTGATGTCCATTGTCCATATTGAGGGAGGTTGTGAAATAATATTTTATCCAGTTTGTCGAGGCGGCCATCTTGGATCGATATTAACCAAAGATAGGTAGGAACAGCTACAAGAAAACTAACTTTTAACTGAATAAACAGCATCGAAATCGGTCCATTCGTTTGAGAGCTACGATGCTACAGAAACACGCACAGACAGACATCGTCGTCTAACTTATTATAACACCCCACTTTTCGGTCTGTGGTTAAAAAGGTAATGATTTGGACTCTTCATGTTTCAACAGCTGCGTCACAGTAGAACATGACGCTCCCCAAAATCGTATACATACATTAAATTATCTATATATAATATTATATATATAATAATCTAATAATTTACAAAATATCGAATAGAACACATACCTATGCTATTATTTGCCGCGGAAAAACATCTTTAACTGCAACTAAAAGCGGGTGAAATCGTGGGGCGTTACTACCTAGTAGTATTTTTTCTCGACATATTGTATTATTATCGGTGACCCCCCCCCCCCCTTTTATTAAGGCTGCGACCGCACTAACATGCCTGCCTAAGTATACAGTTATTAGCATGCTTGTTGCTTACCATCAGGTGCATATTTTAGTCGTTCCGTCACTTTATACAATAAAAAAGTAAGTATTCAAATATTTTTTTTTTCAGTTATACCAAAAAATAGCTTGACTTGTTAAAAAATATCAAAAATAAACTGTTCATAAAAACCATTGTAGCATTATTTCCTCGCTGAGGTGGAATGAAAGATGAAAAGTTATGTGTTGTGTTCGAGAGCAAATACTTTTCACCTTGTTCTCTTTTAATTTCCTCGCTAACGCTCAGGATTCTAATTTTAGAATAACTCGCTGCGCTCGTGATTCAATTGTAAAATACTTCGCTTGCTCAGTCATCAAAATTGAGCACGCGGTTACAAAGCAACTTTGCATTCTTGTAAAACAAATAACTATTGTTTTTCGCTTTTAGTTTAAAAGAATTGCAGCAAAGCAGAATATAGGTACGTCTGAAGGTAAACGGGAAAAGTACCTACCGAAAACAAAGAAATGTTTGCAGACTTTATTAAAGTCTGTTTACAAAAATTCTTACATAAATATTTTATAAGCGCCTGAATCAAATAGTGTAGGATTGTCTATATTACTTGATCATTATTATGGGTCTCATTTGTCTGGGTTGGGCGATACGTTGGTAAAATTACAGCGGAGGCGTAATACCTACAAGTATTACAAGTAGCCTGAAATATTCCACAACGAATATAAGTACAATACCTTCTAACTTTCTCACTTCAATTCAATACCTTCTCACTTGATCTTTGGCAAAGTTGTTGTGCATGAGCCAAATATGGTTTCTGAGTTGGTACGAATTATTTTTGGCAGGTGTACAGCTAGTAAAATATAATTAGATGTTGCTCTCTGCTTTCTTCCTAGAAGTTTTTCAAAAGTTGTTTTTAGTTGTTTTTTTTATTTTTACCAAATTGGTTGAAACTATTAGAATCCCTTTCTGTGAAGGTATGTTAACATGTATTACAAATAAGAATATTGCCCTATATTATTTCGAAAATTACCTTCCGTGAGCTACGTACACAAAAACTTTACCATATACATACCTACCTCCCATAATTCATTCCTAATCGTTTCGCTACGTCGGGTTTCTTTTACAAATAAATACGAGAATGTAACATGTGATATTGATATTCATACCACTTCCTTGTTTCTTTCCTTTCCCAAGGTTAACAATACATTAATGCCACTGTTTCATAGCACAAATGCATAGTTTGTAAAACACTTATCTAACTGTTTTTGTAAATACACACATAGTTATAATAAATGAGATTAAATTTTAGAGGTAATTTAAATTACCACCAAAAATTACACAGTGGTTACGCAAGACAAATTTTTTTTTTTTTTTTTACTTAAATCGGTTTAGATTTTTAAAATATTTATCGTATCAAATGAACTCATAGAGACAAAATTGGACTCAAAGTTATTTCAAGCAGAATTAAGTGAAGTTTTATAACACAGGAATTGAAACAGCACTAAACATCAATCGTGCCTACATAATATTATGTTATCTTATATTAATAAACGTACTAGGAAAATGTCCACAAATGTTCTAGTGAATTAAAAGGAATGCAGAGCAGCTTATACGAAGCATCCGTAACGATCAAAAGACTTTAGGTACTTACTTTTATTACAACTTTCATCAGAAACGATCAACGGATTTTGTCGTGTGGCGAGACGGGAGCTTATGTTAAGAATATCAAAAGGCAAGCTTGTGGGCTTACTATACTTACCTAATACCCGCACCGTATTATAGCTCTTGGAATATTTCATAATCCTCTACCTTTTGAGGTAAATCTATAAAGCTTCAATCATTATTTCAGTGAGATTGTTATAAAGGACTGAGGAGTGGCCATTAAACCGTTACGTGGAATTATAAATCTTATTATATACAATAAAATTAATATTCTATTTTTAAATATCTTATTGGAGTTTGGGATATTAGCATAATAAAATAATTATACAATAAAATAACTATCATTAACTCTTCCATATAAATAAATTAATGTATTATGGGGTTTTCAAATTTTTGCCGCTGAAATTTGGTGCTGATTTGGCGATTTTAAGGGTTCCGTAGCCAAAGGGTAAAAACGGGACCCTATTACTGAGACTTGGCTGTCCGTCCGTCCGTCCGTCTGTTACCAGGCTGTATCTCAAGAACGGTGATAGCTAGACAGATGATGTATTTCTATTGCCGCTATAACAACAATTACTAATTAAAAAAAAAATGTATTCCCATACAACAAATTTGATTGTTTACCGTTTCTTGCTCGATTAGTCCGTCCCAAGCAAACTAAATGGCGCCAGTAGAAAAATACTCGTAAAACGCGCTATCGAATTCGTCGTAACAATCATAAGGTAAAATTTAAATTTTAGTAGAACTTTTTAGGTGAAAGCCTGTCTGCGGCAACTGCGATAGTATATGTATACGGAATTCGGAATAAAGCCAAAGAGGTTTTCGCCGTTTATTTGTTAATGGTACGGAACCCTTCGTGCGGGAGTTCCACTCGCGCTTGGCTGGATTTATTTTTAGTCACATGCCTATTATGGTGATGATTTAGAATGTATAGTAATTCCTTACAAAATATGGAATACTTTTAAGTGGTAAATATTGGTTTCATAGAAGAGTAAAATGTTAAGTATTTTTTACATTAATGAGCAAAAAAAATTACAAAAGATTGATTGTCTGTAAAGTCAGTCTACGGACGTTAGTTTTACTTGATAATGTCACTGTGTGCAGAAGATGCGTCATAAGCGGAACGCTTCAGCCGATCGTGCTTCCCTATCGCCTGTTCCGCGCTCTCGTTTGTACGCTCGGCTCAGGCGGAACACGACACTTTTTCGTGCGTTCTGCTGGCATACTTCATCTACAGAAATAAATAAAATTGGAGTGTCCGTATCTAATATCTACTTTACATTGGGTATTGGGTATTGCATTTATGCATACCCTTCCACCTGGAGGAGATGGTAGGTTTATGTTGGACTTAACACTGCGGCCGGCTATGGTGCCCCAACCGACTTCACGAGGTTCCGTCTTTGCCGCTTCCGGGAGGGCGCGGGGAAACTTCTAGATTCTTCCGCGAACCCGCCGCGGCTCGTCTCCGAGCCTTCCTCTGGGGGACACCCTATCGATATATTATCTATTCATCGATTGATTATTTAAGATGTGTAATTAATTAGCATGACATAAATTGTTCCAATTTTATTTTCATTTAAAATTCTGATAGAAATTTAATTAGCTATATCTCGTTAGTGTAATTGGCGATATGCCGTTCTGACTGATTATAAATAAATAAATAAATCACCGACGACGTCACAGGTCAGGTCTGTGGTCTCATTGTCTACTCTACTATTCGTACGCGGAGGATAGACAAAGTGGGGCACCGCAATTTCGGCGCTCTTCTTCCCTTGCAGCCCCACTAAATTCACTATCTAACGGTGACGACCCCGTCAAGGCTGGGGCAGGCAGCACCGCATTTAGAAAGCATCAATCTTCCCCTTTATCCTTGCCTTTAGAGTCCAAGATTCCGAAGCATATAAAAAGATAGAGAATATCAAAGTCAAGTTAACTTAGGTCTTTAAGCGTAGGTATCTCGCGGTTTCTCCAGATCTTCTCCAGTCTTTTTACTACTGGCTTTGCCATTTGTCCTCTTCGCACTACTTTCCTCTTGCAGTCACCATCAGAACGTACCAAAGAGCCCAGATAAGACGAATTCCTCGACAGCATCCAGGTCTTGGAGCCAGGTCTTGGAGAGGAGTTACGTTGTACCTGTCTATGAACATCAGTTAGTCTTGCCTCTGTTGATCTTCAGACCGTAGTCCAACTGACTGTCTCCAACCTCCTCAAAATCTCCGCGTTGAACGCCGTCAGACTTGTGTCGTCGGTAAAGCGTAGGTTACTTTTACAGTTCCCTCCTATCTCTACTCCGCCATTGCCTTTCTGCAGAACCCTACGCATAATGTAGCTAACAAGAGGTTCAAAATATTCCTTATTATTTCTCCATTTTTATTAGCTACTTAGATTTATTTTAATTTAGTTTTAAAATAAATATTATTATTGGCCAAACTTGCAGTAGACAACAGCGATCCCCACCACCGCCTATAAAAGCAGAAGCTCAAGCCAAATCATCAATTTTTGCTGCTCAATCGTCAGTCTCTAATGTGGTTGGTTTCGACGTTGTTTATTGTGAGTTCGTTCCCTATTGTGTTATCTGTGGTCATTTTCTTCATTTATTGTGATTATTCTTATTATGTGGAAACTGACGGTGTTTTTTGATTGCTACAAATTTGATTTGATGAATTATTGTATAAAATAAATTGTAAATTAAACTAGATTAAGTATATCTAACTGTTTTCTTAATGTTTTACACTGCTGATTCCTAAAAATATAATAGGTAATAGCTTAGACCCGATTCGTTTTTTCATGTAACGAATTCATTTTGATAGAACTATGACTTTTTTCATTATTTTATTACGCAACCTGGTCACGATTGGAACTATAAAAATAAGTGTTGATTTCTGAGAACATTTTTCTCTATTAAACGGTAGTTTGGAGGCGTACGCCTGCCTCGTGTCTAGCAATCTATTTATCTAACTACCCTCTTTATGGTTTCTGTGAGCTGTGGGTAATGTTCGTGGTCGTATTCTTCATATCTATGAAATGCCTAGCTGAGAGTGATAATCACAGATACTCATGGGACCTAAGATACACGTTACAATAAAACAAACATAGGGAAACTTTTACTTGAACTAAAAAGTATTGTATTAGAAAGACACAATGGACATGTTGTTATCTTATCTTATACCTATAAACGAGCAATTCTTGTATATATATATAGAATCTGAATCTCAGAAACGGCTCGAACGATTTTCATGAAATTATGGATGCAGGATGGGGACTATACATCGATCTAACTAGGTTTCATTAAAAAAAAACGCATGTTATGCGCGTTTTAAGACAATGAAAAACTAGCACATTAGACATTAGAATGCGAAGGTAAATTTCGCTGCGTAACGCGACAGCATAGTTGGCGCAGACGGGAAGTCGGGCGTTTTAGGCGGTTACGAAATAATATCTGCGGGTTCGAATCCAGACGGTTTCTCATTTTTTTTAAGTATTCTGTTTTGTAAGAAAATCTAAGAGTATCTGAGTATTTTTTTAGTATTTAAACCGAGCAAAGCTCGGTGACCCAGGTACTAGTATAGTAATGTTAGTAATAGCATGATTATTAAAATTATTGTAGAGCCCGCCTGGGGAAGTAAGCACACTTTTGCCAGTTATTTTACCGCCAAGAAGTAATGTGCAAGCATCACTGTGTTCCGGTTTGAAGGGCAATGTTTCCAGCGATATTACAGAGAATAGAGATAAACCTACGTATTACAAATGTACTTACATGTATGTATGTAATGTCTGTAATATTTTAAGTTTTTTTTTTGTGTCACAATAAAGAGTTTCTATCTATCTATGTATTCTTACAGATTCTCATAGTGATCTAAGAATCCGCTGTCTGTCTATCCGTGTATGACCAGGACGTCTACTCTCTTTCTACGAAAACATAATTTCGAAATAAACTCGCGACTTTCCTACTCCGATTCTTCTTCGATCCCTCGTTTTGTCCGTTTAAATGTTCTGAGCGTACTCTAATTAGAGTAGGTTTAGAACATTTAAACCTCTAACAATGTTCGATCGGACGAAACGAAGTAGAACCGAGTCGCGAGGTTATTTCAAAATTACGTTTTTCGTACAAAGAGAGTAGTCGTCCAGGCTGTATCTCATGAATCGTGACAGTAAGACAGTTGGAACTTTCATTTATGACGTATTTCTTTTGTCAATACATAGTCTCTCTACCTAGTCTGTGCAATACATCAACAAATACTAAAACATATAACAAAATAAATATTTCAGAAGGGCGGGCTCCCATAATTACTAGACTTTTATTTTTAATAGATAATTCGGATCCCGTCGCACTTGAATCCGACTCGCATTTGGCCGGTTTTTAGTGTTAATTGTTCTGAACTGTCTCAAAGAATATTTGTGAAAGGCAGAGTTGCGTCTGTGAGTCCTCCCCTCTATCACTGTCTAATAACTCATTGTTAAATCTGTACCTCTAGTGTGTTCTTAAAAAAATAGTCAAGATTCACTGATAGCGGCTACATGAAGGTATTGACACACATACATTATAAGTATTACAAATGGTATTGAACGCGTGAAATTCATACGAAAATAATATTGAAGTATCATTTATAAACGGCAATTTTTAGCTAGTTCGTCGAAATAATAATCTATTTCCGTGATCAATGAGTTCACAACCCTTATGACGTTCGTTGCGTGGGCACTTGCCGCCAGTTCAAGGTTAAAGCATAACAACACGGCCCGGCTACTCGCGGGTGCTATGGGTTACCGAACACGAAATAAACGTGAATTATCAACGTCAATCAATTAACACCACTAGTGGTCGCTGAGTAGTCGAAATCCGACCATAAAGCCAAACTAAACTATTCTCAATTTTACTACAGACTTTAACAATAAACAAAAGAATATTTATGTCTGTGTCAAATACATGGTGTTTCTAATGTTTTTTTTATTGAGGTTTGTTACTTTACGCAAAATTAAAAAAATAGCATGCTCCACTCTTTCTCTGTATCCTACTTTCCTACTAATATTATATAATTATAAATGTCAAAGTTTGGATGTTTGTTGCTCAATCACGACGTAACACATGAACGGATCGGGTTGGTACGCAGTTAGGTTATAGTCTGGAAAAACACATGGGTTTTCATCCCGGGAAAATAACGGGAACGGGAACTACGCTGGTAAAACCGCGGGGCGCTGCCAGTAAAGCTAAATATTATGCAAGCTAAATTTCATACGTCCGCGCAATTTTCGTAAAAAGGGGTACAAGTTTTTGCTATGTAGATTAATAGCTCTTCTGGCGAACGTGAAAAGGAACTTATGTTCCTTACATTTGCTAACATTTCAGGAAGTTAATACGGATACGTTACGTTTTCGGAAGTCGACTAAAGAAGATCTATAGAACGATAAACAACATTGTTGCCAAACACTATAATTGGTAGATTAGCCGATTTCATACGACACCGTGGTCTTTGGAACTTCATGGGGCATACTTTACGGTACTTCAGTTGAACATACCTACAATCCGTGCCTTGTTTGTTAGCCGCTATGTAGGTACTTCAGCTTAACTGCAAAACTATGGCGAATGACCTATAGTCAGATTCCTCTTAGTTTATCGGTGGGTAACTGTGATTAGATTTCTCTTTCTCCTCGTTAATTATTCTTGGTATTCACTCCATTTATATAAACGATATTTTTACAATAATAAAATACTTATTGTAAGAGCCATTTCTGCAATTTGGAAGAACGTCACGGGAAACGTTAAGCCGATTTTTCCAGCTTTGCGATATACCATAAGAACTGAATGGTTCATTGATTGAATGATTTCTCACAGCTAATAAAAATGGTAAAAATATTGCGTAATCGCTTGCGTGGGGTGTTTTGTGTAGGTGCGTACTTACACGTGTTTTATTTACTAATTTGGTTAGATGACTAACAACAAACTCATTTAGCAATCGCATTTAGCCAATGAGTAAACATTGTGTCTAGGTAAGATGTGTTATTAAAAGTTTCAGAACGCAACCATACCTTCTTTACAAAAAATAATTATTTGCAAATTACCAGCTTTCAAGTTAGAAGAATGAGACTTTTGCCTCCAAATTAACGCAAAGAGATAACTCTTAGCTTTAAAGCTTATGACCTCCATATTTCAAACATCGGTGACATCAAAAGAATTTAAGTGATGTAAATTGATTTTACTATTTGAAAATTTTACTCTGTACTCCCGACGCTTAGAGCTATAGCTATATATTAGACACTGTCGTCTGATCGCCGGCAATTCAAAATCTGTGTGTCTGACTCATTGAGTATCTTACTCTACTCTATGGTCTGACTGCGCCGCCGTAACTTCACATCCGGTCCGATTCTGAAGCGGTTTTAGTTTTACGGCTGTTTGTTAAAATAGCAATTGGCAATAGATTTTAGTGCGTCGCCCAGTCGTCACAATCACAAAAATCTATCAGAAGAAGCTAAACGGTCCGTGGGGTTGTGATTAAAACTTCTCTACTGGTATTATCTAATCCTAATTATAGCAAGGTAATGTAAACACGAGCTGTGAGTATGGAATATGTTCGATAAATCCCATTGTAACCCGCCTGCTGTAGGATTTGCTTCATCAAGCATTCACCACAACATAACTTCACTTCCGCTCCCCGCTCTCAAGGGAAACAGTACAGGGAAGACAAGCTCGTATATGCAAGAAACCCACACAGGATGTGTGTCTAATGGTTTAGCTAATATGGCCTGTAACGACGGCTTAAAGCCAAAGTTAAATTATTTATTCTAATATTTTACTCTTAAAACGGACCCCCTTCCATGTCCCGACCTCAGATCGTCCGTAAATTATTTTTCCTTTCGCTTTTGTCACATTTTCTTCCTTTTACAATGGGTTTCATTCTACTATTAATTATTTGCGTTTTTTTCCATTTTCAAACGCTTCTTTAACTGGTCTATTTTTTTTTTTAATAAAGAGTGACGAGACGAGCAATACATTTGATTGATGGTATGCTTGCCATCTGCCACATAACAGCACAGTGACATGCAGTTATTAAATAAATAAATATTGGTGGACAATTCACACACAACACCATCTGACCCCAAACTAAGCAAAGCTTGTGTGATGGCGGCCAGATAGCTGATATAATACTTATATAGTTTTAAATACATACTTATTATACATAGAAACACCCAGACACAGTGCAAACATTTGAATTAATCACACAAATATTTGCACAAATATAAATATTGGAACATGAAGAGTAAAAATCATTACTGCACTGCACGCTTTATCCAGAGATCTAAGATGTTATGTCTCTAAGCCCTGTAACTTCTCTGGAAATATTGCCCTTCCAACCGGAACACAGTAATGTTTGCACATTAGGTACTGCTTGGCGGTAGAATGACTGGCAAAGGTGTGGTACTTCCTCAGGCGGACTCTGCTAAGAGTCCTACCACTACTAATTACCCTAGTACGAGACTACACCAAGTCCCAGCAGTGGGATATTTTATGTTCGTTATTTATTTATATTATGCAAACGATCTAGTATAAAAAACCATCATTTTAGCAAAAAATAAACGAAACGTCTCTTTTATGCAAGAAAACATCACGTCATATTCAAATTATACGTCATTAAATCCAAATATTCAAACTACAAAAAGTCATTGACTCGACGAATACTTAAAATTAAATATGAAATAATAACTAGTTATTGCTCGTACAGCGTAAAGTTACGAATTAATTGAAATAAAACACGAATAAAATTTGCTTTAATTTATATAGACAGCCGCGCGCCAAAAGGCGATACCCGAATGCTAATGAGGCCGACCTTAGGTACAAAAAGTTACAAGTTCGGGGGTGCTCTATGCTGTATGGCATATTTTCATCAAATTAACATAATTATGGTTAATATTTTCATGTTATTAAAATATTTGACGCTTGTTATCATGACTTTGTCTTGCCGTGTCTATTCAAATTGAATTTAAGACACAACGTTTTTTTTCCATTAATGTTCAATTAAATTTAGATTTATACCCCGTTTACATGATTCCAGTCCAGCGACCGAATCCAGCGCTGGATTGCTTACTGGAATAATGGAGACCGGCGTCTTCCGACTTCCTAAGGCGTCCTATCACTACAAAAATATTTGTCATGGCTAGATCGTTCGCTTTTTCAGCTTTCACGTTTTCAATGTTAGTCGCACAGTAAATGTTGTTCATGTTGAGTAGAATGCGACCTTTTCGGCTTATCACAGTTGTTCTGCATAATCCTGAATAATTTGTTTTCTAGGTAACGTATTCCAAAATTGTACATAATTACTCACATTTGAAGTTACAATTTGCAACATTAATGATTTTTGAAAACGTGTCTACATAATTACTTAAAGCTTTTAATATCAATGTATTCCAAAACCGAACAAAATTATCTGTTTTCGATTTTGAAATTTTAACATGTTAAACTTACTTATTAGTATGTATGTTAACTCAATTTTCAGACTATTTTTCTATTTATAAACTATTATTTCGGGTGCGTTATTCTCAGAATTCATAAGATCTACACTGCCAGAGGATTGCCTATGCTGTGGTACCTACCTACCTGTGGTGGTATACTTATATGAGCATAAAGTTATTATTTATTGAAAAAACCAATAACGTACTAAGAATGTGTTAGGGACTCGAATGGATTTTTCCAATAGATTCAATTACCTAGTGTTTCCATGAATTGATTAAATGAGGTAGTAGTTAAGCGTAAGCCTACCAAAGATTACACCGATTATATTACGTGTCTGACACACAGCAACACTTAAAAATTCGATCCGCCTACCCATCCAAACACGTAAAGTTATTTTTTGTATATCGGTGCTTAGAAACACCTACCTTATAACCACTATATTTTTGTGTAGAAAGGAAAAAGACACAAAAATGTTTTAGAGCAGAAACGTTTATTGGTCGTAGATGTATATTAGCCACCTGTAGGCGCCAAATAAACAAACATCGTCGCAAAACTATGAAACTACAATGAAATAGAAATAAAAAGTGCACTGATGTTTCCTTTACCCAGTCCTTTAGGGAAATATCGTAGCGTATCACGTGCACGGCGCAAAAGTCTGCCGTTTCAGTTTATTTTTAAAAGATAAAGCTCGTGTCGCAAATACCAAGTTAAAGTTTAAAAGAGTAAATAGAACGAGGTTTGCCTAGTTCTACAATTTATTGCAGCAGCATACCGATCCGCGTTTGATCTTCACGTTTCATTTTGAAAGCGAATCTCACTCGCTGCACAATTTGAGAGGAATTGAGCCAACAAATTTTACTAAGCGTTTGATCGCTTCGATGCTTCATGCGACGCTGAAAAGGTTTTGTAAAAAATAAGCAACATCGTTAAAAAAAACAATTTTCATTGCATTGACAGAAACATGCAGTAGTTGTGGGTTACAAATGTGGGTTTTACTAAGCGTTCGATCGCTTTGATGCTTCATGCGACGCTGAAAAGGTTTTGTAAAAAATAAGCAACATCGTTAAAAAAACAATTTTCATTGCATTGACAGAAACATGCACTAGTTGTGGGTTACAAATGTGGGTTTTACTAAGCGTTCGATCGCTTCGATGTTTCATGCGACGCTGAAAAGGTTTTGTAAAAAATAAGCAACATCGTTAAAAAAAACAATTTTCATTGCATTGACAGAAACATGCACTAGTTGTGGGTTACAAATGTGGGTTTTACTAAGCGTTCGATCGCTTCGATGCTTCATGCGACGCTGAAAAGGTTTTGTAAAAAATAAGCAACATCGTTAAAAAAAACAATTTTCATTGCATTGACAGAAACATGCACTAGTTGTGGGTTACAAATGTGGGTTTTACTAAGCGTTCGATCGCTTCGATGCTTCATGCGACGCTGAAAAGGTTTTGTAAAAAATAAGCAACATCGTTAAAAAAAAAACAATTTTCATTGCATTGACAGAAACATGCACTAGTTGTGGGTTACAAATCTTAAGTTAGGGACAACATTCTGTTTGGAGATAGAATCAAATAATAATCTGAAACAAATGGCAATTGTGGCGAAAAAATCCATCTATTTTACTGTTTCTTTTTTAATAAATTTTATAATATTCTGTATGGTAAATCCGTACCAATATTTTAAACGCAATTTTGTGAACGCCTTTTCACGGAGAACTTTTAAGAATGACATTTGTTACATAGGTATGTACCTCTAGATAGATAATAACAGACTCGAATATAATATAATATTTTTAGAAACATATTTAAACAATCTATTAACATTCTTTACTCCAAAATATTGTTAAACAATGTTATGTTAATAATATTAATAGCGCTTAAAATGTGTCTCGTCACAAAAAAAAACAATTAAAATAGTTTAATTCAATATCTCAATATTGATGATAACACTAACTATGGGAAAATAACGGTAACTATGCCATTGACGCCACGGGACGCTACTAGTGCGACAAATTTTAATATTTTAATGAACTAATTTAGAAATTAATACTTTGGAGAAATTATTGATAAATATATTGTGGGGTGATAGGCCTGCACTGACGTCCCGCTAGGGGTGTATTAGGCATAGCTGGGCATTAACTCGTTAATCCGTTAATCGTTAATTAACGAAGTTAACATTTTGATTAACGGATTAACTTTTAAGTTAACTTTTAAAACTGTTAACGGACATGTTAACTTCCGTTAATTATGCAGAAGTCCGTTAATCGTTAATCCAATGCTTACTATTTACCGCACGACACTTCGGCGAGGCGCAAAAAACAGGTTCAGACAAGTATGAAACGAAAAGTGCTGGGTGTAGTGTGACTATATGTGGCGAGTTCCTGCAATTTTGGCAGGATTGAGGCGTCATTTTAGCCTGTAGCATAATCGGTTGACGTTAAATGAAAACAAATATAATTTTGTTATCATAAGTCATATTTCCGATAATCTCGAGTTCTTTTTGGCTGAAAATTTGGCATAGACATACTCGAATTTGACTGACGTTTACAATTTAGTTGAATATTTCACATATCCCTAGTAAACCAAGTAGATTATAGTAATCCATAGCTAGTGGGGAACTCCCCGATAAATTCAATCATACTTTTTCGCTCGTTTATCTGTATTGTAACTTTCTTTTAATAAAATCGGTGGTAGTTAATTTCAAATAACCAAAGAAAAGTTAAATAAAATGAACAAATCAATGTATAACAATGAAGAAATGGAGGTATACAATGAAAATTCCAGTGTTTTACATCTTACTAATATTTTAAATGGCAATTTTCGGATGTTTTAATGTTTGTTGTTTCATCACGTCAGAACGTCTGGGAACGGGAAAGGATTGGGTTGAAATTTGGAAAACAGCCCTCAAACGCTACAGTTTAACGTCTGCTATCTACGGGTAAAGACATTTTAACACCAAAGCGAGCCTCGCTTTCAGACGAGAACTTCGACATGTTAATGTTCATGAGGGGAAATAGATACCTATGCGCATTATGCCCGACGATTAAATTACACATTAAATTAAATAAAAAAATTGGCAGTCATAGAAACTGCCTATAGAAGTGAAAACTTATAACTCAAAATTTGATAGCTTATCTTGGAAACTACACGGGTGTAACCGGAGGGCGTGGCCTGGTCATCATGGCATGGCCATCTAGAAAAGCAGCAGCATTTTCTATTGGCTAATGCATTTCTAGACGGCCATGCCATGATGGCCAGGCCATGCCCTTTCAGCATTTCCCATTGGCTGACGCATTTCTAGATGGCCAATAGCCATTGTCCCGAGTTTACCCGAAGATTTCTTATTATACCCGAGCGTGACGCCAGAATTCAATTCACAGCCCACGAAAAATCTGTCTCGGCGCGCCTAAAGAAGTTTTCACTTCAATAATAAAATTAAACTCTACAAGTATTTGGTTTTTTCCTAACCTGTTAACTTCCAGAACCTAAACCTACAGCTTTTATAAGTTCACTAACGCAACGATATAAAAATCCAATACGCATATTAACGGATTAACGATTAACGTTAACTTCCGTTAATTCTTACGAAATGTAACACTTTAACGTTTAACGAAGTTAACTTTTTTTGTAACGGATTAACGATTAACGAAGTTAACTATTTGATTAACGGTGCCCAGCTATGGTATTAGGCATACCGTGTCTATTCAAATTGAATGAAAGACAAACATTTTTTTCATCAATGTTCAATTAAAATTATCTTAAAGGAGTAAAGTTTCACTTCGGTTAAAAATCTTAATATCTAATGAACTAGTACACTTACTCGTACGTATAAACAAGAGTTGTGTGATAGATAAGAATCTATATATATAAAAGAAAAAGGTCACTCATCAAGGAATCTCAGAAACTACAATTGCTAGGAATCTGAAATTTTGCATGGAGGTCCCTTTTAGCACGTAGGCGCTCGCTAAGACAGGGTTTTGCGAAATTCAACCCCTAAAAGGGTGAAACAAGGGATGAACGGTTGTATGAAAATTCGTCATTTTCAAAGTTATCAAATTTTGTATCTAGAAACTTGACACGAAGCAATTAAATGTTTGTTCTATCAATTTTGTAATTTTGAACTGTACGGGGGTGAAATTGGGGTTGAAATGGGGGATGACTGTTAATATGAAAGTACCCAACCGTTGAAGATAAAACCATGAAACTCTGTACATATAGACACTTGACACGAAGCAAACGAATGTTTGTTCTAGCAATTTTGTAATTTCGAAATGTACAGGGATGAAATTGGGGTTGAAAAAGGGGATAAATGTCAATATGGAAGTTTCCAACCGTTGAAGATAAAACCATGAAACTTTGTATATATACACTTGACACGAAGCAAACGAGTGTTTGTTCTAGCAATTTTGTAATTTCGAACTGTGTAGGGATGAAATTGGGATTGAAGTGGGGAATGAAAGTATTTATGGAAGCTCCCAATCGTTGAAAATAAAACCATGAAACTCTGTATATATGTATATAGGCACTTGGCATGAAGCAAATAAATGTTTGTTCTAGCAATTTTGTAATTTCGAACTGTATGGGGAACGGGGAAGAAATTGGGGTTGAAATGGGGAATTAAAATCAATTTAGAAGTTCCCAACCGTTGAAGATAAAACCATGAAACTCTGTATATACCACTAGACACGAAGCAAACGAATGTTTGTTCTAGCAATTTTGTAATTTCGAACTGTACGGGGTTGAAATTGGGGATGAATGTCAATATGGAAGTTCCCAATCGTTGAAGATAACACCATGAAACTCTGTATATAGGCACTTGACACGAAGCAAAGAAATGTTTGTTCTAGCAATTTTGTAATTTCGAACTGTATGGGGATGAAATTGGGATTGAAATGGGGGACGAATGTTTCTTACGGTTGCACACCTACTAACAACTGAACCGATTTTGATGATATTGTTTTATTATAGGCTGTTTTTAGTAACCGTTAATATGTCTGGGTATACAAATAGGTACTGCCTGTACCTTGTGTTACCTTAGTATTTATTTCGCGCGGACGAAGTCGCGGGCGCGAAGTCGTACCACACCTTTGCCAGTTATTCTGCCGTCAAGTAGTAGTGAGCAAATATTACTGTGTTTTGGTTAGAAAGGCAATGTTTCCAGATAAATTACTGGGCTAAGGGATAAAACACCTTATATCTCCGGGTGACGAGCGCAGTGCAGTGTTAGGTGATGATTTGGACTCTTCATGTTGCAATAGCTGTGTGTCACTGTGCTGTTATGGGCATGCGTGTTACTTACCAGGCACATGTCCTGCTCGTCTCGTCACTCTTAACTATAAAAAAATGTTAACGGTAAATGAGTAAAATACGTATTTCTATAGAAACCCATTATATTATAACTTGACGTGTCTGTCCTTCCAACCCAACAATATTGTCATCTGCGTAGCACTTCATTAGACACCGAATGCGTGTAATTACAGCTGTTTTGATTGAGAGCTGCGTTATGAATCAAGCCTTGATAAGCAAGGTCCTCGAGCGCGTAATTAATGTCACTCTCAAATTAACCCACACGAAGCAATGACCTTTCTTTAGAATTTGAGTACGTTGGAAACAAGGTAAAGGTCGGGAAACTATAGCTAAAGCCCAAGTTTTACATAGTATTTTTGTAATTTTTCCCGTTTTTTAGGGTTCCGTAGCCAAACGTCAAAAAACGGGACCCTTATAGATTCGTCATGTCTGTCTGTCTGCCCGTCCGTATGTCACAGCAACTTTTTTCCGAAACTATAAGAACCATACTGTTGAAACTTGGTAAGTAGATGTATTCTGTGAACCGTATTAAGATTTTCAGACAAAAATAGAAAAAAAAACAAAATATTATATGTATTTTGGGGGTGCCCCATACTTAGAATAGAAAATCAAAAAAAAAAATGTTTCGTCTTAACCTTACGTGTACGGATAGGTCTTTAAAAATGGTATTGAGGTTTGTAATATTTTTTTTCTACACTCAATAGTTTGTGCGAGATACTCTTCCAAAGTGGTAAAATGTGTGTCCTATTTACCATTGTCAAAGTCACTTAAAAATATCTCTTTACCTATGCAATATTTTGAAATAGCATAGAAATAATTATTGGCCGACACGGCGAAATGCGCGCCTGTAAGCTAATTATAGATTATTTCACGTCTCGATAATTATACACACACACTCAGATATAGTTTTATTCTGGATGGAATCAAACCTAAAATATCCGACTTGGTGGACACTGTTCCTGCCAACTACCAACTGAGCTATGAGGCCAATGAAATACCTACATGCTTAATCGTGAGGCAATGAGGTAATATAGCTGTAAAATAAACATCAACAGCGGGTAAATCATTTGATGAACGGCACCGCAGGCTAGTGCCCACGCAACTCCCTAATCAAAATTAGAATCTTCGTACTAAAGTCACGCGAAAGCTACCTTTCAAGGGTTTGCTGTGAACCAAGGCAGCCGCGACGGCATCAGAAGTGGCAGCTTTCGCGGCCATGATCCACCGTCAGTTGGTCTACAGCGCTATTATCGCAGTTCTTAAGCTATTAAACAAGACTAACGTCACATCAAGTTATTCACCACATACTATAAGCTGTTGCACTAGCTCTAAAGTCCACAGGTATACTAAGATCGATAGAAAAATTATTTATGCATACCCGATCGAACTCAATGCCACGTGCACTGTGATGGATCGAATTCCTACCATTGTTATGTGCTTTAACGTAATAACTTCCCTAAAACGCTAGGCTCTCACTTGTCAAGGTAAATGTTTCTGCTGCTATCGGACTAAATATAGGCTTATGTCGGCTTCATAAACTTCCATACTGTGAAATTCAAACTACGAAGTCAGAAGCACTTTGCTCGTGTCGTCGCGAAATATTTATACGTATGAGGGTTATACTTATGGAAGCTACAATACGGATTTTGATGAAATTTTAAATTGAATCTTGTTTTTTTATAAGATGCAGTAATAGTCTAGTCAGCAAGTACTTTTTACGTCAAAATTTGTTCGCCTTCTGCTATCATTATGATTGAGGTGTCATTCGATTCGGAATGGAATCTAGATATTTTTTGAGAAATTTCGTAGTCCGCGCGCAAAAAATGCAATAGTTATAAACAATTTAGTGAAAAAAATAAATAGTGTTTCGTTATTTGCCAATATGTCAAAAACGATTTAAGACACTTCCAATTTAATAAAATATTCAAAAAGAAGAGGAAATTTACTAAAAAAAGTCCTGAAGTCTGGAACTGTAGAATCAATATTTATAACTTTTCCAAAGGGTTGAAAATACATCCGAAAACGGTGGCCCTGGCTTACACCCCTTCGGACCTTGATTGAATAATGACATGATGTTAAACTATTAATCTGAGGTTTTTAGGGTTCTGTAAAACGTAAAAACGGAACCCTTATAGATTCGTCATGTCTGTCTGTCTGTCTGTCCGTCCGTATGTCACAGCCACTTTTTGCCGAAACTATGAGAACTACACTGTTGAAACTTGGTAAGTAGATGTATTCTGTAAACCGCATTAAGATTTGAACAAAAAAATTAAAAAAAAAGAAAAATTAGGGTTGCCCCTCATACTGAGAACTGAAACTCAAAAAAATTTTTTTCGTCAAACCTATACGTGTGGCATGTCTATCGATAGGTCTTTAAAAATGATATTGAGGTTTCTTAAATCATTTTCGTCTACACTGAATAATTTGCGCGAGATACACTTCCAAAGTGGTAACATGTGTGTCCCCCCCCCCCCTCTAACTTCTAAAGTAAGAAAATGAAAAATCTAAAAAAAATATATGATGTACATTACTATGTAAACTACCAACGAAAATTAGTTTGAACTCGATCTGATTAGTAGTTTTTTTTGTACGTCATAAATACACTATTATTGAAACTTCGATCAAAGTTACAACAAACTACAAGAACTATATGTACTAAGAGTATGTATATTATGTTACTTGCTGCAACGGAACCCTTCATGGGCGAGTCCAACTCGCACTTGGCTACTTTTTTTTTCTTTTGCGGAGCTATTCTTCAAAGGTTTTAGTATAAACTCCCGTTGGAAAAGTAAAAAAAAAAAATTTTTCCATTTGTTATTGACGATTTTACTGAGGTTTACCTAAAAAAAACATCGTTGTATTTGTATTTTTAGTAGAAAAAGAAAAAAAAACAGGTAATTCAGTTATTTGTAATAAATCGTTATTAGAATGTCATAAACAGAGATTAAGGCTGGGTATTTCTGTCAAAGTACCTAAGCATTGAACGCTGTCTCGTCTCGCAGACCGTTCTCATGCGCCGTTCTGTGCGGAATCGGTGCCACAGTGCAGAAATAACAGTCAAATATTGACTTAATTTAACTACATAATATGTAATTTAAAATCATTTTTTGTTTAAGATTTGTTTATAATAGTGATAAGAATTTTGTTGCCATATAAAGCAAGAAATATTTCTCTATACTTGTCGGTATACAAAAATGAACCTTTTCTTTTTTGGTGATGCTGTAAGCTGAGGACAGCTTTAACAATTTCATTTATCTTTTTAAAGTGTTTCCTAATCCATAATTCCAGAAACTTAAAGGCCAGTAAAAATAGATGTTTTTTGGTCAACTTTGCACTAAATTTCTGATCCAATTTTTTTATATGAGGTAAGCATCACTCACTAAGATCACAAAATGCTCACAGATCCAGGTGGAGCTTCAAACGCCAATTGAAAAAGCTGTTTTAGCCGATATTTTGGAAACTACGCACTTTATGGCAACAATGACGATGACCGATATTGTACAAAATAAAATTTTGCATCTTTTGTTGCTAACAAACCATTTTTGTAAAACTTACTGTTTACGATTAGTGGGCCATTTAATAATACGGTTGCGATAATACCGATGATGGTGGATGAAGATAATGCGGTCTATGACGGAACTCGCTTCTCTAATAGAAACAAATTCACCCTCGACTTGAAAAATCCAAGGTTCGAACCATCGAGAAAAACCCACTCTAACAAACCCACTCTGATCTTATTACAAAAGGGGAGACAAAACTTTTTGTTCGACTCTTCAATCATGATGATGAACGATGTTGTTTTTTCGATTTTTCCTCTAAAGTGCATAGTTAAATTCTACTTTTACTGCCTAAAAGACTTCCTATTAAATTTGGTCAAGTGTCTTAAATTAATTTTAAATTAACTTAACTTAAAAGGTAATTTAACTAATTCGTTTTTTTTTATTAGTGTCAGCTTGTATACTCTTTGCTGAGGTAATTTGAAAATACTGTCACCTGTAAATACAGTAACCTCAAAATCGTATTTAGCAAAAATAAATTACTGCGAAAGGTTGGTAAGCCGCAGGTCCTGATTCTTGTTGAGATCTTTATTGGGAGGTTTTGAAGTGAAAACTTCTTTTGACGTACTTGTAAATGAGGCTGATCGTCACGCTCGGAAATGAAAGGCTCGATGTATTGAAATCGGAACCGCCGAGTGGATCTGAGCGAGAACGATAATTTGATGCATCATTGTTAACTAATCAAATATCCTGCGTTACTAGCTTTTCAATTCTTAGGTAGTTAATTACTTAGGACTTTTATTTTAAGTAAGTACCTTACTACCAAAGAATTTACCTAACTGGCATGCATATAAATGCAAGTTAGGTATTATTTATATAAACGTTTTCGAACATTACGCAGAGGATTCCTCCCCTCTTATTATTTCCCTTCTCTGAACCTCTAATTTGACGGCTGAACATTTTAACCCAAACTTATCTATTTTCCATTGAATCCGGTGGAAAGAGAATGTATTACTGAGGCGGAATCGACGTCAGGTTTTTGGAGCTGCCATGTTGGCCTACAACATAAAGTAAACAGGGTACTAATCAGAATTAGTGCCTATTTGCAATTCCAATGGAAACAGTATCAGAAATCAAGATCATAGCGTTCTTCAGTATATAGTAATACCTACTGATATTATTATACTGTGGTGCTATGATCGTAATATAAAAGATTTATCAGTTGTCAAAATTGCAAAATCAAGCACAGGTCCGTTGTCCGCGAGCGCCAAAACGCGACTGATCGGGCCTGGCGAACGGCGCGCTATATATATTGTAGTTATTTAAACATGGTAAATAACTGATACTTTTTATCAAGTCAAATGCTGCGAATTTACCTACAACTTTTTAGTGGCTTTTGTTGAGTATAAAAATTTAGTGTAAAAATTCAATAGTTTAGTCATAAAATTGAAAAAACTTTATGAAAAGAGGTTAATTGGGATTTTTTTCTATCAAGTGAAATTCTTTAAATCGTGTTACTAACTGCAAATTAACCTAGACTAGATACTTAACTAATAGATATGTTTGTTTTCAGAGTTTAATACACTATTTTATAGGTCTTAAAATTGTTTTAAAAATTCAAAATTACAGCCCACCTCCCTTTTCCTATCAAGTAGTAAAAAACAACGATGTATTTTTATAAATCGTTTATAACAAAACGAAAACTATATTTTTTATTTTTCCAACGGGAGTCTATACTAAAACCTTTGAAGAATAGCTCCGCGAAAGGAAAAAACCTCAAATTAATAGTTTAACATTTATCGCACTTATAATGTTAATGCTCGTGCTGCTAAAAAATGTTAATTAACTAATGGATAACTTATTGAAAAACCGCGAATTAAAGTTTTGAACCATGGATTATTGTTCATTGATCTATCTTGTAGGCGACTGAATTTTTATTTTCATATTTAATAAGTTTAAATCATGTTCAATCAAGGTCCGAAGGGGCCTAAGCCATGGCAACCGTTTTCGGGCGTATTTTCAACCCTCTGGAAAAGTTATAAAATTGATTCTACAGCTCCAAAACTAAGAACATTTGTTTTGTAAATATCCTCTACATTTTGAATCTTTTAATTAATTGGAAGTATCTTAAATAGTTTTTGACATATTGGCAAATAACAAAACACTATTTTTTATTTTCACTAAATTGTGAAGTGCCATTCGATTCGGAATGGAATCTAGATATTTTAGATTAGTTAAAATGAATAATTGCAATAGTTAATAACTATTGCAATGTTTGAGAGCGAGCTTAGAAATTTGTCAAAAAATATCTAGATTTAATTCCGAATCGAATTACTTTTGACTTATAATGATAGGAGAAAGCGAAAAAATATAGACACATATTTAGACACGATAACGAGAAAAATATGCGTTGAAACAACATACCCATCACAGAACAGTGGTCTAATCTCAAGGGTCGATTGACTGCCTTGTGCCGTGGACTATGAACTACGCCCGTCATACAGAGATTTGATAATGTATAATATAACTTATATTTTGCTCTAATATTATTCTGGGAATATTACGAATATTCTTCAAAACGAAATAATAATACTGTTAGTATTTTACTGATTGACAGTAGGATAACTGGCAGAGGTGTAGTATTTCCTCAGGTGAATTTGTTAAGGGTGTAACCACTACTATAGGTACCTAATCTGTCATGTCCCCCTTACACACCTCATGGTTAGCAATTAATTTAAAATTGTTCGTCGTAATTCTTTGAGTGTGATGGATTAAACTGATAACACAACGATCAACAAAACACTCGCTCCTAAAAATATTAAATTTTAAACCATTCCAACCAAATAACCAACAAGTTAATCTTCTTCCTATAAATATATAAAGATCATTTGCCTTATTTTAAAGGGTTAAAAGGTAAATAAATACGAAATAAAACCGTCCAAGTGCGAGTGGGACTCCCGCACGAAGAGTTCCGTACTATTAGCAAATAAACGGCGAAAACCTCTTTGGCTTTATTCGGAATTCCATAGCCATCGCAATTTTCGCAGACAGGCAAAATGTTGATCTAAAATTTGATTATTGCCTCGTGATTCGCGCCATCTAGTTTTCTTGGGATGGACTAATCGAGCAAGAAACGGTAAAAAATCAAGTTTGTTGTATATTATTTGTATTTGATTTTAAGTATTTGTTATAGCGGCAATAGAAATACATCATCTGTGAAAATTTCAACTGATGACAGACGGACGGACGGACGGACGGACGGACACCCAAGTCTCAGTAATAGGGTTTCGTTTTACCCTTTGGCTACGGAACCCTAAAAACATAACTCAAAATAAAAATTAGTAAGATCTTTATTACATGATTTACGTCTTTCGTATTTTTCCCTAATCTGTAGTATAAGATGTTGCTTCGTAACAAATTCCAAGATTCGTAGTTCACGGGAAGTAAGTACCCTATAGGTTTTGATTCCCTTGCGACTGTCGAAAATTTGCGGCAATACCTATCTTTTTATTGCGTTCACTCAGAAGTCTATTTTTTGTAAAAGGCGTTTTCCATCATTATAGCCAATTATGATGGACAAGGGCGGCAACCCCACAAACTTGCGGTTAAGCTTCTTTAGACCCCCACACGTTTCAAAAATAAAATTGCGTCCTCTAAGAAATGGAAAGCTCATTACATTTCAATGAAATAATATTTATTTAATTTAAAAAGTCGTGTTAGTTACACTATTAATAACTCAAGAATCATTACATTTTTTGTGTTGGATCTATTGGATAAGCTTTAAACTATGATATTCATAAAAAAACAGTTTAGCCGTCAAAATCCTAAATCTTGCTTCTCAGGCGGCAAGAAGTTCGCTGGGTCAGCTAGTTCGGTATAAAATATAGGTTTTGATTTTATTTTTGTATTCTCAACAACAACCAAAACACGTTATGACTTAGTTACACTATGACTAGACTATGTAACTAAAAAAACATGGTAAAACGTTTATTATACTACAATAGCACATCACTAATGACTCAATGTAATGGAAGTTTAATGATAATTAGTAAAACTTTGACGTAGGACTGATACACGCACAAAATGTTTGTTGTCGTTTATCACTCTCATTACTTACAAAGTACCAATATTTTTTGTTTGATAGGTTCAGTATAGGAATACACAAAATACTTTATCTGCGAATTAACTATAACAATTTCATATCACTCCATGCCTATATTTGGTAGGTAAGCAATCTTTAGTGATAAAGTACAGAAGAATCGTGAGCTTTTTCGGTTCCTAATTTGGTAGTCCAGCAATCATGTCTCAAGGATACACAGATAAGTAGACTATAGTACTTAACAACGAAATAACAGCAACCCAAGGTTAAAATATAGGCGTAAAGGGCTCTAAGTTGCTTTCAAAGGAATTTGAAGGAGGAAATCTTGTTTCTCTAAAATTATTTTGTAAGTTGATGAACTTTTACAGCCTACTGTAAAATGTAATGAATTTTGTTTAATTTTCAGTGAATGTGTCATAGTCGTGATTTTTTCATAATATAATGGTAATAATAATAATTCTTACCAGGCGTAGGGACGTGACGACCCCACCGCCCGCTAATGGTAGTTTGCACGACCATCATAGTCGTGGAAACTACCATCAGTGCAATCAGTCCACCGAACAATGGCGGTAAAACCATTGCGGAATGGTCGGAAGTTATAAACACCAATAACACAAGATGGGCAGCAGCATCTTGTAGAAAACTTCCGACCAACTGCGATCGCCAACCCGCCTGCCAAGCGTGGCGATTATGGCAAACCCCCCCCCCCCCCATTATGAAAGCAAAAAGAAAGCCACGGCCCCTAGTCTCCGGCAGCTCTGCTAGTCCTGGCTGTGGTAGCGGCCACGACAGTAGCAGAGCAGGGGGTGCTAAGAATCCCCGGACGGCCCCCTTAAGCTACCGTAAAAGACCCTTGGCCCTGGCAACATTCAACACGCGAACACTGCGGACTGACGAGAAGGTTATCGAACTGGAGGAAGAATTGAGCAAATTGCGCTGGAGTATTATAGGTTTATCTGAAGTCCGAAGAGAGGGCGAGGACTCGATAATACTTAAATCCGGCAATTTGCTCTATTTCCGGGAGGGCGACCAACAGTCCCAAGGTGGTGTCGGGTTCATCGTCCACGAGTCCCTCGTGAACAGTGTTACTCAAATCGGGAGTGTGTCGACGAGGGTAGCGTACCTTATACTCAGAATTACCAAACGGTATTCGCTGAAGGTCATACAGGTATACGCGCCAACGTCGACACATTCCGATATTGAGGTAGAGGCTATGTATGAGGATATCTCGAAAGCCATGCATGCCTCCAAGACCCATTACACTGTCGTCATGGGGGACTTCAACGCGAAACTGGGCAGGCGGGGCGATGATGAGGTTAGAGTCGGGAATTACGGATTTGGTAATCGGAATTCACGGGGCCAGATGCTGGCCGACTTCTTGGAGAAAGAGGGACTCTATATGATGAACTCTTTCTATAAGAAGCCGGTACAACGCAAATGGACCTGGATTAGTCCCGATGGTGCAACCAAAAATGAGATAGACTTCATCATGTCGTCAAGGAGAGAAATATTCAGTGATGTCTCCGTGATCAATGCGGTAAAAGCCGGGAGTGATCATCGAATGGTAAGAGGCATGCTGAATCTTAATATAAAACTCGAACGGTCGCGACTGATGAAGTCTACGCTCCGGCCAGCGCCTATCCAAATCCAGAATTCCGAGAACTTCCAACTCGAGCTTCAGAATCGCTACGAGTGCCTAGGTGACTGCGTAGACGTGGATGTTTATAATGACAGGGTCGTGGAAGCTGTCCATACGATCGGATCTAAACACTTTAAAATCCGTCGTACGAAAAGAACCCAAAAACTCTCTAACCCTACCCTAGAGCTCATGGAAGAAAGGCGCAAGATGGTTTTACAATCCTCAGGTGATGCTTCTAAGTATCGAAGGATTAATAGACAGATCTCAAAGTCACTGACTCGCGATATACGGCAATTCAATACGAAGTGTATTGAAAAGGCCATTGAGCAGAACAAAGGCTCTAAAGTATTCGCCCGAGATTTGTCTATTGGCCAGAGCCAACTGATGAAGCTGAAGACCGAGGATGGGAAGATCATATTTATCGTCCAAGTCCGAGCTCATGGGAGAGGTTGAGAAGTTCTACGGACAGCTATACACGACGACACAACAACCTGTCGTAAACCTGACCAGCGATCCTAGAGCCAGGTTAACCCGACATTACACCGAAGATATCCCGGACGTTAGCCTGTACGAGATTAGAATGGCTCTCAAACAGCTAAAGAATAACAAGGCGCCGGGTGATGACGGCATTACAGCTGAGCTCCTGAAAGCGGCAGGTTCGCCTATGCTAAGGACTCTACAAAAGCTATTTAATTCCGTCATTCTCGAAGGCAAAACGCCGAAGGCATGGCACAGAGGCGTGGTGATACTCTTCTTTAAGAAGGGTGACAAGACCCTTTTGAAGAACTACAGGCCCATCACGCTTCTGAGTCACGTTTATAAACTGTTCTCGAGAGTCATATCGAACCGTCTCGCACGCAGGTTTGACGACTTCCAACCGCCCGAACAAGCCGGTTTCCGAAAAGGCTTTAGCACCATAGACCACATACATACGCTACGGCAGGTTATACAGAAGACCGAAGAGTATAACCAGCCCCTATGTTTGGCGTTTGTGGACTATGAGAAAGCCTTCGATTCGATCGAGACCTGGGCTATGCTTCAGTCGCTCCAGCGGTGCCAAATTGACTATCGGTATATTGAGGTGCTAAGGTGCCTGTACGAAAACGCCACCATGTCAGTTCGTCTTCAGGACCAGAATTCGAAACCGATCCAGCTGCAACGAGGTGTGAGACAGGGGGATGTCATATCCCCGAAACTGTTTACCGCCGCACTGGAAGACGTCTTCAAACTTCTGGACTGGAACGGACTCGGCATCAACATAAATGGTGAGTACATGACCAACCTCCGTTTTGCCGATGATATCGTGGTCATGGCTGAAACCCTGGACGACCTCGGCAGAATGCTAAATGACCTCAGTAGAGCCTCTGAAAAAGTGGGTCTTAAAATGAACATGGATAAGACAAAAATCATGTCAAATAACCATGTTGTACCCACTCCTCTTAAAGTAGGACTCTCTACGCTCGAGGTTGTTGACGAATACGTTTACCTAGGACAAACAGTCCAATTAGGTAGATCCAACTTCGAGAAAGAGGTCACTCGTCGAATCCAACTCGGCTGGGCAGCGTTCGGGAAACTACGTAATATCTTCTCGTCCAAACTACCGCAGTGTCTCAAGACGAAAGTCTTTGACCAGTGTGTGTTGCCAGCGATGACATACGGAACAGAGACGTGGTCGCTTACTATGGGCCTCATAAGAAGGCTCAAAGTCACCCAAAGGGCAATGGAAAGAGCTATGCTCGGAGTTTCCCTGCGCGATAGAATCAGAAATGAGGAAATCCGCAGGAGAACCAAGGTAACCGACATAGCTCAACGAGTTGCTAAACTTAAGTGGCAGTGGGCAGGGCACATAGCTCGCAGAACCGAGGGCCGTTGGGGCGGAAAGGTTCTCGAGTGGCGACCGCGTACCGGAAGACGCAGCGTTGGCAGGCCCCCCACAAGATGGACCGATGATCTGGTAAAGGTCGCCGGAAATCGTTGGATGCGGGCAGCGCAGGACAGATCTTTGTGGAAATCATTGGGGGAGGCCTTTGTCCTGCAGTGGACGTCTTTCGGCTGATATGATGATGATGAATAATAATTAACCACTTCGCTCACAAAAGCGACAGCAAGAGTTTTGGACTTACGAGTATTAAAAACGACTTTAATTTTGGAAACTAAAAAGTATTTTTACAATAAAACTAACGTTTGACCACGAATAACCATAACCATAATTTTCGGAATTTCCACCATGCACCAGTGGCTCTTAGGTCTTGTTTGTATGTCTATCCTTTAGTAAAAAAGGAGGGCGTAATAAAGTTTTGCAATTCCTGTGCATATTCACCAAAATAAATCCGATAAAATACAGGAAGGTAAGTGAGTGACCTTGCGGCGATGATCAAGGCAATGCGACCGGGATTTATTCAGAGCTTCGTCATCTATCAGTCTCTGCGCTCGCCTCTCAATCACCTCTAAGGTTTCGAGTTTGCGTAACATACATGATCTAATTTGAAATTTATATAAATGAAGCAGTTACTCTGGACTAAAACCACCTTTGGCTAAAATAAAAAGTGTATTAAGTAAAAAGTTACCTGGGTATCTTTTTATGAGTAGCTAGCTTACTTTTTGATCCCATCAATAGCCCGCAGTAACCTTGCCTCGAAATCTGGTAGCCTTGACTATTCGCTGGATCTTGTAGATCCGACGGCGTGGATTATGATCAAGTGCCGATCGATAGTGCATGAACAAACCAGCTGTTCTGACTAGATTTTTGCACGATATCACGGAACAACGTATTGGAACACGAAAAAGTTGCCTGACGACATGGTTCCAGTAGTCAACCACAATCACAGCCGAAATCCATTATTCGTTTTCATGTTAATGCGTGATTTTCACAGGGACAACTTTTCAAGATTTGCTTTGCCTCTAACGAAGATGGCTCGAAGTATTATCGCTATGTTAAGATAGTGAGGATTGTGAGGAATAACAACAACATGTTTAGGTGATAAAGCTTCACTTATGATTTGTTTTGTCAAAACTAACCTCAAAATGTTTGAGGGTAGAATCTTTTTTTTTTGTTTTTTTTTTCACATGATGAGTCATATCCGGCGCTGAACCCATATGGGCTCCCTGCCGCTTGACGCTGACAATTGACAATATTTATGTTTGCCCAGTAGTTTTTTTATGGAAACCGTCAAACAAAATGCACGCTATAAAATGACGATGTAACCATAACTAGTAGTGAAATATCCTCCTCTACCGACCGCTAAATAGGGCTATTTTACTTATAGAATATTCTGAGCTATATGTATAATACTTACACACACAGTCACGCAGCCCATTTTATATTTTCGCTGTTGGGAGTCGGGGTCTTCTCTCGCTATGAGAGAGCAAAAAAGAAAATTGTAGCCAATTCAAGTGCTGGTTGGCGGATGACGCGTGTCCTTAATGGTTTGCTTTCTTGGAACTTGTTGATTTCCTCACTATGTTTTCCTTCACTTTTAGAGCTGGAAATCAATCCAAGGCCTAAAAGTTGAGAATCAGGCGTTTTTGGGTCGTGGCTTAATATAAACTTACACTAAAATCAGCATTCCAACAAGATCTAAATATGCATCACTTAGTTCTGAGTTTTATTCTATATGTGTAGTTTGGCAGCTATACGCTCATACAGAAACATGATATGGATATCTTAGACGAAATTTTCGTGTCATGCTATTCGGGAATCGTTTTCAAATAGCGTCGGAACGATTCGCATGCAGAGAGGGGTTTACAGAGAGCGAAATGTCGCCGTCGATTTGGTACAAAAGTTGTAAGTGTAGGAGTCGTTCGTAGGCCGATATCTGGAGCGTCGGGCCACCACTCGCGAGCAATCTGTTTACGTAACAGCCCCGTTATGTTCCGAGAGGGTTCCCGTAGTAGACGTTAAACATATTGCCTCATAAATCGTGAGAATCCCGGCAAGCGCTCTACGTACCGGTGTCGATTTGACTACGTTTCCTTTGCGATTTCACAATATTGAGCGATCCGCCTCTATCCCTAATACTTTGTAGCTCACATTGTGATAGCATCTGCTCTACCCCCAATAATGTTCTAAATGTAAGTACACAAGCTCTTCTCTCGGCTAAATTCTCTGAATTGGTGTTTTCAAAGTACTTTGTGGTTTAACCATTCGCTTGTTCTAATTTAATGTAAATCGCGATGCCACAGAGCTGTGTGCCAATTCTGTGTATGGTGAAGATGCATACACGGAACTCTCTATAAAATGATTTCTGGGTTGTTTCTAGTCTCTTGATAATATTAATTTTCTTTGATACTATTATGTACTGTTCCAATTAACGATCCCGAAACTGTGAATAGATCCTTCCCTTCCGGATTCCATTATATTCACTAGTTTCGGTTCGATATTGTTTAAAGTAGTTTATGTATCAAGTCCTGTCTTTTCCACTCCTTTGTAAATCCACTACATCTAAAAAAAAACGCATGAGTGTAAACTCATGTAATTTTTATTTGCAGCTATTAACTCAATTCACTTCATTTTAGTATTCTACGCGAAAGTAATAAACTCGTACAGGTAATTCACAAGTAGGTATGCATTATTGTAAACAAAATTTAAAACTTTTGTACTCAATTGAAAAAGTGGTTGGCAAAGGGATATTTTAACAAATTGGGTGATGATATCTTAAACAAAATGTCATTTCGTTTGCATTTGTATTTGCAATAAAGCGTGCCATTACTGCCATACATCTATTTCCATATATTAGAGGTAACATTTCAAGGGTTTTAATGACTTTCTATTATTGATTTATTTTTTGCATGGCGTCATGGCATTAATGATTCCATTAACGACTGGAAGAACATTTGTGGAAATGTAATTACATGGCCCTACCTTTTAACTACCAAATATATAAGTATATTGACTATTGACTCTCTAGGTACCAATACATTCTATACCTTTAATTAACTAACACTGTTAAATCATCACAAGTAATGTCGAACTACGATTTTATCGTCTCGTTAAAAATGTATTTTTTTTTGTAGGATAGCAATAAAGTTTTTTTTATAGTAAGTATAGAGTGACGAGACGAGCAGGACATATGTCTGATGATAGACAACTTGCCTGTTACAAAATAGCACAGTCACACGCAGCTATTGGAACATCAGGAGTACAAATCATCAAACCAAAAGCGTAGTTAGTTAAAAGACACATATGTTTAATTTATACTTTAACTTTAAAAACCCGAATGCTAAAATCTATACTAATATTATAAAACTGAAGAGTTTGTTTGTTTGTTTGAACGCAAGGATCTCGGGAACTACTAGTTCGAATTGAAAGATTCTTTCTCTGTTGGATAGTCCATTTATCGAGGAAGGCTAGGCTTTTCAATATTACGCTACTATTAACAGGTCCGCTCCTGTTAATAGTATTAATTAATAGTATCCTGTTAGTAGCATGAATCAAAAATGTAACAAAAACGGGAAAAAATTGCTTTTGAGAGCTTTCGTTGCGTGACAGCATGTGTCTATCGTTTAAAGGTTGCGTCATTGAATATAAATATGAATATTCGTGGTGGAACACTGGACAATTCATACACAACACCATCTGACCCCAAACAAAGCAAAGCTTGTAATATGCGGCCAAATAGCTGTAAATATATGTATATATTATATATATATATACATATATAAAAGCGAAAGGTCACTCATCACGAAATCTCGGAAACTACAAATGCTAGGTGTCTGAAATTTTGCACGCAGGTGTGTTTTAGCACGTAGGCGCTCGCTAAGACGGGGTTTTGCACAATTCAACCCCTAAGAGGATGAAACAAGGGATGGACGATTGTATGAAAATTCCGTCATTTCCAAAGTAGAAAGCATGAAATCTATTAATCCGATATTAATCAAATTTTGTATACGATAGACTAGATTCTAAGAAAGGACATTTTTTATTACGGAAATCGGGTTGAAGGGGTTAAAATGGAGATGAAAGTTTAGTGGGAAGCTCGTAATTGTTGAAGATAAAACTATGAAACTTTGTATCTAGACACGAAGCAAATAAATGTTTGTTCTAGCAATTTTGTAATATCTAATTGTATGGGGATGAATTGGGGGTTTAAATGGGGGATGAAAGTTTTAAGTGGCAGTTCGTCATTGTTGAAGATTCATCCATTCATTTTTTTAGCTAGACACTTGACATAAAACAAATAAATAGTTGTGATGGCAATTTTGCAATTTCGAACTGTACAGGGATGAAATGAGGGACGAAAAGTATATGTGGCAGTTCATCATTGTTGAAGAAAAAACTATAAAACTTTGTACCCAGACACTTGACGAGAAGCAAATAAATGTTTGTTCTAGCAATTTTGTCTTTCAAACTGTACGGGGATTAAACGGGGGTTAAAAATTGTATGTGGCAGTTCGTCGTTGTTGAAGATACAACAATGAAACTTTGTATTTTTCCTCTTTGTAGACACATGGGGATTTGAGAAAAAAAAAGATTTTCAGTTCTAAGTATGGGGCACCCCCGAAATTGTATGTTTTGTTTTATATTTTAGTGTAAAACTCTTAATGCGGTTTGTAAACCGCAAACTTTATTCTGTAGAATACCTACATCTACTTACGAAGTTTCAACAGCATAGTTCTTATCGTGGTCCTTATAGTTTCAGAAACAAGTGGCTGTGACATACGGACAGACAGACAGACAGACGTGACGAACCCATAAGGGTTCCGTTTTTACGTTCTACGGAACCCTAAAAAGAGCTTTACCTAAATATTTTTTTAAGTTACGGCTGGTCTAGTCGGGAGAACGGCGCCTGCCGATCCAGAGACCCCGGGTTCAAACCCCACACGCACCACTGTCTTTTCGAAGTCATGTGCGTAATGCCGCTAACTTAAAACGGTGAAGGAAAACATCGTGAGGAAACCGACATGTACCTAGAATCTTTCAAAGTCATGTGTCACTCCGCACTGGGCCAGCGTGGTGGATTATGGCCTCTCTCCTTGCGAGAGACGGCCCCGAGTTCCAGCAGTGGGAACATTTAGTGGGCTGTTGATGATGAAAGAAATTTTTAAGGCCTTAGGTAAGTTGGGTATGCAGTATGCATAGATATATGACATGACATGTATCTATTGAAGACACTACATATTTATATAATTCAATTGTAGATTTTTTAGAAAAAAAATCTGAAATACGTACTAACAAGGATTCAGAAAACTACGCATTGGGTCAGGACGATTGATCGGCGAAATCTCAGAATATATGCAGTCTGAGCTGACCGTGCATCCATCTTCCGCAAGTGGCGATCGAAACCGAAAGCTATCGTCCACCCGATCAGCCACCATTACAGACAGATTGATTGCTCGCGTGGTATACTAATGGCTTTAAATGCAAATCAATTTAGATGTTATCTAAATTGATGTATGAATAGACTATTACTTTCTTGATGCCCTTTATCATAAGTATTTATTGTTATCAGAAACAGATGAGCTAGCATTCTGTTTGTTTCACAAAAGCTACAATTGTAGTTGTTCCGAATGTTCCAGTTTACAGATTCTTGGTAAGTTACGTGTATAAGCGAGTACCCAGAATTCATTGCTTCATGCAAATACTCGAGACACGGCCTATTATTAAAACATGAATCCGTCATCTGTAATTACGTAATCGAACATAAACTAAAACAGAAATATAATTTTGTTTCATCGGTACATGTTCTGTTTGACTAATGCTACTAAGTATTTACGGATTAGGCGTATTGTAGTTCAAACCAATTTCATTTTTAACCGAGTCCAACGGGGCGAGACTCAATTCAATCAATCAATTTGGCCGGTATTCTTTTTTAAAACCATTTTTTTTTTGTATTGTCATAAGTACTCTTTTCCAATGATAGATTTAAGGCAAAACATCAATTAAACAGCTCTGCTACTGTCTTAAAATTTTGCACACTCAATCTACAATAATTTTAAGGGTTGAACTAAAAATAAATATTTATCCTAGCACTGTTAGTTTAAAATCACAAAATAGAGTTTTAACTAGCAAATTTCTAAGTTCCATTTGTTCGAAAAGGGTGCTAGGAACTCAATATTAATATATAATTATTGCAAGTTGTATCTTTTGGATACGGTAAATTAAAATTATTCGTAAATCATTTTGTCTTATAATTTCCAAAAAACAAACAATTTAATATACAAATCCATAGTTTCTATTAGATTTCTAATAATCTTAATCATTTGTAAGCTCAAGACGCTCTAGGCAGAAAGATCTGGCTAAGTTCTGTGAAATTAAAGAAATAAACGTTTATTTATTTACCTTGATTAGGTATTATTTAGCAAGCTAGTTTTCGGAACAAAAGATTAGATGTTGAGTTAATAAATTGTAGATCACAGAAAAAATGTTTGAAAACCACCGTATGTAAAAAACTGTATTTTTATCTAATGTAAGTTTTCACTTGACCACCTACTTGCTTGATGTTATGTGACTCAGGGGAATTAGGTTAGTTTGTAATCTAAATTCTTTAGATTATAATCTGATGGTATATACAATTTTACGGTGACATCCTACTAATATTATAATGGATGTTTGTTGCTGCTCAATCACGTCGTAAAGGCCGGTTTGCATTTTGATTAGAGCAAGTGCGAGTGCGAGTGAGATTGCGAGTGCGAGTGAGTAATCGCGACTGATTATTATGTACTCGCAATAATCAATCGGTGTCCACACGTGTTTGCTACTAATCGCTCAACGCCTGCACTACTCACTCGCACTCGTACTAATCAAAATGAAAACAGGCCTTAACGTATGAACGGATCGGGCTGAAATTTGGAATAGAGGTAGATTTAGGCCTGGAAGAACACATGGGCTTTTTATCTCAGAAAAATAACGGGAACGGGAACTACGCGGGTAAAAAATACTACGCGGGCGCTGCTAGTAATATACAATAAGCAAGTGAACTGACATTATTTATAACATTGATCTAAAAACATTTTTTTTGTTTTGTCCATTGTGTGAACCTTGATATCTGTTCTATGACATAGAACTAACCAGTTCGAATACAAAAAAAAATACAATAGAGTTTTATTTTCAAAAATAAAAATAATCAGCTGAATGTAATCTCAAACTTAACAACCTTCTCCTTTTTCAAAGTCGGTTTATTTTGCTTTCAATTCGAAAGTTTGAAAAGCTGCCTACGCGAGCAAAGTAGTGGGCTCAGCTAGTTCTTAATGCGAGTAAGATTTATAATAAGATTATAGTCGATTGGGCTTTTAAACTTTTTTGTAGTTCACGCAAGTATACACGGTATCACAGCTGCAAAATTAGTTTTGTTACGCGATTATTCAAAATTCTTGCTTTACATTCAGGGTTGTAAAACTTTCTTTTTGTTTAGAGGCCGCGCCTCGTATTTTCCGTTCAAAAGCCTGCTTTCGTCGCGTAATTATGAGCGGGATCTTTTTACAGGAAATATAGAGGTAACTCTTCTTGAATATAAGATTTTAAGCCTAACTGAGACCCCATTTTCTTTTTAAATGATACCTACAAGTTGTTTCCCTTGACTTCAAGCGCATTAATTTTAACCTTGGATTATTATATGTATATAGGATACCTGTATATAAATATTAAAGTACATTAATCTAAACTATCCTCAACAGTATAGCTTCACATAAGGAGATTGATAATAATAACTGAAAATGAAATAACTTAGCTTAATGGAATGGCAAAAAACACACTTAATTTTTTTCCGCAGTACCTACTCCCCATACGATTCAATCACGACTTAAAAAGTGAGGTAACAAAAAATTTTATATTATTTAAAATCCTCTCCTTCTCCTTCCAAATCATCAATATCGCAATGAACCAAAGAGTTCCACATTTAATAAAAATTTCACAAAAATGCAAATTCATTGGATTAATCTTCATCCATAAAACGCGTAATTTTAAACACCCTGCTATCTCTGACATCAGGATACACTATTTTTGCTACTAACTGGCCAAGCGTCTCAGCTTGTTACAAATTTTAAGCGTGCAATATTTCAAATTTTAGCATTTATATTAAAACATTCACCTAACTAAGCAGCTAATTGTGGCAGAAATAAATGTATCCTACATTAGCGACACTTTATTGGATGTAGTTGATTGTGGTCGGTTACAGCGAACATAAAAGTCGCTATAAAATGTAAAAGATAGCTTTTTATAGCTTTATTCAGAGGGGAACATTGCATAGTTTCCTTAAGCGAATAAGAGTTTTGCAAGTAAAATTACTGTGACAAAGAACGGAAATCTAAAGAGTATCATTAACATCGATTTTTCCTTAAACTATGTCTTTATAAAGTGTAAATTTAATAGAATCTAGGTAACACTAATTTTTCTTTTTTATCTTTTAAGTTTTAGATAAATACTTATGACTTGGCACACGCATGAAAACACATCTTACAAGTAATAATGTTAAATTAAATATCTTGTGCGATTGCCAAGTTTATTTAACATAAAAGATTTAAAATGTTGATATCATTTTCACTATAAGACGTTGTTGGGTTAGCTAATTACATACTCACTTAAGGCAGAAGGTATTGAATATCAAATCAAATCAAAATTATTTATTGCAAGTTACTCATGACTCATAGAATTACAATGTCACAATGTTATTACAAAAATATTATTCAATTAAATCAATTACAATAAAATAATAATTTAAAATACAATAATTTAAACATGTCATTATAATAAACGTCAATTTTAATTTTGCTAGGTAAGTATTCAAATGTCATCAGTTTTCAAGTCAAAATTTCCTAACCGGCATTGGGACAGTCACATGTCTGTTGCAGCTATGCCTTATGTATGGGCAGTCAAGCCTGTCGGCGATCATCGCTAGGATGGCGTTGGGGCTGGCCCGCACCCTGCGCACCAGGGACGCGCTCCGTTTGCGCATAGTCGCCTCGAAGCAGTCTGTCCTCGCGTCCGCGAACATCCCTGAAGCGCTACAGAAGCGGGGCAGCCCCAGCACCGTCCGGAACGCATTGTTGTACTGGACGCGGGGAGCACTGTACGCCTTCTGCGTGTAGTCTGCCCACAGACCGCACGTGTACAGTGAAGTACAGTACGTTCTAAAGAGTGTCACTTTCACCTCGGTAGAACAGCGCGCAAATCTGCGAGCTATCAAATTGGCCCGTACTGACAGCGCTTTCCGCTCCCGCTTCATGTCGAGTATGTCCTTCAGGTCCTCGGTAAGTAGATGGCCCAGATATTTAAATGTATCAACTCTATCTAGTGACGCACCACCAAGATGAAGTTGCGGTATGTTCATAGGGCTCTCCATACCGATAGCTCTAAAAACCATAAATTGACTTTTCTGACTGTTATATATTAACCCATGACCACGCGCGTAATCTGTACACGTACTGAGTAGCTTCCTCAGGCCACAGATCGACGCGCTCAGCAGGATCATATCATCAGCGTAGCTCAGATTATTCACACACACTCCATCTACATAGCATCCGACATGCAGACTGCTGAGCGCGACTATCAGGTCGTTCAAGTACAGATTGAATAGAGTAGGAGAAGTTAAACCGCCCTGTCTCACACCACATTCAAGGTGATAAGTGTCCGACATCACTCCCGCCCAGCGGACACTATTGACCTGGTTCCCATACCAGTACTGAAGCACTGAAATGAGTTATTTAGTTAAAAATAATAGATTAACCGACTTGGCTATTTACATACATCTCACAACTATTTACGGTAGAAGAACTGAATTGCGAGACTGGTTTTTTGTACAAGTTATGTCAAAGAGTGAGTGCCAAAATTTAAAAAAAAAGTTGGCTTTAAAAACTTAATTCTTTGAATGAATTTTGAAATATGTCGTGTTTATAAATTTCTGTGTTTCTATGGCATCGCAGCTCCTGGCGAAAGACTACGCAGATTGAAACGAATGTACCAATTTTGATGATTGTATTTTTTTTTAAAGCTGATACGATCTAGATATTTTCTAGCCGCCTGTAATAATTGGTGTCGAAGTCGAAGTGTCAGAATTGTATTTTTTGGGAAGTGTTAAAATTTTCTATCTTGTTAATTAATTGTGTCCTAACATTTGTTCTTCAAAATATCGATGCAGCAGAACAATATTTTGGCAACTTCGGATTTATTTTTGTGTGCTTGTGTTTATTTAGGTCTCAAAAATAGATCTAGAATAAATTAACATAACTTAGTTAGGCATAGGCGAACTATAATAGCCTATTAACGTGGTTTGAGTAACATACGCGTACATTTCTACGATGGGTATCTAGGATAGCATACATAGCATTTTGTTGTCATATGAAAACTTTAGCCACCACAGACACAAAGTTCCGTAGTCATTGCCAGTATTATTATTTATATTTTGATACCAGCAGCGTCCCGCAGTTTTACCCGCGTAATTTCCATTCCCGTTATTTTGCCGTGACAAAAGATAGCCTATCTATTCTTCCAAACTATATTGAAATTTAGAACACAGTTAGTTAACTGTGTCCTAAATGTCAGCCCGGTCCGTTTATACGTTACGACGTGACTGAGCAACAAACATCCAAACATTGTCATTTAGAATATCACTAGCAGCTCCCCAAGGTTTCACCCGTCTAATTTTCGTTCCCGTTATTCTCCCGAGACAAAAGATAGCCTACGCATTCTTCCATACTATAATCTAACTGTACTCCAAATTTCCACCCGATCCGTTTGACGTTACGACGTGATTGAGCAACAAACATCCAAGCATTTTCATTTAGAATAGGATGAGCGACATTAAACATTTTGGAGGGTCCTTGGACCTAAGTTCTAATTTCTATATAGCATTTGTGCTACGAACAGTCGATTTCCCGCAAGTAGCAAAATGCATGTGTCAGTCATCACCATTTTCGGACATATTTGAGGGAAAAGCGCGATTCATCATAGGTACATACGACGCAGCCGCAAAAACATACGCAATCCTATGTATCTGTTTATAAATACCTACATAACTAAACACTGATAATGCTGATTTTGAATATCCCTGCTCAACGCATACAAGAACATTTAATTGATTTGACCTGAGATATATATAAATTACACATCGAATTGAGGTATTTCCACGAAGGTATTTAAGACTAATAGGTACTTAAAATTATGTGAACTATGGAATACAATGCCTGAGTGACGTATTCCTTGTAGGAAATGAACTGCGTCTTTAAGTCGCAAGTGAATAGGGTATCAGATTGGGTCAATAATACACCATTCTAATTAGTCCGTCAGCTAGATCATGGAAAAATATGGGACACGTATTTATTGCTTCTTCAAAATATTTAAAATCGACAGAGATATACTCGTAGAACATCGAACTTCGAGAGTGGGGAGTCGCGACGTTACTCGTGGGTAAAAATCGTACCCATGAGTGACGTCACGCGTCACGCGAAACTTCGAAGGACTGTTTCTTCGTCATTTTTGTTTGTGAAACAAAAGAAAAAATTTAGACAATTTTTTTAGCAATTTAACTGACGAACTAATTAGTTTTTTTTGAGGATTGTACCCTATTGATTTCTTCTAGGTAGAAATCGTCTAACAGTTTATCATGTACAGCTTAGTTGCTTATTAAAAATCAAGTTTAAAAAAATACGGTAGTATTAAGTATTTAGTATTAGGTATGTGTATCTACTATTATTCCAACATACTATTCAGTGACCTGTCACTAAGCTTAGTTGTAAAAATATACCAAGAGACAGTTTATTAAGTTAAGGACACTACAAAAAAGGCAAAGATAAGACTATATTTTATAAAACTATGTCAAGTGTTTCACTTAAAGAATACGTTCAAAAGACTGCTATAAACCAATAAAAGCAGGTGAAATAAAGCACTTTAAATCAAAAGACTGAAAGTAAACGTTTCGTAGAAACCTCGCTATCGCTTTTTCTCTTCACTCGGTACGAGTCTAGCTGAAATACTCAGTCTAAGATCCTCTTCAGAGATATGAGTGGAACAAAACGACCAACCTACTTACTGAGATAATAAAGCACTGAATGTAGAGAATGTGCCAACCTGTGTTGGCTGGCTTGTTACTGAAAATTATCATGGCACGAATATTTAATTAACACGTTAATCTGTCCAGGACTTGCGAACACGACAATGAAAAACGAATTAATTAAATTAGTGTTTTTAATGACAACGGTTTCACAATAAAATTTGAATTAATTTCCATAAGAATTGAATCATCTATTTTCTGACCTTGTCCCACTCGGTAGGGCTGATAGATGAAAATACGTAATACCGGTATGATGGTTTCCGTCTCTGTATTAAACAAACGATTACTTTCTAAGGAATTATTCACCCTAATGAAAATATTGATATCAGTTAAATCATTAGTTACATTTTTACTCAAGTTTTATTCCCGATTGGTTTATCTATGGCTTAATATTTAAAAGAAAAGCTTTTTATGATTTTAATGATTATCTGTTTAGTATTATAATATACCTACCATTAATAAGCTGAAGTTAATGTCAGTGTAGCACTGTTAGTGTCTTGAAAAACAATTACCTTGTCTAAAACTATGCTAATACAAATTGTCTCTTTTGAAAAGATGGAAAAAATATTTTATTTTCAAATATAAAAGCAGCGCCCCGCGGTGTTATCCGCGTAGTTCCCGTTCCTGTTCCCCGTTGTTTTTTTTTCGGGATAAAAAGTAGTGTTCTTCCAGACTATAATCTATCTGTGTTCCAAATTTCAGCCCGATCCATTCATACGTTAGGACGTGATTGAGCAACAAACATCCAAATATCCAAACATCCATACATTGACATTTATAATATTAGTAGGTAAGTAGGTATAATCATTCGCTAATTAATTCATAAGTAATATTAGTTATAAATATTAAATAAGTATTGTGGTGGACAATTCACACATCTATCCGACCCCAAACAAAGCAAAGCTTGTACTATGGCGGCCAGATAGCTGATATAATACTTATAGGTATAGATTTAAATAAGTATGTTATTACACATATAATCACCCAGACACAGTACAAAGATTTAGATTCATAACACAAATATTTGCACTGGGTGGGAATCGAACCCACGACCTTCGGGTTCGCAGGCAGAGCTAGCCACGTTACACACTAAGCCACGAGGCTAGTCATCTATACTTATAATAAAGGTTTTTTTTATAATAATATAATAAATAAAGGATATTTTCAGTAATACTACGAGAATTTGTTTAGTTAATATTCTTATGATAACTCAGATATTGCTTCTAAACACCCTGTTATCTCAGAATACATCTCTGAATCGGCAGTGAAGGGTGTTGAAGGAAACATTTCTATACGGTCCTTTCCCTCGGTTCGGCAGTAGGTATATGTAGATATAACGAAAACGGTTTGTAGATACATATGCAAATACGCATAGGTATAGCCCCGTTCAGATGGTTTTCCGGTACTCAGGAACATTATTCGATACCTCACACCGTCTTATTTCAACATGTAGCGGATCGGCTAACATTTTGTTGTGTATTTATGTCGACATATTCTGTCGACCCAATTTTAGTTTGAAATTGAAAATATATACTGTCTTTAAACAGTTTTATATATGAACAGAAAAAGTTTGTGTTTTGTTTAGCTACTTGTTTTTTGAATACACTATTTATTGACTTTATTATTTTGGTGGAAAGACGAGTTTTACTGTACTTAAACTTTGTTTCACTATGGAATCAATGTTGATTATGCAATAAAAACCAACATTCTTACAGAAATATATTACTTGACAAAACATTACATGTTCACACCTTTGCCAGTTATTCTACCGCCAAGCAGGAATGTGCAAACATGATTGTGTTCCGGTTTGAAAGGCTATGTTTCCAGAGAAATTACAGGGCTTAGAGATATAACATCTTAGATCTCTGGGTGACGAGCGCAGTTCAGTGTTAGGTAATGATTTCAACTCTGCATGTCTTAATAGCTCCGTTTCACTGTGCTGTTATGTGACAGGCATGTTGCTTAATATCCACATGGCACATGTCCTACTCATCTCGTCACTCCTTGTTTTAAAAAAATGACAATTATGATGTTGTGATTTCAGGACTGATCTGTGGCAATATAAAATTGTGAATTTAATAAGTAAATTACAAATTAATTTGTTATTAATTAATCAGGTGCATTATTAATCATGTGTCAAACAACAATCCTTTTATTAGTTCTTACGTGATCTTGCCTATTGACATCTACAGATTTCCTGAAATGTAATAGATATAATGACTGGTCTCCTTCCTTATTAAAATTTTGTCTAAACGCTTTCCAAATGACCCTCCCTGACCAGAGTAACTTGGTAAGGTGGGGAAAAGCCTCTGAAAAATGTTGCTATACATGTGGTGAGGCGATATGTACAGCAAGGCACATATTGGTGGGATGCAAGGTGCTCCTTAATAGGGGTCATTACTCACAGCGCCATGACAGAGTACTTGAAATCATACGTGAAGCCGTAAGCCTTTCGGTAGCTAGAGCCCAAAAGGGATTGACGATAAACAAAAGGCAAATTAACTTTGTAAAAGAGGGCTCAACTTCAAACTCCAAGAACAAGTATTACTCAATCCTGGGTTCAGCACCTGATTGGACTATTTTAATGGACACGTATGAAAAGCACTACAAAATCCCAGAGGATGTGGGTGTTTCGTCATCCACACCGGACATTTTCCTTTTTTCTAGGGCTACGAAACGCATAGTCCTTGTAGAACTTACCTTACCGTGGGAAACTAATATACCTAAAGACCACGCGATGAAACAAAATCAGTGTTACGACCTTCAAAACGAATTAACAAAAAATGGCTATGTGGTTAATTTATACGCTGTAGAAGTAGGAGCGAGAGGTATACCAGCAAAATCTCTCTATAACCTGCTTAAAGACCTTGGCTTGTCCAGAAGTGCAGTAAGATCTATACTAGAACGAGTATCTAAAGCTGCACTTGTAGGATCGTATCGGATTTGGCTGGGCAGGGAGAGAAATACGAGTAGTGAAGGTGAGTGTTGACGTACGTCACCAAAAGGGGCCCCTTTTAAACCTACGCCCGAGTCACAAGTCTTGGGGTCTATTCGAGATTTCTCTCTCTGCCACACGATGGACCCGGCACCCGCACGGTGAATCCATGGAATGCTAAGAAGTTCGTCTCAATGTGTAATTTTATGAGTCTATGTTATTGTACCTATTTAAACTTCACTTTTCACTTTGAGCCACAAATCAAAGAGTAAACAATCTGAAGTGGCAATGGGCAGGACACATCGCTCGCAGAACCGACAACCGATAGGGAATAAAGGTTCTCGAGTGGCGACCACGAACTGGAAGATGCAGTGTTGGATGGCCTCCCACTAGATGGACAAATGACCTCACAAAGGTCGCTGAAAACCGTTGGTTGCAGGTTGCGCAGGGCCGGTTGGGCTTCTACTATCTAAGGTAATTTAATTAATCTTTAGACTACTTATCCGATTCTGATAGATTAACTTTTTTCATTAAATAATTAACAATTTAAAATAATTAACATACAATGTGTTTTTTTTTCTAGTTTCACATCAATTTAGTTAACAATGTTCGTCAAATCCTCGGCCTATCAGACACGCTGTAGTCCCACGTTGTTTTGGCTAGGGAATATTTTGGGCCAGACAGACACCCGGGCGGAGATCGCCCCCTCTCTCTAAGAAGACAACCCACGACGGCAACAAAAGCCTTCGCCTCCAGACCCCAGGCTCCAGCCGTTTCCACTTATTAGGAAACTATCACTGCATACTGCCTACCTTAATTTATCGTATACGAGCGCCTACGTGCTAAAATAAACCTCCATGCAAAATTGCAGGCTCCTAGCATTTGTAGTTTCTGAGATTTCGCGATGAGTGACCTTTCGCTTTAATATATCTATCATCATCATCATGGCCTTATGGTAGTCCATTTTTGAACGTAGGCCTCTTCTCCTTTTCTCCACTTCTGGCGGTCTTGTGCCCGACTCATCCAGTCTTGGCCTCCGTGTCGTCTGATGTCGTCCACCCAGCGTTGTGGCGGCCGGCCTCTTCCTCTCGTGTCAGCCCGGGGTCTCCACTCAAGGACTCGTTTCGTCCATCGGCTTGCATCCATTCTGGCAATGTGCCCTGCCCAGGTCCATTTATTCTTAGCGACTATGGTCATCACGTCCCTCAGCTTGGTTTTACTACGTATCCACTCATTTCGTTTCCGGTCCTTGAGTGTAATACCAAGCATTGCTCTTTCCATTCCTCTCTGCGCGACTCGGAACTTTTCGGCAGATCTTTTAGTGAGTGACGTGGTTTCCATCCCATATGTGAATACGGGCATGACACACTGCTCGAAGATTTTGGCTTTCAGGCGGAGTGGAAGTTTGTTACGCAACGTCTCTTTGTTGGCTCCAAAAGCGGCCCAGGCCTTTGCAATTCTTCGGTCTACCTCGGCTGTTTGGTTCTCGTAGCCAAGCGTAATTTTGTGACCCAGGTAAATATATTCAGTTACACTCTCCACAGGTAGCCGGATATGTGTTGGAATATTGGTCATTATTTTAGTTTTGCTGAAATTCATTTTGAGGCCTGCCTTTAGAGACTCTTTCCTTAGATCTTCTACCATAGCGATCATATCCTCGGTGTTGTCGGATATAAGCACTAAGTCGTCAGCAAATCTCAAATTTGAAAGCCTTTCTCCGTCAACCATTAAACCTTTGTCACTCCAGTCCAGCTGTTGAAATATATATTCCAAAGATAATGTGAACAGCTTTGGAGATATAGTATCCCCCTGTCGTACACCTCTTCCTAAAGGAAATTTTTGTGTTTTTTTGTGCAGGGCGACACATGCTGTAGCATTTGCGTGAAGGTGGTTGAGTATTTGAATGTATCTTTCATCTATTCTGCATTTGACTAGGGCACGCTCTACGACCCACCATTCCACAGAATCGAAAGCCTTTTCATAGTCCACAAAAGTAAGAACAAGAGGCTTCCTATATTCATTGCACTTTTCGATAACTGTTTTAAGAGTTTGAAGATGGTCATTTGTGCTGAAACCTGACCGAAAGCCAGCTTGTTCGCGTGGTTGAAAGAATTCTAGTTTTTTGTCTAGCCTATTGACAATGACTCTAGTGAACAGCTTATACAGATGAGACAGTAGACTTATGGGTCTGTAGTTTTCCAGTTTCTTAATGTCACCCTTCTTGTGTATAAGTGTTATTACGGCGTTGTGCCAGGCATTCGGCACTTGGGTTTCCAACATACATCTGGTAAACATAGTAGCCAGTGCTTTGAATAACAATTGTGCATTAGCTTTAAGCATTTCAGGCAAGATTCCGTCTTCTCCTGGTGCACGACGATTCTTCAGTTGATGGATTGCAAGTTCTATCTCGTCCATGACAACGTCAGGAATTTCTTCAGAACCCACATTTTGTACAGGTAGGCGCGCTTTTATACCATGCAAGTTGCAAGTTGGTGTTGATGTACTTGTATAAAGTTCCTTATAGTATCCCTCCGTTATCCGAAGCAGTTGGTCTCGATCTGTCACCACTTGATTATCCTTGTTAATTAATTTGAAAATATGCTTTCTTCCCTCTGCCAGCTTCAGCTTTAAGGATCTTCTGCTGCTGTTCTTCTCAATAGCTGTCTCAACAAGGGTCAAGTGGTAACTTTGCAGGTCACTACAAACTTGTTGTCTTATTTGCCGATGAAGTTGCTTATATTCACCTGTATTTGCTTTTCCTTCTGTATTTAGCAGTCTACGTTGGTCTATTAGTTGAATTGTATCAGCTGTCAACTTGCACGATTTGTTTGAACTCCTCGAAGGTGCGACAGAATCAAAGCTCGTCATTAGTGCTGTAGTTATTGTGTCATTTATTTCATCTATTGTCATTTCTTCAAGATTTACCTGACTAAGCATCTGTTCAGTAGCACTCCTGTACAAGTCACTGTTATGACGTAGAACTTCCACCTTCATTTCATTGGGAAAGTGCCCTTTATTGACAAGTGATCGTCTGTCAGCTCGTATATTGAAATATGCTTCGGCTCTTACCAGACGATGGTCACTACCAGTTGTGAAGCTATTTAGTACTGAAACATTTCTCACGGACGATTTGTTATCTGTAATTATATAATCGTATTCGCTTCTGTGGATACCGTTAGGATGTTTCCAAGTCTACTTCCTCTGGGGTGGTTTTTGGAAAAAGGTATTCATAGCATAAAGAGTTTTTGATTGGAGAAAATTGAGAAGCATCTGCCCTCTGTGATATATCTATATATCTATATATCTATATATATATATATATATATATATATCGCGAAATCTCAGAAACTACAAATGCTAGGAGCCTGCAATTTTGCATGGAGGTTTATTTTAGCACGTAGGCGCTCGTATACGTGCGATATACTCGTATAAATTATTGGAATAAGTTTTGTAATAACAACTAAAATGGTGCAGCTTAACCAATCTTATGTTATCAATTTTTGATAGGTATAGCACCATTAAATCTTACCACTTATCATATTGTTTGTGTTTGCAATTGTTTGATAAAATCGTAATTGTTAATATAATATTTAAGTAAGTATTAAACTTCTTTCTTACTTTGTTAGTAACTTTTATGATTTTGTTGGGATTCTTATTTCCGTATTGAAGTCGCGTGGCTTTACGGCGATTACGTGCGGCAAGTATCGCGCACGCAGAGCCTACATTACGACACCACACAGCTGACTCGGCGCTCTCATTCCCAGGCGCAGGCGAGGTAAGTAAACTCAGATAACACCGGAACTGGGGCCAATGTTCCGCCGCTGATAAAACGACACCTGCCTTTCTGTGTCCATTGACACTGTGACAGGACGCAAAAACTAGATAGCTAGCAACTACGCTCTCGAACAGCAATTCATATTTTTTAGAATTTTGCTAGTGTTCTCGGAAACGTTTCAATTGATTTATTGTACCTACAATTCATTTTGAGCATTTCTTTTACTTGGAATGTAGTAAAAAGTATGAAGTAAACGTTTTAATTGAATTGGACCGAAATTATGGTTACGGATTTTTTTATTTTAAAATGTTATGTAGAGGTTTTTCTTAAAATACATGGTTTCAGACCAACACTTTTAGCTTTTAGTGTTAACATAACGTTACGTTCGATTTCTAATTTTGTAATATAGAATTAAAGGGCAAGAACGACTTTAGTATCCACAAGCTGCATTAGCTTTTGCTCTCCTGCCAAGCACTATAATTGTGAGGAAAAGATTTAAAGGCTGACCAACACGATACGGATGCTACAAGAAGAAGCCTTTAATGTATACACGGCCTTTAAGGCAAGCACGCGATTCATATCTATCTACTTTATAGATCTAACTAGGAACACCCCGCAGTCTTACACGCGCAATTCCCGTTCCCGTTATTTTTCCTCGATAAAAATAGCCTATATGCTATTCTAGAGTATAATCTCTGTTCTAAATTGCAGCCCGATTCGTTCAGACGTTTCGACGTTATTGAGTAAACATCCAAACTCATGAATTTATTACATTAGTAGGAATATTCACTGCCGCTATACTGAGCACGCTCACGACTCGTAGTGCATTTGATCATACTGATTATCGCTAGACCTCCATTGGTAGGTATAATATTGAAAATGATGTACTGAATAGAATACTATATAGATAGAAACATGAAGAGTTCGAATAATTACCTAGCATTGCACTGCCCTCGTCACTCAGATATTTAAAATTATTATTGATGACTAGCAGCGCCCCGCGGTGTTACCCGCGAAGTTCCCGTTCCCGTTGTTCCCGTTGTTTTCCGGGATAGAAAGTAGCCAATGTGTTCTTCCAGACTATAATCTATCTGTATTCAAAATTTCAGCCCGATCCGTTCATACGTTAGGACGTGATCGAGCAGTAAACATCCAAACATCCATACATTGACATTTATAGGTAATAGACTACAGGCCCGTGAACAAAATTTACGGGTCAAATGAACCACCAGGAGACCTATGTAGGATGATAGAACGGTGTAAAGTATTAAGATTCAGCACTATGCCTTCACTTGTAAGCTGTCCAACTGAGTGTGATGGTTGCAACCCTCTACCATTTCTCCTTGTCGCATGATTTTTGTACGGCATTGCGAAATAATGGATTAGAAGAGGCATTGAAACTGTATGGAACCAATGCCGTACTTAATAAAATGACCAAATTTGCTCTGTAAATTACTCGTACTCTGTAAAATTTTCCGGGAAACTAATAATTAAAAAGTTATAATTTATAATTTTTATAGTTTCAATACCTCTTTTAATTTATTATTCCGCAACGCCGTACAAAATCATGCGACAAGGAGAAATTATCGAGAATTGCAACCCCCCCACTTCAATTGCACTAATTTGGACAGCTTACAAGTGACATAGTGCTGAATCTTATTACTTTATACCTTTCTATAATCCTACATAGGTCTCCTGGTGGTTCATTTGACCCGTAAATTTTGTTCACGGGCCTGTAGTCTATAATATTAGTAGGATGAACGATAAAATATTGCCCTTCAACCGATGATGATGATCGACATTACATTACCTGCTTGTTGTCAAAGTTTCACTTGTTAAAAGTTATCATAATAAACTAATTTAAAAAAGCATTAATTAAATGATATTTACCGTGGCTGAATGAATTCCCCGACATTTGATGCAATTTCATGCACCATAGTTTCAGACACATGCAAATTCGTATTCGAAGTAACAGAAATTCTCTCTCCACTATTTAACTACGATAAATATCTTGTAGGTAATTCATTCGGGGCAATGAGCACGGTGTATCAAACTGGATAGAAATGTCGAGGACTATCTCCTCGTAATATATCATAGTATAAACTACAAATAAACCTATACCGTAATCAATTAATACCAGTGTAGTGAATAACCGTGTTAGTTCACCTATATATATATTTTTTTTAAATAAAGAGTGAAGAGACGAGCATGACATGTGCCTGATGTTAAGCAACATGCCTGCCACATAGCAGCACAGTGAAACGCAGCTATTGGAACATGGAGATTCCAAATCATTACCTAGCACTGCACTGGGCTCGCCACCCAGAGATCTAAGTTGTTATATCTCTAAACCCTGTAATTTCTCTGGAAACATTGCCCTTCAAACCGGAACATACTAATGTTTGCACATTACTCCTTGGCGGTAGAATAACTGGCAAAGATGTGGTCCTTCCCCAGGCGGACTCTGCCAAGAGTCCTACCACTACTACATTTAATGTCTTAATTTATCTAGGTCTTATACAAGATTACTGGTACCTACCTATGACAAGTATACGGATAACGCCATTATCATAACGCAAAATTATCCTTACATCTACAGCTATTTGTATATTAAGTACATACATAGGTGATAGGTGTATAGAATTGAATAGCCTTAAAACCAATTTATCAGTCACATGCCTTTGCACTCATTTGTTCCCTTCAATCGCATTACGAGTCATATTCCCCGAATCAAAGGCGAGAATACTCGTAGGTACGTTTTTCGAAGTTACCCATTTCCCTTTAGTCGTCAAAATCAGGGTAAAAGGCGTGCGCGGTGTGCGGAAATGGTGTGAAATAGAAAGGCGCAGCGATTGACTTCGAGGACCCTCGTGAAGACGCCTGAGAAGCCGCGGAACATACAAAAAAGCGACCTTATCCTTATAGTGGCGGGTGTGTTGTGTGCTTTTGTGATTGCCGCCGTGTTGGAACCTCGGTTTGCTCTCTTGCACTCCACTATTCTGATCACATTCGCATTTTCACACAGAATATCTTTTTAGTAAACCTGTTTCTACAGGACCACGTACTTGTACAATAATTTTATTTTCTTCTACGCATCTCTTTTAAACGTTATTAAATGTGAGAATACGGTTCCTTTTGCGTCCTTTTTCGATGTTGTCTTACCTTTCATACATTTATTTGGGTTAAGGCGATATTAAAGGTGGCGTATAAATGAATTTTCGTATTTCATGTACGGTGTGCTTTGTTTAGTTTTGCACGTTAATACCTACACCGTAAACTAATATCAAATGTGTCTCATTTCACAACGCAATTATTTGCGTAGGATACGCATTTGTTCGAAACTAATATAATATCATGGACGTATAAAATTCTTTTTTTATACGTCCATTAAAGATATAATTGTACTGTTAAGGATAAATTAACGTTTAGGAGGTCTGGTATAGGTACATACAAAAAGGCTTTGTAGGTGACTGCACAAATAACTGAACTTGACAAGTGATTTGAAATTTAACGGATATACTCGTATGTGGATCTCAATTAATATAACTTATAAGTTTTCATAGGGTTATGTTACATTTACAAATGAGAAAAATACATGCTGATTAGCGATTTTCGAAGTATTTCGAAGAATAGAATATATTATAAACATAAATTATTAAATACAACAAACAAACAAACACCACAAATATTTCAGTTTAAAGAAAAATAATTTAAAAAAAAATCAGAGTTTTCTTTTGTTTTGATTAAATAAAAAATATGTTATTCATTGTGACAGTTTTCTTTGCATAAACTGTTCAAATTTTAAATATTTTTAAAATGTGTTAACAATGTCTTCAAAAATACTTCAACCATAGACTGGAGAAGACATATAGGAGGATCCCATATACAACGATCTTCACCGAGATGTTTATTACACAGAACAGATATCAAGAAGAAGTAGCAAGTAGGCGGGGAAATCGTAGTACTAAGTAAGCGCAATCTCCGCATACTTCGAGAGTACGCCCACTTCCGAATACTTAGTCGTGCTCTGCCACTACTACAGTACTCTTGAATCCGCGATTTTGAATAAAAAGTAAGCAGTCATGCCGTATTGTGCAGTTATTGAGTGTAACAACGATAGCCTTGCCAAAACTTTATCCGAAGGAGGCATATCGTACCATCGGTAAGTCCTATTTTATTTATTTTTGATTTTATGGTGAAAATAAATTAATATTAGCTTAAAGAGAGAAATGATTTAAAGGAAGTCAACTTTAAAGTCATTGTAATAAGGTCCATTTTCATTCAAACTATATCTGATATTCTAGATCATTCTATGCATGCGAGTAGCGCTACTCAGTAGAGCTACTCAGTCAAGGACGGGAAAGCTGTTGAAATTGCTAATATCGATATTTCTAACTTGTACAATTGTGTGAAACAAATATATTATCTTTCATTATTTGGTATTTGAATAATTTAACGTTTTATTTGAGAAAAGTACATTTTATCATTTCAGTTTTCCTAAAAGTCCCGTTGCTAAGGAGAAATGGATAGAAGCTACAAGAAGGCAAAATTGGTTTCCTTCCAAAACAAGCACGATTTGCTCTGAGCACTTTTTAGACAGCGATTTTATAATTAATAAAAAGGAAATAGGCAAAAAAGGAAATAAAGAAATTTTAGTGGCAATATTTAGTTGAGCTAAATAAAATACAACAAGGTGAAAACTTCCATTTATCTAATAAACTCAGAGACAGGTGAAGTTAGCCACGCAACTTTTTAGCCTAAGCGTGGCAGAGGCTATGCAATTTTGCCGAAAAGGTTTAGAAATTGTGTCATTTAAGGAAAGTGAGGCTACGGATTTTTTTTTAAATTAATCACTAATGTTTGATATATTCAACTCGCGAAATGTATACCAATACGGTTACAAAAAACCATTGAATTAGCGCAACGCAGCCCAATTTTTTGAGTATTTGGACATAGCTTGTATATAATTGATACATAAACATCAAATTTGAAGATTTGTAAAAAGAATAATGTATGAAATTAAAAATGTACAAAAAAATATTTGTAAAAAGAATAATGTATGAAATTAAAAATGTACAAAAAAAATGGCACTGAGTATGTTGTCTAAGTGAAATTTTTACCATGTAATTGGTTATAAAATGATGGTTTGTAAAATAAAATATTTCTTGATGTAAGATATTTTTGAAATAAATATCATGCAAAACGTTGTTTTTAAAATGCAACATTTTTATATTGTAATGTTTTTGCAATGAATATTATACGAATAGTTGGTTTTTGCTTAAGATAAGTGTAATTCTCTCATACTCAATCTGGAATACTAGCAGAGATCAGAAAATAGTTACTTTGTAGCTCATAATACGAATTTAGTAACAAAATTATCACAGCTGTTGCTGTTGTTCGGATTTTGGTAACGGAAAAGTTGAGTGCGTCTACAACTCGCACTTGGCTGGTATTTATTTTTTAAAACTATAGCGTAATTGAGAGGAAATCAGCAGTGAAATTGAAATTTGTATAATTTTTAAATGGTTATGTTGCCCTGTTTTTGATGTTGATTTTTATGTACCTATAGACTTTTATCAGTTCGAGTATTGTTTTTACTGAAACCCTGTTCCTTTTCTATATCTCTTTTGTTTATTTTAGTCTTCTCAAGTTTCTATTCATGGTTATAAAAACATCTTGAATTTTTACTGACAACAACTTAAATGACAAGGATACATATCAAAGAAAATAACTATTTCCTTACATTGTGGGTTCGATTCCCACCCAGTGCAAATATTTGTGTGATGGATGCAAATATTTTGACTGTATCTGAGTGTTTCTATGTATAATAAGTAAGTATTTATAACAGCTATCTGGCCGCCATATTACAAGCTTAGCTTAGTTTAACGTCAGATGGTGTTGTGTGTAAATGTTTCACCTATATTTATTTATCTTTACCTCACTCAAGAAAAATATCATTCGACTAAAATACAAATTTTAGTGTTACTTGCCAATACCAATTTCATCATTACTTTATTTACTTAAGATATTTATTTAGTTTCTTCCGAGTATTTTTGTAATTTCTTCCTAGTAATTACGTTCTTTTACAAAACTCTGTTACGCTACACTCTATCGTTAATAAAATTAAGATGGTACATGAACAAATTTAATCATAATAATATTATGATATTAAATTATACGATAGCGATAGGTACGTAAACTGAGTAACGTAATATCGATAATTTAATGAAAATGTTTCAGCATTGTCTAACATCTCTATTAGCACGACCGGCTTATATTTACGAATCCCTTATTTTAAAGAAGGTAGCGTTCATAGTTGCATAAATTACATAAAGTGCCATCTAGTATGAAGTAGCAGAACTAGTGAGCACTAGATGTCACTAATCTTAAAATTAGTGACATCTAGTGCTCACTAGTGAAAACAACTTACATTTTTGAAAGATGATAATAGTTACCACCTTATTCTATTCTACTAAGGTTGAGTTTAGAAAGTTCGTGGCACTGATGTATTCGATACGCCCTAAAAGTCCTGATAATGGTACAAAATAAGCGACTTAGTCACATTCAGGGTACGGTACTTTTTCCTGTAATTAGACAAAATTGAGTTATCCAAGAAAGTCGGAACAACATTTTGAATAGTTGCCAATAACAGATTTATTGTGCTTAGCAATAGGGTTCATTTTTGAGTACGTAACTAAATGCAATACATCATTTTAGGTTCGTCACTATGGGACAAATCACTTGCATTGTTTCAATGTGTTTAAAATATATCAAAACCACGTTTGTGTGTAAACTTGATACGGTGGTTTTCCTAGTGCGATTCAGCTACGAGCCTTCTACTTGATTTCTGTTCTGTGGTTTATTAGATGAAACGTATTTTATATTTAAAATACTTAAATAATTTAACTTAATTTAATTTAACTTAAGTAATAATTTGTCAATAAATACATTGCATTCAGCATTTCACCGGTTTGATAAGTAGACAAATTACATTTCATTCTAATGAGTCTAAAGTATGAAGTCCAAAATACAGGGTTATTGGTAATCAGCCTGCATCCTTTTAAGGGGATGTTAGGTACATTCAATACGTCAACTTTTGTTCTACACTTTTAAAAAAAAGTGTTTTTTTTTTTTTTAATTTTAAAAAAATATTTGCACGGTCTAAAAGCATCGAACTCTTCGTAACAATTCGTAACAAGAGCGCGTATGCTCTTTAACCCTTGGTGTACGAGGTGCCTAAAAAGCCCTTCGCATACGAGGTGGGGTATGATATACCCCACCTACGAAAGATGTCATAAAACAAGAATGTTTCAATTATTTGAGCGTTTCATTTATGAAATAATATTTATACATTGTAATCAACAGGTTTAAGTAACAAATCGAAGTAATTCTTTATTTTTATAAATTTTATCAATAAAAGAATAGACTAACTAGATGTAACTATTTCGAGTTTTAAGAATAAAATATATCTGACTCTGTCAGTTGAGACATTCTCTCTATAAATTGATATTTGTATCAATGAATGTTATTATAGAACACTAAACAAATAATAAAAGACAAAAAAATCGTCAACTATGCTACCTATTTTTAAAAAAATGCGCCAAGCTTGGTGGAGTGGATGACGCCTATGCGCACTTAACACACAAGTTACTAGCACACAACAGTCACCGGACCAAAGTAATGGTGACAATCGACGTGGCAATGCCGTATCTCAAACTACTCGGAAAACGTACTCCCGAGGTCTCATAGTTTTCAAATAATTTCGAATTTTTCAGGACTGGGGTATGTCAAACCCCACCTAGTACACCGAGGGTTAACGCGCAAAAAATGATGTGCCGAAGTGAATAAACACTAAAAAGTCGCTAAACAGTCATTGAAGTCTTAAAACACTAAGAAGCGGCACGCGCTCTGCTACGATCCCAATGCAAAATCAGGTGACGTCTCCTGATTGAGTCTCAGTCGCAACAGGAGCCACAAGTTGAGTGGACGTTCGCTAACAATTCAAAAAAATCCGATATGAGCCGTAATAATGTCTCATTCTGCTTTTGCAAGGTGCACAAACAGTTCAAAGACCACGAACAAGTTCCATGCGTAAGCGTACACTTTTCATGCGTAAGTACACAAAATCTTTAATTATTTCCATAACAGTTCAATGATTATTACATCTAAAATTATTTTTCTGTTGTAAACAATTTTACAACTGGCCATTTCTAAAAAGAGACAGATATACATACAGCGTAAGAGTGCAACACGACCGGCGATATGTTAGTTGCGGCTATTTTGCCTCTTTCACGCCAGTGCATTTGTATGTCTTTTTATTCTTGTCGAAAAAAATATCTAAACAAATGTGATGTATAGCTATCTAATTTGCACCTACTGCCTACTTGTCATGATGTCTTTGTCGTTCATTCAAATGTCTCTCACGATGCAAATGAAGCTGTGTGCACATTGCATATTACTAGTGTGATATTTTCGGCATATTATGCTGTCTTTATATTAGAGCGTACCTTATCTTCGTTTACTTAGTTTCATCAAAGTAAACAGTACAAAAAAGGGCAACAAATACTAATTTTTTTTTGGTTATCTATTGAGTTTTAACGAAAGTTGTAGAACAAAAGTTGTTTGTTTAAATATACAGAACATGCCCTTAAACGGATGCAGGCTGATTACCAATAACCCTGTATATGTCCAGTAATTTCCATTCACAACTCTCGGGTTATCATCATTAGCATTAGCCTGTGTTCGATCACGGCTGGGCATAGGCCTCTCCCATAATACGTCACTCAGCCCGATACTCGATCTTACGTCTCCAACCGCTACAGCCGTGTTTCGTATATCGTCACTCCTTCTAACCTCAGGGCGTCCTACACTACGTTTGCCGATTCGCGGTCTCCAGAACTCGTCTACCCCAATGATTATCAGGTCTGCGACAAATGTGACAGATGTGAAAATGGTCCGTAAGCTCTAAGTTGCTCAGTGAGCTATGAAAAGGGCTATGCTTGGGGTTTCTCAGAGGGATTGAATCCGCAATGAAGTGATTCGACAGAGAACTAAAATGATTGACAACACTCAGCGTATTAACAAACTGAAGTGGCAATGGGCTGGTCATTTCCTGTCAGATTTTCAAATAAAACACAATGTTTATTCTATCCATCTACACATAAATGCTAAATGAAAATCTATAGAGTTCCACCCCTTGAATTTGAAAAATGTATTACACTAACTGTACATACCCTACGCGTGTTGCTACGCCACCTGTCACGAAAATTGGTCGTACCAAATTCAGATGAAGATCTTCACCACCAGAAACCTTCTTTAGCTCACAAAGACAACTTTGCTAAATATCATCACATGATCAAATGTATAGTGTACCTACGATTCTATGAAAGACATACAGACAAACATAAATGTATATATTTTACAGATTTCATACATTTAATAGGCACAAATCACGATGGGCTCGCTAACATCATCGGTTAAAGCCACGGGAAAAAAAACTCGCACTTTTTTTCATAAAGGACACCACGCTGACTAATTGCGGATGACATCTATTTTTAAAAGATGTCTTTTTTGGAACATGTTTTTCTTCTTTGAATCAAATGGTAATAAAAATTAGTATTGATGCGCTTTTAAAATACCAAGTTGCAGTGGGGAGAGCATATTAAAGAACTAGCGGGAAAACTAAGCTCAGCAGCATATGCAGTCCGTAAAATCAGAGAATTAACTGATGCTGCTACAGCAAAAACTGTTTACTTCAGTTATTTCTATTCTATCATGGCATACGGAATCTTATTATGGGGAAATGCTGCAGATGCTCTTAAATCTATTTTTGTATTACAAAAACGAGCCATCAGGTATATTTACAAGTTAAAGTCCAGGGAATCCCTGAGAGAATTGTTCAAATCAATAAGTATCTTAACAATGCCAAGCCTTTATATTTACCATAACATAATGTATGCTAGAAAGCATTGTAATAGTTTTACTAGGAAGTGTGATACGCACAATTATAATACAAGAGATAAATTAAAGTATATTGTGCCCAGAACACGACTTTCAAAAATACAGAAATCATTCAGATACAATTGTATTCAATTTTATAGTATGTTACCTGATTGCCTAACTAGCCTTAGTGACAAATCTTTTAAGCTGGCGGTCAAAAAAGTTTTGACTAAAAGAGTATACTATAAAATACAAGATTTTTTAGAGGACAAAAAGGCTTGGAAAAACTTGACACTCGAAAATTTTAATGAATTGTGAAAAATGTCTTTTACTTTGATTGAGTTATCGCATTTTACTTTGTTTTCACTATACTCATCATTTTATACTGTTATGTTTTGTTTGTATTTTGTTGTTTTACCTGACATTGTGTATCTAATGCTTCTAAAATGTGATGTTCAAAAGTGTACCCATGTACCAAATTGATGAATAAATGATTGAATTGAATTGAATACCCAGGTGGCAAACGGTGTAAACCTACAACCTCACGCCAGTGAAATCGGACGTCCTCGCCACTGGGTCACCAGTGCTTGCTGTGGATTCCTTTAAACACCTATTAATCTTTAGCCTTTGGTAACGCACAGTACCTATTATGTTTATGTGTGTAGTTTCGAATGATGCGTAGAGCTACCGTTATTGTTGTCTGTATTTAGTGCCGTTCGAACGATGCTAAGCTAAACCAAGGGCTGATGTTCCGTAGTATTTAAAACAATACAAATGCTTAGTCACATCAATTAACAAAAACTTTAATATTAGGCTCTCACCTAATTGTTAGTGTTTCTGTCTGTCTGTCTAGTTGATTATTATACGAATCTACTCACTTTCCAGTGCCAAAACATACTCTGTAAATGGATTTAACGTAAGAAATATAAGAGAAAATGCTTCTCACCTACGCATCGTATCAAAAAGTGTGTAAGTGTCCCAACCTATATTGGAAAACCCAAAACGACGGTCGGCAGACACCATAATGCTATAGGCTCAAATATTATGGGTCAACGCTTCGAGGGACAAAGCGTGTCGTGAAACAAAATGTTTACGTTTTTCTGTAGACGTTTTTTCTCATTCTATGTGAAATGCCAGCTTCTAAATTCCTTCCAAATATTATAGTAAGATCTTAGAGCTCCCAGACGTCACCTATTTTCTGATGAATGAAATGTGGACGATTGAATAGAGTTAGTAAGTACTAAGAACACATGCTTACTTGCTAGCTTGCTGAGACGGCCAATTTTGAGATATGGGGTAACGAAGGTACATACAAAATTATAGAAGGTACTTACTTCACGTATTTTCTAATTAGTGATTTTCACGTATGTTGTAGGCTTAATATCCTTAAAAACAAGGTCCCAATACTCCGAGACACTTTCCGTCGGCCGTTTTGCTAAACAACTCCAAAATAATAATTTAACTTCACTTAAATTCTCATGCTCCATTTGTAAATATGTTCGTCAGACTACTATTTTAAAGCTTTTTCCAATAAGAAAGACCAATCTAAGGGGCCAATCATCCCCTTGTATAATTTAGAGGTCAAATAATTTTAGGACAGCGAAAAATCCTATCATACATTTTTACGATTACTTTCCATGCTAAAACTATCTAAGCTTTTGTGGGTTTCTAGATTTCAAATATCAATTTAAACACAGGTGAAACGTCATCAGCCATATACATACGTTTATTTCAAACTCCAAACCATACTACCAATGTTTATGTTAGAGCAAGAGTGTAGGTATGTGAGAATGTGAGTATGTTTTTTTAAATGAATGTTTTAAAGAAGAAGAGTTTTTGTCTACACAAACTCTTATTCTGTGTGAATAACAGAATTTGTATGTGTAGTACTACACGTTGTGCCTTTTTGTATTTATTTGGTGCCGTATAAGAATACAATTCTCCAGGTTACATTCCCATGCGGGTAGACGTTTAAATGGTACAATTAATTACTATCTATGTACCCATTTAAGATGTAGTATTTTTTGTGCTATTTAATTTATGATGGTGCTCCGTTGCTTAAAAAACACAAAATTTAATTTAGCTTTAGAATGTAATAAGTTTTAATTGGCATTAAATTTGTCGTTCGTAATAGTATGAATAAATAAAACACCATCATCATCATCAACAGCCCACTAAATGTTCCCACTGCTGGGACTCGAGGTCTTCTCTCGCAAAGAAAGAGTTAAGGCCATAATCCACCGCGCTGCCCCAATGCGGGTTGGTGGTTGTACCACTAACATGTGGTGGTGTATGTAGTACCTATATGGGTACTAAAATACACATATCTATATATATAAAACTCAAAGGTGACTGACTTAGTGATCTATCAACGCACAGCCGAAACCACTAGAGGGATCGAGCTGAAATTTGGCATGCAGGTAGATGTTCTGACGTAGGCACCCGCTAAGAAAGGATTTTGATAAATTCTACTCCCAAGAGGGTGAAATAGGGGATGAACGATTGTATGAAACTTTTTATTCCTTTGAGATGTTTGCATGAAATTTCGTACACAATAAGTTCAACTGAAATCATGAAGCACGTATGAAAACGTTTTTCAAATTTCAGTCTCCAAGGGGGTGAAATAAGGGATGAAACTGTGTATGAAATTATATATCCCCTGGACGTATTTGCATGAAAATCTTCTATTTATATATATAACTGAAATCATGAAGCACGTATGAAAACGTTTTTCAAATTTCAGTATCCATGAGGGTTAAATAAGGGATGAAAGTTTACATAGAAACTTTTCATTCGTTGGAGACATCTAAATTCGCTTGGGGATGGATGACGGTAAACTTACTATTCTAACCCTGTTAGATTTCAGTAATGCTTTCAACGCCGTCAACTTCGACATTTTACTTGCACTATTACGCTCCATTAACATATCTCCACCAGTAGTCGATTGGTTCCGTAGTTACCTACAAGGACGCCGGCAACGGATTCGCCTTGAAGAAACCTTTTCTTCTTGGTGTAATACAACAGCCGGTGTTCCACAAGGCGGCGTGCTATCTCCTCTTCTGTTTGCTATTTTTATAAATTCTATCTCTAAGTATCTTACTTCTTCCTACCACTTATATGCAGACGATCTTCAAATTTACACTCATGCTCCTCTCCATGAACTCGACGTAGCGATTGCAATGACTAATGTTAATCTGGATTGTATCTGTAAATGGAGTAAGTCCTTTGGTTTGAATGTCAATCCTACGAAATCTCAAGTGATTGTAATAGGTAGTTCGTATTGGGTCTCGAGAATTGACTGGTCACTGATTCCTCATGTAACATTTAATGGTGTCATAATACCATTTAGCGATTCAGTCAAAAATCTCGGTGTAACACTTGATCAAACTTTATCTTGGGATAATCACGTCAAAACAATAAGTGCTAAGCTATATGCGTCAGGGGGTTCCCTTAGACGCCTTCGAAACTTTTTACCCACTGCCACTAAAATTGCCCTTGCACAGTCTCTACTTTTACCTATCCTGGACTATGCCGATGTCAGTTTCCTTGATCTTAGAGAAGACCAGCTAGATAAACTTGAGCGCCTTCAAAATTACTGTTTGAGATTCATATTTGGTTTACGGAAATATGATCACGTTTCTCATTTTCGCGTCAAGCTCAAGTGGTTGCCCATTCGTCTGCGTCGTAATGCTCACATTCTTTATCTTCTATACAATATTCTCTTTAATCCTTGTACCCCGCGCTACCTAAAAGAAATGTTCACGTTCTGGCAGGACTGCCATGCTCGGCCGCTGAGGTCAAGATCCAACTTGACCCTAAAGCCCCCACCAGCACGTTCCGAAACTTATTATGGAAAATCCTTTGCCTTTCAGGCAGTTAAATTGTGGAACGAATTGCCTGTTGGAATTAGAAAACTGTCATCGCTAGATTCTTTTAAAGCTCATGTTAAAAATTATTATTTATCGAAGCTGTAGTCACAACCTCACATATTATATATTTATTATATTGATATTTATGAACAGCTATTTATTTATTTATTTATTTATTCTATATGTATTAGTATATTTTACAAATATTGTACGTATTAGTATGTAATCCCTATTAGTATGTATTTATTAATTATTATATATATTTATAGGTATATATATATATATATATATGTTTTATATATTCTACTGTATGTCACTACATTTATTCGTTTTAATTCTATTTAGCACACCCCGCTTTTTATTACTTCTAAAAACATTTCCATCCTAAGGTTGCCTGGAAGAGATCGCTTTTAGCGATAAGGCCGCCGATTGTAACACTAGTTTTTATTGCTCTGTTTCTTTTATTGTATTGTTTTGGTGTGTACAATAAAGAGTATCTATCTATCTATCTATCTAAATTTCCTCACATGTTTTTTATATGAAGCAGGCTAGCCGGAAGGATTTTTTCAAATTCATACCCCAATGGGTGGTGACGTAAAGGATACAATTTTGTACGAATTTTTCTTCCTTTAACATGTTTTTAATACTATAAAGAAGAGCTCTGACGGGCTACTTTTGTGATACGAACGTCTAGGCTATGGAAGGCATTGCCTGAATGGGTTTTTCATGACGGTTCCAATGTTGGTGTCTTCAAATTGAGACTGAATCGGTTTCTTCTATGATAGCAAGTTCTACGATAGACCGCATCATCACTTAACTTCAGAGGCTTTTGCGGTCAAGTGCAAACCTATAATTGTTAAGACACCTACTTATTTGCATGAATATTCAATTAATTGACCATGGAAAAAATAATGAGTTACGTATTACAACGTGAGTTTTCCAGAACTCAAACCTAGAGATGGTAAAATAGGGAATTGAAGTTACATTTTAACGCATAAGCCTACGCTTAGGTATATAATAGCCAATCATTCGACGCTCATGCTATCCAATATCTACAATAAAAAACTTATCGAACGCGGGCGAAGCCGCGGGTTAAACCTAGTTACCCATATACTCGTAGTTTCGCCCTGCCCGTGTGCCTAGCTGTACCTATATCTGCGATTTAACTGCGGAATTCTTTACTATGAAACTATTATTTTTCATCAAATTTATATTTTTTTTCAAAGCTTGGCTTACTGATCACATAAATATAAATAAAGGAATGAATAAATACAACTATATAATATAAATCATGAACATTCAAGTAAATTTATTTTTCATTTTTACATGAAAATAACACAACATTTACTAAACAAATATTCAACGTACCTACTCCTAAGAAGGGTATATCATCGAACAAACAAATATAAACATACAAACCAATGCCCACAATATAAGTACAACGAACAATCGTTATCTCTGCACTACGAGACCTTTATTCGTTGGGTCAATAATTATGATTATGATTGAGGACGGCTACGCAAGTACTTTGGAGTTGATAAGTATTTCACCGATCACAGCGCCGCACTTTTAGATAGAAAGATAGAGCAGGTTTTGCTTACCTAATTTTAATCCAATCAAAACCCTGAATCAAATCGACATATTTTAAAGCTAATCTTCTATTTTATTTGGAAAATTTAAACTCTGAAATTCATTACAAGTGTTTTGCATTTTATGCGGAGTTTTATCTTTGTTGACACTTTTATCCTGGACTATCCTACTAATAAGTACTTATTATAAACTCGAAAGTCTTGATATTTTTTGCTCGTAACGATTGAACAAATCGGGTTGAAATTAGGAACGCAGTGAGAATATTGTTTTAAATAAATATGTCCTGATTATAATAACCGGGCTCTCAGGGCCTATCCCTGACATGTGGTTTCTTAATCCTACTGCTTTTATTGGTAGACATTGGTGGACATATTGGTGGACAATTCACATACAACACCATCTGACCCCAAACTAAGCAAAGCTTGTATGATGGCGGCCAGATAGCTGATATAATACTTATATAGTTTTAAATACATACTTATTATACATAGAAACACCCAGACACAGTGCAAACATTTGAATTCATCACACAAATATTTGCATTGGGTGGGAATCGAACCCACGACCCTCGGCTTCGCAGGCGGAGCCGGCAGTCGTATATATGGACTACTAGAAGCGCCCGTTCCCGTTGTTTTACCGGGATAAAAAGTAGCCTATGTGTTCTTCCAGACTATAATCTATATGTGCTCCAAATTTCAGCCCGATCCGTTCATACGTTAGGACGTGATTGAGCAACAAACATCCAAACAACCATACATTCACATTTATAATATTAGTAGGATTTTATCCCGGGAAAAAACTGCGCGGGTAATACCGCGCGGTGCTGTACTATTTTATAAATCCATTAGGGCAAATATTACTCGTCGAAAGTATACATACCTACAAGTATTCTAGTTCTCCAATAATTTGGATGAATGGATATTTCAACTAAATTTCCGAATACATCTTCAAGCACAATGCAGTGCTGCCAATCGAGCTTCCTTAGTTCAAATAATTTCCGTAGGTACCCATCTATACCTTTAGGCAAGTGTGCAAGATGCACATAAACAATACTTTATATTTCGTTAATTGAAAAGCAATATAAATATGTTTAAGTCATTACAAACTCGAATTTTATTTTACAGGTAGTATTTGATTTATACACATAATAAATCAAAAAAATACTACCTAATGTAATAACTTTAGGCCACGTACAATAAGTCAATTTCAATTCCGAAGATTACAGGACTCCCGAAGGGATGGTACCTACCTACGTTACATGCGGAACGAAGCTATTAAGTATACAAATTATGAAGTGAAGAGTTCCGGTATCACAACATAATTGCAGAAGTATTGATCGAAACATTTACGCGTAGTAAGTCACTATAGCTTTAACCTTTTGACCGCCAGGACTAAATTGCATTTCCATGCTAACGCTAAGCGTACGTCATAGCACAAAATTAAAAAAAACAGCACTCATAGTTTTCAGCGACTAGTTTCGTACATTTACACGTTGTTTTGCTGGGATTTTCTATTTAAGGACAAGTTAAGTAAAAAAAAATACCAGTACTCATACATTTTTAATTAATATTTTGGTATACTGCGTTTTTTTTATTTAAGTCAACTATAGACGTCGTTGGCGCTCAGTGCTCGCTAGCGCTTGTCAAGTACCTATAGGTGACTCTGGCGGTCAAAAGGTTAACTATATGCCTACTGTTTTTGTATATTATGTATCTACATTATTTTCACCGACTACGCCTAATTTTGCCGGATAATAAGTCGACCCACAGTCTAACCGCTAGGTCGGAACGTGAAGCCGTTTCAAATGCATGTATTATACTACAAATTAAGGCAGGTTAGACATACAATTTATTTTACATTGATAATTTTTAAAAAAAAGTTTGGGTTAGTTAGATCACTCGTTATCAAATTTGCTAGAATACGAATTAAGATGATTGATGAAAAATGGTGGTAACCATTCATCATTTTTCGTTTAGAATAATTTACTTATCTACAAACCCACCTGTCTAAATTTAGGACACATCCATGGACCACAAATACCTATGTATTTAATTGTAACTGTAAAAGAACTAATATTCAAGTGTCTGATTCTCAAAGTGCCATAAATAGATAGTTTTGTACGGAAAAGTATTATGTCTCAGTTTCCTCCACCACAGAGGCAAACAGCCACCACCACATAAGCGATTTCACTAAATGGGATAGCACACTTGATAAACATTTCCAGTCGAGATGTGTAAATAAACCAGAATAAAAATATACGATTTCAAAATTGCCCAGAATAATGAAAATATAATTCATTTCCATTTCTCCATTACCGGACATAAAATTTCAACGTGCTATCGACATAATAAATAAACAGTACGCAGAACGCAGAACGCTAGGCTTCCAAAAGTAGTTCGTAGGTTCCAACGTGCCTGCGCCTTTATCTTTCCAAGGATACTTGTCATCACTACTGGCTTTTACGCTGATAGAAAACATCGTAAAGAAACTTACATATTCTAAAAAATACATATTTGTCAGACATAAAACATCCGACACTTTCAGCTGTGGGAACATAAAGTGGGTTATTTATGTTACGTTAAATATATACAGTACCATGCATATTGCACATATGCCACACTTCTACAAGAATTGAAGCATACATCCAGAATACTTGGAAATATTTCGGCTTTCGTACTATCAAGCATAATAGAAGACGTAGATGGCCTTCTTTTATCCACATACACTCATGAATAAGACATATAACTTCAAAGATTCGTCGGCACAAAGGCTAGACAAAGTGTTGTCGCTGTCGATAGTCTGTCCTTCCATAAAAGTGTGTCACAATGTTTCGGCTCTCTTTAAAATTCGTGTTACCTACGGATGAAAGGCGAAATTTTTTCGAGTGGAATCTCCGATCTATCGCCGATATAAGTAGTCGTAGGCTACTGTTCGCCGAACCTTACAGATTACGAGGCCATTTCCATACGAAACGTTTCTCTGAATACTTGCACTCGACTTGTACTTTCGTGAGCGCACTATCCTGCTAAATTCCCCTTCATGTCAAACGATAGTAGATATTTAAAAGACAATTTGAAAGACGAACAGTTCAGTTTGTTCCGCAGTTTGCAATTTCGAGTTCTATTCGACTGCGAAGATGTCTTATCTCGAAAATAGTAACAAGTGCCACTAAAGCTTTTTCCCTCTACATCAATCTTATCCACTATCCGTTTCTTTTCGCAAACGTCTCTTTTATTTTTGTAGTATTATTGCCTGCGACTTCTTTGATGACATTTTTTTGTTGTTAATTCTGTATCGGATTATAAAGGTATTATTTTTGCATAAATTTGTGGCCGTGCATGCTGCAACCACGGAAAAGTGAGTATGAAAGCTGTCCAAAACTTTACAAAAGCATTAATGATATGGAAAAGTTGCAGATAAAACGTTTTAAGGATGATGTCCAACTGTATAACGTGCTAATGCGACAATTAGGATAAAACTTTAGTCAATTTACATTATCACATAAAGAAATGATTATCTTTTATGTTAATGACACACGATTACTTACTGTTTACTTGATTCGAATACACTTTTCTTTTTATCTAGGTAGTTATTTTTATAAACAAAATAAAAAATAAAGAGCTAAGCAATTTTATAACGAAGCAATATGTACGTAACCTTGAATGAGAATATATTTATACAAATGCTGAGATCTAATAACTACTGAAATATGACACAAATAAAATTTTAAGACATTGAACTCGACGATTTTTTTCGAATCACGAAGTTCAATTAAATGAAATTGAATTTGTATCGAAAGGATCGTAATTATTTCAAATTAAAAAGGTTCCACCGGATCCCGGTTCGCAACAATCAAAGCCCAAAAATTTAAATTTGTTAACGAACGGCCAGGATAGATACACTTTAATTAATATTTTATTTTTGTAATGGAAAAGTTTTGATGAAGTTATAAAATAAATGTTTCGCTTCTTTGTTATTTTTTCAGGGCTCATTTCGGAGATTCTTCTTAATGGAAAACCGTAGTAAAAGCGAACGCGTACGCTCATCCAGGGTTAAAAAGACGGTCGGCAGTACATCATTTATCTTGGTGGATGTGCGGCACATTTAACTTCGGGGATGATTCCTCAAAACCCAAAGGTTTTTCAACGTATGAAGAGGAGAACGGGGCCATATTTTAGCCGGCGCTACTCCATTAGTGACGCGGGAACCCCAACCAATATGGCCGGGCGAATCTGCAGTGACAGGGGCATTCACCCCGCGTGCAACCAACCCCTCGTTTTTGTTATAAAATCAATATATTTGGAACAGGGCTTCCCACTGGCAACAATATACGGATGTGGAGAAGCTTCGGTGCTAATCCTTATCCGGATCAAAACTTAACTATACCAGCAATACGTTGTGTTCGTCGCACTACCTATTTTTAGTCATATTTAACACAGGATTTGGTCGGTCGGTGACAATGATTGGAAACGAGAACATCATACCGATCAAGTGAATTTCCAATAATTTCTATACATTTACACTCAAATAGAGTGCAAATTTCAAATTTATTTACTATATCTGAGAATTTATCTTATAAACAACTCGCTCTACTGACCCGTTTAACCCGTTTAACTGTAAACAACACATACGCCTAGATTGTGGGCGTATCTAACATTTCATTATTGGGGTCATAGACGATTCGCCAGAAAGTTAATTCGCCACAAAACAATGCCTACGCTACCCTTTCTAACTTTAAAAAGTTATTATAAAACACGTGCTGAACCGAACACTTTTATCTATCAATCTCGAAATCCGCTTTGATTTACGAGGGTCCTAGTACAGTTCCGCGGCGTAAAAACAAATTTTGTGAACTCGACCCGATATTTAACCTGGAAACGAATAAAACCCCACGAATAAAACATTGATAGCGGTAAAGTTATCGCCCACGTATTTGTGTTCTTCTACGTAGACTAGTGACGCGGTCACCAAATTTAGGTAAAAATGTGAAATCATTGCGTCACAAGAATTTCTAATTCAGTAGCTTTCAAATTACGCCAGACGTGTGACTAACGAACGGCTCCCTTCACTAAATACCTTTAAAATTAAATCACCCTCCCCGTGAGTCAGCGCCGGTTTTCGATCAGACGCTACATTTCTCAAAGGATGAGCAACGTCTAGAGTTGCGCCAGGTTTGTGAAACAAGCTATCACTCATTTTGATTAGGGTTTTACAGAAGCATTACCTAATAGTAACTAATTGGGGTTAGAAAATACTTTCAGAAAATAATTCCTTTTGTCAAATATTTGTACGTAGCAACAGCAACGGTTCGAATGAAAAGAATTTTCCTTATCAACTTTCTTTTTGTCTTTTCAGACATAATATTTAGTCGTTAGGTAGAATTAAGCATCTCAATACTTGGAATATTGAAAAAAAATATTTGAAGACTGTGAGAGAAGTAAATAGTACAGAGCAGCATTTAATGATACAATTTAACAAGGGCAAGCATTTCTCTATTTACTGAAAAGTACTTAAAAGTAACTTTGGATAATTAAAGCGGTAACATAGACACGCGAATAAAAACTCATGCGGAGAGGATTCCGTACAAAAATTATGCACCGAGATATACAAGCATGGAGCAGAAACATAAAATCATAAATTCCTTGTACGTCGCGTCGGTGCGACAGTCACAAAAATCCATAACGCTACAACAGATTTGTAGTAATTTAAACCAATTTAAAGGTTTTTTTCTATACCTATTATTTTACGGTACCTAAAATTCATTTTTCTGTTTTCCGATTCGAGGTAAAACTCATTAAGCACTCAGCCATTAGCGTCTGGGAAATAGATTTCATAATATTCTAGAATACTAATATATTTCTCAGAGCAGCTAACCATTTGTTTCTTCATGTGCGATACCAAATTTTCAAAAAATGTTAACACTTAATATGACGTTAAAGCGCCCTTGCAAAGCAAAACATTAAGAAAACATAGGGTACACAAAAAACTTTCAAGACTTTCTAAACCACACATAACAAACAACTTTTGACAATGATGCAAACTACAAACCTTGATAACCCAAACAAATCACACTGTTTCGTTCATTTCTGACTGTTTCTGAATGCATTAATATTTTTGTACTAACAAGTTGGTTTGTAATATAAATCGCTCTTTAATGTCAAAATCCCAAATGGATTTTTATCCCTCTATTTAAGGTACCTTCTGAATATATACAGAAAATTTGTAGTCAACCCTGTCAGCTCTCAGACTAGATAAGGAAGCAGCTACGTATTTTACAGGTGACATCATATAGCCGTTCTGGCGTTGCACAGATTCACAGGGTCTGCCCACTTCGTGTTTGCGTCGTAAACAGAGCGCACTTTGGCTAAAACGACCACACGGGCCGGTAACCACGCTTTTTCAACACATTTGCGAATCTCGAAAATATTCGTTTCAAAACTTTGAACATTGGTACAATCTTTTGTTGCGTATGCGAGTCAATTTATTTTAGTCAAGTAAGAAGTAAATTAACGAGCATACGCTGCTACTATCAGTGTTTATAATACGACCTTAAATTGACCTATTGTATTATTGTAGCTGTGACATACTTCGGCCACTTTTGTTAACTTTTAACTGACTCCGTAAAAGAGAAGAATATACGATGCATTTCTATCCTTTGTGGTTCTATCAATTGTAAAACGATTTTGATTATTATGTTTACTTTAAACATGGAAGAAAATATTCGTCCATGTTAACCAAAATATACATATATGGCAAAGTCGGGTTAGACTTTAAACTGGAATTCATTTATAGTAAGATTTTTGGCGGCAATGTTTATGGGGGGTCATAAATAACTTAAATCCAAAAACTCGACCAAATCCGACCTTAGCGTTAACCGCCATATTGACTTGAAGGTCAATATTTTTGTTAGTCGTATCTCCTTTAATCATTTTTTTACAAAAATGCTGACAAGCAAAGTTGTTGCAAATTTAATTTTCTACAACTTTAACTTTGGTCCTAATATTACCTACAATCAATATTTACGGAAATAACTGCAAAACAGCCAGTTTGTCGCCGGCGCCGGCGCGACGTTTTTTCAGGTAACAAGACCAAAATTAAAAAAAAAATTACCCCCGACTCTTTCGTATTTGTAATTTGTACAACATTCTACTAGTCTTGACTAGTTTGATACCCATATTAAGGAAGAATTGAAAAAATAAATGTAATTCGCCATTTGGTGGTGCATCAATGTGCAAGCATCATCTTGGATTTGAAATTTGTCATAGTGTATAGTCAAGTTTGAAAGCAGTATCGACTACGGAGTGGCCCCGAAAAACAATAATAATTATATAATCAAAATATCTTCAGTGTACAGAATTTGACCCGTTACAGTTTTAATAAAAGTATGAATAAATGTGAAAGTTAGGATGAAATTTGGTATATAGTAATAAGAGGATAATAGTCTGGAATAATATATAGCGTGTTGTTTTTTTTTTTTTCGGGAAAATAATGGGATCTGGAACTACGCGAGTAAAGCCGCAGGCCACTGCTAGTAGCTATATAAAATTATCATATACACTAGACATGCTGTCTACACGTAGCTAATAAAAAATTTGTTTACGATACGATTTGAATAATAAAGTTGAAAAACAAATTAAGTTGCTATGTTGCCGTAATTATCTTTGGTTACTAAGTCTAGCTGGAACATTGGAATTGATACGTGTTTGAAATATCGTCATACGATTACAAGTTTCTGAGAAGAAGTGTTCTGCGTCGTTTTATAAAATATTAATTGCTCTAGGCATATATAACTATTTATTATTTTGGTCGTGTTCCGTAAAATTAAAACATAATAAATGTTTAATTATTTACAGTAAACACTAACGCTGAGAGGTAAATTTTACTTACCGTAATCCTAGATTATATTTTAATGTTTAATTATTTTTTTACAAAATGCAAATAATTGTATAACATCTGTAAAGAAAAAAGTTATTTAATTGTTTACTCTTGGTTACTTCAGGTTCTGGTTATATCCTTAGGGACCGTGGCGTGAGAACCTCAACGTGGTGTACCCTGGGCATCACACAACAACTTGTCTCGGTGGCATTTTGTCGTGTGTTGGCAAATCCTAAACGGGGAGAGAGCTTCTACTCGCGGTCCTCTGACTCACACTACTGAGGGGGAAGCGACACGGGGGCGAGCCTGGAGACACTGATGGCTCGCATCCCGTCTCCACTGGAAGGCCTGGGGCGTCGGAAGCTTAAGCCCATCCGGCACCCCACCTAGACCTTCGAGGAGATGACACGCCGAATATTTTTGGCGCGTCACAAGTGCCAAATGCGGGGGTACTAACGTCCCCCGCGAGGCGGGTCCGCAAGGGCGGTGGAAGTGGGTACGGGTTGTTGATGGGTGTGCGAAACGTGAACCTGTGACCCCGACCCCTGGTCATGCAGTAGAAAACTGTGGAGGTTTTAGTCGGTAGGGGGCGCCATGTCTGTCGTCGTCATGGTGTCGAGCCCGATACACCTGCCATGTCTCTTCACGGTGGACGGTACGTAAAGACATTTCCCCCACAAAAAAAGGAGAAGACCTTTACGGTCTCTGATTAGTAACATTAATAAGTATTTAAATAAATAAAAAATCTATTCTTACATAGGTATTCGATTTTCTGTTTTATTCAAACAACACGCCTGTCCATAACAGTACAGTGCCACGTAGCTACTTGATCCAAATCACTGCATAGCACTGCACTGCACTTGTCACTTTGAGATATATATGTTTATCTTACTTTACATCTCTTTCCTCCGTAATTTCTTTGGAAAGTCCTTTAAGCAAGAATACAATAAAGTATGCACTTTACTGCTAGGCTCGCTACTTTACTTGTCACACAAGCGGACTCCGCAAAGCAACATAACTATGTACAAAGATACTAGCTAATGTTTTCAATGTCGTCTGCGTGGAGCACAATCATTACAAAATCAAAAGCGTAATTAGACTTTTATAGACGTTTATGAACCCGCAAACAAAACTTGTAATAGGTAGAGATTACAAGACAGAAGACAGAATTACAGATTAGAAGACAGTATTTATATTTAAATTTATTTTTAACCAACTTCAAAAAAGGAGGAGGCTATCAATTCGGTTGTATGTTTTTTATGTATGTTATGCAATAGCGGCGCCAATTATTGTGAATCAATTTTAATGATCCTTTTTTTGTTTGTTAGTCCAGACGTAGTGCCATATAAATTTAATCGAAGTTGGTGTAGCGGTTTAGGAAATATAAACAAAAACTCAAATTTACTTTCATGTATTTAGCCGATTTGTGATAGATTCTTGTCAAATTTCACAAGTCGAGTGTCTAAATTTTAAATTAGAGCCAGTTTTCTTTTTTTTAGCGAAAATAGATTACTTGATTATTATTATGACGACGCGACGTCGTTCTTTTCACTGGACTTCACTTTATGGACTGACCTCATGGCTAAGTTGGTAGTAGCTCTGCCTCCAAAGCCGAAGGTCGTGGGTTCGATTCCCACTCAGTGCAAAAATTTGTGTGATGAATTAAAATGTTTGCACTGTGTGTCGCTCCTGTATGGAGTACTGTTCGCACCTTTGGGATGGATCGGCTAAGTATCAGCTGGAAGCTCTGGAATCGATCGAGAGACGTGCCAAAAGGCTCATAGGCAACGACACTCTTGTGCGAAAAAGACTCCAAAGTCTTGAACATTGCCGAAAAATTGCTAGCCTGTCGGTTTTTTATCGGATACACTTCGGAGAGTGTGCGGCTGATCTGCATGATCTGATACCACCTTGTCCTTTTTTCTATCGGAATGCTCGTAGCTCGAAAAAGCGACATCGTTTCATGGTTGATGTTCCAAAGACACGAACGAAGAGATTCGACTCTACTTTTGTGATAAGAACGTCTAGGCTATGGAATACGTTGCCTGAGTGGGTTTTCCCCGATAGTTACAATCTTTGTGTCTTCAAATCGAGAGTGAATCGGTTTTTTTCTAGGTAAACACGCTCCATCGTAGACCGCATCGTCGCTTAACATCAGGCGAGATGGCGGTCAAGTGTGAACCTATAAAAGTTAAAAAAAAAAAAAAACTGTGTTTGGGTGTTTCTATGTATAATAAGTCTTATGTATTTAAAACTATATAAGTAGTATATCAACTATCTGGCCGCCATCATAAGCTTTGCTTAGTTTGGGGTCAGGTGGTGTTGTGTGTGAATTGTCCACCACCAATTTTTCAAGACAGTATTTTTATTTTCGATTTAATTATTATGACTACGATGACGTCACACAGTTAAAAATCGTTTATTCTTTTTGCAATTAATTCAGTTTTTTTTAAAGGTTGTCCATTGGAACCCTACAAAATTGGTATAATCCGGATTGGATCTACCCACGCAGCGTCTGTGTCGTAAACAGAAATATACAGTCTGTGACTAAACCGCGTTATGCACTGCTGGCGACGCTTTTTCACATTAGCGAATATATTTTTGCGAAAAAACCGACGAGAATCTCAAAAACGGGTTTCTGATGGATAGATAATTTTGGTTCTTATTTTCAAGGCTATTGTCAGATCCGCATACTTTTGAAAACGTTAACATATTACATTTAAAAGTAATAATGGCTTAGGTGTTTTTAAGTTCGTTGAACTCTTCGATTAGGTTTACTTCGACGCATGGGAGTTTATTTTTGTCGATGGTGATTTTTTAGCCTAAATGTTCTGCCCTCGGATTCTATTTCTTTGAGCTCAGTCCCAAAGTAGTTGTTCATGACATCATTTATATTAATTACGGGATATTTGCCGTGGTTGTGTGTGAGAGCTGTACTTGTGTCTCTCGAGAGTGAATCGGTTTCTTCTAGGTAAGCACGCTTCATCGTAGACCGCATCGCCCGCTTAATATCAGGCAAGATGACGGTCAAGTGTAAGCCTATAATAATATTATCAAAAGTAATTAAAGTTGTCTTTGCCTCAATTTCATCAAAAGGTTTTTTTATTGATATAAATAGCCTCCATGGACTTCAAATCCATGTTTTTTTAATATTACATATAATTGTCTTATTATGTTATCTTATATCTTATTACAGTGCTTTTACACGCATCAAAAGGTTTAAATATCTTTGTGTCTCATTTCGTTCGATAACGTCCTACTATATTAAAGTTGACATTACTTACGAAGTATTAATTTAGGTTTTTAGAGATATACTCTTACCTAATATATAAGTAAGTACTTAGTGACCTGAGGAAAGGGCTCACTCCGTCCTAGTTCAATTATTGGAACTGACGGCTGAACGAGTGCAGCGAGGCAATTGTCGCTACCCACTTATCGATTTCCATACAATTTCTGTGTATAAATTTCTATTTATAAGTAGTTTTATTTTCATCATTGTACACGGCTACGCTTTCTACGTTGAAGCAGCTTGAAATACATACTTTGTTCACTACATTAATTTATCCGTGTGGAAACTTAAAACTAACTATGATTTTAGATACGTATCTTAAGGCCTCTTTTCATTTTGATTAGTGCGAGTGCGAGTGAGTAATGCCAGGTGTTGAGTAATTAGTAGCAAACACGTGTGGACACTGATTGATTATTGCAAGTGCATAGTAATCAGTCGCGATTACTCACTCGCAATCGCACTCTTACTCGCACTAATCAAAATGCAAATTAGCCTTTACGTACGAGTATGATACGACGAGTAAGTTATGGTTACCGGTAAGGTTATGTTGCCAAAGATTGAAACTAAAAAGCATCTTAGTGTGGATCACCACAGAAATCTAAATAATAAGTACCTTTTATTCAGATTACCTATTATGGGATTCACATAGCGCTCCATTTGAATCGTAATAATTACATCAAAATTACAAATCAAATCAAATATATTTATTGCGTAAATGGGTTATTACAAAAAATTATACAAAAGATGGTTAGTGGTTTTAAAGTACACCAAATACTGCCTTTTGGCATGCAAAGTTATAAAATACGTTAGTAAACAGTATTTCTATTGCATGGAAATAATAATACATTCACGTTCACATTATACTCAAATCATCAATAATAATTTCAGGTAGGTATCATATTTTTATTCAATTCAAAAACAAAGTACAATAATTATTGGTAAATGTAGGTAGTTTTGATTTAAAAACAAACTACATCATCAATCAGATAGGTATGTGAATGCTGTTACAGCTTGCCATTCACGGTCAACCATGTTCGTCTATTTTTCTTAATGGTCAAGGTAAAATATTGTTCAAAAATATGATATTAAAGTCGTGTTTACAATTTGAATTCAATGACATTATACATACTTAACAAATAAATGTCCAATATTAATAATGGAAAAATAAATATATGTCAAAATAGTTTTTTTTTTTTTTTTTAGTTGAAATCTATGTCAGAACTTGTTATCAATTGAGTAAAAGTAAACCAATTGAATAAATGTAAGAATTTATATTGACACTGTTCGATCTCTCCCATATAAAATTTCACAAAGGAATTCTCCTCAACGGCTTAGCTCCATCTACTTATAGCGCCAAGCGCCAACCCCTCTAAAACTCTTTTGAGATGGCGGGTAGAAGTGAATGGTATCTCACCGGCGCCCTCTACACTAAATGACACATATTTAGACTCAAATCCCAGTATTAAAAATAATACCATAGTGAAATACACGGCAAACAAAATACAGGTGATAACAAACTTTAAACAAAACATTAACAAAATCATGACATTCAAAAAGCGCAAATTTGTAAGGTCAATTGGACACGCATCTATTCCATAATAGAAATCGCAAGTTATTTGGATGGTTTTGCATCGATCTGTTACCGCTTTTTGGAAATAGACAAGAGAAAGTGGACACACAAAAGACTGATGGTAGAACTAAAAATGTGATCGCCTTCAATGCACCGGATTTAAAGCACATATTCAGAAATGTCCTTGTGATCCACAGGTTTAGTACCAGCCTCTAAGAGGTTTTATATGCTTTAGTATTTTGAGCTAGAACGGTATTGTTTATTGAAGTCCATGCTCCAAACTGCCTATGGGAGAAAACCATTTCCAATAACAGTTGGAAATATATTTTACAAAAATTATGGGAGCTACAAAAATGTTTGATAAGAAGATGAATCTTCTAACGTGAACGTAACGTGGGAGATAACTTGCACGATGACGGAAAAATGCTTTATCTCGAGCAACGTACGTGGAATCAAAACTTTCCGTACATTCTCTTCAACTTATGAACCAAAGACAAGAAAATTTTAACGCCAGTTTCTTGGAGCAAAACATCACCAAATCTGCGTGACGCAACCTGCAATGTTTCTAAACACGAAGCTTCAGACAAACTGTAGAGCCAGAGTGGCTTGCCCCCGTGTCCACTTCTTCCTCCCCAAAAGAGCGAGAGGATCCATCTCCGCCTGTCGATCTCCCTTCGCGAAATTATTATCTTGCAAAAGGTGGCCACCACCTCCACATACGTCCAATGTGAACACCCAAGTCAAGTTTACGCTACGAATACTTCATCTGTTCATTTTTTGCATTTACTTTTCAATCATTATAAAAACTATAATAAAACTAGCTCTGTTAATAAAATATCGGGAAAATCTACATAGATAATGCCTTGACTTTGTTTGTACTCGTATATCGATACCTATCTATATCGTTCGTATATACCTGCATACATATATACGAAGTTTGGGCACTTACTACAGCTTTTAATTTAATTTTTTTAATTGAGCTTGGAATAAACTACAGGCCCGTGAACAAAATTTACGTAGTAAATGAACCACCAGGAGACCTATGTAGGATGATAGAAGGGTATTTTTTTTTTTTTTTTTTTTTTTAACATTTATAGGTTTACACTTGACCACCATCTCGCCTGATGTTAAGCGACGATGCGGTCTAAGATGGAGCGTGCTTACCTAGAAGAAACCGATTCACTCTCGATTTGAAGACACCAAGATTATAACCATCGGGAAAAACCCACTCAGGCAACTCATTCCACAGTCGAGACGTTCTTATCACAAAAGTAGAGTCAAACCTCTTTGTTCGTGTCTTTGGAACATCAACCATGAAACGATGCCGCTTCTTCGAGTTACGAGAAGTCCGATAGAAAAAAGGGCTAGGTGGTATTAGATCATGCAGATCAGATGCACACTCTCCGAAGTGTATCCGATAATAAACCGATAAGCTAGCAATTTTCCGGCGATGTTCAAGAGTTTGCAGTCTTTTTCGCACAAGAGAATTATTGCCTATGAGCCTTTTAGCCCGCCTCTCGATCGATTCCAGAGCCTCAAGCTGATACTTAGCCGATCCATCCCAAAGGTGCGAACAGTACTCCATACAAGAGCGAATCTGTGCTTTATATAATAAAAGCAATTGTTCAGACTTGAAGTACTTTCGCACCTTTGAGAGGACACCTAGTTTTTTGGCAGCTAATTTAGCCTTGGACTCGATATATGAGCCAAAGTTGAGTGTAGATGTCAGGGTAACACCCAAAAGCTCAAGATGATCAGTAACCGGCACGGATACACCTCGAAAAGTAGGAGTCTGTAGAAATTGACTCCTTTTTGCGGAGAACAGACACGCCTGCGTCTTTCCTTCATTAAACTTGGCCAGATTGGTTTCGCCCCATTCAGAGACTGCCTCAAGGGCCAAGTTCAAACGCTCGACCATACTCTCTCTCAATACCTTAGTTTGTTGACCGCTGGCTCTCGCGCTAGACATGTAACTCTCCACAACGGTGCTATCATCTGCGTACCCAAAGATACCGGGCTTCAGCAGATCGTTGATATGTAGCAGAAAAAGCGTCGCAGAGAGTACCGACCCTTGAGGGACTCCGGCATTGATACCCATTTGGTCCGACGAGCAGCCATCAATGACAACTCGTATGGACCGATCTCTCAAGAAGTCCGATATCCACGCAATAAAACCTGGAGACAAACCATAACTAGAAAGCTTGCTAATAAGGCCATCATGCCAAACCCTGTCAAAAGCCTTCGAGATATCCAGGGAGACTGCAAGTGCTTCCCCGTGTTTCTCGATAGCTTCACTCCAGATGTGAGTGACATACGCCAGAATATCCCCAGTCGACCGGTTTCGGCGAAACCCGTATTGCCGGTCACTGAGGAGGTCGTTAGATTCTAGGTATGCCAGGAGCCTGCGGTTTAAGACACGTTCCATAGTCTTGCAGAGTATGGACGTGACCGAGATGGGCCTGTAGTTGGCAGGGTCAGCACGACTACCTTTTTTGGGCACAGGTTGCACGTTAGCAAGCTTCCACGATTTCGGTACTTGCCCAGTTTGGAGAGAGAGTCTATACAGGCGCGTTAGTACAGGAGACAACTCAGGTGCACAAGCCTTCAACACTAGGGCAGGAATTCCGTCCGGGCCGCTGGCTTTATTCACGTCCAGATTACGTAGCACTTTACGAACCTCCATTTGGCGAATATGCATTTCCGGCATCAAAGTCGGACTGCCAGGTGGAGTAGGAGGAATCGCACTACCAGCATCAAGACGCGAAGATTCCGCAAACTGAGATGCAAACAAGTTTGCCTTCTCCATTGCGGTGTGAGCCAGCGCCCCATCAGGTTTCAGCATTGGAGGCAGTGAAGAGCGGCAGAAGTTCGATTCGACCGATTTAGCTAGGGACCAAAACGCCTTGCTACCCGCAGGATACGAAGCTAGTTTGTTCCCTATTCGACTAATGTGGTCAAATCGAGCCCTCTGAAGAACCCTTTTGCATGCCTTAGCAGCCCTGTTAAACGCTTTCTTTTTGCGGTGTGTATCCCTTGCCTTACGCTGTCGAGCATCAACCCAAAAATAAATATAAAGTATAAATATAAAGGGTATAAAGTAAATAATAAGATTCGGCACAATGCCGTCAGTTGTAAGCTGTCCAACTGAGTACAGTCGAAGAGGGGGGGTTGCAACCCTCGATCATTTCTCCTGTCGCATGATTTTTGTATTGAAACTGTATGGAACCAATGCCGTACATAACCAAATGCCCAAATTTAATCTGTAAATCGTCGGAAAATCAAATTAATAATTTTTATAGTTTTAATACCTCTTCTAATCTATTATTCTGCAATGCCGTACAAAAATCATGTGACAAGGAGAAATGATCGAGGGTTGCAACCCCCCCCCCCCCCTCTTTGATTATACCCAGTTGGACAGCTTACAAGTGACGGCATAGTGCTAAGTCTTATTACTTTATACCCTTCTATCATCCTACATAGGTCTCCTGGTGGTTCATTTACTACGTAAATTTTGTTCATGGGCCAGTAGTCTAGAAACTACGTACTCAATTGTCTTTACTTTATTTATTGTGAATTAAGTGATGCTCGCTGGCAAGCATGACTGATCATGACTTTTCAACAAGTCAGTTTTATACTTTGCTCAGTAAATCAATATTTACTACCAGTTATTTACCAAAAATCAATTTCTAACCTAAACCTCTTCCTTGGTTCATCGTTGTCCATCCTGTCCTGCCAGTATGAAATCTTTAAATAATTGTATCTGAAATAACTAGATAATTTAAAAAGATCAGTGTCAAACGTTGTTTTCAGTTATTGCGGTTATTCACTACGCCACGCCATTTAGGTACGGATTATTGAACATAGTTATATCGTGTATCTACGCGTAAGTACCCGATATTTTGATGCATACTCTTACAATATAAACAGGGTAAGTATCCGGTTCAAAACATCTACATTTCTATTTGGTAGTTTTCACGAAGGATCGTAAATTTTCGAAATAGCGCCTCATAATTGGTAAGTGCATTCAGCATTGAATACCAATTACCTAAATTGAGCTCGTGTAAGCGTTTCTCATACACAGCGACTATCATTTAGGCTTGTAGTCTGTTGTCGGTAACGAAGCTCCAATTCGACTGCAAGATCCAATCTGTCGTGTTAATCCTAACAATTAGTACTGTGCGACCTCATCTCTCAGTTGTAAATAGTTATGTTAATCTGGGCTCGTGTGTCAAGGGACCCCACACAATAATATGTATTCCTATTACTATAACACAGATTTTAGAAATAAACTAGTGGTTGTTTAGTTTCAATGGCTATCCTACAACAATGGGAAGTACGCTGTAAAAAGATCCGAGGTTAATCTTACGTTAATATTCACACTAACATTATCAACAGTCAGTTGTCTGCAGAGTGAAAAAAAGCTGATGAACGTCTTTTTGTTGCATAATTTTTTTTATCGAAACCCATAAAAGTACAAATTGTGAATTTTAAATTTGGATGGAGTTATTATAGTTTTTTATTTAATAAAACACCGAGATAACTCCGGTGATCGTATGGTGGTCTCTTCGATGTGTCATAAGCTTCGAATTCAACTTTATACGGTCACAATACGAAACTAGTTTTGAGCCTGACGAAACAATGGGTGTGTAACGTTGCCGTCGACTCAGAGTTTGGTATGCGCTCACCTTGTCAAAGTTGTACATGTCTGGTGTAGGTACCGTATCTCAGTTACTCCCACACAGAATGACTTGGATAGGTGTACAATGACGGCACGATCCTCCTACGATGCGCATTGTGTCTGCATTTGACTTTGACTCTTGTGACTCAGACATTATAGTCTGTCCTGGTGGCTTAGTTGGTAGTAAGTCTGCCTGCGAAGCCGTGGGTCGTGGGTTCGATCCTAGTGTAAAAATATTTGTGTGATAAATACATTTGCTTATTTATAACTGGGCCTGGGTGTTTCTTATGTTTACTAAGAATCTATTTAAAAATATATATTACGTATATGTATTAAATCAGCTATCTGGCTTAGATATCCGGATATAGAGGATAAAGATCCTCTATATACGGATATCTAAGTATTATACAAGCTTGGTTTAGTTTGGGGCCAGATGGTGTTATGTGTAAAATCTCCACCAATATTTAATTATTTATTTATTTTTACTCGTGGTAAATCGTCTTAACAGCACATTCTAAGGTAACCAAGGCATACAGTGTTTAAAATTAAATTCGTAAGACAAGTCCATACTACAATATTTTACATGTTAGTAAGAGAGTAGCCGATTAGTAAAAGAAAAATGTGGTACAACTCTGAAATAAGAAGAAGTCAGACAAAAACAGATACTACTTTTTAGGGTTCCGTAAAACGTAAAAACGGAACCCTTATAGATTCGTCATGTCTGTCTGTCTGTCTGTCTGTCCGTCCGTATGTCACAGCCACTTTTTGCCTTTTTTTGAGAACTACACTATTGAAACTTGATAAGTAGATGTATTCTGTGAACCGCATTAAGAGTTTTACAAAAAAACATAAAAAAATAAAAATTAGGGTTGCCCCTCATACTAAGAACTGAAACTCACAAATTTTTTTTTCATCAAACCTACACGTTTGGGGTGTCTATCGATAGCTCTTTAAAAATGATGTTAAGGTTTCTAATAGAGTTTTTGTCTACACTGAACAATTTGCGCAAGAGACACTTCCAAAGTGGTAAAATGTGTGTCCCCCCCCCCTCTAACTTCTAAAATAAGAGAATGAAAAATCTAAAAAAAATATATGATGTACATTACCATGTAAACTACTAACGAAAATTAGTTTGAACTCGATCTGATGAGTAGTTTTTTTTGAGTACGTCATAAATACACTATTATTAAAACTTCGATCAAAGTTACATTGAACTACAAGAACTATGTGTACTATGTATATTATGTTACTTGCTGCAACGGAACCCTTCATGGGCGAGTCCAACTCGCACTTGACCACTTTATTATTTTAAAAGTGTGTGCTTAAGACCGCACGGCAGAAGTGAAAAGAAAAATAAAAAATAACTTTCAAAAACCACTGTATGAATAAAAACGATTTAATATACGAATATGTCTGGGCTGCGCCAAAAAAAGTTTTCACTTCAAAAACAAATTGCATTTTGAGGAAAAAACAGCCCATTACAGAATTCCGTAAATCAATCCTGCACAAAACATTACTCAAACTTTGTCCAAAATTTCATGAAAACTTCTTTGCTTAGCAAGAAACTAGGGTAAGCGGCTGGCACATTTCGTGTTTTAGTATTCTTCTAATACAACAAGCAAGTACCGGATAGAATAAGACGGGCAACAGATACGGATCTGTTTAACGGTTAACCGTTTGTTGTCATTTTCACAAACCCACATTATCAGTATCCGTGAAAATGTCAAGTGGCAGTTATTCACGGTTCAAAAGATACAGTCTAGGACAAAAGGACAAAGTATTTAGGTTTAGTAATCACCTTTTTAGTCTAGCCGGTAGTAGGCGGATAACGACTTGACCCCGTCTTTGTTTTTGGGTCCTGCAGGTCTACTACGAAAACAAACTCCGAATGATCGGATCCGACCGACAGCTGAATCGGATCAGCAGGTCTACTACGAAAACAAACTCCGAATGATCGGATCCGACCGACAGCTGAGTCGAATTGTAGCCTACTACGAAAAACAGTCGGATCGATACATCTCGGTCGGAAGTTATAGGCTTAGGTCGGATGAGGGTCGAATCGAACGAAACGGCCGATCCTATCAACCGACAGATTGTCTTTCGAGGTAGGAAAAGTCCATAAGTTCGGCCGATATATCGTTTCTCGGACTTCGTAGTAGGCCTGCTGTAGCCTACCACGAAAAACATTCGGATCGATACATCTCGGTCGGAAGTTATAGACTTAGGTCGGATGAGGGTCGGATCGAACGAAACGGCCGATTCGACCAACCGACCGATTGTCTATCGAGGTAGGAAACTTCCATAAGTTCGGCCGATATATAGTTTATCTGACTTCGTAGTAGACCTACTGTTTCCAAAGGAAGTTAGTGTTCCGTAATATTTGCACCCATAGACAAACCCATAGAGCCTATGGGTTCCTATAGGCCTGTATGAAATGAGTCTATGACCTATGGCATAGACCATAGACTCACCTCATAGATATTAATTAATCTGTGTTATAAACGCACCCATAGGTTTTTGAAGTGAAAACTTCTTTTGGCGCGCCACAGACAGATTTTTCGTGGTCTGTGAATTGAATGTTAGCGTCACGCTCAGGAATGATAAAAATCTTCGGGTAAACTCGGGATCACGTCCATGCTCATGGCCATGCCCTCCGGTTTCACCCGCGTAGTTTCCAAAACGAGCTATCAAATTATGAGTTATAAGTTTTCACTTCTAGCGGCAGTTCCTATGACTGCTAATTTTTTTAATTGGTTTAATCTACTTTATACATGCGTAATTATATAAATGTTCGAGGAAGAAGGCAAGAATGGTACAGTGTTTCCGCCTTAAACGTCAATGGTAGAACATCATGGAGAATTTTAATAGGGATCATGTCCGTCCGTGGTATCGAATCCGACATACTCGTATATTTATTCCGACCGTCTCCCCCAGCCGTGCCAACATGCATTTCTATTTCCGCCATGTAAAAAAAGTGTCACGTGTTTATATAGGTACGTATCTACAAATACACAAAAAAAATGTTTGTGGGTTACATTCTAGAAAAACATATTTTTAAAAACGCGTGACCAAAACGCTGTCGTTTATTTGGCCCAACGCATAAGCATTGCCATTTGGTAGTGGGCTTGAACGTCTTGATTATCTGTAGACCTTCATTGGTCTATGGATAATTCAGGTTGGTGTGCTTAGTGCAAGTAGTTGGTTAGGTAGTGTAGTTGTATTTATATTGTATTTTAGTTTTGTTAATAAAGGCTCTGCCCGAGAACAAAACATCTAATATAAGCTCATCTAATTCAAGTTCTGGGAAGAATAAAATAAATAATTTAAAAAAAACCGACTAACAAATAACAGATAAAAAAAACACTACAAAGACCGAAACAAGATTGACAAAATAAAGTATGTACTAAAACATTACTACATTATAAGCTGAAAGTCTAAGTTAAATAAATTACATTATGTTGGGCGGCAGGCGGGACCCATTTGTATATTATTTTTCATCGTCAGAAAATGTATGGGTCCCGCCTGCTACCAAACATATTGTAATTTACTGCTACCAAAAATATTTGTGATGCTCTTTAAATTTCCTTTATTTTGATACCCTACTTGATATGTTAGATAAAAAAAAAAATTCCACTACTTATAATTTTGCGTCAAAAATCGGCTATATGTTTTTTTTTATTTAAGACCTATCTAAGGACACTTGGGTAATTGAGACAAATCTAATGATATCCGAATCGTCAAAATCCTTCCAGCCGTTTTGAAGATACGTAGGAATAAAGAAATTTACAAACATACAAGATACGCGCGAAAAACATAACCCTTCTTTCAGTCGGGTAATAATTGAGAGAAATCTAATGATATCCGAATCGTCAAAATCCTTCCAGCCGTTTTGAAGATACGTGGGAATAAAGAAATTTACAAACATACAAGATACGCGCGAAAAACATAACCCTTCTTTTAGTCAGGTAATAATTGAGACAAATCTAATGATATCCAAATCGTCAAAATCCTTCCAGCCGTTTTGAAGATACGTGGGAATAAAGAAATTTACAAACATACAAGATACGCGCGAAAAATATAACCCTTCTTTCAGTCGGGTAATAATTGAGACAAATCTAATGATATCCGGATCGTCAAAATCCTTCCAGCCGTTTTGAAGATACGTGGGAATAAATAAATTTACAAACATACAAGATACGCGCGAAAAACATAACCCTTCTTTCAGTCGGGTAATAATTGAAACAAATCTAATGATATCCGAATCGTCAAAATCCTTCCAGCCGTTTTGAAGATACGTGGGAATAAAGAAATTTACAAACATACAAGATACGCGCGAAAAACACAACCCTTCTTTCAGTCGGGTAAAAATAGATCACAATAAATAGTATTTGTGATTTTACAATTACAGAAATCCAACAAAAATAAAACATAACAGAGTTCCAATAAATTTATTGGCTAAAATGTTTTGTTTTATTTACGCAATATCCGGCCACTTTGTTTATCAGGAAGCTAATAAAGAAGCGTCTGGTTGTTGTATACTTTACGAAGCCATACATAAACAATATCAAGCCAATATGTACCAGTTTCTGGTTTATCAGCCCACACAAAGATGCGCAGTTGAGATATCGGTTTTCTTATAAACATTACCCTTGTTTTTATACAATTTGGATACAGTCTTTTATTTAATGTCCTGTTATATTACTTTATTTATAAAATTCTTACAAAAACGACCTCGATAGATAAGGTAATTACTAGCTATTTGATACACAGTACCACCAAGCGGTAATGTGCAAACATCACTGTGTTCCGGTTTGAAGGGCAATGTATTCAGGTAAGTTATAGGGCATAGAGATAAATCATCTTATATCTCTGCGTGACGAGCGCTGCGCTAGATAATGATTTGGACTTTTTCTGTTTCAAGCGTGACACCGTGCTGTTATGGACACGCGTATTGCTTATCATCAGGCATTATATCCTGCTCGACCCGTCCTTACTATAAAAATGTTTTGTAGTTTTATATTTTATGATCGCTGATTTTAATGATGAAGAACAAAAACGACACATTGTGAAGAAACCTACGTATTCTAAGAAAAAACATTCTTGAAGACCAAACGACACCCGCAAACGCAGTCTTGGCCATCGCAAGCGTGACCAGGAATGGTTGATTGCCTTAGCTCTCTTCGCAGAAGTTTTTGACTCCAATTTCGTAATAAGAACATTTCAGCTGTGCAATACGTCGCCTGAATGGGTATTCCCTGATGGATAAAATCTGGGTGTGTTCAAATCTAGAACGAAACTCTTTTTCAGGGTTCCGTAAAACGTAAAAACGGAACCCTTATAGATTCGTCATGTCTGTCTGTCTGTCTGTCCGTCCGTAAGTCACAGCCACTTTTTGCCGAAACTATGAGAACTACACTTGCGAAACTTGGTAAGTAAATGTATTCTGTGAACCGCATTAAGATCTAGGTCTTCAAAAATGATCTTGAGGTTTCTAATATCATTTTCGTCTACACTGAATAATTTGCGCAAGAGACACTTCCAAAGTGTTAAAATGTGTGTGTGTGTGTGTGTCCCCCTCTAACTTCTAAAGTACGAGAATGAAAAATCTTAAAAAATATATGATGTACATTACCATGGAAACTACCAACAAAAATTGGTTTGAACTCGATCTGATAAGTAGTTTTTTTTAGTACGTCATAAATACACTATTATTGAAACTTCGATCAAAGTTACAACGAACTACAAGACTTATGTGTACTATGTATATTATGTTACTTGCTGCAACGGAACCCTTCATGGGCGAGTCCAACTCGCACTTGGCCACTTTATTTATTTTAGGCAAGCGCGCTCCATCGTAGACTGCTTCGTCGGTTGACTTTTGGCGAGAAGACGGTAAAAAATATAAACAACGAATAGAAGGTTCTGAGTTCCTATTGTAAGAGTTTATTTTTACTTTATGCTAGTGAGTTACCTGATACTACATTACATTATGATATAAGTGCGCTAAGTTGATAATTACAGCCGAGGCGAGGCTCTCGCCTTCGGCTCGAGCTAACAGAGGCTGTATTTATCAAAGCGCACGTATGTCATACGACGTTTTATAACATATTTGCGAGGAAATAAATAAAACTCTGACGACAAGACGACATTTTCAAATAACAACAATACAGCGGAAAAAAAAGGAATGATTTCGACTTGTTCACAGATTAGCAATGCGCGGGCATCGGTGCCTTTTTTTTAACGAACGGCACAGAACCAGCGGGTAAATCCATTAGTAATAAAGTAAATTAATATTTTTGTGTTTTGTTACAGATTTGTTGTAATTTATGGTCAAAACTAATTAAATTAACGAATTAAATAATTATTTATTATAATTTAAAGTTAATTTTATTCCTAAAATGTTGACCACTTTTATGACATAAAAACACTTTACTATGATTTAAAAAGCTACCGTTCGTTTTAGACGGAGTATTTTGAAACCGTGCGTTTTACATAATACATTACCGCACAAGTAAGTACGTAATGAGATACATTACGATACATAAATTGGTCCAATAGGAGACCCTTTACGAGCAAATGTGTTAGAAATAATAAAGAGTTCCAAGTTTGGTCAAATAACAATTTTTTTTATCGTGCATATCGATCACCAATTCACTTGATGGTAAGCGACGATGTGATTTAGATGACGCACGCTGGCCCGGTAGATACCTACCTATAAAATGAGTAAATATCGGTGTAACTACATATCTTCCACAAAACTAACATACCTAATCTTTAAAAAATAAAAGGTCCGTTTTGAAATTTGAGAAATACTCGCAATATTTTCTTTCTCAATTATATTTTTTCTCTTATTTTAAAAAAGTTTGTATTTGTTATATAATTAATTTTTATTTTATTGTTTCTTTCAGTTTCGTTCCAAGTACTAGGGTCGATTTGAAATTTAAAAGCGGTCTTTTATTTTTGAGTATTATAACGCAAAAAAAAACGAAGGAGTATAAAGCTGAAGAGTTTGATTGTTTGTTTGAACGCAAAGATCTTGGGAACTACTGTTCCGAAATTGTAAGATTCTTTCTTTGTTGGATAGTCCATTTATCGAGAAAGGCTATAGGTTATTGAACCGCTACTATTAATAGAAGCGGAGCATGAATGAAAAATGTAACAAAAACGGGAAAATATATTGCTTTTCGTTGCGTGACAGCATGTGTCTATCTTTTAAAAGTTGTGTCATTAAAACCTAAGGTAGGTAACCGAATTTGTTCAAAGTTTAAATTGTTATGACCAATTTTTGATAGATAGCGTAGCAACGCGCGCACGGTTCAGCTCACTTTAACTAGTACTTATATAATTATTGTAAATACATTGATCTTTCAGGGATCAATGATGACGGCAACCTAAGGCTGTACCTACGTATGAGGCTATGAGGAGAGTATAATATATATAGTTTACTTGCATGTTTGTAAACAGTGAGTTGTGACTATAGAGCTATAGACGATGTTGGTGATCCCCCCCCCCCCTCTAACTTCTAAAGTAAGAGAAGTTAGAGGGGGGGGGACACACATTTTACCACTTTGGAAGTGTCTCTCGCGCAAATTATTCAGTGTAGACGAAAATTATTTTAGAAACGTCAACATCATTTTTGAAGACCTATCGATAAACACACCAAACGTGTAGGTTTGATGAAAAAAAAATTTTGAGTTTCAGTTCTCAGTATGGGGGCAACCCTAATTTTTCTTTTTTTTAAATTTTTTCAAAGTCAAAGTCAAAGTACTTTATTCATAAATGTACAATTTACACGTCAATAAATAAAAAATAAAAACAAACGAAAGAGCATACAAATTGTATACATTTTCAAAGTTTGAAATGACTACTTTACTGTATTATAATAATTATTGTACAGAAAACTGTCAAGCATTATATGAGTATAATATGTTTTTATAACAATTGTACTGACCCATGTCAAATTTTTGTATACATTTTTATAGGACTTTGCCATCACTCTCTAAAAATTCGGTGTAACTATAAAAAGTTTGATCGATAAGCCAGCAAAAAGTGGCTGTGACATACGGACGGACAGACAGACAGACAGACATGACGAATCTATAAGGGTTCCGTTTTTACGTTTTACGGAACCCTAATTAAACATTAGACCGAAATTTTGTTTTTTTGAACAAGTTTTGAACAACAACCATTGACATACAAAAATATTCCATGAATGTTTTTCCAATGTTAATTGCGTTATTTGCTCGAAAGTTTCAACTCTACACGCCAATTAAAAGTCGTACTTAATAGCGACGCCGCCGTGTCGCACTTATCACCTCGTAAATGATAGTTTCGTCAATAAGGTGCAAGTGTTAACATGATTTACATTACTGGGTCACTAGATATGGCGAGTAATAATAATAAACGACCTAAATAATGAGCACGGCGAGGGTATTTAAAACGTACAAGGGCGATTATACAATGGTAACGGCCTTCCGCACGCCAACCAAAAGTCTGGAAAGGTTAACCACCCGCCATCGTTATCGACTCACCCCAAGATCTCGTATAGAAAACGTTACTTACATAATACTGCCCTCACTTTAGCATTAATATTTTATTACGTTTTCGGGTCTGTTAGCCATATAATCAAATACATACACTACAACAGTTTTAATGGCGATCCTACCCATAAGTATTGGGTTAGTTCACTTTTATAAGCCTATTCAGAAGTGTAATTCTATATTGATGGTTCTCTCGAAAAAGCTTTATACAGTAAGGATATTCACTGAACGGGATACGTTTCGCATACCTATTATTAAAGTTACTAACCGAAAACGAAATTATAAATGTCCTAAGCTGTAACAATTTTTGCTATGCTACTAGCCCTAACATCGAATAAATAAACTGTGCCATACCATGTGAAACAGTTGTTAGTTTTTGGTTTTTGACATTTTACTAAAAATGTGCATAATACTCCGTTTACATTATTCCAGTCCAGCGGTCGAATCCAGCGCTGGACTGCTTACTGGAATAATGTAAACCGTTACTGGAATGCATTGGCACTGGATTGATGCTTTCCAGTGCCGGTTTCCATTATTCCAGTAACCAATCCAGCGCTGGATTGCTTACTGGAATAATGTAAACCGGCACTGGAATGCAGTGACACTTTGATTGATGCTTTCCAGTCCCGGTTTCCATTATTCCAGTAAGCAATCCAGCGCTGGATTCGGTCGCTGGACTGGAATAATGTAAACCGGGTATAAAATATAATAGAGAGTCATTGTGAATGTAATATCGTATACGTACTTTTACATTAAATATAAGAGTACTAGTATAAGCGGTTAATTCAATGGTTCCTTTTATAGGTACAGTCAATGCGTCATCTCAATGGTAAAGTGCGTCTTAAAGTAATTATTGTAATAATTTAAAAGCTACATAAGCCCTATTCAAAACAGTAGAGAAAAGGAAATCTCTACACAAAGGCAGGTAATAAGCGCACATTCTTTACGCTTTTTAAACAAGTAGGCACGCAGACTGGAGCCTAATTTGGTGTTTCTGGCTAGAAAGCAACGCATTCTATCATAGATTATTATATACTTGCTATGTTTATGGATGTCCTCATTTTGTGTAAACTTGTTTCTCAACAACCTAGAGATTTGGCGGTTGTATTTTTTTACGTAATGTAGACATCGACCGTAATGTATAGTTTTAAAAATACTTTGGTCTGAAAACGACCCCAATTCTTCAGTTAAAGTCTCAATTTCCATAAATTGAGAAAGTTATTGGACAATTGGGATTCCAGTAGTCTAGTATAACCGAATTAAGAGTGCGCCTAAAGCCAGGAAAAAATCAGATTTCACCCGCGCGACGCGTTTCTTAATGTGATGTACATAAAGTCGAGAATAGCATGACACAGTTTGGAGGAAAAATCAATATTTAATCAGGAGTCCATTTTGACCAAGTTTTATTTAATTACTCATTAACTAAACATAAATTTAAAAAAGTGTTCGGTTACTTTACTAGAACGTCAAATAGGAATTTTATTACCAAAAAATAATGTGGGGTCATCGCTGATAATTTCGAGTACTCGAATTAAAACGGGTTTTTTCGGTGTCATTTTTAATTTTTTATTGTAAAAAACTCTGATCTATTTTTAAAATTCTATTCGGTTATTGTGCTTCTTCTTGATTGTATTCACACGTAAATATTTTTTTTGTCATAGTTTTTAGTTTCTTAACTTCAGTGAGCGGCGTCGAAAATGTCCTTTTTTCGTTTTCTGGCTTTAGGCGCCCCCTTAAGAGCCCATGTTGTTTTAATTATTAAATGCAAATCAGTTGTTGTCTACATTTAAGATTTTGCGTTCCTTTGCCGTAAAAAACACTTATGCTCAGAAATTTTCTTTGTGATATATAGTACAAATCTCGATTCAGAAACATCATACGATCTTACTTGAACTTACTTTAGACGACGTAGAAAGAGTGATAATTTAATTCTGAAAAATTATCTCACAAAAGAAAATCAAATTAACAATGTTCATTTCTCGCGTTATGTCTCACATTGTCTTGAAGAATGACATATCTTATTATGTGTAAAGAAAAGAAAAGAAAGAAAGCAAGCGTGAAAAGATGATCAATATTAATGTTACCGAAGTGAAAATACCTTCTCGGTATTTATGTAATGGCTTAGATAGGTTACGAACATTGCGTAAGTTCACAACATTACGTAGGATATGTGGCAATAAAAACAATTTGAGGCTTAGTTATTTCATATTCTGAATTGCGAAACGAGAAAACATTCGCTGGTTTTGCTTAACTTTTTAACGTTATAAAAATACACGGAAACGATTCAAATTAATAAAACTTAATTAACTAAAACAAATAGAATGCTAGTTACAGGCAATTATTAAAGCTTTCCCTGTTTTTTCATTTTTCGCGGGCTTAAAATTTCACGATGTATTTCAGGTAGAGATAAATTATTCAATACGCAATCTCAATTAAGTTAGCGCAAGAAGAATTTTTGTAATGCTTTTCTGAAATACTTTATTATTTAAGGAAATCTTACTGGGCGTTGTTATAGTGGTACTGGTGTTTGTACTAATCATGACTAATTAGGAATTGTAAACAAACAATACATTTAAAAGCAGTTACCAAGTAGTCACTAAGCCTAAATACCAATAAAGTTATTGGCACATATTCACCCATTTTATGGTACGCTGATATACCCCTTAGACTCTAAGGGCTCTCCTCTAAGGCTTAAAGGTTCCTACCCTAAAGGTTATTATTTGTATGATTTTTCGTGGAAGTCTGCATTATTCAAACACGAGTCCTGTACATTAAATTTCTTGTTCCTCCATTTAAACTGAGCATCGTCGAGTAGTGACTCAGGATCCATAGAAAGCTTTTTTGGCTTTAGCTTAGACTGAACTTTTATTTCAACAATTTAGGTAAAAAATTACCGATGGTCCAATATTATTAGGTATAATCTTCAACATTTTATTAAAGCGCACAACGGCATGCACAAAATAAACACACTTCACAGAGCTAGCCTGCTGCCGCACGGCCATCGCGGGTACCACGACAGCATCAATGAAGCCGATCTGCGACTAGCAAATCTTCGTGCAGTACGTATATGTGATACTCGGGCAAAAGCTACTGCATAATCTATCTATTGTATTTTGTTGAAGTGAAAACTTCTTTTGGTGGTTTTGGTTTTTTCCCCCCAGGCACATTTTTCGTGGGTGGTGTGGATTAAGCTCAACAAGCTTCACATTCGTAAATTTAAGAAATCTTCGGATTAACTCGGGACGATCTAGAAACGCGTCAGGTTTTCTAGATGGCTATGGTCATGGCCACGCCCTCCGGTTTCACCTGCGTAGTATCTAAAGTGAGCTATCAAATTCTGAGTTAAAGGTTTTCTCTTCTATCGGCAGTCCCTATGAATGACAATTTAAGTGAAAACATCTTTTGGCGCACAGAGATTTTTCGTGCGCTGTAAATCTGATGAAAATGAAAAGAAATCTTCGGGTGAACTTGGAACCATGGCCATCTACTACACTGGAGTATTAATATATCATTCAAGGAGAATGTTAGTGAAATTACAAAAATATATATTTTCTTTACGTTTAGTGTATTTAATCTAATGGATGTAAAGTGTCGTTCACGAACTTTTCATCCTATAAATTAAAATAACAAAATGTTTTTTTCCGAAAAAACAAAAACCCGCCTTCAATATAAAATAAAATTCAGACACTAGACTAAACTTCATAAGAAGCTATAACCACAGTAAAAATAATGAATAGAATGTGACTGTGTGCTATAACTACTTCTTCCAATTAATAATAAATGAAGTACAATATTTGTTGATATTTCAATAACTGCTACACCTATTTGCTACTGCTACTGCTATTTCGATAAAATGTATACGAGATCACCTCTGAAGTTAGATCCACTAAACAAATTAGTACCATCAAAATCGATTCAAATTGGCGGAGCTATCGTATGTTACGACATCGATTGTATGTAGGTATGTTACGACATACATACAAAAAAACAACATACAACCGAAACCTCCTCATTTTTTGATGTCGGTTATTGTTTTTTTAACTTTAATCGGTTTACACTTGATCGTCATCTCGCCTGACGTTCAGTGACGATGCGATCTACGATGGAGCGTGCTTACCCAGAAAAAAACAATTCACTCTTGATTTGAAGACATCAAGATTATAATCACCGGGAAAAACCCAATCAGGCAAAGCATTCCACAGCCTAGACGTTCTTATCACTAAGGTAGAGTCAAACCTCTTCATCTTCTTCCTCTTTAGTCACAACACCTCAGTTCAAAACCTCTTCACTCTTTAGAACATCATTACATAAATATAATAAATAACATTTCTACGAGTAAATAAACGTCCAATTTTTGTTCACTTAGTACGGAACCAAAAGTCGATACACGAACGGTACGTAAAATCATTAACAGTGACAGGTTGTCATACATTCATAGCGTTTTCGCGAAATGAACGCCAGTGATCGATGTTTCATATGGCTGGCTCGTGTTTATACCCGACCACGGGCCTCATGTCGACGGCATTTTAATTTTTTTCACCGCTTTTTAAATATACCAGTATGGGGTTGTGGGGCTATAATATTTTATTGAGTTAATGAATCAGTGTTTTCATGGTTTTTAATTTCTTAGGAATTTTGCGCTGCTGACTTGAACTGTGGCTTAGGGCTGCCACACAAAACTGCGATGCGATGCGATGCCGCATCGGAGGAACTTGCGATGGCAAACTGTTGGTTAAGGTAACCATACCTTCAACGGTAGTCAGCCGACGTAGTGATTACTTACTCTGTGGTCAGCCGTGTTGGACGTGTTTTTCTGAAACATAGATCGCAAAAAGATTGTTGTACTGTTGTAATCCTGATGGAAACGATTTTACTCGCAAGTAGTATGGGTTGAGAATAGAAGAAGATTTTTTTTTGATTGTTTTAGAATGAGCATATCTTCATTTAAAGAGCGTCTTTCTCTTCTTCTGTCTCAGAGCTGACTAAAATTGTGGTGACACCATTATGACCAGTATGACGTAATATCGGTGCGAATCAAATCGGAAGTTCTAGCGATGTATTCATGTGAATTCGCAGATATTTCCGAAGCGATGCGAATTCGTTGTTTTGGGAGCCCATGTTATCTGTTCATTGCTAGCCGCGGTCATAATGGTTGAACGCACACCTTGACGCTTTTATAGCGCTGTCAGCGTGTCAGCACTACATCGCTAGGCGACCAAACTAAGCTGAGTTTTATAGTGTAGACAACATAGTCTGCATTGATGCCCGCACATCTTAAAAGTTGGGTAGCTAAGCAAGTTTGAGGCTATCATTACGCGACAAACGGAGCTCTCTTTGCGGACCAAGATCTGTAAAATATTTTAAACAATGCTAATGTTGTGATTGTGTTTGACACACATTTTAATCAGACAAAATTTTTGTGGGATTTTTCTTTAATTATTGTAGTTACCTACCATGCAAATGTTCACTAAAATACTACAAAATATTTTTTTTGGCTTTTCGTAAAGGCAAAATGACACATAATTACTAGTATTGACGTGACAACGTCTTATAAATTGGTTTGCCGGGTGACACTTCAAGAAACTGCGTTACGCTCCGCTCACGTTATGCGCTCACAATGAGAGCGAGTGAGAGGGACGCGTGCCTTTCACTTTTTATGTCTGTCTCTCTCGCTCTTAGGCGGGCTAACCACTCAAAGTCGTTGTCACGTAAAACTTTCGCCCGTATACCGACTTTACAGGCAACCAATTTTTTTTTTAGAGTAAAATAAGTCCATAGTTAACATTTTAAAGTAGAATTGCAAAAACGGCGTACCGTAGCATTACCGTAGGTACTATAATTATTTTATGAATAGTTATAGCAACAAAATTATTCTTCATACATAGTATCCGTTCTTTTCACAAACTTTTTTTCACAAATCAACATGTCAGACAAATTGAACAAAACATGATTAGTCAGACAAATTCACGGGTAGTAAAATGATTATTATACAAAAAAAATTTTAAGAAATTGGTTATATCTCAAACTAATTTAACAAAACTAAATATTATGCAAAACGTTGTTTGAAAAATGATACATTTTAACACTGTTAAGTTTTTGCTAAGAATATTTTACGAAAAGTTGGATTTAAAGTGATGTTTTGTCAAAAAAATGTTGTGAAACGTTAGATTAGTAAACCTTCATACATATGTGTATAGATTGTCCAATTATCAGTTGCTATTTTTTTTAAACAAAACACAACAAAAGACAACTTTTCAGTCTCAAAAAGCTACATTCACATCAAATTATAAATTAAAATTACGCAGCAAAATCTAATTGGAGCGAGAAAACTTGGAAATACCAGCCTTAATTTTTTTTCCAGTAAACAACATTCAGGTAATAATCTCTGATAAATTCTCATCCTTACTGTGTGTGTAGTGATCGTGCCATTGCCCCGGTGAAATATTTGCATCCACGACATGTTACACGTGTATAAATTACCCCTAATAAAGGGGTAAATAAAGATAATCTCTAATGTAGGTGCAAAATCGTTTGTTCTCCGCGCGCTTGTTAATTTCTTGCACCTTCATTAACCTGGGCACTAATTTATTGAAACTTTTAGTTTAATAGTACTAGCATTATTCTTGTTTTATTTAAGCTCTTCTGAGGATTGTGAAAGGGATTAATACGATAAGAACACGGACATATGTTTCAGTGTGCAATCTCGCAAACATCTGAGTGTATAAAAAGTTGGGAATTTCAACGAACTAGTTGCATCTAGCAGTTTCACCCGCGTAGTACCCATCCTGCTATTTCATGTCATGGGACAAAAAGTGGTATAGGTATTGTGCCAGAATATTATCTTTGTACCTATGTACAAAAATGAGATGTGTTTAGATTCCTTCAGTAATTTTAACTCGAAGGACAAACAAATACAGTAATATATTCGATTTCATACATACTAACTTTCGCATTTATAATATTACTAGCAAAAAGAATTAATACATCTACGCTATCTTACCTCAGCCATGTTCCATGTGACAATCGAGTTCGATCCGCAACCCCATCGACCATCGATCCATCTTGCAAGTTAACATCCGACTCCTTGTTGCTACGTACCGGGACGACAACACAAACAACATTTTTGAAGTGAAAACTTCTCGCGCTATAGACAGAATTTTCGTGGGCTGTGAAATAATGGATTCATCAATCGTCACGCTCGGATATGATAAGAAATCTTCAGGTAAACTCGGTAAAAACGGCCAGGTAGGTACCAGGGCAACATAAACAGTAAAGAGTTTCGATTACCTACCTCCAACAGCCCCAGTGTTTATGTCCAGATATCAGGACAACAGAAATATGAAAGAGTTGCGTTTGCCTCTAGGTACCAGTACCAGGGCAACAGAAACAGTAAAGAGTTGTAATATTTTGTACAACTTCGTTCTATCAGAACGTCCCTTGACACCTCCCAAGTATTTTGAAGTAAAAACTTTTTTTGGCACGCAGGCGCTCTTTTAGACAGATTTTTCGTGGGGTGTGAACTGAATTCTAGCGTCACGCTCGGGTATGATAAGTAATCTTCGGGTAAACTCGGGACCACGGCCATTGGCCATCTAGAAATGCGTCAGCCAATGGGAAATGCTGAAAGGGCGTGGCCTAACCATCACGGCATGTCCATCTAGAAATGCGTGAGCCAATGGGAAATGCGTCAGCATTTCTAGATGGCCATGCCATAATGGTCGGGCCACGCCTTCCGGTACACACGTATAGTTTCCAAAGTAAGCTATCAAATTCTGAGTTATAAGTTTTCACTTCTATCGGCAGTTCCTATGACTGTCAATTTTTTTTTTATATTAAAGAGACAAGCAGGACATGTGCCTGATGGTAAGCAACATGCCTGCCACATAACAGCAGAGTGACACACAACTATTGGAACATGAAGAGTCCAAATCCTTACCTAGCACTGCACTGCGCTCGTCACCCAGAGATCTAAGATATTATATCTCTAAGCCCAGCAATTTCTCTGGAAACATTCCCCTTCAAACTGGAACACAGTAACGCTTACACATTACTGCTTGGCGGTAGAATAACTGGCAAAGATGTGGTACTTCCTTAGGCGGACTCTGCCAAGAGTCCACTACATTCGTAATTCACCTACTGTGCTAATTGGAAATGCTATAAAGCACTATTTTGTTGTGAGTAACATTATTTCTCCAGCATAAATATTATTTTACTTTTTTCATCACACTATTCCGTCAAAAATAAACCTCATACACAAATATTGTTAAAGTAGAAGTATTTCAGCGCAAAAAAACAAAATATCTTGCCTATTCTACCGTAATTCTTCATATTGCTTGTTAGAGATATATTTCAGCTATAAAGTCAGCACTAGATACTTATGGTACTAGTTTTGTTATATCTTTCCTCCTCAATTTGTTTTTTTGTGAGTACAGTAAAGAGTTATTTAATCTATTTATAACTAGCAGTGCCCCGCGGTTTTACCCGCGTACTTCTCGTTCCCTTTCGTTCCCGTTATTTTCCCGGGATAAAAAGTAGCCTATGTGTTCTTCCAGAGTATAATCTAACTGTATTTCAAATTTCAGCCTGATCCGTTCATACGTTACGGCGTGATTGAGCAACAAACATCCAAATATCCAAACATCCATACTTTGACATTTATAATATTAGTGGGATAATACATTTTCTTCTATCGTATCCTGAAATAACAGCCTGTGGAAATTCCTATCGTTTTTCGACAAAATCAGTGTCAAAACTGGAGAATCTCGAACAATCCCGGCGCTTGGAACGGGGTTGTAATGAAGACTGACACCGTGCTAATTGATGGCAAGACGGCGCCCGCTGACCGCAGACCCAGGATAAGGAAATCCCGGTATTAGCCTTAAGGTCCTTAAGCTCGCCTGGACTTAGCGGTAAACACAACACAGCCAAAAGGTTCGAAAGGCTCCCGTTTCGTCGGAAAAATTCCATTAGTTTGTGAACCTTATTTTCTTAGGTTTAACCGCTCTCGTAATTATCATAACATAACATCTTTATCTTGTCATATATTGACATACATGACATAAATTGATTACATTTTCCTGTTATTACAATTTGTTAGAAAATGAATGTTATATCATTAGTATAATTGGCGTTATGCCGTTCTAATTGAATAAATAAATAAATAATAAATAAGTAATAAAGAAAATTTTGATCAATTGGTTCTAATTATTATGTTGCAAAATTTTCGGAGTGTAGGTAATAAGTTTTAGGTTCTTTTTACCTACAGACTCTGGACTCGTCATGTGAAAGTTCCACTTGTCATACATTCACTACACTAGCCCTTTGTGTGGTAAACACACCATCGAAAAATGGTTTTGGAGATTTCCGGTTTCCTCGTAATGTGTTCATGTAAATACTACGCCTTCAAACATTTGTTTTCTGCACATGAACCTTGTAATAGCGTACTAACCACGAAGGAAAAAATATATTTGCGCCTACTTATGCTTCTTCAGTTAATTAGGTATGAGTACTACAACATTTAGGACAATGAAACTACCAATAAAATATTTACACTGTTACGGAACTCTTTCCGTAATTGGCTAGTAGCGTTACCATGTTTTGAAGGGAAATACTTAGGTTAGGACAATTGCTGGGGACCGCGAGGCTCGGGAACTTCCAAGTAGTGCACCTTGGGTGTCACACAACAACTTACCTCGGTGGCATCTTGTTGATGTGTGATGGCGAATCTCGGCGGAGGAAGGAGTTTCTACTCGGGCTCTTCTCCTTGTTTATACAGCAGTGTATGTAGAAGTAAGATAAAAATACTGGAAGACTTGGGAAGGCTTGGGATACTCCTATCGTCCAAGTGAAATTCCTAAGCCTTGCTCGTGATGAAAATCCTCTGCGAGCGCTCTGATTAGCAAAATGCTAACTAGAAGGATGTGATGTGATGTGGCCACAGAGGCGGAATCGTGGCTATCCGTAGCCGCGGTTGTGATGGTGAGGCCGAGAAGCGAGAGTTGTGGAAGCCTCTCGCTCATCCACCAAGGAAGTGGACTTGGGGCGAACGTAAAAGGGCTCACTCTGGCTCACATCCCGTCTCCACTGGAGATCCACAATGATCCTTGGTGTGAAGCCCAACATACTCGGGTACGGCGGACAGTGTGTAAATGCATTTCCCCCACACACAAATAAGGACAATTGCTGGGAATCAGCATTTAGGTCATCTATGACGTCAACTAAAGATTTTTGAAATTAAAATGAGCTTTAGGTCCCAACGTCTCAACAACAAACGGCTCGAATATGTAAGTGAATTAATTTGAATTACTTTGAGGCGGCCGATATATCAGATGCCTGTCAATAAAACAAAGTGTTACACGATTTACGTCATCACTTCACACGCTAAATCAAAACAAACGTCTAGTCCATTCTCAGACTAATAAAATTATTCTCTTAATGTTTTAAGAGTTAATTTTGTAAAATTCTAGAAGGCTCCTACGATTTCAACCGCTTTACAAATTCAAAATTTCTCGGCCTCCTATAAGCCTTGTCGTCTTGTCGGATAAGCGAGAGGTTGTTGCTTTCTCTTGCTTCTCCGAATATATAGTGTGTACCTACAAATATGGAAAACATTTTTTTTTTGCTTAATTTACTTTGCCGAAAAACCCACGAGGTTACATTTTTTCGAGAGTACCTATTATTTACGTATGTGTTTTATGAAAAGCATTTTACCACAGACTAGGTACTACAATTATGATAATAATTTACGATCTAGTTTGGACTGTTTTGTTTTAAGTATTTTAATGAATCTTCTAAACAAATAAAATTGAAGTGTCACTTTTTTTAATCTTGCAATAACCACTTTTACTACATGCATGTGAAAGTATAGACATATTATCTGTTTGTTTGTTCCGGCTAATCTCCGAAACGGCTGGACCGATTATGACGGGACTTTCACTGCTAGATAGTTGATGTTCTAATTCATAACTTTGGCTTCTTTTATTTCAGGAAAATAAACAGAGTTGCTCGAAATGAATAAAAAACGCTTAAAACGCGTGTGAAACCTCGGGTACAGCCAGTTTGCAATAAACATCTAGTTTGCTAGTTGCGCGCTCTTTAATAGATATGTAGATATGAAAAATATATGACAAGTATCATCTTGTTTCAGAGGTCAGATAAAAATTACGTCTACGGCATCGCAAAATTCATGACGCAGTACGGTACACACCTTCACAGGTAAATAAATTATAGAAGATGAATTTAATACTGAGGAAATGAAATTCCATTTCATGCTCAGAACAAACCTTTAATCGATCAGTAAATAACAATGTAGATAAGTACTTACGTAATTTAAACGCACACCTATATGTATACTCGGAACATTATTGAGCCGCGATGTAAGGTGAATAAATTACAATAGAGGTTTCTCTCTACCCAACCAATTACTTTAGTTACCTCTAGTATAAATAATCTTCAATCACAGAAGCAACCCCACGCCACTGACACAATTGTATTATATTCCTACCTGAATTTCCCTTCAGTGGAACCGAGGGTGTTACCATGGAGCCGTCGTATTATGATATTCTTTCGGCAAAACATTCATCTTCTTGTCTGTGGAGAATTATAATTGAAATTTGCTTTTGCCGAATCTTACAGACAGTAACATAATATAAGGTTTTGATAGAGCTTTGAATCGTTACACGCGAGGTACCTGATTCTTTCTTTTGTTCTTAGATATTCAGGGTACCTACTGCAGAATATTCTAACGTAATACGCAGAAAGAGGCATGTTTGGTATACTCATCATAAATAATACTTTTTGCTTTAAGATCTACCTCAAAGTCAGGAAAAAGCCAACTGTTCCCTACAGCAAATACCTATTGAACTTGACAAATTGTACTTTTGTAGTAATGTTTTCGCTTAGTACTTTCGGTGCTCTGCGTGGTTCCAATTTTTATTCACCTTGCAATCATGTTGTATTTATTTCACTAGGCACTAGGTCACATACATTAAATAAATCGTTATGAAAATTAAGTAAGAGATAAAAGTTATTCGGTTCAAAGTCAAGATTAAGTAAAAATTAAGAAGTAAGTAACAAAAACTTACAACAGTTACATACACGCAAATTGTGTCAAATGCAGTTAAAAAGCCTGTCGTAATCACGTCGTTGTCATTATGTCAACATGTAGGATGAGTAAAAGTATGACGGTATCCAATCTGAAATATATACAAACAACTGAACACTATATATTTGATGCTTTTGAAATACTATACATCACTTTCAGTTTAATTATAAAACCTATCAACAATATTCTCTAAAATAAAATCAATCAATTTTTGTTGCTGAGAGCCATCATGCGCCATGTGCCGGTGTCGCCGTGAGCGGTTCCGAATAAATACAATTTTTATTCGCTTTACAATGTTCGCACTAGCATTAATCGGCCTCGATTCACTTCCAACTCAATTTGTCGCTCGCTTTCTGTTTGCTAAAGATATTTAGCCATGTAGGAAGAATGCAATAAATTTACTGCGACCAACAAATATAAACAAAAATATATTAGACATTTTATTTTCTGAAAATTCTTGATTTCGCACAAATATGTCATTGGTTAGTAAGCTCATTTTAAACCAGTCTGAGAAAAGTAATGCTCTCTTTCTTGTTTGTTAAGAATGCATACTAAATTATTGGGTGAAATAGAGAGCCTATTACACACTAACCTCAAGACCACAATTAAAAAACATTATACGTTATGTGTATGTATTCAAACAAACTGTGCACGATGGCAATCCTAAGTATGTTTTACTTAATATTATATGTATAACTTACAACATTTCACAGACTAGACATGTCAATAGCTGTGAGATAGAAGAGAAACATTACAAAATAGTTCTAGTTCTGAGAGCTATTATAATTTCCTGTCTGACACGTATTAATTTCCGGGAAAGTGTAATTCATTGCTTGGCGCACTAACTATGAATTAGACTACAGTCTCACAGCTACATTACCAGAGCGAACAAAAGTGTGTAATAAATGCACAAATTGTGTCGAAATTTAACGATCAAAGTTTCACACTAAGGAAATAACTTGCTTGCTACTCCAAATGCCAGGTTGCCATGTTAACTGTAAATAGCGGCAGCCAACAAATCGTAAACACTCCGCAGCGAAATATCATTGCAATGAATATACAAAGAGGAACCTCGAATGCTCTACAATTGAAATATTTAGGCGAACAATCACGATCGCTCTGCTTGAGTTCCCATTGTTGCTTACACCGAAAACATCATTATTATCAGCGAAAGTCTCCGCTTTTACGAGAAGAAAGCGCAAAGCCGTTGATGTTAAGTAAATAACGTCAGTGTTCTACAATATGGCGTTTATTTCGATGGTCTTTGTTTCCCTTATCCGAGCTAGTTTGGGAAACACCTTACGTCTGAGAGTTTCATTGTCAGCAAAGTTGCGAAGACGGCAGGCTTTCTCAATTAATAGATATGAGGCTTTCAAACAAAGCCTCGCAGGCGTTTTCATTGTCTCTCTAAATCAAACTTGAATGAACAAGCACGGCTTGTTATCAGTTATGCTTGAGCACAGTTGTGACGTTTTCAATTCCAGGTAAAGGAGGTAACTTAGGTACTTCTGAATGTAGTGTTTAGTCTGTGCATGTAGTGGTTAGTGTATCAAACTTAGGTATCTACACCAAATACGTACTAGACTAACAAAAACTAAAACTGTGGAAAAACAAAAGCCTTAGGTCACTAGTTGCAAGAACGTCCTATCTCAGGAGAGGTCGGAAGTTCAAACCCTGTACCGGCGCAGATGTACAGGTTTGTCTTCAAAAACATTGTAAAAACATAGGTAAATAAAGTAAGCAAACGCCATTTATTTTTACTGCACTCAACATTGTAAGACCTAATTTACATATTTAAAACTCAATATGATTATATTAATAAACTGCTTACAAACAAATGTACTATATATATTTTACATACACAGTAAAATAATACTTTTCTCAGCGAATAATGAATATTGTTTTAGTTTTTTTATTGTGAATATTACAGTATGCACAATTAAAATATGCGTTCATATCTTTTACTGAAATATACGTACAAAACAGGAAATGGAGTATACGTAAACCACTCGGGACAACATACGACTTTTTGTACTTCTCACTGGAGAGTTTAATTTACAATCATGTTTCTAATGTGTCTAGAGTTAGTGTACTATGATTCGACTTTTAATTGCTTAAAATTGAAGCAAGTTCCATGTTATGAACCAACGTTGGCTGCTGTCGAAACAGCTTCCCAAATAAAGACTTTGTTGGAACGAGCGTTTGAGGCCGTTAACAGCTCCCATGTGCAACCGTTGCCGGCAACGTTGCTAGTTATTCATTAAATAGGGGTTGCTTTTAACTGGATAAGTAGCGAAAAAGCTTTGCATACATTACTGTGCGCTTTGTGTTTTGTTACTTTGCATTTTTTGCGAGCGAGATAAACGCTAGCTGCAGAACATTGCTTACCGCAAGTTTGACTTAAATTTTTGATGTAGTAGTCATCATAAAATATATTATATTTTACTTGACTATATTATTTTATAGTCTATACTATATATATTGTATTTGACTTGTTACGGAACAAATTAAATTCTGTACACAGAGGATATTTTAATTTTACGATTTCTTTTTCGAGTGCACTGTGTAATCGACATTGCTGCCAATTTTTTTGAGTCCAGATTTTTTTTTTACAGACACATGACTGTATTGAGGTACATGCACCTTTTTAACTATTACAAGCTTACACTTGACCGCCATCTCGCCTGATGCTAAACGACGATGCGGTCTACGGTATCACGTGCTTACCCAGAAAAAACTGAATCACTCTTGATTTGAAGATTCCAAGATTGTAACCATAGTGAAAAATCCACTCAGGCAACGTATTCCACAGTCTAGACGTTCTTATCACCAAAAGTGGAATCAAACCTCTTCGTTCAAGTCTTTGGAACGTTAGCGATGAAACCGATAGACAAAAGTACCTTTCTGGAGGTATCCGTTGGAACGCGCTGGTATCGGTACCCCGCGATACCAACTTTAGGTTTTAGCAACGATACCACACCGTGTCTTTGTCTTCCCTAGATAATAGTAAATTATATCTAGGTTAAATAGTAACAGGCGACGAGATTCGGTAGGCAGTAGAGCCCCCTTGAGGCCAACTTCCATAGATCTCTTGAAAAAAACTACAATTTCTACAATAACTACTCGTATAGCGCTAAGTACGTTACGTATGCTTTAATTTAGTTTTTAGTGCTCCGTACAAAACCTGCGTATAATGGACTAACAGAGTCTATTAAGTCTGTATCTATGAATAAAACAAAATAAATGTGTCGTTATAGGTGCGGTAAAATAGAGATAATAAAGAACAAATAAGTGATTTGGGTGAGTTTTGATTTTCATTTCAAATTGGTGCCAAGCCTATTTTAATTTTATGATTATTGACCTGACCTTAAGTAGAATATATTCAAGTTAGTACTGATGTGGGTGTAATAGTTTTCAGTTAATTATTCTACATTTTAGTATTCCTCAAGTTTTAAAAGGTTGTTTCACCAAATTTAGTGTTATTTTAGACAACAAATTTATTGTAATTTCTACTACTTTTTATACCCACTTCTTATAAAGTACCTATACGAAAATAAGTCTCATAGCCCCCCAGCGTTGGAGTAAAACTTTAGAAAAGACCTGTAAAAGAATGAAAGATCACTAGGTACATATACATAGTTGATATTTTATTATTGTAGTATTTAATGTTGCGGGTTTCGCACAAAATAACGGGACCTTATTATTATACCTTCTTTGTCTACCGGTCTATTAGACCTGTATTTTTTTTAATTATAATGAATCTTATTTATTTATAACATTTTAGCATATGCGTTGTTACGGTCCCAGTAAGTAAGTCCCTTAAAACAAAAAATAGAGGCACAAATCTATTATGATAACTTTTTAGGGTTCCGTAAAACGTAAAAACGGAACCCTTATAGATTCGTCATGTCTGTCTGTCTGTCTGTCTGTCTGTCTGTCCGTCCGTATGTCACAGCCACTTTTTGCCGAAACTATGAGAACTACACTGTTGAAACTTGGTAAGTAGATGTATTCTGTGAACCGCATTAAGATTTGAACAAAAAAAATTTAAAAAAAGAAAAATTAGGGTTTTGCCCCCCATACTGAGAACTGAAACTCAGATTTTTTTTTTCGTCAAACCTACACGTGTGGGGTGTCTATCAATAGGTCTTTAAAAATGATGTTGAGGTTTCTAAAGCCATTTTCGTATACACTGAATAGTTTGCGCGAGACACACTTCCAAAGTGGTAAAATGTGTGTCCCCCCCCCCCTCTAACTTCTAAAGTAAGAGAATGAAAAATCTAAAAAAAATATATGATGTACATTACTATGTAAACTACCAACGAAAATTAGTTTGAACTCGATCTGATGAGTAGTTTTTTTTTATACGTCATAAATACACTATTATTGAAACTTCGATGAAAGTTACAACGAACTACAAGAACTATGTGTACTATGTATATTATGTTACTTGCTGCAACGGAACCCTTCATGGGCGAGTCCAACTCGCACTTGGCCACTTTACTTTATTCACTCACACGAGTTCAAGTCCAAAATTTTACTTTTTTCTTTGAAAAAACGAACAACGTGCAGTTTTTACAAGTGGTTACCCATCCACTGACTGAGCTCAACATTGCTTAATTTGAGTGATCGAAGAAGACTAGGTGTAGTCAGCAGACTGAAGATACCCACGTATCAAATCAAAACTCTTAAATAAATTACTAAAGATTCAACGGATCCAAACCTAAACCCTTATGTATATAAAAACTGTGTATAGAACTGACGTCAAATAGATAGACAAATAGATTCAACTTGTTTTTAGGGTTCCGTAAAACGAAAAAACGGAACCCGGATTCGTCATGTCTGTCTGTCTGTCTGTCCGTCCGTATGTCACAGCCACTTTTTGCCGAAACTATGAGAACTACAATGTTGAAACTTGGTAAGTAGATGTATTCTGTGAACCGCATTAAGATTTCAACAGAAAAATTAAAAAAAAAGAAAAATTAGGGTTGCCCCCCATATTGAGAACTGAAACTCAAAATTTTTTTTTCATCAAACCTACACGTGTGGGTTGTCTATCGATAGGTCTTCAAAAATGATGTTGAGATTTCTAATATAATTTTTGTATACACTGAATAATTTGCGCGAGAGACGCTTCCAAAGTGGTAAAATGTGTGTCCCCCCCCCCCTCTAACTTCTAAAGTAAGATAATGAAAAAACTAAAAAAAATATATGATGTACATTACCATAAAAACTACCAACGAAAATTAGTTTGAACTCGATCTGATGAGTAGTTTTTTTTTAGTACGTCATAAATACACGATTATTAAAACTTCGATCAAAGTTACAACGAACTACAAGAACTATGTGTACTATGTATATTATGTAACTTGCTGCAACGGAACCCTTCATGGCGAGTCCAACTCGCACTTGGCTACTTTATGAATAAAGTAATACTAAGAAATCAAACAATTGACTGGCCTCGTGGCTTAGTTGGTAGTAGCTCTGCCTGCGAAGCCGAGAGTCGTGGGTTCGATTCCCACCCAATGCAAATATTTGTGTGATGAATTCAAATGTGTGCACTGTGTCTGGATGTGTCTATGTATAATAAGTATGTATTTAACAACTATATAAGTATTATATCAGCTATCTGGCCGCCATCACACAAGCTTTGCTTAGTTTGGGGTCAGATGGTGTTGTGTGTGAATTGTCCACCAATATTTATTTATTTATTTATTACTATTAAGATATGAGCCTAAAAAGATTGTATATTATGTGACATTATGTAACGTTATGTATTTATGTAAAAATTGTATATTATAACACTAGCAGCACCCCGCGGTGATACCCGCGTAGATCCGGTTCCCGTTGTTATTCCGGGATAAAAATGTGTGTCTTCTATGTGTTCTTCCAGGCTATAATCTATCTGTGTTCCAAATTTCAGCCCGATCCGTTCATACGTTAGGACGTGATTGAGCAACAAACCTCCAAACATCCTTACATTGACATTTATAATATTAGTAGGATATTGTACATCCATATTAGAAAAAATATGTGACAATAATAGAATTAAGTGGAAATTGTAATGCTTTAAGTGCAGTGAGTCTGGACATTAGTCATAAAGTAGTAGAAAAAACAATACATTAAAGCGTACAATCGTGTGATCGAAGAAAAACTTGTGGTGGGCCGGAATCTCGCTTGATGTAATGACATTACTTTTCTAGAAAAAATATTGTTGATATGTTGAAAAAGTTGATTTATGTAATTTTATAAAATATTCACATAATTACTTTTTGCGAGGAATTTATGCACTTATTAGGATTATTTTAAGTTGCGCTAAAAAAACATCTTTTTTCGGTGGAAAAAATACTTTACATTAAACTCCCCCTTTCTTCCACGTGAGACCGGGCGAGTTCCGGGTCGATCATTGACTTCCCCCTCCCGGGAACGCCTCGCATAATTAATGGACGACCCCTTATTGACTGATGAACAATCTTATCTCAAATCAAAACATGAGGATAATTCACATACAAAATTGTATTTTAATCACGAGTACCGCATAATTTGCCGGAAACGATCATCGATGGCTTTTATTAGATGGATATTCGACTTTATTTTATTAATCCCAGAAATATTACATTGAGCCACTCATTAATCTATATTTAAATTAAATAAATATTGCTCGACATTTTTCACACAACGCCACCAATTATATTCTAGTCTCTAGACAATGGTTGAATTACGGAAACTATATAGTTGTTCGAGTAGAAAATGCTGATATTGCAAATGCAAATTATGACCACTTGCCCACCACTAGTAGTATGTACCTACAACTAATTATGCCACCTATAAAGTTTCGTAGTAATTTTAAACGCATACTTATCATACACAGAGACACCCAAATATAGACCAAACCTATCTCTTGATTTTTTTTTGACTGGTCTCATGAACGCATGAAAAAAGTCGGGCATAGTCTCGCTAAAACATATACTGTGTCTATAGAGTCGGTCACATAATATGCACGTTTGCGCTGTCACAGACAGACTGACACGCACACAAACACACATCAGTGGGTCATTACACGCGCAAACTAGGGTCAGCCTATCAGTGACAACGCACACGTGCATATGTGGCCGACTCTATAGACACAGTTTTTGTTTTAGCGCGACTACGTCCGACTTTTTATATTTACGTCCATGCTCGGCCTGCAAAGCCGTGGGTCGTGGGTTCGATCCCTACCAGGGCAAATATTTGTGTCACGAATTCAAGTATTTGTTCTGTGTCTGGGTGTTTGTATGTATATTAAGTATGAATGTACAATTATATAAGTATTATATTAGCTTTCTGGCTTCCATAGTACAAGCTTTGCTTAGTTTGGACCTAGATGGTGTTGTGTGTGAAATGTACACTAGTATTTATTTATATATTTTTATAGCACACACTTTTGTCCAGGGTAGAAATCGAAACCACGCCCTACTATGTATATATTACATACTATGTAATATACTTTTAAACAATTTCTCCCCTTAATTTTACATATAGTATAGGGTAGCCTAATGTAATTTTATTTTGGCCTCTTTGAGTGCCTACATTTGACGATACAGACGCCGAAAATTACAATACCGATTGGATTGCGTTCAATAAATGAACAGGTTTTTTGGCTCGCGTACGCCTTCACCAAAGTTTAGAAATACCGTGGTAAAACTATACATAATAACTATATGCTACATGTGGTATAAGCAGCCTATTTTATGCTTCAAAAAGTGGGATTTGAAGTTTTCTTTCACAACCAGAGAGTCCAGGTCATAATCCAGTATGTTGGTCAAGTGCGGGTTGGCAATGACACATATCTTCGAAAGATGTCTTTGTTTGACATGCCGGTTTCTTCATGACCCATTCCTTCGCGTTAAACCCAGTAGCGACAAGAAATCATACATCTGCAGATGTATGATTTCTTGTAAAAATACTCAAGAAGTACAAGCGGGATTTGACCCTACCACCTCACCTCTAGTGTAGTGGCTGGAGCGTCCGGTTTCACCATCGTGACTAATACGTTTAATCAACATGTATATTGAATTGTTCATACTTACTTCCCGGTTCTATTCCGTTATATAAAACACGATGACTAATAGTTAGACTATTAATCATTATCACCAACTACAAGAACGTCGACGTCACAGTTCAATAAACTGTTCCTATCATTGTGTGTTTAACCACAGAGCACATCCTGTGTTTGGCGACATCCCATGGGAAAGATTCACAGGTTCTATTTAAGTTTACAACGTTCGAGTAGATAGCTATATTTGTAGTTTCGAAAGTTTTGTTGTATTGTACCTACCTACTGTTTATGTACTATGAAATGTATAAATACGTTAAGTTATCTAGTCATAAAGATCTCTGTATATTTTCTATGAAATGAATGGGTAGAAAGTCTGAAATGTTAAAATGTTAATGTTAGCGTTTTGCCTAAATATGATAAACGCGATCGTATTTTGTTGCAAAATGTAACACAACTTATTTAGTTTACTAGTAAATAAATTAATCGTCATAATAATAGCATACACAAACACACATACAAAAAGATTTAAGAAATTTTCCTTTTCAATGACAGATTAAATTTCCCTGAGGTAATGATAAAAAAGTTTCCTACAAAAGACAACGCAGTCATAGTCTTACAATAAAGCAAACATACACCTGATGTCTCTATAGCTAAATTAATCGTTATAATAACAGCATACACACATACAAACCTATTTTCTAATTAAGACATTCCCCGTTTCAAACGCAGATTAAAAAGTTTTCCCTGAGGTAATGATAAAAACGTTCTCTGGTAAAAAGCCAACGCAGTGCTAGTCTCGGAATAAAGCACGTCGTTTGACTAATGAAGTCCACTATATGGGAATTAGGTCGAAAATGTGATTACTTCAGCAAATCTATAAAGCTGTGGATATAAACGGGGTCTGTATTCCCAATGACCAGTACACAAAACGTTAACGCATGCCAGTATAACTTGACTCGTAATCGCCTTAGACCTTGGTTCCAATTTAAAATGACTAACATACTGTCGTAAATCACGAAACTGGGTAGACAAAGCACCACTGGTGATAAAAATCTGTATTATGACACAAAATTTATCAAGAAGTATGTTTTTTTCTTCGTAATAACTTCTAGGGAACTCTATAAAAACAAAAAAATATTATAGTTTGTAATACTTACTCTGAATCACACTAATACACGTAGAACCATCTGTAGTCAGTCTGGAAGTAAGGAAATTCTCTATCGCTGAACAAAAGTGTCATCCTGTGCTTTAATTAAATATCAAAAATATGTACACGGCAAAACGCTGCCTAACTCATATTCCCACTGCTGGGACTCGAGATTTCCTCTCAAAAACATTGAGTCAAGGCCAAGCAGGGTAAGTACCTACTGGTTGGGGTGTATGACGTTGTTTAGCTCACGATGTTTTCCTTCGCTGTTAAAGCATGTGATAATGACAAACTTAAACATAAAAAGTGTTTAAAAGTGCAGGAAAAATTCAAACCCTAGACCTAACGATTATGAAATTGGAAGTTCCTGCCTCTAGGGTAGCACGGCTTGAAATTTACATACATATTTATCTACACAAGTTCAAAAATGTAACTTCGAATTATCCGTTCGGTTATTGGCCTTTACGTCGGATACACCCACACGGTTGCTTTCATAGGTACACGTGATATAGAGGCTCTACTCACAACGACATGCAGAGTCACTTAAAATGTACCAGCGCTATTAATAATGATATAACGTGAAGCTGTGGGAAAATTTCACTTTTACTGGTCACATCTCTCAAGTCAAGCAAACTAAATCCAGTTATTCTTAGTGGTATCGATTCTGGTAGACAGCATACTAAGCTTATTTAAAATAGTAAGTAGATTTTTAGTAAGAACATATTATTACTTTTCATTTCATTGAAACGTATCGAAAAAAATATCATCGCTTTTAAACCAATAAGTTTTGATGTGCCCGAGATTGAGTCTGAAATAATTACCTCAGTATTTATACATTTCTACTTGGTAGGAGGTAATATGATATGTAATAACTGGAGAAGGTGTGGTCTACCGGCGATGTCAAGTAATAGTCCTTCCATAACTATAGATACGTAATTTAGTATGTTGCTGTACACTGTACAGCCACCCATTTTCATAGAGATCATTTATTGTTAATGTCATTGAAGTAATTTTCAGTTACTCAATCACTGTTCTCCGTACAAAATTCATAGATTTCTGTTTACCTGAGTCCCAAATTATCAACAAAAATCGCTCAGCGCAGGTAGTGAGCCTACATCTTAGCTCTACATAGAGAAGTTTACGGCATCATCATTTTAAACTGTTAGAAAAAGCCTACCGTCGAACAATAACGTCGACGGCTCGAAATTCTCGACTCCATTGAACCCGTTTAAGGTTCGTTTCTAATAAAAAAAACTGAATTGAACGGAAATGAAATAACGCTAACCGGTTTTTCTTCGGTGCGTCGGAGGTAAGCTTGAGATTTTATTCCTTTTTTGTCGCCTTCACAGCGCCTCCCAGCAATACATTCAATTCTTCGATTCTTTTTTATTTTACCTCAACCTTACCAAAGAGGATTCTCATTAATTATTTTAAACAGCGCGTTATCAAAGCAGTTAATCTTAATCTTTTTTATCAGACTGTAATTAAATAATGTGACAGTTTTAGAATTCGAGCAGTTCATTGATGTTTTAATGAATGACCGGACCAATTTAGCTTTATGGGATGACGTATCGTGAACGAAAGTTGCTGGCATTTAGGTAAGTACCTACTATTCTTATGGCAGCGGTATCCTTGGTTTTAGAATCAATAACTAAATGTCACATCACACGCACCGGGCAAGTATAGATAGATGTAAGAAGATAAGTATGTACTTAATAGAACTTATTTTCGATATTGAGTGGTACTATACAGTTAAACAACGTATTTGTGGCTAGTAAATGACTCTGATCTTGATCATTGTCAAAAAGTATTTTGGTGTCATGTAAAAACTATTCTCGTCCTTTAGAAAATAGCATCATAACTACGATATTTTTATCTCGTAAGAATCTAATAAAGGTTTAAAATGAATTCAAACAAATTTTACATCATACAATCGCCTCGTTTATTTTTTTCATTTTACTGCTAAACCTCTTTTTTAACATAAAGTTTTACACATTTATTTATTGTACATCAAGTAACACTGATCGTGCATTACAGTTATAATAATAACTTTCGTAACATAGAATTATTTTTCAGGGAAATTGTATATATCTTTGGATAAATTGTGTATCCTTTAGGTACACACCATTATTAGCAATATTATCCATGTAATATTTTACACGAGTTTCAACAATGAAGATTATATATATCAGTATTAATTATTTGGCGATCATAGTCAATACCGTTCCATATCACGAAATTTACACTTACTTTCTCAACTAGTCAGTCGCGGATCCTTCGCAGTCGGATCCAAAGTACCTAAACGTTCCTTTTATACCCTAAATAAATTATATGATACAAAAAATATTACACTAACAACCCGCTTAGGTATACATACACGTACCTTACGTATAGGATGATTCTATCTTAAACTTTACATACAAATGTACAATAAATTCTGATACGCGATCTCTGGATATGTGTCGAGAGAGTGTCGCACGAGAGTTCATACGTCCGTCGCACAGCCGTCCTGGAAGCAGTCGTCGGCCGCGGGCCTGGTGATGGTGAGCACGCGCTTGAGCGCGGCCACCGGCGGCAGCACCGGCGGCGCCCGCTGCCACACGCGGAGCGTGCGCGCGCCGCCCACCGGCAGCCCGTAGTCCGCCGGGTAGGGCGCGTCCGGCGCCGCCGCCGCCACCGCGTGCGAGCGCGGAAACGTGCGCGACGCGTACCCCAGCTCCTCCTGCGACCCGTTCACGCTGCTGTTCTCGATGATCGGCGTGCGGTCGCTGTAAAACGCCGGTATCGCACTGCTCACCGCTCGAGACAAGTTACTGTTCTGATTCGTCTTCATTTGCTCCCAGATCCCCGAAGGGTACAGGGAATCCGAAGCCTCGCGCGCGTATTCACCGCTTCCTGGCCTAGTGGTGCTTTCCGGCCGAGTATCATTGATCAGATCGGGGTCTATGGAAGCGGATACTGTGGGAGAGACCACGACGGGCCCGCCTGCGGTCACGACACTTCCTCTCCCTTCGTAATGGTTCGTAGTATATGGTATGTCGTTTACTCTCGGCGGTTTTGAAACAGGATTGCACTTTGAATCGTGGTAATTGGGCGATTCCTGTCTGTTGGCAAGGACGGCGACGTGTGGTCTGTCCGTCGCCGTTGGGTGCACTTCATTTCCAGAAACTACTCTCTCCAGAGTGTTAGGTGTTTTGCTTTCACAAGCGGGTGTAGGGCGAAACCTGACAAAAGTAATAAGTAATCCTAAACAAATAACAACAATGACTAGGAACAATGCCGCTCCCAGGCTAGCGATCTGCGCGTTGCCCAGTGAAGCCATTCCGTTAACCATCTGCGTTACGTGTACTGTAAAATTCGCTTCCGCATTACCACCTCTATTATCCGCCACACAGTAGAATTCATTCGAATCTAATTCTTGGGTGTTACTGATTATTAAAGTTGACTTCTTTTTTGCTTCTCCATCCTCAAATATGTAAATTCTCTGATGTGAATTAAAGTTGGTACCATTTTGCAATAATCTGCCGTTCCAATACCAGTTTATATTAGCACTAGGCATAGCTTCTGTTCTGCATACAATTGTGGCGTTTTCGCCTATAGCTGCTTGAATGTGTCGATTGACAGGTAATATTTCAGGTTTACAAGCGAACTCCTCTATAGGTAAATCGGAAAAAGGCCGGTTTGCCAGCCGAGTCGGCGCCGAGCAACTGGGAGTCGAAAGTAATTTATGTTTCGCCAGCCATGATTTAAGTTCTCGAAGTCGACAATCACATGTCCATGGATTGTCAGAGAGATCTATAGCTCTTAGCTTCTCCAATTTTTCTAACGAACTCAAAGGCAGGTCTCGGAGTTTGTTATGATTGAGCTTTAAAGATTCCAGCGACCGCAAATTTCTAAACGCATCGGCGGCTATTTCTCTGATGTCACACTTTGACATGTCTAGTTTTACGATACTTTCGAGCGTGCTCAAAGAGTCCGGGTGGACTTTTGATATTGGATTCTGAGCAAACGTTAGATCTCTGAGAAACGGAGCGTCTTTAAAACTGTTAGATGGTATTTGAGTTAGCAAATTATGTGATAGGTCTAACTCTACTAGATTAGTCAATCCCTTAAAAGCTCTGTCGTGTATTTGGCCAATATTACAATTACGTAGATAAACCCTCTGCAGATTGACGAGTCCCGTTTTAGCGAAGGCTTCTTGCGGTAGGATCTGCAGATTATTTCCTGAAAGGTCGAGTACTTGCGTGGCCGGGTCCACGGGCTGAGGCACCGTGATGAGGGCCCGGTCCACACACTCCACCGTCTGTTTACCACCCTTCCACTTGCACGCACACACCGCCGGGCACGAGCCGGGGGGTGCGATGCCGGCGAAGCAACGTTCCCACACCATAACACTCATCGTCACTATAAACCACCTCATCTTGATTATTTTATAATTCAATATTTAGTCACTGTATCATTTCTTACACCATACGACCCACTCGTGTCTCGGAACGGAGCACTCATAAAGTTGCAAAACAATTTTATTAACACGTCGATTTTGTATGTCGGTATCGAATCACATCACTACTCGAGAAAGTTGGAAATCGGTACATGACGGCACGGTGCACACCCGCGACGGCTTCGAAACAACTGAGAGGGAAGGATCGTGCGCTCGCCTCGGCGAGGGGACGGCACGCATGCGCGCCTGTGCCCCTCCGCGCCCCGCTCTGCGGCGCTCCTCGGCCGACTCGTGGAGCCCCACTCGAAGCGGATCGTCCAAAGAATTCTTAAAGTGTAATTTTCTACCTGGCCGCGACCGCAGCCGATCATCCCGCTCACCAGCCCGGCACGTTCATTCATAAATACCTGGCCGGCGCGGCGCGGCGGCGGCGCGGCGGCGGCGCGCGGCGCTCGGAGGCACGCACTTCGCCCGAGGACCACAATCCCGGCATTCACGATCGCACCGATTGGGTTCTTAAATACGTGCATACCTTTTGTTAGATCACGTCCGTCGGGACAGGGTGACAGGTAGACGACTAATTTCATTCAAAATAAACTCAACGGTCAGAACTATATCGGCAACAGAGGGTCACAATAGACAGGATGCATTAACAAAGGCGTTCGACAAATTCATTCATAGTTTTCGTTTTACGTTGGTAAATAATCATACTTTGACTTTGTGAAGAATGCAGGCGGAGTATTCATTCAACTTTGTAAAACTGTTTATATTATTTCTTGTCCGTCTTACGATCAACGGCCGGAAATAATTATCTGAGTTTTTACTAGATAGTCAACATATACGCAAGGGCGCAAGGCAATAGTTATGTTGATAAAGTTATTTGCATATTATAGTCTACTTCAGTCACTACTATAGTATTTGATGAAGAAGAGATTGACGATTTAACATATTATCATCTAAACTATGATATCAGATCCGATATCACATCAGACACTCCGATCACCGTAACATGCATACGATACTGACTGTAACATCGGCAATTGCTAATAAGATAATTAAGATAGAATAATAAAGCAAGTGCATTACTCAATCGTTATTATAAAACATTCTACACTTTTGTCCCTTCTGTATCTAGGTACTTAGTAACTAACATTCTTATTCTCATTTAATATCCGAATCCAGTAATTACGCTCAACGATAACAACATCTATATTTATCATATTTTACTGTTACAGAAATGTCACGCTTACCACCCATTCATTACTTTATAAAAAAAGTCGAGCCGTTGTGTGACAGATGTCCTTAAGACAATAATTGAAGACTTAAAGGTAGCTCGTATTAAATTAGTGCGGAAGGTGGCACGCGGCGAGAAACCGGGCACGCTCCGTGGAGTCAGCTGTCGCTCACCTGGCGTCAACGGCTGCTAGGGACAGCGCGCTCCACCTATCACATGCTCCACTAAGGCTTCGAGCTTTCTAATAAAATTATGTGCACCACTTAACGCCGGGAAGCACTCCCGCACCTACAAAATGTCTACAGCGAGGCGCGAAATGTTGCTAACATAATCTGATTAAGCTCAATACGGGCACCTACCTAATACAATAATTCAACTAACGCCTACCATTTAACGTACAACCTTTTTTACCTTTATCGGCCCTTGGGGCTATCGATATTTCTTTTCAAACGATTTATACGGCTTCTACAAGCTACGGCTAGCGGTGGAAATATTCATATTTTAATAACGTCTATTATGTTGAATGGTTCTTGCGTGCTTACAACAGATCAACATTCTAAGTTCTCTCTTAACAATAAAAAGCCGAGGGAAAATATAATAGGTTCGAGTACGTACTTGGGTACTGAGTACTGGTCTAGTGCAAGTTCTTTTTTCTAGCCAGGCTATTAATAATAGGGTACCGGACTGGGTCAAAATACACCATCCTAATTAGTCCGTCAGCTAGATCATGGAAAAATATTGGACACGTATTTTTTGTATTTTCATAATATTAAAAATCGTCAAAGATATAGACCATCAAACTTTGAGAGTCGGAGGTCGCGACGTCACTCGTGAGTAAAAATCGTACTCACAAGTGACGTCACACGAAACTTCGAAGCGCTGTATCTTCGTCATTAGGGTTCCGTAAAGCGTAAAAACAGAACCCTTATAGATTCGTCATGTCTGTCTGTCTGTCTGTCTGTCTGTCTGTCCGTCCGTATGTCACAGCCACTTTTTGCCGAAACTATGAGAACTACACTGTTGAAACTTCGTAAGTAGATGTATTCTATGAACCGCATCAAGATTTGAACAAAAAAAATAAAAAAATTAGGGTTGCCCCCCATACTGAGAACGGAAACTCAAAAATATTCTTTTCGTCAAGCCTACACGTGTGGGGTGTCTATCGATAGGTCTTCGAAAATGATGTTGAGGTTTCTAAAATCATTTTCGTCTACACTGAATAATTTGCGCGAGAGACACCTTCAAAGTGGTAAAATGTGTGTCCCCCCCCCTCTAACTTCTAAAGTAAGAGAATGAAAAATCTAAAAAAAATATATGATGTACATTACCATGTAATCTACCAACGAAAATTAGTTTGAACTCGATCTGATGAGTACTTTTTTTTTAGTACGGCATTAATACACTATTATTGAAACTTCGATCAAAGTTACAACGAACTACAAGAACTATGTGTACTATGTATATTATGTTACTTGCTGCAACGGAACCCTTCATGGGCGAGTCCAACTCGCACTTGGCCACTTTATTTTTTGTTTGTGAAACAAAAGAAAAAATACGTGTACAATATTTTTTTGCAATCTAACGGGCTACTTAGTTTTTTTGAGGATTGTACCCTATTCTGATATTGGGGATTAGGGTTTAATAATAAGTATATAATAAAAGTGACCAGGTGCGAATTGGACTTGCTCATGAAGGGCATAGCAGCAAGTAGCATTGTATAAAAATTCTTGTAGTTCGTTGTAACTTTGATCGATGTTTTAATAATACTGTATTTATGAAGATTAGGTACAAAAAAACTGCTTACTACGTCTTGTTGACCAATTTTCGGTGGTAGTTTGCATGGTAATGTACTTAAATCATATTTTTTTTTAGTTTTGTCATTCTTTTATTTTAGAAGTTACAGGGGGAGGGGGGACATTTTACCACTTTGGAAGACTCTTCCAAATGCGCGGGAGACTCTCCCGCGCAAACTATTCAGTTTAGAAAAAAAAAATATTACAAACCTCAACATAATTTCTTTAAAGACCTATCCATAACTACCCCACAAACAAGGTTTTGATGAAAAAACAATTTTGAGTTTCAGTTCTAAGTATGGGCCACCCCTAAAACGTATTGTTTTTTTTCTATTCTTGTAGGAAAATCTTAATGCGGTTCACAGAACACAAACATCTACTTACCAATTTTCAACAGTATAGTTCTAATAGTTTCGGAAAAAAGTGGTTGTCACATACGGACGGACAGACAGATAGGCAGACATGACGAATCTATAAGGGTCCCGTTTTTTCCATTTGACTACGGATCCCTAAAAAGGATGGTGGTGAGAATCAATTTTAAAACTACTACTAGCCTTGCTTAGTTTGGGGTCAGTGTTTGTTGTGTTGTGGGGTGACGTGTCCACCAATATGTTTTCTTTATTGGAAAAACATTCTGTATCTACCTACACACATTTGTATGACTAGTTAAGAAAGAGTGGAATATAATGGAGAAACGCTAAAGGTACAGTTCCAAGACGGACCGCAGCCGCAAACTGCAGCTGGAGGCTGCAAGCGACACCACTAGCATAGTCTTTTAAATCATACAGTCGTTCGACAAAGCTGTCTAGACGGGCAATCGTGCGGGGCGCGCGGGGTGAGACGCGGGAAGCGTGCTCTTGCATTGCCTACATTACAATGTTAGTATTGCAGGAGTGCGGCTCAGATCTGTCGTCTTCCGTATATTTTAATTTTATTTTGGTGCCACGTTTTTAAATTACGACAACCCTACCCGTGTCTAGACATTATTGGCGTTTCTCCCAAGATCAAAGGCGATGAACTACTGGTAGCATTTCTTTATACTGTGGCACTAGTTTCTGTGCGTCTCTATGAAATTGATTCCAAGCGCGGCGACATCGACACTCCGGCGTGCATCACTAGCAGCAGTGGTGTCGCGACCACAGAGAGTTCCAATACAAAAAAACTTAAGTAAACTAGCGTTGTAAGATATTCTGCCTCTCACAAATGTTCCCGTTTCACTGAGACTGTACTGTACTTTTATTTATAAAATGTCACAATACAATACGAGACAGCTGACATAAAATCTTACATAGCTACGCTTGTTTTATTTAAAAACCAAATGTTTTTAATCCCCCTACTCAATCTCATACATGCGAATGTTTTGATGGTGTCAGCGTTTCATTCCAAATTCTTAATTTTCCAAGTTCTGGTGATTTGTGTTGCTCAAATGCGGAACGATAGAACGGATCGGGCTGAAATGTGGAATTAGATTATTTTTCATTCATTCATCAGCCGCAAGACGTCCACTGTTGGACATAGGCCTCCCCCCTAGATTTCCACAACGAACGGTCCTGCGCAACCTGCAACCAGCGGTTTCCAGCGACCTTTGTGAGGTCGTCTGTCCATCTAGTGGGAGGCCGTCCAACACTAATTATAGGAAAGAGGAATTAGATTATAGTCTGGTATAATACAGAATACTTTTTTTAGGAAAATTACGGTAACGGGAAGACGAGGGTAAAGCCGCGGGACGCTGCTAGATTATAAACAATTCTCAAATTCATTGATCATGAAATGAAAGAAATATGTCTAAACAACGTATCTCCAATTAACATCTGGAAGTTCTCAAAACAGTTGGGAAAGTATAATCATAACATCGACCAGAGAAAACAACCGGATTCTATTTTCATAACGCAAACGTTGAATTTCTTATGATGTGCAGCTTCAAAAACAACGCGACTTTGTATACGGGGTTACGAGGAAAGGGTTCACTCTAGGGTGGTTGTGATTCTTATTTTTTGTGGACAGGACTTATCACAATCTAATTTAATATTTAATTACCTCAATATTTTAGTAGCGTTGCAACGGCAAAGTGGTTACAAAAAGACTGAAGAATTTAAAAATCAATTATAAATTCAAATTTCGAAAGTTTAAAAGATATACTCATATTTTTTTGTTTTACATCTAGCTATGCTTATACATCAGCTATGGCTTGAGTACAGTTTGATCGTAACCCTGTACAGCTCAGCATGTTTTTGTTGCCAATTCTAGACTGATGATGTGCAAAAGTTGGTTATAATGTTGACTACGACACATTTTGCTTCGTATTCCAAAATTGTGTAATTATTATTATGCATACAACGGTTGTCACACCCCCGTAATTGAAAAAGTTATTTCTAAAAGTTCTGTATAATATAGGTATAAAATATAATACTTATGGATATTTAGCTAATGATATCTATATATATAAAAGCGAAAGGTCACTCATCAAGGAATCTCAGAAACTACAAATGCTAGGAATTTGAAATTTTGCATGGAGGTCCCTTTTAGCACGTAGGCACTCGCTAAGACGGGGTTTTGCGAAATTCAACCCCTAAGAGGGTGAAACAAGGGATGAACGGTTGTATGAAGATTTTGTATGAAACGTGATTATCAAAGTTATCAAATTTTGTATCTAGACACTTGACACGAAGCAATTAAATGCATGTTCTATCAATTTCGTAATTTAGAACTGTACGGGGGTGAAATTGGGGTTGAAATGAGGGATGAATGTCAATATGGAAATTCCCAACCGTTGAAGATAAAACCATGAAACTCTGTATATAGATACTTGACACGAAGCAAACGAATGTTTGTTCCATCAATTTCGTAATTTCGAATTGTACCGGGGTGAAATTGGGGTTGAAATGAGGGATGAATGTCAATATCGAAGTTCCCAACCGTTGAAGATAAAACCATGAAACTCTGTATATAGACACATGACACGAAGCAAACGAATGTTTGTTCCATCAATTTAGCAATTTCGAACTGTACAGGGGTGAAATTGGGGTTAAAATGAGGGATGAATGTCAATATAAAAGTTCCCAACCGTTGAAGATAAAACCATGAAACTCTGTAAATAGACACTTGACACGAAGCAAACGAATGTTTGTTCTAGGAATTTTGTAATTTCGAACTGTACGGGGGTGAAATAAGGTTTGAAATGGGGGATGAATGTCAACATGGAAGATCCCAACCGTTGAAGATAAAACCTCTGAATATAGACACTTGACACAAAGCAAACGAATATTTTTTCTAGCAATTTTGTGATTTCGAACTGTTCGAGTATGGGGATGAAATTGGGATCGAAATGGGGGATGAAAGTATACATGGAAGCTTTCATTCGTTGAAGATAAAACTATGAAACTCTTTATATAGGCACTTGGCACGAAGCCAATAATTGTTTCGTCTAGCAATTTTGTAATTTCGAACTGTATGGGGATAAAATTGAAGTTGAAATGGGGGACGAATGTCTCTTACGCTTTCACACCTAAACAATTGAATCGATTTTGATGAAATTGTTTTATTATAAGCTGTTTTTAGTAAATGTGTCTTGGTGTAAAATTAATTATTGTTATTGCCTGAGTTACCTCAGTATTTATTTCGCGCGGACGAAGTCGCGGGTAACAGCTAGTATTTGTATAATATTGAAATTATAGTGTTTTGTTTTTCTGAGAAAAACAATTCAATCTTAAGTCAGGCTGAAATGTTCACGTTATGTAACACGTGAAAAATTTAAAAAAAGTTGGAAGTCATAAGGGCTGCCGATAGAAGTGAAAACTTATAACTTAGTATTTAATAGCTCACTTTGGAAACTACGCGGGTGAAACCAGTGGGCGCTGGAATAAATCTTCCAAGCATTGTCGCCTAAATAAGCATGGCCATCTAGACTAGATGGCCATGGTTAGATGTGTAACTATGTATTGGTAACCATAGTAACACGCCATGGCCAGATGGCCATGGTCCCAAATTCACCCGAAGATTTCTTTCATTCACGAGCGTGACGCTTGAGGTCAATTCACCGCCCCCGAAAAATCAGTGAGTCGTGTGCCAAAAGATTTTCGATTAAAATTTCTTACTGTCTATTTCACTATATCATTTTATTTATTTACGTATTAATAAAGTGGTCAAGTGCGAGTTGGACTCGCCCATGAAGGGTTCCGTTGCAGCAAGTAACATAATATACATAGTACACATAGTTCTTGTAGTTCGTTGTAGCTTTGATCGAAGTTTCAATAATAGTGTATTTATGACGTACTAAAAAAAAACTACTTATCAGATCGAGTTCAAACTAATTTTCGTTGGTAGATTACATGGTAATGTACATCATATATTTTTTTTAGAGTTTTCATTATCTTACTTTAGAAGTTAGAGGGAGGGGGCACACATTTTACCTCTTTGGAAGTGTGTCTCGCGCAAATTATTCAGTGTAGACGAAAATGATTTTAGAAACCTCAACATCATTTTTGAAGACCTGTCCATAGATACACTACACGTGTAGGAATGATGAAAAAAAAATTTTTGAGTTTCAGTTCTCACTATGGGGGGCAACCCTAATTTTTATTTTTTTTGTTAAAATCTTAATGCGGTTCACAGAATACATCTACTTACCAAGTTTCAACAGTGTAGTTCTCATAGTTTCGGCAAAAAGTGGCTGTGACATACGGACGGACAGACAGACAGACATGACGAATCTATAAGGGTTCCGTTTTTACGTTTTACGGAACCCTAAAAAATAATAAATATAGACGTGAAAACTGGAAATGAACTATTTAATTGAAACGAATTTCCTTACGGCAGGCAGGAGAAAGGGATTTTGCTGCTCTACCGAACTGAAAAAATGTAAGACTAAAACCGTAAGAAAAAGATATAACGGAAGTCCGTAAAAAATATCCGTAACCAATGTTGCCAATTTCACTTTTCAGGTGAACGTACCATAAATAAAAAAAATATACTGCTTCTATATTATCCGAAGACATTTCGTTCCTACCTGATGTCCTATGAAACCACATCATTTTTTGATGCTATAAAACAGCATATACAAGAAAACTGCGAAAAAACAGCAGATAGATTCTTTATTCTTATGCTTATTTTTATTGGGCTTCGTGGCGATAAGTCCTACACACTAACGTCCCATTCAGGGAGTTTAATGCATTTTCCCCTACTCAACAAGCCAGTGACACCCGAGTCAGTCCAAACTCTTAAAACTCGCTGTTGGCATAGACGACTGGAGCGTATATCTGTCTGCTGCAGATAGTGACTAAAATGTCGTCAAATCATCAAGGTCTGGTGATGATACCAAAGTCAATGATTCCAAATGTGGTCTAAAACGCCCAATTTCATAAAGTTAACGTTTTTCTTATAATAAAGAGTGACGAGACGAGCAGGACATGTGCCTTATGGTAAGCAACACGCCTGCCACATCACATCACAGTGATACGCAGCTATTGGAACATGATGAGTCAAATCATTACCTAGCACTGCACTGCACTCGTTACCCATCGACCAATCATAAGATCTAAGATGTTATATCTCTAAGCCCTGGAAACATTGCCCTTCAAACCGGAACACAGTAATGTTTGCCCATTACTGCTTGGCGATAGAATAACTGGTAAAGGTATGGCATTTGCCCAGGTGGACCTACCACTACTACGTGAACGTAAAAAAACGTGAAGTTTCAGGATCATGTCACGCTTTCACCTCTGAGTACTTTTCCAAGTTCAGATAGACGAGTTACTGTGAAGGAAACTATTGTAAGCTAATCAGCGTATTCCAAAAAATACATATTGAGGATATTTAGGTATATACCTACCGCCTACCTGCACTAGGCCAGCTTAGTGAATTGTGACCTTGACTCATTTTTTGTGAGAGAATGGTCTGAGTCTCAGCAGTGAGATAAGATGTACAGTACCTATTCTACTTATGTTTATGCATTTTTATGCGGCAATTTTTTTTTTCTTTAGTTTAAAATTGATGTAAAAATACTCTTGCTTATAAAAAATGCATCCTTTTCAACTTCAGAAGCATTTCCCTTACACCCTGTATACCAACGTGAAAACTATGCTACGTACATAAACGTACATATTTAATAAGACAACATTTGCTAACACTGCACGTCTTCCATTTTCTAGGATACTTCTCAATATATCTTCGACAATGTGGTTTAAAAATAGTGTATCGACTTAAATAATGTACGAGTATTTACGTTGGCTGTATCTATACTTGAAAGCTCCTTGCTTTTAGTAGCTAGAAGATACAGTAGAATTGAAGAAGAAATCTCGAAAAAGTGTTTCAGTTCAATTTCAGGGTTTATGAATACAGGCAGTTTCTACATAACAATAAGAATGATTGGCAGTTACTAATTGCTAATACTTTTCATGCTGTAACTCTATATTTTGTTTAGTCTATTTTTAGCCCAATGCTCCTCAAAAAAATCATTTTTTACGACAATTCTGTACCTACTCTGCCTCACTGCAATACAGTAATGTATTGCAATCTGTCAGTGTACGCAAATCTTGCTTCCGTTGTTAATTTTCTCTCTTTCATTTTTTTTCTTAAATAAAGAGTGACGGGACGAGTAGGACATGCGCCTAATGGTAAGCAACATGCTTGTCACATAACAGCACAGTGACACTCAGCTATTGGAACATGAAGAGTTTAAATCATTCATTACCTAGCACTGCACTGCGCTCGTCACCCAGATATCTAAGATGTTATATCTCTAAGACCTGTAATTTCACACACACATTGCCTTTCAAACCGGAACACAGTAATGTTTGCATTTTACTGCTTGGCGGTAGAATAACTGGCAAAGGTGTGGTACTTCCCCAGGCGGACTCTGCAAAGAGTCTTACCACAACACCCATACCATGACCCAATTTTGTCAACCATCTGTAAATCTCCACCATGACAATATTAAGGTTTTACTTAGACCACTAACCATCAAACGGTTGGCATTTTGTCAAAGTTTTACTTCATCTAACATATCAGGAGTATTTGTAGAGGCGATCATTTGGCGGCCTAGATCGTAGTGAACAAGTTTGAGTTAACAACTCCTTAATTAAGTTTAATAAACATGGTGTGTCACGTTACGCTTACCAGCTCGTTTCGTTGATTGATGAAACATAAGTTATTCCGGTGGACTCGTAATCTATCCAACAAGGCGTAGCGACATTTTGAACGACTGTTCGAAAATTCATGAAAAATATTCAAGTTAATTCTTATATTATTCTTATTTAACTCATTCGTAATATACCTACTCATGATCTCACTAGAACGGGATAGTTTTTAGGAAAAATAGTTAAAAGCTCATTTACTGAACACGTTAAATTACTTACATCAGCATGATAACATTCTTCTCCTAATAAATCTAATGGATCATAAGAACGCGAAAGTAACGCTAATGAAAGACGTGATTTTTTTTTAAGTACTTAATTAAGTATTACGGAGCAAATACTTTACGCACATAGGTATATTACGCTATTGAAAATAGACTTCAGACTTCTAGAGACAGTAAATAACATAATATTTGTATTTTGAAATGCATTTCTCGTATGTTTTGTGTTAATCATCAACCCACTTCAGTCGAGTATCTAAATAATCTATGCTTGCTTCCTCATCAATTGGTAACCGCTGACGGATACTTCATATTTAATAGATTCCATTTATCTAAATTGTAACCAAATTGAAATATCGAGTATCATCCTCATATTTTATTCTAGGAAGCTAATGGTTCATATACAAACTAAGTCAATGTTTAATCAATGAGAGTTTGTATACAACTAGTTAATATGCTATGGATAGCTCATTCCACAGCCAGCTAACTAAAATATAAATTGCGGGAAATAGATCCTATTTATATATAAATTATAGGATCGTGCTCTTCGACTGCGTTTACTGTCACTGACTCCCCAGCAACAACAAAACATGCAACCATTATATCTATTCTGGCCACGGACGTGATGTGATTCTGCCAAAACTGTGTGCGGCTGTAGTGCTTCTGCTGTTTAAAATAATTCTTAAAGTCAAGGATTTATAACAACGCTTACGCGAGCCAAAAACCTGCAAATTTTTTATTAAAGTCAGATCTGCGTAGCACGCTTGTAACATCAAACGACCTAAAAGAGATTTTTTTATAGTATCCACACCATCCTTTCAATAAAGCCTTCATTGAGAAATCGCAACATGAACAAATATACTCATGTAACTTTCGAAGAAACAAAAAACAGACACACGTGACAAAATTACGTTTCTTAACAGATTCTTGGAAGCAGCGTTAAACCATAATCCAAGGATGTGTCCGAAGACAAAAGCATATCAAGATGAGATTGGTGAGCCGATTCTGTGTGTATTATAGAGAGTATCGCGTATTGTGCAATTGTTAGCTTAATGATGTTGAACTTAGTTACCGGATCCCGACAGTTGTAACAGTTGCGAAACTTGGAGACGGCTCAAATGAACTACTTACGAATCGGAATATCTGATGACAATCATGTTCATGTCATAACAAGAGTACCGGCAAGAACATAAGTTTCAAAACTTAGTCACTTAGTTGTTAATTTGGACTAGATACGAGCGTCTGTGTATGGCCCTATTTTGTTTTGCATCGATGAACAAAAGTAAAACAATATGCGCTGCATAACACACCACCTCTTTGTTGAAATCAGTTAAAATATAATTAAATACGCCAATATGCAAAACACAATAATAATAATATTGATTTATCGTCATTGTCTGGTCTGATATTTTTTTTTCATAACGTTATCGATAACATGAAATAATACAATTGTTATGAAAGGACCAAACCCTCGCAACGAACCGAACAACATCAAAGAGCCAATTGAGAGCAGTCTATGTAGGTACCGAAATGAAAATTCCTAATGAGACCATTAAACTCGTTTGAAATTTGTTGGGTATTAACCGCTTAGCTAAATAGCTAATTGCGTTTAAAATATCGCTCGAATTCACATCTGTACATTTTTTACTGAGCTTCTTAATGACCGCAGAGTCGTCGGTCGGCAATAATTAACAGTTAAACGAGCGTCCCAATTTAATGATTATGAGCTAGTTCCGGTCACAGCCGCCGACGACGTTCTATTCGCAGGACCTTCAATTTAGATGTTTGTGCGCTTCGGAGGACGGCATAATTGTACGGCGCGATGTTGTGCCACATACAGATGATACCCCTGATACGCAGATGGCGACTTAAAGTTCACACATTCAACCCTCTTGTTTTCATTTGCCTTGAATAGTCCAGGGTTCGGCACCTAACTACTTGTATTACTCTAAAAACTACGTTTACCTATAGTGGGTACTCGATTCTAAAAGTATTGTTTTTTTAAGGTTTGCACTGGTAGCATTAGAAAATCCGCTTGGAAAAGCACCACTGATAGAATTGCTCTTGACTGCAATTTCTCGGTAAGTAAAGCAATGGTTACTTACCAAAACGAAATTATGTGTTAGCTTAGCTTAGCGTTATGAGCAGTTTTCTTTTTCGACACCGAGCACTTAATTTGCGCATAGTCAGTATTTTGAAAGTTTCTAATATTGCGAACATGTTTTAATTTATTGTCACAGTTGTTATGATAATTAAAATCACTAATAATAACTTGTGGTGAGAAAGTCTAAATAATTATGTATGTAGTACTTTATTTACGTCGAAAAATCATTTGTGATACATAATCCTATTCTTAGATTTTTAACTGAGTCAATTCACAGTAATAGGGCATTATAAACGCCTACGCCACAATGTGCGCAAACAAATTGGAAGAAGGGATGTCCTAAGCATCAAAGACCTATGTACACAGACAAATCGCTTTATTAATACCCATTACTAAGTCACGAAGTTAGCAGACTTAATTAGAATATCAGTCCAATAACGAGTATTCTATAAAAATCCATTTCATTGTTTTAAATGATAGCAAGTGAGCGGAAGACCATCGCGATAGACCCTTCCGGATCCATTAAGGCTTAATAACTGCCGTTCGACTCACACCGTTCCGAATTTCAACATTGGCGCATGCTAAGGATAATCTGAATAAGGAGGCAATTTTAGAGCACCCTATTTCAGATCTGAGGGCAAGTGCCACGATAAGGCCCAGTAATGGCGCCACTCGGTAAATTAAAAAGCACGGTCCGTCCAACTGCGGCCTCAGCCAACACGACGCGTGGAATTGTGCCGGCCATTTGCATTTTCCTGGACGAGGGTACCTATTAAACGTTAGGCACCACCCACATACTCAATATTAACGATTTTACGAGACACGGCTCTTTTCTCATTCAGGATATTGCCACTCCTCACGTCATCGCAAAAAGTAAACGTTAACAGGGATGGACTTTATGCCGAAATTAGCACCGCTGTGGATAATGTCCGCGCCAATTCCCCACTATTGTGTGGCAAACCCACCCATTCTATTCCTCGCGTCGACTAATATCCTAGTTAACTCAATGTGTACCCTTCTTTTGTCATTTTACTTCGCGCTAAAAGTTTTTATTTCCCGTTGTGGCCCAGATTTTCCCGCTCCTGGACTAACAGACCGTAACATTTCTTGAAAATCACAGCTTTTACCTGTTCTTTACTTTCAGTAAGTATAAAATTAACCATCGTAGCCGTGAAAAGAATACTGTTCATTCTGCTGAGAAAATCTCGTGCTACGAAAGAGGACATTATCTATTTCGAACTGAGCTCTCCGAAAAATAGCTATTTCGTTGTTTTCCACTAGTGGTTGCTTGGAATTTTCGAACGTTACAAGGGTGAACATAACGGATATTATACTTATTATTAGTTTTGTTGTGGACGCGAGCATAGTACACAAAATGTACAAATACTCGGACGGAACAGAAAGTTATACAATGATACAGGTCAAGGGTGCTACGTTAACCCTACGTTTAATTCCATTTAAACTTGACATATAATCTACTGTTTATGAAAGTCGATGATGTTTGATGAAGTAAACAAAGGAGATCACAATATTTTTTTTGTAAAATATTTTTTTTTACAATTAACTTAAATTTTCACAAAGTATTTAACACAACTTAATCGCAGTCTTAAGACGACCTCGTCATCACAAGGCTTTTTAAATATTATTCTATACGGATAGAACGGTAACGAAATTAAATGTGAAAGGCCCGTCAATCTACTTTTCAATAAGTACGGAGGCAACTACAACTCTACGATGGAAGGTTTTACTTCAGAGACCTTTTCATTACACTAAGTATGTAGAGCTATAGTCGGGTCGCAGGTCGACTCTTACCAGAAATATACAAGCGAACCTTTTTGGGTCGTGCGTGTGTTACTATCACAATATCTGAGGCATTTTTAATTTGCTGCTTCAGTATTTTAGTACTCAGCGATGTTTACGTGAGTCAGAGTAGTTTCAATTTATCAAATTGACTTCTGAAACTTTTTCTGCATCTTAATTTGTGATCATAGAATGAGAATCTACTTTGAATAGCAATGCTAATAGCAATAATATCGTAATCAAAATAGACATTGACAAGATATAGTGAGGACAAATGCTTAGATGTGCAAAGAAAGCTTCATAAATAATTGAGTCTGGATATTTATACAGATAAATTGAAAGTCAATGATTACATTTTTATTTGATTATCATAAATCGTTTTAGGTCTGGGTGTAAAGTGCATCCAAAAGAGTTGTGAAGCAAGTACTTGAACGAAACGGTGTACGTTTGACATTAAGGCGCGGGCCCACCGCGGTGCACGGAGAGGCTACGCACGTGTATTAAGCTTCGCTTTGTAAGAAAATGTATGTGGTTGTGTCCACTGCAACCCACGGAGAGGCTACGCATGAATTGACGTCATTGATACACGCGTGGCTTGCTCGAATAGGCGGTTACATAGCTCAACGCTGTCAACGTGGGTCTACGTTTCCACTGGAGTACACGAATAAGACCCACGACTATGTACAGCTCGGTTATCGCAGAGCAGTTTTCAGTCATACACGTTGTGGAACGACTTCTACTGGCAAGACTGGGCGCAGGCGTCGCTCGCTTGCTTCCCCGCCCGTCCCACCTCCCGCAGTGAAGCCCGTGTCCGTAAATTGCAGTGGCATGTGTGTAGCCTCTCCGTGCGCCGTGCCACGCTAAACATAGTCGTGGGTCTTCGTGTAGGTACTCCAGTGGAAACGTAGACCCACGTTGTCAAACAAATGAATACACGCAGCTAAAATGCGCCGCGTGCCCGTGCACAGCATGCACCGCGGTGGGGCCGCGCCTTTATGGTAAGGTATTTTATGTAATAAGAGGAGAAAAAATAAAAGGTGTTAAAAGAGTTTTTTTACATTAGCTACTCATGTGTTTAAAGTTGATTATTATTGTTTTAACGTAAGTACGCAGGGTTCTATATTTCCACCGTTGCACAAGGAGAGAGTCAAAACCATAGTTGATCACGCTGATCAAGTGAGGGTCGGTGGATGACAGATGTTCTTGAAAAATATCTTTCTTCTACATTATTACTTGCAACACAAATACATACATACATACCCATAGACAGTCTATTAAATCTTATTCTATACTGGCTGAACCCTGCGTGCGTTACTACGCCTCCTATCGAAAATTGGTCGTACTAACTTAGATTTAGAAAACTGAAATTTGAAAGATAGACACATGCTGTCACGGACTTCGCCACACGTCAATGCGCGAACGAAAGCTCTCAAAAACAATTATTTTCCCCGTTTTTGTACCCCGTACATTTTTCATTCATGCTCTGCTCCTGTTGATAGTAGCGTAATGTTATATAGCCAATAGCCTTCCTCGATAAATTGACTATCCATAATATCCCAAATCTTTCAATTCAGAATTCAGGCTAGAACCACCCGATACCAGTTCCCTATTTCCCAGTTACGATGATACCACCAGGACGTCTACTCTCTTTCTACGAAAACGTAATTTCGAAATAAACTCGCGACTTTCCTACTCCGATTTTACTTCGATCCGTCGTTTTGTCTGTTAAATATTTGAAGCCTACTCTAATTAGAGTAGGCTTAGAACATTTAAACGTAAATCAATGTTCTAGCGGACGAAACGAAGTAGGACCGGAATAGGAAAGTCACGAGTTTATTTCGAAATTACGTTTTTCGTAGAAAGAGAGTAGACGCCCAGTTCCGGAGATCCTAGCGTTCAAGCAAACAAACTCTTCAGCTATATAATATTAGGATAGATATAGATAATGCAATCCACGAAGACGCGCCCCACTATTCCTCCTAACCGTTTATAGTATATGTGTGCAAGCTTCCGTCAATGTTTGAGTGTTATCGGTACACACTAATTATTACCTATGAATGCACACGCACACTACAATGAATAGACTAATCAGGAGAGAAAGAGAGAGAGGAAACGCGATTTTCTAAACCAAAAATTGGTGGGGCGCGTCTTCGTGGATTGCACTATCTGTAGTATTAATCATCGCCAATTAAGGCTTCTAGTTAGTTAATGGACCGTACTTATTAGAATTTGGCTAGGAGTTTAATTATTAGTGTGGTTCTGTGATATAAAGTGTATTCCATTTATTTAAAATATGTGTTTTAAGCATGTGTATGATATACCATGGTATCATCTTCTTCTATTTTATTATTATCTTCTTCTTTTGTTTAAAGTTTGTCAACATCCTTCGGTTTCCTGTACGAACGTTCACTTTTTGTAAATGTTCACTTCGCAAAAAGATAATGCTTTGCTTGTCTAATGATGTATTTCTGTGCTGTGATCGAATAAGAATATATATTATGTCTGAGTAACTGTCTAAGGCAGCATAAGATGCAAAAGATTTTGTTAATATATTCCAACAAATTCATGAAAAGGTCCAAAAAATAAATAGAGTACAATATTTTTAGTTTGTCGCAAACGTGTCGCACCGCGTCGTCGCTCGATCTGGAGGAAGGTATTTCTATAGTTTAGTAAGCACGAGGTACGTCGCGATTGTTTGCTATTCTCGCTGCGAACAAAAGCAGAGCCGGCTAGGGGCACAAAACCACCATCCTTCACATCGCGTCACGTATTTATAATCCCACATTCGCTTCCTGCTTTTTGTTGAATTTCGTAAAAGGGATTCAGAATTTGCAAAGGAATCGTTCGGGACCTCGGATAATTTAATGACGTATTGCTTGCTCTCGCAGGTAATTTCCATTGTTCCCTCTGTGGAGCGTATTACAAAGTAAATGATTCGGGATGTTGAGATTCCCTGCTTGAAATGTGTCAGCATTAGCTAGGTAGATATGTGACGCTTCAAATAACGTTTATATACATACAGGAATGTACAGTACGGCTGGACTGAGTCTGAAAGAACGAACTAAACCCCTTCCGTTGCCGTAGAATAGTTATCGTTCCTAATAAAACTCGAAAATAGTAGTTTTACTCCACTTTCATTATACCAACGGCTAGACTATGAACTGCTTTACTTAAATGGAGCTTTGCTTAAGTATTAGTAGAAATAAGCGTAACATCAGGAGTATTAAGGCGCTTGAATTCCGTATGTCAGTTTTTTTTTTAAACACCTTACTGCGATTTCAATTTACTGCTACAGTTTAAAAGACAAATAGAAAAAGGTAACAGTGATACTTGTCCAATGTTTACAGTGTTTACAGTCAGCCGTAAAATAAAGCAATTATCATGAATGTGAAATGCGTTTCTTTCAAATGTACATCTTGTCTGTGTAACCCATATGTTTTCTTAATATAACGAATTCTGCGAAGGCGTGTTTATTCTGGAGACACTTTCTTAGAGAAACGGGAAGAACAACCACGCAACGTTCATGAGATAACGATAATAACGCCTCACTTGTGTGGGTGCAGCGCGTACCCACATGGGTATTAAGGAACTGTGAACAAGTACATTAATTAACATTACTGCATTCATAAACCTTAATAGCAACATGAACACTTATTTACGATTCATTTATATTTACAAAGACGCCGTAAAATGGATAAATTTTCAAACAAGTTTAACTGCGTTTCATTTAAGTAACAATTTTTAAAATATAATTTTAATCCTATGTATTTTATTAATAACGACAAAAAAACATAACCTATTGGATTTGACAAAGCTACGCTTCCTTACTCGATTTTATTCACTTGAACCTTTAAAAAATAATATGTGCTCCTGTTTTGGGCCATCGTGTAAAAATCTCGTCTTGTAAAACGAGAGCTAAATAAGTGGCACGTGACCATGTACATTAGCGCTTTTAGCTTCCCATTAAGTACATGCCTGCGAAGACAATGTGCATATTTAACAAATAGTTGAACCGCGGTCAGCACTGGATAGTTCGCAAATTCTACGTTAGTGAACTTCCGACCAGCCCGCAATCGCCACACTTCCATTCCACTCCCTGTGAACAAACAATGTTACGTAGTCCCGGGCCCGACTTACCCACGCGAATAATGTGCATTCTTTGTCCACTTTATTTTATATTTATTCTTTAGCACGATTTTTGTCGCCGCAAGTTGAGTGAAAAACAGGAGTTTCGCAACACGCGTGGTACGATGTAAGTATAGGTAGATATGTAAAAACTTTACATGAGAAGTGGTAAAACCACGACCGTGTTTACGGTTCACTATTTTATGTACAAAGATTAGTGGAGTATGTGGATTTTTTTACTTTTATAAGTTTACACTTTACCGCCATTTCGCCTGATGTTAAGCGACGATGCGGTCTACCATTGCAGACGTGAGCGAGCGTGCTTACCTAGAAGAATCCGATTCACTAGCGATTTGAAGACACCGATATTGTAACCATCGGGGAAAACCCACTCAGGCAACGCACTCACCACAGCATAGACGTTCTTATCACAGATAGAGTCAATCTTCTTCGTTCGAGTATTCGGAGCGTCAATCATGAAACGATTTCGAATGTGTAAACTTTCTTTCAATTCAGCTTCGTTGATTGATCGTATGTAAATTCAATCAAAAGCATAAAACTGTAGCTTACAATTTTTAGAACATGTTATGAGATTTCGAGATCAACAATAACCTACGCTTGATCACAATTTCGTGTATTGTTCAAAATATTGTGATCGAAAATGGAACATACGAATTTAAAATGTCTATCTATTAATAGGTACCACAGAATATGATGATGAGAATATAGTCATGTGGCCTTAAAAATCATATTAAATCGACTTAAGCTAAGTCTTAGCAAGCTAACCAAATTACTATAATGTTGGGATAACAAATGTAAACTTTTCACACGCCTTTCACACTTCTTTTTTTTTTGTTGTGGTTTAGTTTCATAGGTGCTAAATTTTCATCGATGATTCAGGATTCAATCTTGAAACAGAAATTCTTATCTAACTTAATTACGTAACTGTATTGTTATATTCTAAATCATTTATTATAATTTAGATAAATTTAGATACTTCAGACATTTGTGACGCTATATCGTAATTATCGACTATTTTAGTTTATCTTTCAAAAGTGAATAGGTAGTCATTAGGTAATCGACTATTTTAGTTTATCTTTCAAAAGTGAATAGGTAGTCATGATGTACATATGTAGTTGGATAGGCATGTTTAAAATAAGTATGCATCGCAACAATGTAAAAAAATCAGATAAAGTACAATTTATTACCAATTCCATTCTTCCAAATTCACCGGTAATTCACTCACCACTGAGAAATAGTTTCAAATTAATTACATCTCTGGAGTCAATCAAATTGAATCCATAATTTGTTTTCATAGCAATTCAGCAAGTTACTCCCACTCGGATAGGAGAGAGGTTGCTAGTTGGTAAATTGGCGTGCAGCACTAGTTTATGAACCTAAATGAAATCGTGACCCACAGGACATTTAAGCTCACCTCAGAGATACTCACTGCTTCGTTAAAGTAAAGCTAGCATACCTACGAGACGATATTACTGGGTCGTGAAACTTTTTACGAAGCGCGGCGTCTGTACATTTAAGTTTCGGTCAGAGATTTTATGTGGAAGTCGTAATGAGTCTCGTATTTTTGGCACAAAATCAGATATCTTTACTTTGGAAAAACAATTTATATCTTAAGTACATGTATAGCTAGTGATATGGTAGGTATAGATGTACTCCTGGATTCACCCTCTGATGTACTTAGGTATACAAAGCAAAAATGATATTGCCCACTCCCTCAACAAAAGTTTACTATGCCAAGTCCATAAGGTAAGTTTCAATTATTTTAAGGTATTGCTATTCCAGAAAGATACATTGGTATATTATTATTATTTATTATATAAGGAGATGAGTATGATGTGATGGCACAGGTTTTTAACTTTCAACTTTTTTTTATAGAGCTAGAAAAAAGCTCACGTATAGATAAGTAATTTGCGAAAGTGTAAGATTATTTGTAAAAATAAGATGAGTTAAAATAGAAAAAAAATACGATAAAGATTTTAACAAATTGGTTGAAACGGTTCGACTCTCAGGGTATTGAGAATTTGCTAGATAACTTATGTCGTCTTACCTCTCAATGTAAGACGAGCTTTGATTAATATCTTAATTGAAGTGACAAAAATAATGAGTTACGTATACTTTGTTTCTGTTTGTGTCTGTATTTCTGTCTTTATGCTAATCTGTCCTCCTGCTAATCTGGGATTTTGCGTATCTGTCCTTCTGCTGCAGAGGCAATACAACCTGAGTTTTCCAAAATGTTACCCCTGATATGGTAAAATAGGGAATTCAAGTTACATACTGCGTAAAGCGTAAGCCTACCCTAAGATCTATTATAGACATTGAGATAATATTATACGTAGTAATAATTTCTCAAAGATTATAGACGATCGTTATTTAAGTTATTATTCAACGCTCATGCTATCTAAGTAATAATCTACAGTAAAAAACTTATCGAACGCGGACAAAACCTCGGGTTAAAGCTAGTCTATATATATATATAAAAGCGAAAGGTGCTATACAAGGAGTCTCAAAATTTGCATGGACGTGCCTTTTAGCACGTAGGCACTCGCTAAGACGGGGTTTTGCGAAATTCAAGCCCTAAGAGGGTGAAACAAGGGGAATATTGTATGAAAATTCTGACATTGTTAAAGTTATAGATTTTAATAAAATTTGGTACATAGATAGAATAGATCCCAAGAAAAGACATTACGGAAAAATGGTTGAAGGGGTTAAAATGGGGATAAAAGTTTAAATGGAAGTTCGTAATTGTTGAAAATTAAACCATGAAACTCACAATACCTCTTCTAATCCATTATTCCGCAACGCCGTACAAAAATCATGCGACAAGGAGAAATGATCGAGGGTTGCTTTGACCTGTAATTTCACTGGAAAAAATGCCCTTCAAACCAGATTACAGTCATACAATAATAACGCCTAGAAACCGTCCGCGCAAGAAAAGTGAGGTAAATTATAGTGAGCCATATTGGCTTAGTCCGTTCAAAACTGGATGTACCCGGAGTTCCTTGAAATTGGTAATAAACCGAGTCTCTGTGTGTATCGTAAGTGATTTACAAACAACCAATCTACTTGACCCCTAGAATTGCCAGCGGCGAGATATGCTGTGGTACTACTTATTTTGGTTGTTGACAACGAATAGTGATAGGTAAAAACGTCCGGCGTCCACCGCTTCCTGCAACCGACTAGAACGGAAAGAGTGAGCGCACTCTTCCCAACGATAACATGATTCCGTGCGCGCTTAAGTATGCGAGAGCACATCTTTGTATTGAGTTCGTTGTTAAAAACAATATGATGATTATAATGACACTAAATTAATGACACTAAAAAGTTTTGTTTGGCGAACTTCAGTAATGTTTGCACATTACTGCTAAGCGATAAAATACTAATATCCAGGTGAACGCTGTAAAGAGTCTTACCACTATAGTTTTATTTAAATTTATCTAACGATGTATTGTCGTCTACGTTCTGAATCGTAAATTAATCAAAATAAATGTACCTAATGTGATTTTATACAGGCCTTTAAAAAAATAACAATCTTTATAGGTCAAGCCAGAAACGTGTCTCGACATGCTCTCAGACGACCTTCATTCGATACCTAGTAATACACGTAGGTATTTGTTCGTGATAAGAAAACTAACAAGTATATTTACATAATAATAGGCTTATACTTTTCAGTTTGAAAGTTAGTTAGGTACTTATCTTGTAATGCAAAATTGAAAGCCTCATGAACACATCGACGTCTGTTAAGTTTAGGGCCGTCTGATTATTTTAGGCATTCACATCGTGAGAAAATTGTTGCAAACAAAACCTAGAAAGAACTTACACATCATATATTTTTATTAGAAACTAGACAACTCGCGACCTTTTCAGCGTAGAATTCAAAGAGCGCTATCTTGTAAAAGACTCTTAATTTTTTTGAGTAGCCTAGGTTTACGTTATTCTAGGTTAAATAAATGTAGGTATGCTATTTGAGTTCTAAATTACAGCCTGATACTTTCATTTCCTACGATGTGATTGAGCCACAAACATCTAAACATTCAAATTTTCACATTTGTAAAATTAGTAGAGTATATTATTATGTCAGTAGTGTTATGTTTCATTTACCTTATTTTTAATCTTAATATAATTAAATAATTATGTTTGTATCAATATTTTAGAATTCACTACACTATAGTCATATTGTCATATATATATATTTTGTATTTGTAAGTATTTTTACGGCAATTGTGCTGTGAATGGGGTCAAAACGGAGACTATCAATATGTGGTATTCTTGACATTTACTCAAGGTGTCGAACTGTCGAAGTCGTGGTAACCTAGTGGTGGTCTAGCAAAAAACCGTAGTGACTTAGTGGCAAGACCGTACCATGTCGTAGGGAAACCTCCCGTTCCGAGCATTGATAGTATAAAAGTGGTTCCCTGAAATAAATTTCGTGCTATCTATAAACCCGCACTTGGTCAGCGAGGAGTATTATGCCCGAGACTCTTTCAAGTAGCACAGCAATGCAAACATGAGGCAGGCATGGCATAGGCCGGTTAGGTTGCTGATTTACGCGAGCAAATACACAAAGAAAAATTGATTGGTAGAATTTTTTGGAGTCAGAGGCCTTTAATAAATTAAATTTTGCTTAAGTAATATTATAGAATAGTAAGATGTTCTACGCCGCTATTGGTAATATTTCTTATTGTTACTTCATAGTTGGTGTAAGGAAAATACATTTGTACAATTCACAGTAATTTCTTTTTACTGTGAGTAAATGGGTATTTTTCAATTAAACAATGCTCTCTAAATACGCTATCGATCTGAAACACAAAGATTTCAACATAAATCCTGTCCAAATTTTGACCTTCGTTAAATTAAATTGTCCCATTTAATTAATTAATTTGAATGAATTGTTCAAAACAATAAAGACGTTTTTAATTACATTTAGGGTCCCCATAAAAAGAGAAGTAACTTGGCAAACTTTCTAGCCCGGCTATAAAACAGGGCTTTTGAGTTAGATCGTATATACCCGTACGATAAGGCTTAGTATATATGAGTCAGCGGTATTGGCGCAAAGCTCGTTTGCATAGCGATATCTACCTCGGCTGCGACAAAGGAACAAGGTTGAATCGACAGGTTAATACGTGTCTTGCGATATGCATGTGTGAGTTTATTGTTATAAACTCACGCGACTACATTCGACCTACAGTCAATAGAATTATCTAAGGCTGGTGGTTTAGCTATGAATGGTATGCTTCAGAAGCTCACTTGTAGTAGTTTGAATATGTGTTCGTTGTACGCGAATTAATGTACTTAAAATACAAAAACATTTAAACTATGACATATAGGTACTTACTAGTAAGTACTACGTACCTATGTACTTACTACTTATGGTTACGTACGTATATAATATTACACCCTTATCCAATATCGCGTTTAGCGCTAAAACGGCCATTTATGGCACTAGATATTAAATTATTGTTTTTATTGTTTAAGTGTTTGTAATTTACTAGTGTGCATAATAAAGAGTTTCTATGTCTAATTTATCGCCATAGTAAATCTTATTGAATGCTCGATTTACGCATTTACGCAACTTTTTGGCTTGAGAATTTCTGACGACACGTTATTCAGTCTAATCTTTATGTTATATCTTCTGTCACTGCTTGTCTTACGTGCGTCCTTATTGGTTGGTCTCTACAATTTGTTAAACAATTGAGTTTGTATTCTAAAAGAGATTACGTAGCTATGAAGTACAGTCATACAAATATTATTTTGCCACGTTACAAATAGTTCGATAATTTGCGATTACTTACAAATTTTGTTATTTTTAGTTGGTATCGAAAGCTCTATCTCTACGTCTGCGACAGAGCGAACAAACAAAGCTCGGCGGCTCACACACGCCTAGACATGTCGAGACAGGACGTCCACTATACAATGGGGTGTGGCTCACTATATAGCACATATCTTAGTAACCGTGCTATAACCACTTCCATATCTAATAAATGGTGTTTACCGATGATACCTTGATTATTTATTTATTTATATTTATTTATCTAATAAATGGTGTTTACCGATGATACCTACCTCAGTTTTTTCCTTGTGTTGATCAGGCGTTAGAAATCTTAATCTATATATATAAAAATCAATGCCACTTTTCGTTGTTAGTGAACTCCTCTTAAACGGCTGCACCGATTTGATTTTGATGCGTTTGGGCAAGGCCCTCGATGGTTTAGATTCACAAATCAGCCCGGCAGATTGTGCTGCAGTTGGTATCTAGGTTATTATCCGAGCAAAGCCGGAACGGGTGAGGTGAACGGGTTCCCAGTGAGCTTTTCACCAAGTAACCCGATATTCCCGAAAGTTGCGATTTATTTATGTAATTTGGTGCAATGAGATTAAGATAGTTTTTATTTCGACGAATGGTCTTTATATGACAATATCCGCGCGAAGCCGAAACGGGTGGCTAGTTCTAAAGTAAAATAAATATGGTCGACCCATAACTATATCTTTTCCAACTTCTTCGCACAGTACCACCTAGTCTCTAACAAAGCAAAGCTTGTGCTAGATGTACAGATAGCTGATGTACCTAATACAGTAATACATAATTACTTTTAATTAAGTACATATTTTAACATAGAGGTGTTATATGTATATAATGCATAACAAATGACTTAATGACAAAAAAAAGTCAATATATGTCTTGGCGGGATTCGAACCTACGACCTACGGCTCAGTGAGCAGACTCACTACAAAATGAGCCACGAAATCAGTCAAAATGAAAATACAAAAATTTATATTCATGTAGTACCTACCTACGTAAGCATATTTTGTAACACATTTGCTCGTAAAGGGTCTCTTATTTCACCAATTTCAATATCGTAATGAACCACATTACGTATATTTGTGCGGTAATGTAATGTAAAACGCACTGTTTATCAAAATGCTTCGTCTAAAACGAACGGTACCTTTTTAAATCTTATTAAAGATAAATTATGTCAAGAAAGTGGTCAACATTGTATGACTAAAATTAACTTTGCAAGATAAAATATAATAAATAAATATTTAATTTAATTAATTTTGAACAATGTAACTTTAACAAAACACAAAAATAATAATTTACTTTATTAGTAATACCGGCTGGTTTTGTGCTTTAGCTTTAAAAAAAAGCGCTGACCGCGCGCATTGCTAATTTGTGAACAAGTAAAAATGATTCCGTACGCTTTTTCTTTTCGCTGTATTGTTTCTTTATTTGGAAATGTCGTCAGAGTTTTATTTATTTCCTCGCAAATAAGTTACAAAACGTCGTATGACATACGTGCGCTTTTTCTTTTCGCTGTATTGCTTTTTATTTGAAAATGTCGTCAGAGTTTAATTTATTTCCTCGCAAATTAGTTACAAAACGTCGTATGACATACGTGCGCTTTGATAATTACAGCCTCTGGTTTTCTTGTAGCTTTTGCCTACGGCTCGAGCTAGCAATATCGCCTAGGCTGTAATTTTCAACTTACCGTTCTTAAATCATAATGTATTATTTTATTAAAATGTAAGTATTATTGTAATTCTATTAACGCTAAGTACATCTAAAATCAGAAACAGATGCTTATACAAAGTATTTCTTCCACATAACAAAGTACCAATTAATATTTTTAAATTAAGATTTCGTGGTGGTGTGCCAACGAAGTTTTGTTTTATATTATTTTATTTAAATATAAGATTTAATTAACCGTACAGTGACAGTGACGGACATATTGGGTATAGGTACTAATCAGAATAAACGGCGATGGTTTGGTTATAATTTAGGATTCAGATCTTCAGATTTGGATTCAATAAAAGTCTTTTTTTTTTGTTGTTAATTAAGTTAATATACTGGTCAAAATACTCGTTGTGTCATTTCAGCATTTATATAATTAACGTGGCTTTTTTGGCTAAATCAACTTACCTGCTGTCAACACGAATCAATCAACTCGCATGTTTTTTAAAACAGTGGCAGCTTTTTATATTTTCATTATTACCTTTTCAGTCTTACCTGCGTAATGCGTATGTGACTGGATCTTAAATCAGTAAACCGGCCATAACTCGAGTGATACGTTTTTTTTTTAATTTTAAATTAGTCACGTTAGGTTTTGTAAAGAACAATAAATATATTCTACCTATATTTTTTTTGAGTAATATGTACCTACATTGGCGTTGTTAAAAAGTTAGTTAGTGGTAGAGTAGTTATTGTTCATTTTGAATACTTTTTTGTGACAACGATGGCAAATTTAATGAAATAAAAGTGAAAAATATTGGTTTAACAATAGATATGTAGTTAGGTAGTACTAACAATAGACCTAATCTTCAAAACATTCTTACCTATGTCTGTATTTCACTGCCTCGAAAAACTATAATTCGGTTTTAGTGATCAAACCAGTTTTCCATTGTCGATAATAACAATATCCTGTTTAAAGCGATGACTTACTGTTAAGCTCTTAAAAACGCCACAATTCAATTCCGTAGGCCATCATGGAGATAAAAAATGAGTGTCCCTCGTAAATTTACCTGCGTGTGGCGCTGCCGTCCCAATAAAAATATTTTCGTGTAAATAAACTCCTTCGGTCCGAGCTGAGATCATGCCATCGATAAATACTGGACGAATCCGACTTAAAAGGGAAATTGTGTCGGAATGTCTCTGCGGTTAGGGCTGCCACCCTCTCCCTAGTCAGTGTCCTCTTAATGTCATGTCACTTTTGAGACGTACTGGACACCACCTTTTCATCTGTTACGTTTCAGTAGAGGAGCCACCAATGATGCCCTAAAGAAAACGAAGAATCTTTGTTGAAAAAAAATAGTTTGCCGACTCGAACGTTAAGATTGTCTGTCCATAACGAGCGCACGGAGTTTCTTTTATTGCGAAATTATGATTCTCCATACCGTTTTGAGGCTTAATGTCTGCACAAACTAAAATTACGACTCTCGTCACGAATCCACTAACAATGTTGTACATCTGAGGGTTGACGGATACGGGTGGAGTCCGAAACACAATTTGATACAAGAAAACCAATATAGATATCACTTGCATTGGCACACAATTATACCATCAAATAAAACGAAATTCCATTTAGCATTTTAAGTTTAAGAATTACCTTCGAATAAATCCACCTGGGGAAGGACCACACCTTTGCCATTTATTCTACCGCCAAGCAGTAATGTGCAAACATTACTGTGGTCCGGTTCGAAGGGCAATATTTCCAGTGAAATTACAGGGCTTAGAGACATAACAACTTAGATCTCTAGGTGACGAGCGCAGTGCAGTGCAAGGTAATGATTTGGACTCTTCATGTTCCAATAGCTGCGTGTCACTGTGCTGTTATGTGGCAGGCATGTTGCTTACCATCAGGCACATGTCCAGCTCGTGTCGTCACTCTTTATTAAAAAAAAAGAAAACCTTACTAATATTATGAACGCGAAAGTTTGTTCGTAAGTAGAGTACGTATGGATTGTTGGTTACCATTTCACGCAAAAACTAATTAAGATATTTAGATGAAATTTGGGACATAGATAATAGTTTAAAATAACAAATAAGCTAATTTATATTAGAGAATATAAATTAGCTTACAAATACAAATAAGCTAATTTATATTAGAGAATATAAATTAGCTTACAAATACAAATAAGCTAATTTATATTAGAGAATATAAATTAGCTTATTTAAAAAAAGAATAATTATAAATAAAATAATAATTAAAAAACTAATCTCCGAATAACCCACCTCTAACTGCACCCGGCGCAAAAGTGCCCATTATGCTCGCCGCGTTCCCACGCTGAATGGCAATGGCCAACCTTTGCTCCAGGAAAGCACCAGAGCGGGAGTCACCCGTATTCTTCCTGAGCCTGCGCCCCAATTCTGAGAGGAACCCTTTAGCCTCTGCGCCCCAACACGGTCTCCACGGCAACAGGTACAAATTCGTACTGCGACACCAACATACCATACTTTCGCTTCTTCTTATCAGCGGCATCCTCTGCCGCGGCCGATGGTGAGTGGATAGTGCGACCTAGGTGGCTGGCGGCGACAGTGCTGACGCAAGTGGCGTCCCAAATTAAGCACTTCCCGTTCTTCCAGGGCACCAGAGTCAACCCATCCGGTCTCTTGCCGTCCGATCTGCATAGGCCCGGGGGCTCAAGTACGCATGGAACTCCCGCCGACACTAAGGCTCTCCGAACTATGTCATTGAGTGCATGGTGCCGCGAGAACCATCCTGCACACCGTCGGCAACTCAAAGCGTGATGGCCATTGGCTTCTACCAGGGAGCCGCAGGTGCATACGTGGGGTTCACACACCTTGCAGCCCAGGCGAAGAGCCACCGCAACGCGCAACGAGTTGTTATCCAATAAGGTGCCTAGGTGAGGAGAAGGTAGCGCCTGCAACCAAGCCCCAGATTCAGGCTGCGAGACGGCCCGGAGTCTGGCCATATCCGCTCCCGAGGCACATGCCCAAAGTTGTGCTTGGACCCGCTTGGCCCCAATAGCATCCCACGCCCGTTGGCTTTGAGACTCTACGGGAGTTGACTCGCCGGAGTTGAGGGCACTCCAGACCATCAAAGCGTCAGAAGCATAAGGTAACCTTTCCTCGCCACCATTTGAATTTAGAATAGTAGCGGCAAGATCAGCAACCCCATGCACCGACGCAAGGAAAGCAGGCAGGCCGACATCTCGCGCACAACGCACTCCTAGACCCCCAAACCGAATTGGATAATTAGCTTATTTGTTATTATATATATTCCTGTTGCCGTTATTTTTAGAGAAAAATAACGGCAACAGGAACTACGCTAGTGACACCGCGGGGTGCTGCTAGTAAAAAATAATTAAAGCAATAATTGGATACTGAAAATGTAAATATGAAATGTTGGATACATAATTGAATATACTTTCTCATAAAAATGTTTACCTTTGAGATTTCCATTTCTATGAAGACAACAAACAGTTACTATTTCGCCTAAATACTAATAAAAATACACAACAAAAATACAGTTTCAATTACGAAATGTGTTCACAGAAATTATAACTATAATATGAATATTCTAGACGCCGAAATAATTCGCGTATTTTACACAAGCTTAGAATACTTCCTGAAACATAAGCAGCCCACTAAATGTTCTCATCGCTGGGACTCGAGGCCTTCTCTCGATTCAAGGCCATAATCTACCACGCTGGCCGAGCGCGGATTGGTGGAAGACACATGACCTCGAAAGATTATTTGTACAAGTAAACTTCCTCACTATGTTTTTCTTCACCCTTCACCTTCCGTCACATTATTTCGAAAAGGCAGTGGTGGGTGTGGAGTTTGAACCCTGGGCTCCGGATCAGCAGTCGCCGTTCTCCCGACTAGGCCAGCTGTAACTAAAACATTTATATTTTATTATTCCTATGGATATACACAGTGCATTAAAAAAGATATCATAGTAATGCTTTAAACAACCAAAATCAAAACCTTAAATAATTAATCACTATAACGAAATAAGGTACTACTAAAAATATTACTAATACAAATGTCTTGATAATAATTTATTGCACTTAGGTACACTTACTTACGAACGCAGTGCGGTATACTAGGTAATGATTTGGACTCTTCATGTTCCAATTGCTGCATGTCACTGTACTGTTATGTCGCAGGCATATAGCTTACCGTCAGGCATATGTCCTGCTCGTCTCTTCGCTTTGTATTTAAAATAACTTGTAATTTTGGGGGGATAAAACAGTAATATTTTATTAGTAAGTATTATGTTTTAGTGGACCTACACAATTTATATTTTAGGAATTTGGTTAAATTATGTATATTTTATTTTACAATATTAGTAGTCAAATTTAAAACAGCCAACTCCGTGATTACTTACAACGCTGAAACACTTAAGAATGTTTTTTGAAGTTTTGTAGTGTTTAAGGTAAAATCTTTTATGGTTGTTTAGTATTAAAATAATAAAAATAAAGTGGCCAAGTGCGAGTTGGACTCGCCCATTAAGGGTTCCGTTGCAGCAAGTAACATAATATACATAGTACACATAGTTCTTGTAGTTCGTTGTAACTTTGATCGAAGTTTCAATAATAGTGTTGGTATTTATGACGTACTAAAAAAACTACTCATCGGATCGAGTTCAAACCAATTTTCGTTGGTAGTTTACATGGTAATGTACATCATATTCTTTTTTTAGATTTTTCAGTCTCTTACTTTAGAACTTAGAGGGGGGGGGACACAATTTACCACTTTGGAAGTGTCTCTCGCGCAAATTATTCAGTGTAGACGAAAATGATTTTAGAAACCTCAACATCATTTTTGAAGACCTATCGATAGACACCCCAAACGTGTAGGTTTGATGAAAAAAAATTTTTGAGTTTCAGTTCTCAGTTTGGGGGGCCACCCTAATTTTTCTTTTTTTTTAATTTTTCTACTCAAATCTCAATGCGTTTCACAGAATACATCTACTTACCAAGTTTCAACAGTGTAGTTCTCATAGTTTCAGGAAAAAGTGGCTGTGACATACGGACGGACAGACAGACAGACAGATAGACATGACGATTCTATAAGGGTTCCGTTTTTACGTTTTACGGAACCCTAAAAACCACAATCATCATCTACAGCAATACATCGTTGTACACAGTTTATGCAATAAAGATTCTGATTATTAAACAACCCAATTTGTTATAAGTGGCCTAAGTTTTTACTAAATTTAATAGAAAATCCCAAAACCTAAGCAGTGCCTATAGAGCTGTTCAGTATTCACGTTTGAAATTTAAAAACCTATTTGAAATTTAAGTAGGCACACTCAAGACGCACTTGGTACAAACAGTATGAGAAAACTACAAATTGTCATAGAATTGAAAAATACTGACTATTCTTAGGTATAGTTTAGTTTTTCGTATTCACAGCTAATCCCCTGGCGAGAAATAAAAGAAACGCAGCACGCTGCAATGTAGCAATCAACCCTTAAGTTTTTTCTTTATTAGTTAAATATTTTATTCAAACTAAAATATGAATTTAGTTCAGTGTGATTTCTAAAGTGTGAAACTTTAAAATCAGTGCATAATTGACGAAAATATCGACGGACATAACACAGTCAATAATTTAATCTCATCTTATTTTGAATGTCGATGTAAGTCAAAAATTAAAAAAATGGCGTTTAGTGTCCCATAAAGTGTTCTGCTTTGAGTCGTTAAGTCACATTTTTTTAATCAAGAAAGTACCACGTTATGTCTTTGTGTACTCCTATGTAAACTGGTACAACCAACTTTTTCCAGCTATACCATAAGATGAGACAAACTATGATTTTATCATAATTATTTTGTATAAGCAATAAATAATACTGAACATACAACTCCATTACAACTCCATACAACTCCATACAACTCCATACAACTCCATACAAGTTCATAAAACTCCATTGGGTAATTCCAACTTCCATACAACCCCATTGGGTATTTTTTGCGAGGATCAACCATTCTCACAAGATGATAGTTATAATATTAGTAGAATATTTTAATAATAGCTTCGATTTGTAAGTAGCAACCCTAGCGCAGTGCACCAAAATGTGACAATCCCAGTTCCAGTAACTGTCATCATGCCGCCCGACGCCCGGGCTCTCAGCTCCGCCGTTGTCGTCGGCTAAATTATGCAAATTACCCTATTGTATAAACAACACATACATTGGAAGTGCGCTTTAAGGAGGATGTAGGATGACGCCAATAAAACTTCAAATGTTTATGGAACTCTAGCTTCAATGGAAAGAACGGAGAGATTGTTTTCCTCGGCGTGGCCATTTTGTTTAAAGTACTGTGCTTAAATTCTGTAGGAGTATACTGGAGTCAGTACCTCTCCTGTGGGCTGAATACGAAATTTTTAACTAACTAGGGAATCCCGATTTTTCATCACACATCGGTACAAGTCTTTTTATCACTAATGTTTTAGCATAAAACTGTCTTAGTTATGGAAAAGTTTCACGCTGAATCTGTTTCTCTTAAGCAAACTTTTACGATACACATTAAATATTTTATGGAAGAATACACTTCCTACTTTATCATATAAATCAGTAGTGGCCAGTTTTAGCAGCAGCCTCATATTTTGTGATAATAAATCATCGATATAAACTACCAGATGCGCTCTGAGTACCTTGAAATTGGTAATAAACTGCGTCTCTTTGTGTATCGTAAGTAGTTTTTACACACAACTAATATACTTGACCCCTAGAATCGTTAGCGGTGCGATATGTTGTGGTTCTATTTATTTTAGTTGTTGACAACGAATAGTGATAGGTAATAAAAACGTCTGGCGTGCACCGCTTAATGCAACAGACTAGAACGGAAAGAGTGACCTCACTCTTCCCAACGATGACATGTTTCCGTGCGCCCTGAAGTTTGGGAAGGCACATTTGATCTGCACATCTATTGAGATCATTATAATAAATGAACAAACCTTTTTAATTTACTGTGATTCAAATTATATCATATGTCATAGTGTCACAACATTTACTAGATTTGTTATTCTACTATTACAAATGCGAAAGTTTGTATGTTTGTTGCAAAATCACGTCGGAGAGTTGGAACATAACGGGAACGGGAACTAGACCGATAAAACCGCGGGGAGGAGCTAATTATGAATTAAACTACAAACAAAAATACAAATCTTCTGCTTTTACCGTACACAATAAGTACTTAGGTATACTTAGATGGGTATTACAATCATAATATATACATTATATAGGACCCTGTTTATGTATACCTAATACCTATTATTTGAATTATGTACATAAAGGATTATTATTATTAATCGTAATTGTTTATTTTCAAAATTAAAAGTATGTGCAATTTTTGTTGAATTGTGAGCACGTTAAACTTTAAAACTACCTATAACAAAAAAAAATTGGCAGTCATAGGAACTGCCGATAGAAGTGAAAACTTATTTAACTCAGAATGTGATAGCTTACTTTGGAAACTACGCGGGGGAAACCGGAAGGCGTGGCCATGGCAATGGTCCCCAATTTACCCGAAGATTTCTTTCATTCCCGAGTGTGATGCTTGAGGTCAATTATGTAGTGGTAGGACTCTTAGCATAGTCCGCCTGGGGAAGTACCACACCTTTGCCAGTTATTCTACTGCCAAGCAGTAATGTGCAAACATTACTGTGTTCCGGTTTGAAGGGCAATATTTTATTTAAATATATTAAATTAAAGGGCTTAGAGATATAACATCTTACATCATAATCAACATCTTATCAACATAAGATCTCTGGGTGATGAGCACAGTGCAGTGTTAGGACTCTTCATGTTCCAGTAGCTGTCTGTCACTGTGCTGTTATGTGGCAGGCGTGTTGCTTACCATCAGGCACATGACTTGCTCGTCTCGTCACTCTTAATTTAAAAAAAAAAACACAGCCCACGAAAAATCTGTCAGTAGTGCGCCAAAAGAAATTTTTACTTCAAAAAACGATACTTCTCGAGTTGTCAAATACAAAATCGCAGACTTTATTTAATAAACGACGCGACGTCGACAGTGCATTTTTATATGGAACTAAAATAAGATTAAATGAGCATATGGAATAAATACTACAGGGATAAATACTAACGATGATGATAATTATGTCTTCCAATGATCGTCAAACATTGTTAGGTACATTTCCGAGCACGTGGTCGATGCGATGCGTGACCAAAATGCTGGTGTTTATTTGACGACTTGGTCCAACGTATAAGCATTGCTAACCAGTGTGGTAATGCCGCCAGCAGGCTGCTCCTGACTGGTATTAGCCTTCTTTGGTATATATTTAATTGAGACATGCTAACTGTATCCATATCTTACAGTTAGTTAAGTGTGTAGTGTAGTTTTCATTGTAATTTAGTTTTGTTAATCAAGGCTTTTCCCGTATTTACACATATATTTGTACAAACACAAGCAATCGTAATTGGTATGTAACGTTATTATTACGTTTTACTTTCGCATTGTGTTTAAGTATTCTGTTATTCTATTTGTATTTACTTTCTGTCGTCCCGAGGAAACCCACATAAACCGAATACGGTCGTAAAATGAATTGACGCGATTATAGCTGCAAAGTCGCATTGGGACCCATTTTGTTTTGAAAAATCCTTATTTCGGTGAAATTTATGGGAAAGGGTATAGTGTAAAATAAAGTTACAATCGGAAATTATTTTTAACAACGCATTGAACCACACAAATAGTATCTAGTTATACGTGAAGAAAAAATTTGTACCGCTTTAACGAAAATGCCGCGAACAAAAGATTTACCACACTTTTATTTTATATAGAAAATGAGTATCGAATGCTGATATTTTAAAAATGATGTATAAAAATATATGAAATAAATAGAAACAAAATTACACCCACTATTTTACTCTTCCTATATCATACCTACTCTTTTGTTTACTTAAATTATAGTCGAATTTTGTTCACTGAGCGACCACGACTAAAGAGAATATTTAGTTTAGTTGCGAAATCTTCATCTCCAGAGGAAATTCTTTGAAAATCAGAGCACAGAAAGTTAACAAGTATAGGCATAATCTCGGCAGTAATTAAATTTTATGGATTAATGTTTCCACGATATTATAAACTATAAACACAGGAAATAGATGCTACAAATAAAAATCATGGATAGTCTATTGTACATCGGTCTCAAAGTAGCGGAAACATCTTATCAGGCACGCTAGCCTGCCTGTGTCACTCCATAGATATATTTAATATAGAACTGGCATCTCACCTTACATTGGAAAAAGTAAGATACTTCGTACTTAGATAACATTGAAATGAAAAACTTACAAATTTGTTATTAAGAGTCTTTTGTATCCGAATGCTGAGCAAAACCGTCCCTCTTTCCTTTCTTGTATGCCTGAATCAAAGAAGCCCAATATTTAGGGTGTTTGACCAGATCGTCCCTCCATAGCCTTTTGGTCCTAAAATAAAATAGGTAACATGCTTTATTTAACCTACTCCATTTTAAGAATTCATAACAACACACATGTGGCTGTGAAATGTGTTGCCTGAGTGGATTTTTCCGATTACTTTCCTATCCACCATGTTGCCACTATTTTTTTAAATGCATGGACTGCTGATTGCCATTTTTTAAGAACGTAATTTTTTGTTTTGTCGGATTATACTCACTGTGTCATTTTGAAAATAAAATCGTGATACCTGTAGGTACTTTTTTACATGATCCCAAGAGCTTTTTTTGTCAATAAATAGCGTTAAATGCACGGACTGCACGATTACAAAAATGTATTTTTTTCGTCCGATGATATCTCATCTCACCATGTCATTTTTTTTAAATCCACGATACCCGCACTTTTGACATGAATCAGAATCATACTACATTTCTGAGGTTTATCTCAGAAATGTAGTATGACTCCCCCACTCTTCTCTCCAGTATCAACATTAACATCACCCCTAGAGCCCGCGACTATCATGCTAGGATTTTTTCGTTGCAGGTTTACACCAATAATACGTCATTTCATAACCCTATAGTGAGAATGTGTCGCCAATATAACGAAATTCATAAAAAATACCACGACACAATTAATGTATTTAAATTTTTATTGTAAAGTTGATTTTCATTATTATAAAGTATTCAAATTATAAAGTATTTCTTGGTTGCGTTTACATATTTTAGTTATGTTATAGTTTTAGTTGCATGTAGGTATGAGTTAAGTTAAAGTTATTGATTTATATGGTATGTATTTAATTTAGAGACTGCCTCAATATTCTAGTTAAGTTGTGTGTGCATGCTTTGGATAACAGTTTAGAACATCACAATATAATAATTTATCTGTTATTTAACATAAACTGTAATCTGTTATGTACGCCTAATTAAATAAATAAATAAATAAATAAATCTCAAAACTAAGTTATCTAACAGACATCTTGAAGGCGCTTCTAAAGATCCTAGTTCGATGTATCACTCACGACAATTTTATATTCATCACAACGCTGGATACGGCAATAAAAATACGAACTCTCCTCTGTGTGGGACGCTTTAGTGTTTATTGAGGTCTTTTGATGCATATCCGTTGAGTGCATCAAAAGATGACTCATAAAATCGTATTTTCATAGTACATACTTCACTTAGGCAATGTGCAGAACATTTTATACCGCAGGATGGATATTGATTAGGTTACCTATTGCTTGAAACTTGAAACGCTAAGCAATTTGCACTAAACTGTTTTAAAGCTGAAAGCGTTTGCGTTTGCAGGGTTAGTATGCAAAACAGTACTTGCACTAAAAAGCATGCTAAATGTTAATAATAATAAACAATGTTTATTATACTTATTATAAGTTCTGGGCTGTGATCGGAAAGGCCCTTTCAGAGGCAAAAATAAAAACAAATACAAAGCTGTTACAATTAAGCCCGTTAAGGCGGCTCAATCGGTTTACATATAAGGACCTCTGTCCTTATATATGAATTTAATCATATGATGACGAATGAAGTGCAGTGTCCGACGAACTGTACAAAAACGCTTATTTTTTATTTTGCACAAAAGAGTATTTGGGTGAAAATACTGTCCATAAACGAATATTATATAGGTCATATGAATATTTTATTCTAATTTTCTAATTTATTTTTAACTTAAACTATTTGAGTAACAATATTGGTTTTTACCGATCTAAGGTGTACCTGTAATAATTATATTACCTACCACCCTTAATTCGTAAAAAAACAACTTTCCTATATTTTGACCAAGGTGATCGAAACAAAACAGTAAAGAGATAGAAAATCAATCCTTCATTGTGAACGATACAAAATCATTAATTTATTGTTATTTTTCAACTGTTCCATAATGCAAAAGATTACCTCTTGCATAATGGAACAGTTGAAAGATAACATCTTTGTCTTTCGTCATCATCTTTGAGCACATCAATAGAACCAGAAAACTGTGAAAAAGAGTACGTTTAGTTTAAGTTACCGTCAAATTCCAAACACTTACGCAAACTTAATTTTTTTTTTATTATGGTCTAGAAGCATAGAAATCTGCATAGTCCGAGCGTCAAGTAAATGTAATCTATATAATATATATATAAAAACGAAAGGTCACTCATCACGAAATCTCAGTAACTATAAATGTAGGAGTCTGAAATTTTGCAAGGAGGTGTATTTTAGCACGTTTGCTCTCGTTAAGACAGGGTTTTGCGAAATTCAACCCCTAAGAGGGTGAAACAAGGGCTGGACGGTTATAGTTAAATACACTGAACCGATGTTAATGAAATTTTGTTACACATATAGACTAGATCCCAAAAAAGACATGGACTACTTTTTATCACAGAAAAAAGGGTTGAAGGGGTTGAAATGGGGGATAAAAGTTTATTTGAAAGTTCGTAATTGTTGAAAATAAAACGTTGTATGTGTAACTAGACACGAAGCAAATAAATGTTTGTTCTAGCAATTTTGTAATTTCGAATCGTACGGGGATAAAATTGGGGTTGAAATAGGGGTTACAAGTTTTCATGCAAATTCCCAATTGTTGAAGATAAAACCATGAGACTTCGTGCACTTGATGAAAAGCAATTAAATGTTTGTTCTGGCAATTTTGTAATTTCAAACAGCACGGGGATGAAATAAGGGTTGAAAGGCCATGCAAACTTATATGGAAGTTCGTCAATGTTTAAGATAAAAACCGTAAAATTTTGCAACTAGACACTTGAAATCCATACTATCCTACTTATAAATGTCAATGTATGGATATTTTAATATTTTGATGTTTGTTGCTCAATCACGTCGTGCCGTGTTCATACGTTACGGATCGGGATCGGGATCGGAATCGGGATCGTCCGAAATTTGGCATTCAATTAGATTGTAGTCTGGAAAAACACATATGCTTTTTATCTTGAGAAAATAGCGGGTACGTGAATTACGCGGGAAAACCGCGAGCCGCTGCTAGCTGTAATATAAATGTGAAAGTAACACTGTCTGTCTGTTACGCTTTAACGCGTAAAACACTAAACCAATTTTGATGAAATTGTATAAAAATGTTAACACAATCTGATTTTAGTAAATGTAAATTTGTACGGGTGTGCGGTGTATTAAATACTGGCTCAGTTACATTAATAAATACATTTAAATACCTATTTCGGACGAAGTCGCGGGTAAAAACTATTTAATCATTTTTTTTTTAAATACATGCTCCATATTCCATATAAATCTACGGACACCATAAAGCGTAGTAATTGTAGTTGACTAAATATAATAACTGCTCCTTAATTATCTTTTTGACGTCGCGTCGGTACTAAGCCGAACTATTAGGTAGATTAAAACTATGTACCTATTATGTAGGATTGTACATTAGCACTGACTTTAGATAGATTACTAAGTAACGATGACGATAGTAACACATACCTACTCGTAGGTATTTATGCATTATGTTTTAGTATTTCTTAAAGTTTTTGAAGTCGGTTCTATACTTTGCGAAAAAATGTATTTAGTACTACTACTTTACACTGAAATTGTACTTTGTGAAGATATCATTTTATTGTAAAACTATTAAAAACACTGTTTTCATATAAAATTTGTGTAATACTAAAATTTCACAATTTATCTATTCGATTTTTAATTTACGTATCTACAGCTCTTAAACTACCTATACCTAATCTTTTCCAAAATAAATAAATAAAACATCATTCATTCATTTAGTACGTTTATCTACCTTTATTTTTGTTATCAACCACTTTTTCTATCTTTAATAGTGTTCCAGTTAAATGCCTACCCTGAGCAAATGACCTTGAGTATTTCTTTGCTTGCACACCGCAAGAGAGAGCAAGAGAGCAGCAACATTAGGATTTGTTACTGTTTTACGCTCAGATTTTAAAATAAACTAACAATAAAATCAGATTATGGTATTTTGAAAAAAATATTTCTACCTTAATGTTTGTAATCAAATTGCCTATCCGTTGGTGTATGAACAAAATAAAAATAATGGCGGCTTTTCGAGTAGATGCATGATAAGTAAAATTATTTTAATTTTTATGGTTTCGTTTCGTTCGTTTGTTGTCGTTTAATTAAACAATAATTTGCAGTTACAAAAAAAAGAAACTACCATTTTGTAGCATTTTGCAGAAGTTGAATGTATTTTTTAACAGTTGATACTTGTTTTGGATAAAGGGTAGATAGGTCTGCAAACTATACAAAAAACTCGTTTTGCTCGAAGACGCACCTCGAAAGCTACTACGCGGCATTGAGCTTTAAAATATTGCCCCTCTAGGGTTTGAATATTTTCTTCAAATTAAAATGGTAAATGGTATCAACAGACAGTAGAACTAGTTTGAATACAGGAATGAAGGTTTCCAATGAATTTTATTAAAAAAAATACGTACATATGACTTTTAAGCTTATAAATGGAATTAATTAAAGTAATTAAATATGTTGGAATAAGAAACTTAGTCAGCTTTATTTTTCACTCAAATATCACAAAGTATTACAGACGGGAAAAAATCCACGTCCAGTAGGTTACCTACACTTTTATACCCAGAGTCTACAGTATAACTAATATTTCATAATAGAAAAAGCTAATGGAATTATTGTATAAATCTGGTAAACCAACAAATAAACATCTAACAAACAAGTAAAACTCCTGAACACAATAAGGTAGTCAACAAACTTCACCACAGAGCGATATGAAATCTTGCAATATCGTTTATAATCGGCTTAAATTCTCTATGAAAAGCAAACTTGGGAAACAATTACCCGGCTAAAAATAGCCAAGCAGAAATAGGTTAGCTCACAATGTATAAGACGTTACAAACCCGATGAGGCATTCCATCGCTCTACAACATGTTCAAAAAAGATATCACATAATATAATTTACTAGTCTATTCTTACGGTACGGGCTATCTTAACACAGTGAAATCTAATACGTAGATGACGTACGGTTAAATTATGTAACTTCCTTTCGCAAAAAATGTAAAAATTATACTGTATGTATACTTTAAAGCATATGTGATTTAAAGTACACATACTCTTATTACAGTACACTATGTATTTGTTTAAATTACATTAAATTTTGCTTTTTAAAGTTACGGATGGTCTAGTAAGTTACGGCTGGTCTTGTAAGTTACGGCTGATCTATTAAGTTACGCCTGGTCTAGTCGGAAGAACGGCGCCTACCGATCCGGAGACCCCGAATTCAAACCCCACACGCACCACTGTCTTTTCGTATTCATGTGCGTAATGCCGCTAATTTAAAACGGTGAAGGAAAACATCGCGATGAAACCGACATGTACCTAGAATCTTTAGAAGTCATGTGTCATCCACCAACCCACACTGGGCCAGCGTGGTGGATTATGGCCTTAACTCTCTCTTTGCGAGAGAAGGCCCCGAGTCCCAGCAGTGGGAACATTTAGTGATGATGATGAAATTTTGCTTTAAACTGTAGTGTATCTTCAGGTTCTCATAATGTTGCTGGTGTGGAAATAAATAAATTGCTGGTTGCCTGGAAGAGATTGCTCTCAGCAATAAGGCCGCCACTTGTGGTACTAGATCATAAGTTTTTCTTTGTAATGTTATTATTTTAGTGCGACAATAAAGAGTTTTCTCGTATCTAAATGTTGGTGGTTATTTCACGCATAACAGCTCTAGAGCTATTGTCAAGCAAAGAAAAGCGTGTGTACTATGGGAATCAGATAACTGATATACCTATAATAACTTTAATAATTGCAGATACATTAAAAAATCCTATGATCATTCTTATATGTACTATTTTATCCTATGTAATGATTTGTTGCAATGTGCAAACATTTCTGTGTTCCGGTTTGAAAGTCAACTTTTCCAGAGAGATTACAGGGCATAGAAGTAAATCGTCTCAAGTCTCAGAATGGCGAGCGCAGTGCAATGCTGTGTAACAAATTTGATTTTTCATGTTCCGATAGCTGCTTGTTGCTTAAAGACTACATGCCCGTGAACAAAATTTACGTAGTAAATGAACCACCAGGAGACCTATGTAGGATGATAGAAGGGTATAAAGTAATAAGATTCAGCACTATGCCGTCACTTGTAAGCTGTCCAACTGAGTACAATCGAAGAGGGGGGGTTGGAACCCTCGATCATTTCACCTTGTCGCATGATTTTTGGACGGCATTGCGAAATAGTGGATTAGGAGAGGTATTGAAACTGTATGGAACCAATGCCGTACATACCTAATCAAATGCCAAAATTTAATCTGTAAATCGTCGGAAAATTACGAATTTTTCCGACAAACTAATAATTAAAAACTTAAAATTTATAATTTTTATAGTTTCAATACCTCTTCTAATCTATTATTTTGCAACGCCGTACAAAAATCATGCGACAAGGAGAAATGATCGAGGGTTGCAAACCCCCCTCTTCGATTGTACTCAGTTGGACAGCTTACAAGTGACGGCATAGTGCTGAATCTTACTACTTTATACCCTTCTATCATCCTACATAGGTCTCCTAGTGGTTCATTTACTACGTAAATTTTGTTCACGGGCCTGTAGTCTATTATCATCCGACACAAAATCTTAATCTCTGTCTTAAATTTAAATTTAAATTTTACCACTACCTAAAAAGTCAAACCCTAAATCCTTTCCTGAATTTCGTCCTATTTCTATCCTGCCTTTCCTTTCCAAAGTTCTTGAGCGCCTTGTCCACAAACAGTTGAATGAATTTCTTAATAGACAAGACCTCTTCAATCCATTCCAGTCCGGTTTCCGCCCAGGGCATAGCACTGTGTCTGCGCTTATTAAAGTCACCGACGATATTCGCCTGGGGATGGATGACGGCAAGCTTACTGTTCTAGCTCTGTTAGACTTCAGTAATGCTTTCAACGCCGTCAATTTCGACATTTTACTAGCAGTACTACGCTCACTTAACATATCTCCACCGGTAATCGATTGGTTTCGTAGTTATCTACAAGGACGCCGGCAACGGATTCGCCTGGAATATGCCTTTTCTTCTTGGTGTAATACAACTGCTGGTGTCCCTCAAGGCGGTGTCTTATCTCCTCTTCTTTTTGCTATTTTCATAAACACTATTTCTAAACACATTACTTCTTCCTACCACCTTTATGCAGACGATCTCCAAATTTATACACACGCTTCATTTCTCGAACTTTCACTAGCCATTTCAAAAACAAATACTGATTTATCTACTATTCACAAATGGAGCAAGTCTTTTGGGCTAGGTGTCAATCCCGAAAAATCACAGGCTATAGTAGTGGGTAGTTCATACTGGATCTCCAGAATTGATTGGACTACGATTCCCAACGTTGTGTTTAACGGCATTGTGATACCATTCAGTGACTCAGTTAGAAATCTTGGTATAACATTAGATCGAACTCTATATTGGGACAGCCACATTAAGACGATTAGCAGCAAGATTTTTGCATCAGGTGCTTCACTCAGGCGTTTACGAAACTTTTTACCCACTGCCACTAAAGTTGCACTCGCACAGTCTCTCCTGCTCCCCATCTTGGACTATGCTGACGTCTGTTTTCTTGATCTGAGAGAGGACCTGCTTAATAAACTTGAGCACCTTCAAAATTATTGCATTAGAATCATATTTGGATTACGCAAATATGATCACGTTTCCCAGTTTCGCGCTAAGCTCAAGTGGTTACCGATTCGCCAACGTCGCAATGCACATATTCTTTCTCTTCTGTACAACATTTTATTTAACCCATGCACACCGTGTTACCTTAAAGAGCGGTTTACTTTACTACAGGATTGTCATTCTCTTCCACTAAGATCAAAAACCAACCTGACCCTGATGGCCTCTTCTGCACGTCTTCTTTCTTCTTCTTCTGAAACGTTTTATGGCAAGTCCTTTGCCTTTCAGGCTGTTCAGTTATGGAATGATCTGCCAGTCTGTATTAGGAAATTGCAGTCGTTGCCTGTCTTTAAGGATCACGTAAAGGAATTATACTTGTCAAGGCTGCAACCTCTATAATTGTAAGTTTTTAATTTTTTCATCTGTCTCAATGTTTGGAAAATAGCTTATTCGTAAACTTGTAATAATGATTTTACTTTTTCGCTTGCGTGATCACTTCAAATATTAGATTACTTAGTATTCTTTGTTTCTGTTACCGTCTAGTGATTTGTCTTGTATTTAGATATTTATCATCTTGTCAGTTAGTATGTATGTTTATTATGTATATATAGGATTCGTTTTTATTTATTAGTGTATTATAATATTGTGTAGCTTAAGTATTTGTGTGTAATGTTATTAGAATGTACGTTTATCTCGTAGTAATAGTCTTTGTTGCGCACCACGCTTTTAGTTTTTCTATAATTTTCTCCACCCCAAGGTTGCCTGGAAGAAATCGCTTTCAGCGATAAGGCCGCCAGCTGTTTCACAAAATTTACTGTTTTCAAATATTTATGTGTTATTTTTAAGTTGTGAACAATAAAGAATTTTCATTCATTTGAAAGTTCGTAATTGTTGAAAATAAAACGTTGTATGTGTAACTAGACACGAAGCATATAAATGTTTGTTCTAGCAATTTTGTAATTTCGAATCGTACGGGGACAAAATTGGGGTTGAAATAGGGGTTACAAGTTTTCATGCAAGTTCCCAATTGTTGAAGATTAAACCATGAGACTTCGTACACTTGATGAAAAGCTATTAAATGTTTGTTCTGGCAATTTTGTAATTTCAAACAGCACGGGGATGAAATAAGGGTTGAAAGGCCATGCAAGCTTATAATATGAAAGTTCGTCAATGTTTAAGATAAAACCGTAAAATTTTGCAACTAGACACTTGAAATCCATACTATCGCTACTTATAACTGTCAATGTATGGATATTTGAATATTTTGATGTTTGTTGCTCAATCACGTCGTGCCGTGTTCATACGTTACGGATCGGGATCGGGATCGTCCGAAATTTGGCATACAATTAGATTGTAGTCTGGAAAAACACATATGCTTTTTATCCTGAGAAAATAGCGGGTACGTGAATTACGCAGGAAAACCGCGGGCCGCTGCTAGCTGTATTATAAATGTGAAAGTAACACTGTCTGTCTGTTACGCTTTAACGCGTAAAACACTAAACCAATTTTGATGAAATTGTATAAAAATGTTAATACAATCTGATTTTAGTAAATGTAAATTTGTACGGGTGTACGGTGTATAAATACTGGCTCAGTTACATTAATAAATACATTTAAATACCTATTTCGCGCGGACGAAGTCGCGGGTAAAAACTATTTAGTCATTTTTTTTTTAAATACATGCTCCATATAAATCTACGGACACCGTAAAGCGTAGTAATTGTAGTTGACTAAATATAATAATTGCTTCTTAATTATCTTTTACGTCGGTAGTCGGTACTAAGCCGAACTATTAGGTAGATTAAAACTATGTATTATGTAGGATTGTACATTAGCACTGACTTTAGATAGATTACTAAGTAACGATGACGATAGTAACACATACCTACTCGTAGGTATTTATTTATTTATGAACTATGTTTTAGTATTTCTTAAAGTTTTTGAAGTCGGTTCTATACTTTGCGAAAAAAAATGTATTTAGTACTACTTTACACTGAAATTGTACTTTGTGGAGATATCATTTTATTGTAAAACTATTAAAAACACTGTTTTCATATAAAATTAGTAAAATACTAAAATTTCACAATATATCTATTCGATTTTTAATTTACGTATCTACAGCTCTTAAACTACCTATAGGTACCTAATCTTTTCCAAAATAAATAAATAAAACATCATTCATTCATTTAGTACGTTTTATTTTTGTTATCAACCACTTTTTCTATCTTTAATAGTGTTCCAGTTAAATGCCTACCCTGAGCAAATGACCTTGAGTATTTCCATGTATTTCTTAACTTGCACACCGCAAGAGAGAGCAAGAGAGCAACATTAGGATTTGTTACTGTTTTACGCTCAGATTTTAAAATAAACTATTAATTAAATCAGATTATGGTATTTTGAAAAAAATATTTCTACCTTAATGTTTGTAATCAAATTGCCTATCCGTTGGTGTATGAACAAAATACAAATAATGGCGGCTTTTCGAGTAGATGCATGATAAGTAAAATTATTTTTAATTTTTATGGTTTCGTTTTAAGGAGGTTTAATTAAACAATAATTTGCAGTTACAAAAAAAAGAAACTACCATTTTGTAGCATTTTGCAGAAGTTGAATGTATTTTTTAACAGTTGATATTTGTTTTGGATAAAGAGGGTAGATAGGTCTGCAAACTACACAAAAAACTCGATTTGCTCGAAGACGCACCTCGAAAGCTACTACGCGGCATTGAGCTTTAAAATATTGCCCCTCTAGGGTTTGAATATTTTCTTCAAATTAAAACGGTAAATGGTATCAACAGACAGTAGAACTAGTTTGAATACAGGAATGAAGGTTTCCAATGAATTTTATAAAAAAAAATACGTACATATGACTTTTAAGCTTATAAGTGGAATTAATTAAAGTAATTAAATATGTTGGAATAAGAAACTTAGTCAGCTTTATTTTTCACTCAAATTTCACAAAGTATTACAGACGGGAAAAAATCCACGTCCAGTAGGTTATCTACACTTTTATACCCAGAGTCTACAGTATAACTAATATTTCATAATAGAAAAAGCTAATGGAATTATTGTATAAATCTGGTAAACCAACAAATCAACATCTAACAAACAAGTAAAACTCCTGAACACAATAATTCAACAAACTTCACCACAGAGCGATATGAAATCTTGCAATATCGTTTATAATCGGCTTAAATTCTCTATGAAAGGCAAACTTGGGAAACAATTACCCGGCTAAAAATAGCCAAGCAGAAATAGGTTAGCTCACAATGTATAAGACGTTACAAACCCGATGAGGCATTCCATCGCTCTACAACATGTTCAAAAAAGATATCACATAATATAATTTACTAGTCTATTCTTACGGTACGGGCTATCTTAACACAGTGAAATCTAATACGTAGATGACGTACGGTTAAATTATATAACTTCCTTTCGCAAAAAATGTAAAAATTATACTGTATGTATACTTTAAAGCAAATGTGATTTAAAGTACACATACAGTACATATACTCTTATTACAGTACACTATGTATTTGTTTAAATTACATAAAATGTTGCTTTTTAAAGTTACGGATGGTCTAGTAAGTTACGGCTGGTCTTGTAAGTTACGGCTGATCTAGTAAGTTACGACTGGTCTTGTAAGATACTGCTGATCTAGTAAGTTACGCCTGGTCTAGTCGGAAGAACGGCGCCTACCGATTCGGAGACTCCGGATTCAAACCCCACACGCACCACTGTCTCTTCGAATTCATGTGCGTAATGCCGCTAATTTAAAACGGTGTAGGAAAACATCGTGATGAAACCGACATGTACCTAGAATCTTTAGAAGTCATGTGTCATCCACCAACCCACACTGGGCCAGCGTGGTGGATTATGGCCTTAACTCTCTCTTTGCGAGAGAAGGCCCCGAGTCCCAGCAGTGGGAACATTTAGTGATGATGATGAAATTTTGCTTTAAACTGTAGTGTATCTTCAGGTTCTCATAATGTTGCTGGTGTAGAAATAAATAAATTTTGGTGGTTATTTCACGCATAACAGCTCTAGCTATTGTCAAGCAAAGCAAAGCGTGGGTACTATGGGAATCAGATAACTGATACCTATAATAGCTTTAATAATTGCAGATACATAAAAAAATCCTATAATAATTCTTACATGTATTATTTTATCCTATGTAATGATTTGTTGCAATGTGCAAACATTTCTGTGTTCCGGTTTGAAAGTCAACTTTTCCAGAGAGATTACAGGCATAGAAGTAAATCGTCTCAAGTCTCAGAATGGCGAGCGCAGTGCAATGCTGTGTAACAAATTTGATTTTTCATGTTCCGATAGCTGCTTGTTGCTTAAACACTACATGCCCGTGAACAAAATTTACGTAGTAAATAAACCACCAGGAGACCTATGTAGGATGATAGAAGGGTATAAAGTAATAAGATTCACCACTATGCCGTCACTTGTAAGCTGTCCAACTGAGTACAATCAAAGAGGGGGGGTTGGAACCCTCGATCATTTCTCCTTGTCGCATGATTTTTGGACGGCATTGCGAAATAGTGGATTAGGAGAGGTATTGAAACTGTATGGAACCAATGCCGTACATAATCAAATGCCAAAATTTAATCTGTAAATCGTCGGAAAATTACGAATTTTTCCGACAAACTAATAATTAAAAATTTATAATTTTTATAGTTTCAATACCTCTTCTAATCTATTATTTTGCAACGCCGTACAAAAATCATGCGACAAGGAGAAATGATCGAGGGTTGCAAACCCCCCTCTTCGATTGTACTCAGTTGGACAGCTTACAAGTGACGGCATAGTGCTGAATCTTACTACTTTATACCCTTCTATCATCCTACATAGGTCTCCTAGTGGTTCATTTACTACGTAAATTTTGTTCACGGGCCTGTAGTCTATTATCATCCGACACAAAATCTTAATCTCTGTCTTAATTTAAAAAAATATGTTTCTTGCTCAATTACGGCAGGACCGCTCAACGGTTCGGGTTCAAAATTGGAACACAGTTACACAATAACCTGGAATGGTACAGTACACGTACTTTTCGTTTCAAATATTAAAATAACGAAAATGATAACTATACGGATAAAACCGCAGGGTACTACTATAGTACTCGTAAAATACCATATACGTATCAGTTGGAGGCTCTGGAATCGATCGAGAAACGTGCCAAAAGGGCCATAGGCAACAACACTCTTATGCGAAAACGACTTCAAAGTGTTGAACATCGTCGCAAAATTGTTAGCTAATCGGTTTTTATCGGTTACACTTCGGAGAGTGTACAACTGATCTGCATGATCTAATACCACCTTACCTAGGCTGTGGAATGAGTTGCCTGAGTGGATTTTTCCCGATTCGTGTCTTCAAATCGAGAGTGAATCGGTTTCTTCTAGGTAAACACGCTTGCGCCGCATCGTCGATTAACATTAGGTGAGATGGCGGTAAAGCGGACCTATTAAAGATAAAAAACATAATTAAAAGTTCACGTTGGTGTATAAAAAATAAACAGCTGTAGAAATATAACTGTTACTAGTACACACACAACTGTTAATACTAAATATTAACATAGTAAATAATCATACAATTTAATTTCTTTCTTTCGCTAACATTTAATTGCTTAATACATTTTGTCAATTAATTGCAAATGTTTTAAAAAGTGGCAATGATTTTCGTGACTCGACTAACCGTACCATGGTTAGCAAAAAATGCGTATTCCGATCAATTGAACCGTGATTAATTTGGTTTAAGGGTGATCCGATCAACCGTGTTTTCCAACCGTGCTACAGGAAAAAGAGTTAATTGGAAAAAAATTAACACTTTCCAGGCAATTTCTACGTAGAAAAAGAACAGCCCCTGACTCTCACGAGCTAGCTTCAAAGGTACAGTTTAAACCTGTACGTTAATATTACAATCATTAATCCATCTAAGTTGACATTTTATTTACATATGTATCTAATAAGAAGATAGAAGATCATCATCCTAAACTTCGATCTCGTAAGTAATTAGTATGTTTCCTACAGGTGGCAGCTCAATCCCAAGTTGTACTGTTCAAAGTATCCTTACGCTAGTTAGCTAGTTGTCGTACGAGATGTAAGTAGTTAGTACCTACTCATTGAGTGCAGTGAGTTTGATAAATTTATGGAAAGGTTTATGATACGCGCTACTTATTTACGCTATCTCAGAGATCGATAGGCGGTTTAGGTTACTCGAAGAAAACTGACACACTCTTCTAATAAGTTTGACTGACAAAAACTGACAAAAAATTTGACTGACCCCCGACTACCTTGGATTTTAAACTTGTACAGTATTCTACTAGTACAGACCTTTCATTCGATACCCATATTGTGAGAGTGGTGTAAAAAAATGTAATAACATTTGGTGGTGGCCGCCATCTTGGGTTTGAAATTTGTCATAGTGTTTAGTATTTTACTAGTCAAGCCCATTCATTTGATATCCATTTTGAGGGAAGTTGTGAAAAAATATTTTATCCGCGATCTTGTGGAGGCCGCCATCTTGAATCAACAATAATTAAACATAGCTAAGAACTACCGCATGGAAACTAGGTTTCAAATAACATAACCGCATTGAAATCGGTCCATCCGTTTGAGCTCTACGGTGCCACAGACATACACACACACACAAACAAACAGTCTGGACGGGGGTTAAAAATGAAACTTGATTAGGTAAAGCTGTCATAAAAATGTTTGGAGTTTCTTCAAATTGGTATAGAAATTTGTGACGTCAAACGAACGCAAAGAGATTTGTCTCTGGAGTTTGTAAGACTCAAACACAGAGAGACAAACTTGAGAAATGTTTTTAAAGTTTTGTAATACGGCGGTGAAACATGTTTTTCCTTTCACTAAAATTCACAAATAACTTCAAATCGAAGCAGGGCTACAAACAGGGCCATTTTATTTTGGTATCAACATCATACTACGTTGCGCTCTGCCTACCAAAAATACGTGTTTATCAATGTTTCATATAGCTCAACATGTAGTTTTCCTATATAGAAGGATAACTGGATAACTCGAAAAAGACTAAAAATAGAAAGCTAGAAATAAGCTAGGTTGCAGCACAAGACGTTACACGAGCCATGAGGCATTCCGTGACGCGTACAGCGCACAATGACGAGCGACCCGGATTATTCTTTATGTCAAGAACAGGTAATATTGATAGGGATGTGCCGAATGCACTATTATTGAGCTTGACATCGATATAAAAAATATCTGACTATTGCTTTACATAATTCTTTCAACTTACGTACATAATCTATAAATCATCGTGTTTAGGTATAGATTATATACATCGTCGTGTAGGTATCACATGAACGGAAAACATTGTACTTTTTACGAAACTTGCGCGCATGTAGGAGTATGACATTTCGCTCACTTATAGTTCATACAGAATAATTACACATAGGTACTACGTATGTATTTGACACAAGTATAATAGTTATTTGTTATACAAGAGTGCAAAGTGGCTTTTTAACCGCGTGCTCAATTTTGATGACCGAGCAAGCGAAGGATTCTAAAGTTGAATCACGAGCGTAGCGAGGGATTCAAAAATTAGAATCCTGAGCGTAGCAAGGGAATCAAAGGGGCACAAGGTGAAAAATCTTTGCACTCGAGTGTAACACGTAATTTTTCATCCCCCCCTAGCGAGGAAATTACTAAACGCTTTGCGCATTTTCATTTTCAGTCGATTCTGTTGGCGTTAAATACTCATACTCATACTCGGTTATACTTCGGTTTTTCACTTGTATTCAATTTTATAAGTTTTAAACTTAGGTTTATTTAGCCATGGTTTTAACAATAACAATATGACGTGAAAATATGGAGAGTTGACCGATTGAGGTAAGGAGTTTCATGTGTACATGAAAAAGTGTCCGCCCAAATGCATTAAATTCTTAGCAGAGTCCGCCTGGGGAAGTACCACACCTTTGCCAAATATTCTGCCGCCAAGCAGTAATGTGCAAACATTACTGTGTTCCGGTTTGAAGGGCAATGATTCCAGAGAAATTACAGGGCTTAGAGACATAATATCTTAGATCTCTGGGTGACGAGCGCAGTGCAGTGCTAGGTGATGATTTGGACTATCATGTTCCAATAGCTGCGTGTTACTGTGCTGTTATGTGGCAGGCATGTTGCTTACCATCAGGCACATGATCTGCTCGTCTCGTCACTCTATGCTATAAAAAAAAAAAATAAAAAAAAATTATAGTAGCGCTAAATTTGCATCAAGGTACATTTTAAAGGAAATTAATAAACAAAAGTACTATTTCCGAGCTGGTGGGATGAAAATATTATTTTATTTATTGTTAAAGTCTGTAGTCAAATTGAGGATTGATTACTATTTATTATTGCTTTATGAACAAAATTGGGCCACTTAGTGACCACTAGTAATCATAACTATTCAAAATTATTTTTTTATGACTCCACATGTTTGTAGTTATTTGTTATTTGTGTCTGTCTGTTTGAGAAATTTAACATACAACTGTAATGTTTTGTCCTAAACTAGGGCTATTGTTTTATAAAACATTTTTTTATGTATTTGCATATCTCACTTTGAAGACAAAAACGTACACTCAATGCCGTTTCGCTGTCGGCTTTATGAATGTTATTCCAAAGTCTTGGCGAAAATTTAGTTCTCAAAGACATTAGCAAGAATTACGTTATGTGAGGCAGTACACAAAAGTTGCTATGTACGTACTCTGACTGATTCTGGATTCTGGAAAAACGTCAGTTTCCCTTACTTAGTGCTAATTAAAAGAACATTACTGAAACAGGCATAACTTAGTAAAAAAGGAACTTTCTCTTATAGCAATTAATTAACGCTTCCATTTCACATTTTCTAAAGAAATTCCAAAAACTGCTGATTCAATTACCCATACCTTGCTTGAATAATACTTGCAATTCAAAATTAATTAAAATTAACCACTGGTATGGGTAAAGCTACTTGTTGTTAGTCGCGATGTAATCATTATCTGACACACGGCCCATCATCTTCCGAATGCATCCTGTAAGTTAACAAGTAAACAATTTATAAATACATCTCAGGGCGGCAATTTTTAATGGTATATAAAAATTTAATTTTGATATCAGTAATTAATTTTGAATTCAATTTAGTTATATAATACAAATATAATTAAATACAATAGTGTAAAAATAATTAATAAATCCACTGAATATTCTTGTGTTAGATTGGATTAGATTAAATAGATACACGGTTAAGTCACGTTTGATATAGTCGGTCCACTCCGACACGAGTTTCGATCGCCTCTGGCGATATTTTTCAAGGACCTGCACCCCTGCAATAACCGTTAAGCTTGCGTGCGCGCCGTATTTATCAGAATCATAGAGAACACTAATCAAGCAGCAACGCAAATAGTTTCAACCAAAAACAAAACGCTTGATTGTTTGGTGCTAATCTGCTAATAATAGTATTGCAAAGTTTGTCTCAATAATATATAAATACAGACCAATAACTAATATATCAAGAATATGTAGGCTTGCACTTTAAGCACAATGCATACAATGAACAACTTACAACAAAGTTATGATCGCAATTGTTTACATTTATTAACATAGCAAGATAAGCGAGTAATCGACAAACGCGACGGAATCCCTAGGAGGCGGCAATATCGCCTCGATGTCATGTGATTGGCGCTCGGCGCGGGCGGCTGCATAATGAACCCAGCTGGGGGCTGCGGGACCAGGCGCCTAACAGATCTTGGAAAATATCGAATTTTGTATCAACAAATATCGTATTGATGTATTACATTCCCGATATGCTATCTAAGCTGGCCTAGTGCCTTAGTTAGAAGCAAATCTGCCCGCGAAACCAGTCTGTCCTCTACATTACTTACTATTATAAATTATTACTGGATATTTACCGTGGTTATTTGGATCAACTATTTACCCGTGATCACGGTGTATGAAGCTGCGTACGTAGAAATCGGAGCTCACGACATTATACAACGGTTAAAAATTAAATTAGTACTAGCGGCCCGTTCCGGCTTCGCTCGGATTTAGTCATATTAATCGAAAAAAAAACTATCCTATCTCTCAAGTTGGACCAGACTGCTCACGGTGTGCCAATTTAATTTTAAATAGGTTAAGTCGTTTAGGAATCCATCGCGGACAAACATCGTGACAGGAGATTTATATATATTAAGACTAGCGGCCCGTTCCGGCTTCGCTCGGACATAACCTAGACACTGTCAGCAGCGTCATCTGCCGGGCTTATTTGTGAATTTAAGCCATCTTCGAATACACACACAAAAAAAAACATTCTAATCGGTCCCGTCGTTTAGGAGATCACTGTCAAATTATTAAATTACTAAAATGGCTATAAAAAAACAGGGGTTTGTGATAAAAGGGTAAAAATTTAGAGTTGTATGTATTTTTGAACGCCACATTATAAAAAAATAAAAACAAAAAAAAATTACCAAAAATTAAAAAAAAATGTTTGGGGTGAACAACCCCTAACACTTAGGGGTATGAAAAATAGCTAGTAGCCGAATCTCAGACCTACTGAATATGCATATAAAATTTGGTAAAAATCATTAAAGCCGTTTCGGAGGAGTAAGGAAACAAACACTGTGACACGAGAATTTTATATATAAGATAAATGAGAAGTAAGATATATTTATTTGTCAAAAAAGTGATTACAAAATACATTTTGAATCCATTAGGTCTGAGAAACTCGTACAAAATATTAGATTGATAACTCTTTACTCCGCACTCTCTGCCTCTCCGGTCTAAGAACAACTTGTCACTCCAATCGCCTTTGGCACGCAGCGAAAATTTCTACGGCAAGTCGTTCTCGCTTTTCGAGCCGTTGAGCTGTGGAATGCTTTGCCTGTAACTACTAGACAAGCTCCATCAGTTCCATTTTTCAAACAACTGGTAAATCAGATCTATCTGTCTAGTGATAATTTAGTTGAAGTCGTTACTCTTATTTACATCGTAAAATATCAATTTCATATATTATTGTATATCCTTTAGTAAAACAAGACATTTATATATTAGTTTATGTTATATTCGTATTTATGTATTAGGATATACAGTTATTAATATGTAGGTTTATGTTTAATAGGATTGTAGTGTATTAATATTAGAATACTTAAAAGTTAATTTTCATATTTATAGACTTATAAATATCTTTCACTTATTGTTTATACTTCCCCGTCTTATTATTCTTCATTTCTCCTTTTCCATCCAGCGGTTGCCTAAAAGATCGCTTTTAGCGATTAGGTCGCCAATTGTTATTTTATTAAGTTTTTGTAACTTTGTTTACTTTTTAAGTGCAATAAAGAGTTAATCGATCTATCTACTGTGACCCAAAATAACAGAAGTATTATAGTAAAACGCTTATAAACTAGCGCCACACAATTGGTGGCTTTATTTCTGAGATTATTATAATCTCTTCCAGGCAACCAGTATTGTATGTCGACGATACCTAATGGCTATTCAAAGTTATTCATTAATGGGAAACTACTCAATGTGTTCGAAATTAAGTACTTACGCCGAAGATCAAAATGACTTCAATTTTCATAACATTAATGTCGATTAAATTACAATGTGGAATATTTATTGATTAGGTAAACGGGTAACTCACGTGTAATGAGGTCGGTCAATCCGACTCGAGTTTCGGCCGCGTCCGGCGGCCTTTTTCAAGGAGAGTGTACGCGCCCGATGGCGTCCCGTTTGGCACAAAAGTTTCAGTGCCAAAGTTTCGTTTACCTAATCAATATGTGTAACAACCACGTTAATTTTAATACTAAAATGTGGAATATTGTTTCTATTAATCATGATTCGAAGGACATAATATAAAGTAATCGCCTAATGATGGTCTCATAGTATACGAGTGGCCCTTTCCATCTTCGCTCTGATCATAAAATAAACAAATAATTCGCAATAAAAAAATATTGCGACTGTATGTGGAGCTGTAAACTATCCCATTTCTTTTTTTTTTTTTATAAATATTGGTGGACAATTCACACACAACACCATCTGACCCCAAACTAAGCAAAGCTTGTATGATGGCGGCCAGATAGCTGATATAATACTTATTTCAAGTAGGGCCAAATTAAACAAGTATATGCAACACTGTACAACGAGTAAACAACATTCGTGAATATCGGTGAGTTGGTGAAGTGCTGGGAACAAACATCACGACAACTTTTAAACACTAAGATTTGGTTACAGAGGCCATGTACACCTCTGGTTGAGTTTATAAAAAATAATTTTAATTCCATAAAATATGTGTACGTTCATAGTATATAATTTTACAATGTGCTTACGCGTGTGCAGTATAATTTACAAACGAAATATACAATTACCTACTTCCAACAACCTTGAAGAAAATTTGAGAGCGACAGCGAAACTGGAGTTAACGAGAATGAGGTAAAAAACATATCCGATCTCTTTTCACCAGATTGAATTCATCACTGTGATTTATACATAGATAAATACACTAAACCTAACATTGTAAGTATAGTTAGACAGCTCTGCCACCACAACTATAAACAATCAACCGTCAAAATGTGGGATATGATTCTTGAATTTCTCGAAAACTTCATTACTCCCAAGTTCCAACACAGAAGTCAGTCTAACATTGTTATAGTTCCGATGCGCGTCACCCATGAGAGTAATCTTGAGAAACACAGGGTTTCTCTGAAAGAGGAAAGGGACACCCGAAAGGGGCATATTCAGCCCAATTTATATTCCCATTGCTGGGATGTGGTACCTTTTCTCATAAGAGAGAGTTGAGACCGTAATCCACCAAGCTTGTCAAGTACCGGTTAGCAGATGACACATGCCCTCTAAAGACGTCTGGTTTTTGTAAAACACTAGTTCCGTTTAAGTCAGTGGTGGTGACAAACGCATACTCTCACTTGGTAAAATAGAGATGCAGGTGGAATTTGAACTTATAACGACACGATTGTGAAATTGGATGCTCTAGCCAGTTAGCCACTACGGCTTGTGTTCATGTTGGATTCCCTTGCTTATTTAATGCCCAACGTTTTTTTTTGTTTATCCCGTGGCCTAAATTACTTAAGTACGAGTAGAATACATACAGCACACCTTTTTGGACTTAGTAATGTTGTTTTGCGTAACTCTGTAAAGAGTTACCAAGATATATAGCCGGACTAGCTTTCACCATCGGTTTCGCTAGCATGGTTTTGTTTTTTGAAGTGAAAACTTCTTTAGGCGCGCCTAGACAGATATTTCGTGGGCTGTGAATTGGATTCTAGCGTCACGCTCGGATATGATAAGAAAACTTCGGGTAAACTCGGGAACATGGCTATTGGCCATTTAGAAATGCGTCAGCCAATGGGAAATGCTGAAAGGGCGTGGCCTCGGCATCATGCCATGGCCATCTAGAAATGCATCGGCCAATAGGAAATGCTGACGCATTTCGAGATGGCCATGTCATGATGCCCAGGCCACGCCCTCCGGTTACACACGTGTAGTTTCCAAAGTAAGCTATCAAATTCTGAGTTATAAGTTTTCACTTCTATCGGCAGACTATGACTGTTTTTTTTTTTCATGAATTCTCTATATTATATAATAATTTAAAATGTACCCTGATGCTAATTTACCGCTATTATAATTTAATGCATTTGGGCGGACACTTTTTCATGTACACAGTTAACACTCCATATTTTCACGTCATATTGTTATTGTTAAAACCATGGCCAAATAAACCCAAAGTTCTGTTAAAACCTTAGGTTAAAAACAGGAAATTTGAATACAAGTGAAAACCTGAAATAAGTGATTCTAACGGCAAAGAAGGTTATTTGACGCCAACAGAATTGATTGAAACTGCTAATAATGTACAAAGCGTTTAGTCATTTCCTCGCTAAGGTGGGATGAAAAATTACGTGATGCACTCGAGCGCAAAGATTTTTCACCTTGTGCCCTTTTGATTCCCTTGCTACGCTCAGGGTTCTAATTTTTGAATCCCTCGCTACGCTTGTGATTCGATTTTAGAATCCTTCGCTAGCTCGGTCATCAAAATTGAGCACGCGGTTATTTAACCGCGTGCTCAATAGTTAGTGCGCGTGTGGTTAGTTGCTATTTAGCAACTTCGCACTCTTGTACAATAAATAACTATTATCAAATCACTCTCAAATGACAATTCCGACAAGTAAACGAAATTGAATTTGATCGAATAAAATATCTGTAGGTACATGGAAAGCGGTTTACATCCGTTACTTTCTCATATAAGAGAGAAAATATTGGATTGGCCTTAATTATTACTAAACTAAGCAAAAAAACATAATAAACATTCACAATCATCGAAAATATTCATAACAAAATCATACAGACGTAAACAAAACTTACTTTTTTTTAGAAGCCGGTTAAAAATGGGAAGCTTATAGCATGAAAAAGTTTAAAAGTGGAATTATTCAACGATACTGCAGGTAACAGTATGTTAGGGTAACCAGCCAACCCACCGGCGCCGGAAGGGTTCAGAAATCGAATTCAACCCGGCTAAAACTTTCAAGAATTTCCTGAATATTTCAAAACCATATCGAAAACATTTTTTGTTGTTAGGATTGAAAGCTTCTACTACGTAATTTTACTAGGTATATTCTAGGTAGAATGTGAATCCTGCATGGTTTGATGTTAGATTAATAAATTTTTTTTTTTTTTTTTCTATGTAATCTATAATTTACGTGTATTGAATGTACGGCATTTTAACAGTAGCTCATATAATTACCTACCGAGTAGGTATCCCGAGTGGTATCTGCGGAAGTGTTGCGGGCGTGTTCTTTCGCCATAGTGCATTCTTGGTTTCTTGATTACAGTACGGCACCGAACTATACGCGTACGCTGCCGACTGGGCGAGTGCGTTGTGCCCAAAAATGTGCCAACTTTTATCAAACTTTTATAGTTATAGCGAGTTTTAAGAGAGTGATGGCAAAGTTCCTATAAAATTGTAAAAAATCGACATTGTTCATTACAATTGTAATAATATAAATATAATATAATATAAATATTGGTGGACAATTCACACACAACACCATCTGACCCCAAACTAAGCAAAGCTTGTGTGATGGCGGCCAGATAGCTGATATAATACTTATATAGTTTTAAATACATACTTATTATACATAGAAACACCCAGACACAGTGCAAACATTTGAATTCATCACACAAATATTTGCACTGGGTGGGGATCGAACCCACGACCCAATAAAAACATAATATCATATAATGCTTGACAGTTTTCTGTACGATAATTATAATACACTGAAATGTTCAGTTCAAGGTGGCCGCCGCGTCCACAAATAGTAAAAGTAGTATAATATCTCATAGGTGATAAATATAATTCAATCAATTTCATTGAATTTGCTGAAGGTTTTTTTTGTAATATCACCAAAAATTTTAAAATATTCAAATGTGCATCGGTGATGATATGTTTTATACATATGATTTTGGTAGTTTAATTTGAAAATTGAAGTCGATTGTCTTTTTTTTTTCAGATAAAGTGTTAAGTCTAATTGGAGCAAGAAACTGGATCCGAAGAGTGATCCTCAAGACAGCTTATGTCCTCTTATTTGCTCGTAAATGTGGGCGCCCTACAGTAGGCAGATCTCCGAGCGACTGGTCAAAGCGCTGCGAGCTACTTTTCCTCTCGATTGCGGCGCGCGCTTCCGCCGCCGCGCCGTCCGCCCGTCCGACCGTTTCGCATCCGGTGGATTCCGTACTTACTTCCAACTCTCTTCAGAGAGCCTCGATTTAATTTAGAGTCTGATTGCGAGAAACATGGATTGTTTGACTGCTATGTTTTTCGTGAACACGTCCAATACTAGCAGCGTTTCGCAGTTCCGCTTAGTTCCCGTTCTTGTAATATTCCCGCAATTAAAAGTAAGTACTTTGTCTATGTGCTGTTCGAGAGTTAAATCGAACTGTGATCAATTTTCAATCCGATCCGTTCAGGCACTCTGGCGTGATTGAACTACAAACATCTAACCTTTCACTTTAATAATATTGCCAGCATACGAGTTATTTCTAACGTTTCACACTCAAACTTTACAACTCCGCTACACTTTGGTAGCAGTTTTGGAGAAGGAACGAATGACATGAACATAAGCAATATATTAATGCACTAGTATCTGCCAACGTACTTCTCCCGCGTAAAATATAGATAAAGCTGTTGTTTTGTCATTTGTTATATGACATTGCTTATTCGTCCCTAAAAATGTAGCATTTCTTAGGGACAAATGTCCTATATGTAATTCACAACTATAACTCATTTGAGTTCCCAATCTCAGCTAGTACGTGAGTGAATAAAATATCTAACACTCAAACTTTCGCATTTACGATGCGTCTTTTCATTCTATACAAGGCCAGAACGCAAGGGTATGAAACTAATCACGTATAGATTGGAAATACGTTTTTTACTAAATTCTTCCAAACCATACAAGAGCAGTACGCAAATACTCGCGTATACTTTGTAGTAACGTAGAAGTATTATGTTGTTCCAAAATATACAGCGCCAGTACGCATACGGACTAATCGTGTACGTTTTGGAATAGGCGCGCAAAACTTTAAAATTACAATTTGTACGTGAGCAGTTGCATGCTCGCCATTTTGATTTATTGACCTAGCTCTTAATTGATTTATTGTAGATGTTGGTTTCCCAGATCCGACTCGGAGCACCCCGACTCCACTCTAGTCTTATCGCTACTACCCCTAGAGTGTATATAAAAAATGCGGGAGCCAGAAGCTCAAGGAAGGTCCTGAGTGGAGGAAGCCATATGAGGCCTAGCGAAGCGTAGGGGGGAGGTGGCGAGCGAAGCGAGCCGGCGACCTCCGTAGTGGAGCTCAGGCCGAGTATGGAGAAGCGACACTCAGGGCTGACCGCAGAGCTTCTGGCGGAAGCCTACCCAGAGTCAAATCTCAGTGATAGCCCCTCATCGGATCGACAACATACACAATCGGTACGGAAAAATCTTGTATGCATTGTAATAACAGATTTAAAACAATATTACGATAGGTATAATATACTCGAACGCGAACAGTTTCCTATGGTTGCGTTCTGGCGTTGTATAGAATGGATAGATGCGACGCGAACATCCACGTTACAAACTATACCTACACGATCAGTACGTAAAACTCTTGTATGGTTTGTAATAACAGATTTTAAAACAACATATAGAATATATACGCGAGCAGTATCCTATGGCTGCGTTCTGGCGTTGTATAGAATGGAAATACGCATTTACGATATTGCCTTGTTCACATTACATACTTTTAACAAGTTTTCTACACGAATTACTTGTCCCGCAAATAACTATAAACTATATTAATAAAACCGGCCAAGTGCGAGTGGGACTCCCGCGCGAAGGGTTCCGTACCATTAGCAAATAAACGGCGAAAACCTTTTTGGCTTTATTCCGAATTCCATATACATACACTATCACAGTTTCCACAGACAGGATTTTACCCAAAAAGTTCAATAAAACATTTGATTTTACCTTATGAGCCTGACGACGACGTCGATGGCGCGTTTTATTTTACTAGTTGCGCCATCTAGTTTGGTTAGGACGGACTAATCGAGCAGGAAACAGTAAAAAACAATTTTGTTGTATGGGAGCCCTTAAATAATACTTAAATATTTATTTTATTTTTAGTATTTGTTGTTATAGCGGCAATAGAAATACATCATCTGTGAAAATTTCAACTGTCTAGCTATCACCGTTGTTGAGATACACCCTGGTGACAGACGGACGGACGGAAGGACGGACAGCTAAGTCTCAGTAATAGGGTCCCGTTTTTACCCTTTGTATACGGAACCCTAAAAAGGAAAAGCCTTGATTTTATTTAAGGTAATCTACAGAATATCTGCATCTACAAAACGTCTTTTCAAAACTGAAAGATCATTCTCTACCGCTTTATCCTACATTGTATTTGTACTTCAATGACGAAATCGAAGAGTGCCGTTAGCCACTGGTAAAATTACAGTGACGAGCATAGTGTAGGGCTAGAACGATTTGTAATTTTCATGTTCCAATAGCTGCTTGATACTGTGCTGTTATAGGCAGGCGTGTTACTTACATTGGACACAAGTCTTGCTCGTCTTGTCACTCTTTACTATAAAAACACAACAATTTTCTCAAAGTAAAACAAGTGTTACAGTATTGGCACACATAGTAAATTGATTTTTATTTTATTCCAAAATAACCGCCAAAATGAACCAAGTGATTTGAAACAGTCTGCAAATCGAATGAAAATATTAATCACTGCTAAAAGCGGATTTCCGTAACCGAGTCCATACATTTTTTTGTCAATAAACGGTTTATTTACCCATTCGTTATTTGTAAAAGGTTTCTATTTTCAGATTCAGGTATCACATGGACTATTATTACGAGATCAAAATAATTGTTGTTTTGATCATTATTTATGTCACTCGACATCCAATAGGTACGGCATTTGTGAATATTTGTGCTTTTCATTTCCACTTATATTTTCCGCTTAAAAGTTTCGCGAGTCATAAAACTGGAAAATGTTTAGGTTAAAATTGACTCAGCTTAGAAATTTTTGACGTACCTATATGGCTAAAAATGTGTTCGAAAGCTGGTGTAAAAAACATGGCTTAGCTTACGTTAGTCAAATAAAAAAAAACCCTGACATTTTGTGGTGGCAAATATTACCTACCTATAACAAAACTTAAAATGGTTTTCTCGGACTTTAAAATTGTCATACCGTATAGTATATTCTACTAGTCATAATCATAATATAAGGAAAAACCGGTAAGTCGCCATTTGTGGTAGCGGCCATTTTGGATTTGTAATTTATCATAGTGTTTAGTATTCATAATGAACAATGAGCATCATCATAACGCAATCATAATGAACAAGTTGTACCTAACATGTTACTTGCGGCGGTGTGGCCATCTTGTACTGATTTTCATCAAACATATCAAACAAATCTGCACACACGGTCCACGCACCCAGACACACCCTGATACGTCAAACTTATAATACCCCGCAGCTTTTGCGTCGGGGTTAAAAACAATAAGAATCGCCAAAGTCAATTTTTTTTATTGATAAATACATAATTAAATATCGTACAAGTCAACCATAATAAATTGTAAACCAATAATTATACGCAATAAAATGAACATTGCAAAATGGAACTAGAGAAAAACAATACTAAGTAGACAATGTCAGATAAATAATAATCATAATAAAACAATGTCAAATGGAATGTAAAATAGTAGGTACGTACCCATTAATTTAAATTCAATTATTTATTTATTATTTTACCATCGGTCTTTAAAAAATCTTCATAATTGTAAAACGTTTGCTCGATATGCCAGCGTTTGAGTTTCCCTCAAAGCTGCTCAAGCTCGGTGCTGCTATTACCGAGTATCTATTTGACATTTGATCATTTCCGAGTATCAACATAGCATTGAGGTCAGGTGCTTTTTATCACTGAATTCTGAGTAATTCAAATGATTACTTTTTAATATTTATTATACAGGGTTACTGGTAATCAGCCTGCATCCTTTTAAGGGGATGTTAGGTACATTCCATACGTCAACTTTTGTTCTACAGTTTTTAAAAATTTATGTTTTTTTTTATTTTACAAAATAAATTAAAAATGTATTTGCACGGTCTAAAAGCATCGAACTCTCCGTAACAATTCGTAACAAGAGTGCGTACGCTCTTTAACGCGCAAAAAAATATGTGCCCAAGTGAATAAACACTAAAAAGTCACTAAACAGTACAAAAAAGGGCAACAAACACTATTTTTTTTGGATTTTCTATTGAGTTTTAACGAAAGTTGTAGAACAAAAGTTGTTTGTTTAAATATACAGAACATCCCTTAAACGGATGCAGGCTGATTACCAGTAACCATGTATATTTATAATGGCAGAGTCGCCGCGGGACTTGTCGGAGATGTTGCGGAGCCTAAGTGTTTCTTCCAGACTGGTGGGTTTGGGAATGAACTTGGACCAGACGAAAGTCATGTTCAATTCATTCGCAGATCCAATCGCAATCACAGTCGATAATGTCAGTATCGAAATTGTTCAGGAATACATATATCTAGGTCAAGTTACAAAGAGACCACTACGGAAAAACTAGGATTTTACGTAGAAAAGAAAATTTGGGACGTAACAAAACCTTATCATATTTTTATTTACACTCTCTGTAATTATTGAAATATTGTATGTATACCTACTGCTGTAGCGAGCTAAAATAAAATCAAAATACCTGTTTGGGTTAATAAACTTAGTAAACAGAGTTTGTCGTCCCCATCTTTCTTCTCGTACTTACGCTACTGGAACAGCAAGCTTTTGTTTGTCAGTGAAAGTTAATTTTGAGTACGGTAATTTAATTTCTGTAAAGTCTTTGATGGGTTTCACACGGGTAACTGAGTTTCATAAAAGTTAATATGCAATATTGACAGAATGTTGGGTACCCGAGGGGTTTGCAATATCAGCTAGGTCGCACCCGTCGACAAACAAGCGGTTCTGTGCAACTTTAATGAATATTTTTTGTGTTAAAGTTAACAGAAAGAGGAAGGGGATTTAAACAACGTGATAACGTAAAACGCTACCTATTTTTGATTAAAATTGTTGTTATTTTAAACAGGTAGCCATATCACGTTAATTTGTAAAATAGGTTATTTAGCATTAAACGCCACCCAACGGGATTTTCAATGAAGTGGACTCTCTATAAGAATCTGAGATGTTTTTTCAGTCCAAAACAAATGGAGTTAAAATATTTATTTTTTCAATTTTACGCGGACGATATTGCTGGATGTCTACTCTCTTTGTACGAAAAACGTAATTTCGAAATAAACTCGCAACTCTCCTACTTCGGTTCTACTTCGATCAGTAGTTTCGTCCGTTTAAATGTTCTAAGCCCACTCTAATTAGAGTATGAACATACTTAGAACATTTAAACGTCAAAAAATGTTCGATCGGACGAAACGAACTAGAACCTGAGTAGGAAAGTTGCGAGTTTATTTTGAAATTACGTTTTTCGTAGAAAGATAGTAGACGTCCAGATTTTTTAGTTAAATGTCGAGAACTATTTGCCCTAGACATTTAATTATAATTATAATTCATATTAAATGTTTGTTCTATCAATTTTGTAATTTCAAACTGTACGGGGGTGAAATTGGGGTTGAAATGGGGGATGAACGTCAATATGGAAATCCCAACCGTTGAAGATAAAACCATGAAACTGTGCATAGACACTTGACACGAAGTAAACGAATGTTTGTTTTAGCAATTTTGTAATTTCAAACTGTACGGGGGTGAAATGGGGGATGATTGTCAAAATGAAAGTTCCCAACCGTTGAAGATAAAACCACGAAACTCTGTGTATAGACAATTGACACGAAGGAAACGAATGTTTGTTCTAGCAGTTTTGTAATTCCAAACTGTACGGGGTGAAATTGGGGTTGAAATGGGGGATGAACGTCAAGATGGAAGTTCCCAACCGTTGAAGATAAAACCATGAAACTCTGTATTTAGACACTTGACACGAAGCAAACGAATGTTTGTTCTATCAATTTCGTATTTTTTAACTGTACAGGGGTGAAATTGGGGTTGAAATGGGGGATGAATGTCAATATGGAACGTCCCAACCGTTGAAGATAAAACAATGAAACTCTGTATATAGACACTAGATACGAAGCAAACGAATGTTTGTCCTATCAATTTCGTAATTTTGAACTGTACGGGCGTGAAATTGGGGTTGCAATGGGGGATGAATGCCAATATAGAACGTCCCAACCGTTGAAGATAAACCCATGAAACTCTCATGTATATAGGCACTTGACAAGAAGCAAACGAATGTTTGTTCTATCAATTTCGTAGTTTCGAACTGTACGGGCGTGAAATTGGGGTTGCAATGGGGGATGAATGTCAATATGGAAGTTCCCAACCGTTGAAGATAAAACCATGTGGGTAACTCTGTATATATAGACACTTGATTTGAAGACAACGACTGTTTGTACTATCAATTTCGTAATTTCGAACTGTACGGGGCTGAAATGGGGGATGAATGTCAATATGAAATTTCCCAACCGTTGAAGATAAAACCATGAAACTCTGAATACTTATAGATACTTGAGACGCAGCAAACGAATGTTTGTTCTTGCAATTTTGTTATTTCGAACTGTACCTACGGGGGTGAAATTGGAGTTGAAATGGGGCCGAATGTCTCTTACGCTTTCAGATATGACCAACTGAACCGATTTTGATGAAATTGTATACAGTTGTTTTATTTTAAGCTGTTTTAGTAACCGTAAATGTGTCTGGGTATACAAATATGTACTGCCTGAGTTACCTTATTATTTATATTGCGCGGACGAAGTCGCGGGTAACAGCTAGTATACACATATACTCATGCGTAAATGATGACAGTGACCATAAATTGCATAATTTTTTTCATCAGTTTTTCGGTTGTTGTTCTGCTTGTTGTGTTTAGTAACGGCAGTAGATAAAGCTGTTAAAATTTCCTCCAGGCCACGTGGTTCGACAATTTAGTTCGATCAATCGAACCACGGACACTTTGTGCTAATGAAAAAAATGGTGTATAGAGTATAGACCTAGAAATAGTTCCGATACTCAGACCAATATCAGTCAGAAGCATTATACTCGTATTATAGTATTATCACGCTTCATCGCGATGTGATGACCTTAATAGTAACTAACCAGGATTTGAAAATGATCAACTTCGCAGAACGAAGCCTGAACATGACTGTTCCGATCCGATGTTTAAAAAATATTTTATTTTTAATTTTCTTTTTTCCCCAAACCAGCACAAATATTGCGGGTAATGTAAGAACCGCAGTGTATCTATTTATTTCAATTCCTACTAACAACAAAATTCATCGTACAAATTGAAAAGAACACGAAAAGGTTTACACGTCAATTAACTTTTTTCACAAAATGAAAAGGGAACATTCCGAAATATTAACACAGACATAACACATTAAATTAGGGCGTAAATAAAACATTTAAAAAGCGCTTCGTCGCGATATTTGCTTCTAATTCCCCGAGTTTGCTCGCAGCAGTAAATCCGCCCGGGAGCGCCCTATTTAGAAATACGTGAATTTTATTTACCAAGGCGACGTGACTCAATACGTCCTACGTTTTGCCCCAATTATATTATTCCCTTCCGTTTCCCTTGAACGTTTTACAGCCCTTAATAAATGGAAACTTTTGCAAGATTTGATCGGACCCCGGATAAAAACAACCGCCATCCCGCGGGAACTATTTATTTAAACAAAGTTTGACTGGTCGGTTACCTTGCCGAATACGCCTAAATGTTACAAGGCACGTATACGAAACTTTAAGCGTATGTTTTATGGAAGACGTTATCTTAATACTTTATTGGCGGAGGTATTATCTCTTGTTGTTTGTGTATTGTGTTATGTACACAAACAACAAGTTCAACTTAAATGTTTACAATAATGAAGTAAATAAACTATAATGCTAAAACTATTAGCGCTCTTCAGTTGTACACGCGTAGTTCTCGTTATTTTCCTGGAATAAAAGGTAAGTTCTGTTCTATTCCAGGCTATAATCTAACTGTACCTACTCCAAATTAAAACTCGGACCTTTTAGTAGTTGTTGCGTGAAGAAGTAACAAATATTCATCCTCACAAACTTTCGCTTTCATAATATTCCAAACAAAATTTGTGTTAAAAAGTTGACCAATTCAGTTAGTGAAATGGTAAACGGTGGTGTCACAATTATTTATAAAACTATTTTCCAAATATTTATTATTATGATGAACTGGCCATCAAACTACTCGCGTAAAACCACGGAGCGTTGCTAGTTTCTTACTTTCTTAATATGTTCTTACATCTTAAACCTTCCTTGGACTAGTACAGATTTAAAAAATAGTTCAATTGGTCCAACCGTTCTTGTGTTTTTTAAAGACTAACAAACTTCAATTATTTTTTATGTATTTATAGATAAAATATCACCACTATCCGCAATTCAGTGTCAAAGCATTCCATTTACGAAACTTAGTCATCATAAGATCAATGTTGTGATTTTCAAATAAGAAATACCTTCTAAATGTAATGTAAATAGAATCCGCGCCACGATTCCTTCGTCTGAAGCCCGATTTAAACTGAACGAACATAGAGCTAGAGCTGGAAGAAGAGCTTTCTTTCTCGATCTTTTAGTGGAAACGAAAGATCGTTCTTAGCGTTTTCCATATTATATACTCCATAGAATATTTGCGAACGCAAACAAAACAACAAAAGAATGCTCTACGTTTGTTTACACCAAATGAATTTGATACAGTGGGGATAGAATGAGCATTCGCTCGTCTGATGTAAATCGGCCTTGAGATAAAAATTGCAACAAAACCATTTATGTTCCAATTTTGTGGTATGTTCCTAACTACATATCATAAACATATTATGTATAGTGCCCGGCAAAGAAGTTGGCCCAAAATTGACGTGGAAGGGAAAGTCACTTCCACCAAAGAGACCTTAAACACGTTTCTGCGCAGCCATGCGCAGCTAACTTCATTGGGTCAACTTGTTTGCCGGCACTTGATGATGATTTTTAAATGATTGCATACAGTACAGTTTAGATAAAGGTAGATGAATAAATAAGACTAGCAGAATCTGCTTTTTTCTTCATTTAGGTAAGCGCCACGACCTATTTGACGTAATGTCGTATCGATATACATCTATTATATTCATATTATTTATTGATAAAATATTATTTTGCATGTCAATTAGCAATAATTTAATTTGCCATATTATAATAAAAAATGTACATAATCAAATTAATAAATTCAAGTCAAATTAATCACAACTACTATTACTATATAAATAATAAAAATATTTCAATGGTAATCAAATAACTAGCATACAATAAACGTATGACGTATGTGTCAAAAATGTATGTATGTTCTCATTCAGCGTGGTAAAAAAAGTAACAGCTCTTTAGCTCACCTAGGCGTTGATAAATGTTTGAAATGCGCTAAGGAGAGATATCACATCAGGATATCATAATATTATCTCAGAAGAAGTATCATCTGGCAAAAAAACCTATAAGCATTGTGAATATTGAGAATCTCGCCACAAACTTCAAATCTAAAAATAACATTTTAAGTTCATACCTATACTTAAAATGCAGCGGGTAAACTCCTTGCTGTACACACTAACATATAACTAAGTAAGTTTACCACAAAAATTCCATGCAAATATTTCCCTAAATAAAATATGAAGTTTTTATTTCCGCTGCAATTAGGTCAAACCGTGCTGGTTGCTTTTAATCCTTTAAAAACCTCCGCGAAGTGTAAGCGTGGCCCCGTCTCTGCGGGCAGCAATAACACTAACTCTTATAAACTGGGATTATACCACTCTTCGTAACACGACTTAAATTCAAATATGCACTTGCTTAAAAATACTGTATTTCAAAAGCATGGCGGGTTAATACAGAACTCTACATTGCTTAACTGGGACAGAAGAAAAGTGCCACATTAACTTCATTATACTACACTTTACTATATTTACTTTTTAACTTTGTACTGAGGACCTATGTGGCAGCAAACGCTGGCACTATATTCTAAATAATTCTGCAAAGCCTTATAGAATCTTTGAGGAAAGGTCAAATTATTATAGAATTATTCGACGTTCGCTACATGAAAGTAACACAGTAAAACAAAATTGAGTCTAAGTCCAGTTTTATTAATGCAGCAAGAAAACTAATTTAGGTCGGAAGAGTGAGTAAGGAAGCAAATGATAATGGCACTTCACTAAATTAAAGTTTTTTTTCTGAGATCACCCAGCATTATTTATTATTATTTAAGGTACAGTCCGCGAGGTATAAGCTGAGCTTTGCATTAGTGTGAGTGATCACATGCATACGCATCTATTACCAAAAGTACAGTCAGACAACAAACTCTTAAACAACAAGCTGACATTAACTATCCAGGATCAATATAGTCATTGCGAAAAGAAGTATCTCTTTTAGGATTCAAATGGTCAAGGACAGAGAATAACAGAAAAATTTTAATGGAAAAGCATGAGATCCGTCACCTACGTATAACTTATTTACTTAAAATTTCCGAATACCGTATTCAGGGCAGGCCTATCGTTTATACCAATATACAATTGATACTGCATAATAAACAACGATTTATTGAATATAAAATTGACACCTTATTAAGAGAACATGGTCACAGCGTCCTGCGTCTGACTGTACTTTTGGTGATCACTCACACTAATGCAAAGCTCAGCTTATACCTCGCGGACTGTATGAATAAAAACAGTCATGAACTATATTTGTCCTACTTTGCGTTATATCCAAAGAAGAAAAATTAAACATATCTACGAATTATTAATAATATTTTTATGAGTAATTGGGATGACGACTGGGTAAAATAATATCATTCTAATTGCTCCGTTAGGCAAAATATAACACACTTATTTTGTGTTATCAAATTACTAAACATCGATAAAGATATGGATCCTCAAACTAACTGAGTTGATATATTTGTCACTTGTTCGTAAAAAACATTAAGTATATTATTAAGGGATGTCAGTCGAAGTTTCTAAGCATTGTATCATCGCCAGTTTGTGTTTGTGCAAAAGAAAAAATACGGGTAAGTACAGTATTTATAATAATCTAGCTGATGAACTAATCAGTTTTTAGTCATCTCACATATTTATTTTTCATCTAGTCTTAACATATGCCCACATTCTTCAATCTCTTTACTGTAATTTAGAAAAAGTATTTGTGTTCCATCAAATATGTTACAAATCTCCATAAAGCTGAATCCAGTTATTTTGGACTTTAAATATTGTATCATAAAACGGGCTTGACTTAGTAGCAAAGTATTCTACTAAAGTTTTACGAACTAGTGAGAGCTTACTCGTAAATATAACTGGGCGCGTAACTCAAATATACGAGATGGTCTATCTATTCGAACTACACCAGACCCTCGATTTATGCTTATGTATGGCGAAAATTACAATATGATTTACACTGAACTGTAAATCAAGAACACCATTACAATTGTAGTCCACAGTGAGCTTATTTATTACTTGTATCGCTTCCGACTTCATGCGCTATGGAAATCGTGATATTTTTAGGAGTAGGTATTTAGTACAGACTTCAAATTAAAACTAACTTTTACCAGCAGCGTCCAGCGGTTTCTCCCACGTAGTTCCCGTTACCGTTATTTCCCTGGGATAAAAAATAAGCATCCATTGAACCCGAAAATGAAAATTGAGAAATTTCAGTGAAATTTTTTTTTTTTTTTTTTTTTTTTTAACTTCTATAGGTTTACACTTGACCGCCATCTCGCCTGATGTTAAGCGACGATGCGGTCTACGATGGAACGTGTTTACCTAGAAATAACCGATTCACTCTCGATTTGAAGACACAAAGATTGTAACCATCGGGGAAAACCCACTCAGGCAACGTATTCCACAGCCTAGACGTTCTTATCACAAAAGTAGAGTCAAATCTCTTCGTTCGTGTCTTTGGAACATCAACCATGAAACGATGTCGCTTTTTCGAGCTACGAGCATTCCGATAGAAAAAAGGACAAGGTGGTATCAGATCATGCAAATCAGTCGCACACTCTCCGAAGTGTATCCGATAAAAAACCGATAGGCTAGCAATTTTTCGGCGATGTTCAAGACTTTGAAGTTTTTTTCGCACAAGAGTGTCGTTACCTATGAGCCTTTTGGCACGTCTCTCGATCGATTCCAGAGCCTCCAGCTGATACTTAGCCGATCCATCCCAAAGGTGCGAACAGTACTCCATACAGGAGCGAATCTGTGCTTGATATAATGTAAGCAACTGTTCAGACTTGAAGTACCTTCGCACCTTTGAGAGGACACCTAGTTTTTTGGCAGCAAGTTTGGCCTTGGACTCGATATATGAGCCAAAGTTGAGCGTAGAGGTCAAAGTAACGCCCAAAAGCTCAAGACGGTCAGAAACCGGCACGGATACACCTCTAAAAGTTGGAGTCAGTTGGAAGGGACTCCTTTTAGCGGAAAACAGACACGCCTGCGTTTTATTCTCGTTGAACTTGACCAGATTGGCATCGCCCCATTTAGACACCGCCTCAAGGGTCAAGCTCAAACGTTCGATCAGACTCTCTCTCTGTACCAGAGTTTGCGGCCCAGTGGCATGAAATTTCAGAATGTGGTGACTCTTTTGGGTCACCACAGACAGTCAGTTTTAAAAATGACGACAAAAACACGGTTGAAGAGAATGCGACAAATTTTATACATAAGTACATATTTTATAACCATAGGACATATTACCTCATAGTAATTAAATTGTGAATTTGATATTAAATAGCGGTTCAAAACTTAAAAAACACGCGATACTGTTTCGATCGCGATTCGATCCAGTGACAATCGATAAACCGATACCGTCCAATTTATAGGTATTTAATGTGGAATTTTGGAATTTTGGGATTCACAGACTAAGTACCTAGAACTCTTTTGAATTATACAAGAAGTAACGTTGGCATAAAATCAAATTGTGACTACTGAAGTAAAGCGCGGGGAGCAGAAGTGTCAGATTTGTTAGTCAGGATGTCAAACTCAAAAACATAACCAAAAAAAATTACAAAATGACATAAGATTTGTATGAGGTTTGCCCCCCGTTATTGTAATAAGTTTTATTCATTAAATAGGTCTTTACAATATTGTAGAACCTCTTTTCATTGAGACCTGCTAACTGATCTGGTAAAATATTATAGAAGCGAACATTGTTTTCTATAAAATAATTACATGTTTTTTGTAGTCTACGCTTGGGAATTACCAATTTGTCTTTGTAGTGTGCTTTAAGGTTTCATCTGACATTTTACCAATGCTTTCCAGATTCTTTCTGGCACACATTTTGCATTCATAAATATACAGGGACCCCTCCCTGCTATTAAAATATAAATATTTTTAAAAACTTTCCTCAAAGATTATTTAGTGGGTAATTTGTAGATAGCGCGGATTGCTCGTTTTTGTAGTATGAAAACTGAATTTATATCCGCTGCCGACCCTCATAATAGAATTCCACAGCTAATCCTAGCGGTGGTGACATCTGAGATTTTCCTAATCTGTCGAACGGCGTGGGCAGCTGAGCTTAGTTTATTTGCTAGTTGTTCAATAATTGTGTGGACTCCATTGGAGTTTCGCATCTATAGTAACACCAAAAAAACTGTAGACTGCACCGGTTCTATAGTTTTATTAATCAACTTTATGTTAAGTTTAGGGCTTAGTACATTAGATAATGTAAAAATACATTTTATTTTTTGTTTGGATTCAGCGCTAAATGATTTAGACCTACGTCAAACCATCTACAATATTCTGTTAATTTCACTGCAATCATCTATTATTAGAAAAAGTAATTTAATTTCGTTCATAAATAAAACAAACTTCCAGTGTTGCTACTACATAATTAATATTGTGTAGTTAAACCAAACTTTATGTTTTATATTTTCAGTATTTTATATAACTTTTCAGAAAAAAATATCATAAGCAGCCCATTATTTCCTGTTCCCGCTCAAAGAAAAGATTATATCTCAAATATTAGTTTGAGAAAGTCAAAAACCTACTACACTCAAGGTGGTCAAGTGTGGGTTTATAGATGAATAGTTATTGAGCATTTGACATAATTTACTATAGGTAAGGAAAAAATGAAGTTCAGCATATTTGTAATCTGAATAAATGCCATAACGTCATGTCTCCACGAAGCTTCCAAATTCATCTCACGGGACATAAAATTTGAATAATTCAATGGCAGTCCACCCTATTGAAACGTCAAGAATGCAATATTAAAAACGGATAGTAAAAGGGAAGCCGAATTTACATAAACGTGCAATTAAAGCTCGGAAGGGGCGTCCTCGAGGCTGTTAATATTGAAGAAGGCCGGTCAGTCATATCATTACCATAGTCCACGGGAGCCGAGGCGACGCTCTTCCATTACGGGCTTAAATCATTCAGTGCTACCTATCCCTATCGTAAACTAATCAGTCAGCATTATTTTATCACCTATCCTATAGGTTATAATATAATGGTTGGATCTCATCCCGCACTTGGTCAGTCTGGTGAATTGTGACCTTGACCTTCTGAATTACGATTCTGAATTACGAGTCTAAACAATGTCATGATAAAGTAGGTTGTGAATAGACACGCGTTTTGGCCATAAGATGTCCAAATTGCGCACTATTTCCTACAAAAACGATATTTTTTGCTCTCTATAGAAGTTAATTCAAGTTTTCTTCCGATATCTACTTATTTCAAATACCAAGCCACGGATGTTTGGCAACAGAATCTAAAATTAGAAACGGAAACCGAGTTTTCTTTTATGTCGTTACGTTTCCTAGTCAGTGGTTGCCTAATATCCTTTGGAGACGGCTCTTTTCCGTTGCTATAGCAAAATTTCGCTATAAGCAGTACTTGGCAGCTCAAAGCGGATTTGGTTTTATCGTACCTAGCTACACAAATATACTTTACGTTTATTTCATTGTGGGACTATGTACGTAGCGTACAGAGATATCCATAAAAGGTTGCCTAAGCCGAAAGACATGTTGTGCTCACCGAATTTTGTATTAACTTCTAAGTATTTTGGGATCCCTTTCCGTACAATTAAAAAAACATTTTCCCTTGGAAACGTATTGAATTAATCGTGTCTTATAGAAACCAAAGTTGTATTTTTGGAAAAAACCAACAGGGGCGTATTTTACTCTTATGATGGTTATTATAAAAAGAGAGCTTTTAAAGTACTCGAGTTTGGTCTTTTTCAAAGATCTACTCTATTGGTTCACATGGTATTTTTGTAAAATATAGGTTTGCGTTTAACCGTGAGTTTTTGGATGTATCAAGAATTAGTTTATTCTAAATCTGAAGATTCCCCGATTGTACAAATCGAGATATAAAGACTCGGGTAGAGGGGGTGATCTAAACATAGTATTGTAGGTAGCGGAGTATAGACAACAAACGCTATCAGTGCAAGTAGCGTAGAGCCATTGGCCGGCGCCGGGCACGGCAGACCGACAGACTCCATTCCCGTAATGTGGGTATGGGTAATGAACGTAACAATATCGTAAAAGCGACATAGTGAGGTCACAAGCGGTGGAAGACGCATGAACGCTGAAATTTTCGTCATAATTCCGAGAAGCTAACGGGCTCCCGGGAATCACTTTCATTTTCACTTAGCGCCACCGACTTCTCCATAACCATTAAATTGTCTTGTTTACTGCTTTTCGCTGGTTGAAGGCACTAGCCCTCTCACTTATCTAGCTCGTTCAGTTCGGACTAAACAGTAAACAAAGAGAAACCTATTTAAGTCGTCTGTAGAGATTCCTACTCTTTCGTCCCTCTCTCAACTAAGTACTCGTAACTAGTAGTTTCGATACGAAAATATATAATAGGATTTTTAGTTACACTTGATAACTGAACGAGGCCGGTGTTATTTAAGTAAACTTGCTACTTACTGATTTTTATAATTAAAAGCTTTACTTGTAATTTTTTTATTTAAATAAAAAAATGTTTCACCATAAATCGACTTTTATCGAAAAAGTACCCCAATTATCAATCGAAAAATCTCACGTCAAAATGTCAGCTTTTTCAAAAAAGTTGGTAAGCTTTTTGTTGTTTGAATTTTTTTCTTTATGATAATGTAAAAAAATATATTACTACTAGCGGCCCATTCCGGCTGCGCTTGGATATTGTCATTTAAAGACTATTAATCGAAATAAAAACTATCCTATCTCTCAAGTTGGACCAGACTGGTCACGGTGTGCCAATTTAATTTAAAATCGGTTAAGTAGTTTAGGAATCCATCGCGGACAAACATCGTGACAGGAGATTTATGTATTTTAAAGATGGTAAATGATCTCAGAAAACGCAAACAAAGAAAGACCATACGAATTCGCTTTTTTATTTTGGTATCAAACGCATTTAGATAGAAGCTTTTTAAAAATATATAGAATTCGAGTGGTCTTATTTTCTCGTTATTCAGCATTTTCTGAGAACATGTACCATGGTAATACGAGTATATGTATATGTTTGTTTACGTTATCAGAAACAAGAGGTTTCAAAGAACAAAAAGTCTACCAACTTAATTGAAAAAGCTGATATTTTGACATACAATTTTTCGATTGAAAATTGGGGTACTTTTCCGTAAAAGAATGATAATTTAATTATTATTTTTATTAAAAAAAGCTAGAGTGTACCTATTGGAGATATAAAAAGGCAAGTTTTCACTAATATTCATGAACAATTTTTGTGAATATTTACCTAAATGAGAAAAAAAAAATAAAAAACCAAAAACTTAGTTACTTGAATTTTTCTCATAAAATATGAGGTTATGTGAAAAAAGTGTGAATCCAAAAGTTGTAGATCTTGTTTATAACCTACAACTTTGTCGTACAACTTATTACCATAAGATTTGTAGTTTTGCCGGAAATCGAGATAAACCGACCGTTTTGACCCTTAAAACTGACCCTCCCCCCACCTTCCACTTACCGACCTCAGATCACCCGTAAATTATTTTTCCTTTCACTTTTATCATATTATTCTCTTCCTTTTACAATGAGTTAACTGAACTTAAAGTTAAGAAGAGAATTGAAAAATATCGTGGCTCAACGTAATTACTGAAAAATATCTATTTTATAACAAATAACAAAACTCACAAACTTAAATCCTAGGCAGCATTAATATCAGTAGAAGTATAATCCCCAAAACTTTCATCACAAGCCTTGAACGTTCCACGTTCACAAATCTGCCATGGAACTCTTACAGAAAACAGTCATTTTAATACATACAGAGCTTTCAGAAATTTTGTGAAGCTTGACTTTTGCCAGTGTCTATATGAACTCCGCATTTGGAAAGAGCACAAAACTATAACTCAAAATAATAATAAAATTATAATAAACTCTGTGTATGGGTTAACTGTTAGTAATGCAACAGCGTTTTAGTTAGAAGACTTATTTAGACGACTATGCTTTGAAGATTAATTCCAGACTAACAGCGCCCTCCGGTTTCACCCGCGTAGTGTGTAACAAAATAACAGTACAATCAATCCGTGCGGTTTTTTTTTAGCTAGGAAGCTTACACTTAACTACCACCTCGCCTGTTATTACGCGACGATTGGGTATCTGATGGAGAGTGCTTGCCTAGAAAAAAACAATTCACGCTCGATTTGAAGACACCAAGATTGTAAACATCGGAAAAAACCTATTCAGGTAACATACTCTCGATCGCTTTCAGCGATAAGGCCACCCACTGTCGAACTACTTTAAAATGTATTGTTCTTTTTTTCTGTACCTATTTCTTTTCCTTTGTGTGTCAATAAAGAGTATATCTATCTATCTATTCTAGAGTCAAAAATATAGTCAAACATTCGTTTTTGGATCGTCAATCCTGAAACGATGTCGCTTTCTCGAGCTACAAGCAATCTAACAGAAAAAGGAGCACATTAGGGTGCTGTATTTCACACTAGGGAGATCTTGTGTCGGGTGAAATAAGACTTGAGCTCAGTGAGACGTGTATGGGTTGAAGCTTTCATACGTGTGTCTCATGTACGCGGTAAATATGCGAGCAACCAATATGAAAACAAGCTCGAATAAAGGCAACGGCAACCCTAACGGAAATGTAAAATGTAAACGAAGGAGAGTAGATAGTAAAGTAAGCGCGCCCGGAAGATTGGACATTCACTCGGTCGCTATAAACTTTATCATTCACAGTAATTTTGTCTTCTGCGACGCGAATACACATAAAACGGTATTCTTATCTCATCCGAAATATCGGGCACGTACCAAACTCATAATTTCACGATGAAGTACCGCATGGGCTCTGGCGCGCCCTTGCTGTGGTGAGCCTGGTGATTCACTGTTACGATTACCCATCCGCTGCAAACACCAACGTTTTTAGAGGTCCGTGAAAAATAGAGACTGTGACTCCACCTGACAACAGGCTGTCTGTCAATCTGCCCGTTACTCCGACATATTTTAAGCTGTATCTTTTGATCCGTACCTGTATAAATAGTAAAATGATAATACAGTTCCCTATTTTTATGAATTTGGGCGACACAGTTAATCAAAACACAGCTTAGTTTCTCTGTATGAAAATATATTATTTTAGCATTAATTTACATGAGTGGTACATCTATTCTAATATTATAAAGCTGAATAGGTTATTTGTTTGAACGCGCTAATCTCAGGAACTACTGGACCTATTTCAAAAATCTTTCTCCGTTGGATATGCACGAGTACGTGATCCTTGAGTGCTATAGGCTAAATATACATGAACCACGGGTGAAACCGGAGCGGGCCGGCTAGTCAGAGATATAAAATCAATGTTTACCTGTAAGAAAAAAAAAAATTAATAGCCACTTAAAATATCATACTTTTTTTTTTTAAATAAAGAGTGACGAGACGAGCAGGACATATGCCTGATGGTAAGCAACATGCCTGCCACATAACAGCACAGTGACACGCAGCTATTGGAACATGAAGAGCCCAAATCATTACCTAGCACCGCACTGCGCTCGTCACACAGAGATAGATAGATAGATAGATAGATAGATAACTCTTTATTGTGACACAAAGAAAGGAAACAATTACAGAAAAACACAATATAAACTAGCGCCACAAATGGCGGCCTTATTGCTGAGAGCAATCTCTTCCAGGCAACCAGCAGAGATCTAAGTTGTTATATCTCTAAGCCCTGTAATTTCTCTGGAAACATTGCCCTTCAGACCGGAACACAGTAATGTTTGCACATTACTGCTTGGCGGTAGAATAATTGACAAAGGTGTGGTACTTCCCCAGGCGGACTCTGCTAAGAGTACTACTACTTATAGATAATTGAGTAAATGTCCACCTCAGTACCTAAATCGCACTCTGTTATTGGTACCCTACCCTATGTGCGTAAATATATGAAAGAATATAACATTTTCCTTTGCAAACTTCATTTTAATTTTGAAAATCAAAGTTATGCTGACAGATTGACTAACAAATAATGAGAAATAAATATTTTAAAAAACATGCCTTTCAACAGGCAAGTTTTTCTTTGGAAGCGGTCATTCATACGAGTTTCAAACTTGACAGCATTACTAGGCATATTCTAGCCCATAGAAAAATACAATTATGTTCACCAATAACGTGTAATTTACGACACAACCATAATATACATTTCGAACAGAAACTGGAACCCTATTATGGCGATACGAAACCCTCACTATCCGAGTTTAGCTCGCAGTTTACTGGTTTTTTCTTTACGTAACAATGGTAAAAACCTCCACCTGAGATCCAAAGCAAAAGAAAACAAAAAAGCCCATTATCCGGAATGTTTTCGCTAGTTGTGCGATTAGGCGGAAATATGTCTGAGCGATGCTCCACTTATGAGGAAAACGATGGATTGCTATAATTACTAGAAAACGAAATGCTCGTGATTTGTGTGTGCGCAGTTTACCTACGCTAAATTAGCGTTGATCAGCCATGGTAAATGATTTACCACATTATAAAAGAACAAATGGAAGGTATCTTTTGAGATTGGTGTCTCTATATTTATGGAAGGTATCTTTTGAGATTTGTCTCTCTATATTTGCACATTGTAAGTACCTAAAAAAATTGTGGTTTATACAGTGACAAACAAACAGACGGCCCACCCAATGGTAAGTGGTAGCAGCCATTTATTGACATCTGCAACATCAGACATCCGACACTATATCAGTGGATTGCCAAACGAGAGTTTTTGTTTTATATTTCGTTTTTTTTAAAGATTTTTGCTGTACGTTTATGTCCTAAATTAATCTTAAATTTATCATTATCGATAAACTTAAGAAGATTAGAATGATAAGTAGATCAGTTGATACGAATTTTCCACTTTTGCAATACAAAGGGCATGTAGTCGCTATGATGGTATCGTTCGAAGTCTAGAATACCAACACAGTCGTGCCAACTTAATCAAAAAGAAGATAGAAATAGTGCTTTCGTGTGTTCTATGTGTACGTGTATATATATTTGATGCTCTTTTGCTATCTAGCGTTTGACTGTAAATAAATGAAGATATCGTCGTACTATAACTTGAACACAACACTAACGTAATAAGTTGGCTTGTTTTTATCCCAAAAATATACCTACTCAAGAAACTCAGGAGCGTAACTTGATGTACTTACATTTGTTTTTCCACCTTGACACGAAAACAAAAGTTTACACTGTACATTGTAAGCATATGGGCCATGTTAATTATATTTCGTATCAAAGTTGCTAATGAACCAATTTGTTTTGGGTTCAAACGCTAATGAGGTGTCAAAATCTTTCTCAGAATTCAGGCCACAACGTAATACACGAAAATCACGGGGATTCATTACTCAACTCTTCATTTTAATTATGCCTATTCACATTCGTTAAAAATTCATAAAGAACAATCCCCAGTACGGAAGCGTTACATAAATTAAAAAGCTCTCTGGAGGCAGATCTCTGTTACCCGCCGCGAACTAAATAATTGGAGAGGGATGTAATTTGTTACGGAGACAAATTTTGACAAATCTTTCCCCTGGCTCATTGACTAAGAAAAATATTTGATCAAGGACAATTGCTACCTTCGGAAACGCGTTTATCAATACCCTCCAACGAATATTTCAAAAAAGGTACCTACATATAAATAATATTTTCATGTTCTAGTAAAATTACTGTCGCTTACGAATAACATAACTTTTTGATGATCGAGATGCTTATTGAATTAAATGCTGAGCATTTCTTTTAAAACTCAATCAATTACCACATTTTATCGTATTTTAAGTAAAATACAGCTCTAAAAGCTCAAACACTAAAAAAAAATGCAATTTGTAGAAATATCGATGCCGTATTTATCAGATTTTTGCAATGGTAGAATTAAATTAAGATACATTTTTATCGAAAACATTTTTAAACATGAACCTAAATAAATACAAGCATTCTGTGTTGTACCCTTGTTTTTGGTTGGGTTCCATACATTTTAGCGAAGCCATAGTGGCCTAGTGGCAAGAACGTAGTATGCACAATACATATAATATAGCCAAATCGTAGATTCGAATCCCACATGATCCTCTGAGTATTTTTTCCAAATGCCGGTACACATACAAGTTTGTCGTCACCATTGGCTTGAATAGTGAAAGAAAATATCAGTGACATGCTGGCATGCAGCTATTTAACATGAAAAGTCCAAATCATTACCAAACACTGCACTGCGCTCGTTATCCACAGATATACGATGTTTTATCTCATGCCCTGTCATTTCACTGGAAATATTACCTTTCACACCAGAATCCTAGAATCTTGCAAGGAAATGCGTCATCCGCCAACCCGAACGTGGTAGACATTTGCATTAACTCTCTCCTTGTTAAAGAATTCCGCGATTACATTCCAGAAGAATATTTAATGGGCTTCTTATGGATAAACATTTTGGCAAATCCTAAGTTTTATTTTGTTTGAAACAACTGGTTATATTTGCAATTTTAGGATCACAGTAAAAATGTTTCTATGCTATTTCATATTCAACCTAGTCCCCATGCACGCAAGCATTATCCACATCACACACACTCACACTAGGTGTGATGCTATCAAGACAATCATACTATATTTACCTACTGACTAAAATCATTTATCTTCATAAATACAGAGTTAAAACAACTGACCGTACCTGTGTAAAGCAAACGGACGGGAAGAGCGCCTTTCCTGAACGGTCGCCATATTGAAAAGAGGGATTTTGCCTAATACCATGAAGATATCTTTATACAACCTTATCGCAGAACCCAGCTGTATCTATCCACTTCGTACCTTATTAATCTTAATCCAATTATACGGGTGGGTATACATAAACAAAACGGCGACCGGCGGCGACTGGTCGTCGTGTTTATAATTGAAACTCGATGTTTTCAGCAAAGTCCTTCCCTCAAGTGGCACAACTTTATTTTACTTAGCGAAAACTATGGCAGTAGAGTTAATTTACATTAGCACTGAGGAACGAAAGGAGACAAAAGGATTCGGACGTTGCTTTTTATTCAGATTGAAAGTAGACATGCTGGTTTTACACATGGTTATTTGTGTTTGCCTATATGCGAAATTTGACAAATGACTGAGATGTATGGATGGTATTTGGGTTCAATATTTTTTATTTATTTGACAAGTATAAATAAACAACATACAATATGAGATCACTATCACCACTGCTATTCGGTTGTATTCCCAATAATCGCTTTAAAGCATAGGCATCAAATTTTCTGGCAAATGTACATATACAAATAAATATTTAAAGAAACACCGTTTAAACGTAAGGCATTAAAGGCAGACTTAGATTCAGAGTTAATGCATATAATTAGAAGTACATTTCAGTGTCACTGAAGAAATTAGCCCAAATAAGCCTTAGTCATGTCACTTAAATTGTGGTTTGAGTGGCAAGACTAATTTTTAGTATAGATAGTTAAATGTACCTATAGTATTCTACTAGTCAAGCCCTTCCATTAGATACTCATATTGACGGTGGTTTTGAAAAAATAGGTACCTATTTTATAACACATTTGCTCGTAAAGGGCCTCCTATTGCACCAATTTCTGTATTGAAATGTATCTCTTTACGTACCTATATTGTATTGTGCGGTAATGTAATGTAAAACGCACGGTTTATCAAAATGCTCCGTACAAACGAACGGTACCTTTTTAAATATTAGTGAAGAGTTTTTATGTCAGAAAAGTGGTCAACATTTTATGGCTAAAACTTTGAGAGATTAATACCCGGTTTACATTATTCCAGTCCAGCGGTCGAACGCAGCGCTGGATTGCTTACTGGAAAAATGTAAACCGGCGCTGGAATGCATTGGCACTGGATTGATGCTTTCCAGTGCCGGTTTACTTTATTCCAGTAAGCAATCCAGGACTAGATTCGGTCGCTGGACTGGAATAATGTAAATCGGGTATAAATATAATACAGGATTATTTAATTCGTAAATTTAATTAATTTTGACCATAAATTACAACAATTTATCTGTAATAAAACAAAAAAATATTAATTTACTTTGTTTCTGATGTCATTCACACATTCTGGTTCTGTACCATTGCTTTAAAAAAAAGCGCTGATGCGCGTGCATTGCTTAATCTGTGAACAAGTAAAAATTATTCCGCGCGCTTTTTTTCCGCTCTATTGTTTTTATTTGAACATGTCGTCAGAGTTTTATTTATTTCCTCGCAAATATGTTATAAAACGTCGCGTCGTATGACGTACTTGCGCTTTGATAATAACAGCCTCTGTTAATTATAGCTCTCGCCTACGGCTCGAGCTAGCAATATCGCCTCAGCTGTGATTATCAACTTACCGCACTTATATAATAATTTACTGTTATCTGCCATTTTGTGAAGGCGACCATCAAAACGGTCCATCCGTATGAGAGCTACAGACATGCCGAAGACAGACAAGCCGAAGACAGACAATTACACATACACAAAGACAGACAGACATCGACGTTAAACTTATAAGCTTATAACATCTCTCTTTTTGCGTCGGTGCTTAAAAATAGTGTGATGCTACCTTACAACATCGCATTGATATTTTTTAATTATACAGAATGAGATGAAAATATAATGAAAGCTTATTTGATTCCGAGAAAATATTATACCTACAAAGCTAACTTTTTTGGAATCAGTGCCCGTAATTTTCCAAACTAGTTTATTGCTTTGTTTTTTTTAACTAATATAGGTTCTCACTTGACCACCATCTCGCCTGATGTTAAGTGACGATGTGATCTACGATGGAGCGTGCTTACCTAGAAGAAACTGATTCACTCTCGATTTGAAGACACCAAGATTGTAACTTTCGGGGAAAACTCACTCAGGCAACGCATTCCACAATCTAGACGTTCTTATAACAAACGTGGAGTCAAATCTCTTCGTTCGTGTTTTTGGAACATCGACCTTGAAACGATGTTGCTTTTTTTGAGATACGAGAAGTCCGATAGAAGAAAAGGGAAGGTGGTATTAGATCCTGCAGATCAGTTGCACACTCTCCGAAGTGTACCCGATAGAAAACCGATACCGACTACTTAGCAATTTTGCTGCGATGTACAAGACTTTGAAATCTTTTACGCACAAGAGTGTCATTGCCTATTAGCCTTGTGGCACGTCTCTCAATCGATTCCATTAATTGTTTTAAGCTCTAAATTTTATTTTTCATGTTTTATTTGATGGTAATATAATGGAGTTCACAATTTAATAAAAATACTTTTGTACGCTCAAATATTAGATTGTATATCGAAATTTCGAAATATTTCACCAAAACATTTAATTTACTAGAAAATTAAAAGCTCTGGTAAAATATCTAAAAACCCAAAAAGCACTAAAGAAATCTGAAAGTATCTAAAGCAACGGTCATTTGCCCAGCAAATAAAATAAAATACCTTCATAAAAATCTAGAGGTTTTATGTAGCCTTAGTGCCTAGTTTTTTACAAACTACCCGCGTAATTTTAGTAACACTCGTTACTAAGAGTGCTTACTAGAGATCATAAAGAACACCAACAGTCCGTTTGAATCGCAGCAAACGGGCAAACTGTTACGACCCATAAACCTTACGATAGAAGAAAGATAAAATATCCACAGAACCGAAAGAATATAACGCTATTTTTGTATCGTTATTTGCCTATTAACAAGTGCTTTTAAGAAAATACTCTGGATTTTAAAGTAGCCGTGTACTAATTATGTAGGGTTATTCGACACTAAACTGGTCTAAATTTGCAACGTTGGTAAATGGAATTCAAATCGATATTCCGATTTGAAAGACAAAGTTTCCATATAAATTAGGAAAGAGATAGATCATATCTGTATATCTCCGGGAGAGCGCAGTGCTGTACTTTGGACTGTACATGTGTCCGTGTTCCAATATCTATGGCATAGTAATCGGCTATAGGCGTATGCTTTACCATCAGGCACATATTTTCCTCGACCCATCACTCTACGTTTTGAAAAAATCGGGTACGTTATTTACTACTTAACTAATTATTTTAGCGTTCGTTTTTGGTCTAGATCCGTTGGTTTGAGCCCGTAATGAAAATAGACACGTATTTTATTAGTCTCGTTTGTACTTGTATGTTAAGTAAGAGGTTGACAGTTTAAATAAAAATCTAAATCGATGTCGCATGAATTAACTTTAATTATGTTACGTTTTGCGTTTCTTATTTTGAGTTACATAAATAAAAATTGCGATAAAAATATCAAATTCACTATGTTTATTTTAGATTGAGATCTGAATACATAATTGACAAAAAAATTGACAAGTTTCAAGATCCAAAATTGGAGTTAAGCTTATTACAATCGCCGTAATTACAAATTTTATGGCCGATTTTTTCGATCAGATACCTTATGACTGTAATAAAATCCACTCTAATACCTGTATATTCGATGTATTTCTTTGACCATCCAATCTAAAATAGAAGTTTTTTTGTCTCATACGAATTTCGAAATTTCGAAATATGCTATATAACGTGCGAAAATTGAATAATACGGTCATAAATCTCAATGATAAATTCAGAGAAATTAAATAGAGATACGGAACAGAACTCGGGAGTAGGTACTGTGCGCGTCAGATTGATGCATGAGTTTGTGTTTTTCTTTGCGCCGCGCCATCAATCTTATAGATCTATTAACGTCGTGTTTAGCGCTCCGCTAATTATCTCGCAGAACTTCCGAGCGTCCTCGGGGACCGCGGAGCGATGCAAAATGTCACATTCAATTATTTTTACCCTCCCACAATCCCAATTAAAGGGCATGCGGCCGACCCGGAAAACCGAGACTAACTTTAAAAAAAACAAACGACCTCACCCTCTATTTTTGTTTAACAACGTTTAAACTTTCGCATGTACGGCTCAACTTTGAAGCCTTGTGATAGATGAATCTCTTTGTTTTCTAACATTACGAAACTGTCTCGCAACATTGTGAGATTTATCTAAATTTTACAACATTGTTTACATAGCAATAACATTATCTATTCTCTCTGCTTGTACGAAGCTACGTTACATTGGTCGGATAAGAAGAATCCATTCTTGTGAAACCCTAAAATCTTGGTTGCGATTGCGGGGTTTTGTCGCGCAAACAGGCAATAAATGCTCGCAGAGAACGCCCGAGCCGAGATTCCCGACTACTTACTGTCGATATTGTTCTCTCAGCTCTAAAGAATACTTTTTTAATATAAACATTCGCGTGGAAACTTACATGCCACGTAAAATATGTTTTTCGAGGTAGATGGATGATATAGTAGGTAAATGTCTACATGTGTTAGTCTTTATAAGATATTGATAAAAGTTTAGGCTTGAAATGTTTCTCGACATGAAAATTTTGGTCTTGTTATGTTTCATTTCGTATCTGTTTGTGGGCCGCTCTTATTCTCTTTCTCTCTCTATCTCTTATTCCCGTCCTCTTTCTCTCTCTATAATTTTTTCTCGCTTCCTCTCCCTGAACTTTCCATACAAAGAATTGTTAATGTCCCGCTACACAGCCATTTTGGGGTATAATAGGCGAGCTATGTGACAAGTTTTCAGCTTCCCTCAAATACCAAACAAAAAATTGGTGACAGCTCCCGGAATATTATCATTGTTTAGCCGACGTAATTGTATATTTTACAAAAACTGTGCAACTTATTCGAGTACTCAGTTTAATTTTAAGTCGGCTTTTGTTTTTTTTTTCGAAAAAATAATATTTTTTACTTTTTAATGTATTCATTATATTTATTATTTGTTTTTTTTTTTGTTTATTATAGTGGCACTTAGTTCTAATTAAGAAGACCTGTAACGAATACATATTATTATATTCTAGTAAAAAAAAATAATAATAATTAAGTGCAAGAAAGATTTAATCTATCTGAGACCAACTGCCCTTGACCCTTTTAATAAAATAGGTATTATTTTGCAGAATATTTCAAAAACTCAAAGCTTTTCATTCCAGTCGTAGCCGACACTAAGAACGTTCTTAAACCATGGAATAAGCAATACTAAATTATACGAAACTCCTTTCATTCAAAACCCTAGGTAATTCAAATAAAATAACCTGTATAAGATAATTATTAAGCATTATTCAGAAACGATTTCTGGAATAGGCATTTTTAAAGAAATTCTGAGGTATTACAAAGGTTTTTTTTTCCAAGTTTTATTTTAGTAGTTTTGTAGTTGCTAAAATGTATAAATTGATTTTATTGTACCTAGGTATGTTAACAAAGACATTAATAAGAACAATTAGAACAAGAGCCCGTGAACCCCAGACCTTCGTTATTTTATAAAAGCTGAAAACTTGTCAGCGCATGCTCCTAACACAGGTAAGAACGATGGACCGTTATGAAGTTTGGGTCATCCTGGCTTTGGCAAATAAATGGTACTAAGGCCCCAAGTCTCAGCAGTGGGAACTTTTAGTGGGCTGCTTATGATAATTAGGCTGCTAATTGTTACCCAAATATTATGTTTAAAAATCAGTGCGCATATTATGACGCAAGTAGAATTATAATTGCTTGGACATTAACACAACATGGGTGTCTGGCAAGTGTTTGCCACGATGTTAAGTGTCTGGCAATTATTGGTGTGATTTTTAATAATATTCTGAAGGTATTACCAAAATATCAGACTTTATAATTTGACAAATTTAGATCGGTACACCTTTAGTACCGTTTATCTACCAAAGCCAGGATGATCCAAACTTCATCATGGGCCATCGTTCTTAACTGTGTTGGGAGCATACTCTGAGAAACGTTCAGCTTTTATAAAATAACGAAGGTCTGGGGTGCATGGGCTCTTGGTCTAAATTGTATGTCGTGCAAAAATAACAATCGTGACATCGCGAAAAAGTACTCGTACCTATAAAACTGTAACTATTTACCATAAAGTTCTAAGTTGCCTCTTCATATTCAATTAACCCGACAATGGTAGGTATTACTTTTCTATTGTTCAGCTTAACACTTTCCCTTTAAGTCTCACGATTGTAATAAGTTAAATTAAACAATTCAGTAGGTACTGTTATCTCGGAGAGAAATAGTGTCCGTTATATTCCAACTTAATGTCTCTGTTAAGATTATATCAGAGTTTAGCCCCTTTGTGTCGGCTACTTTAGCACCCGCGCTTCCTAAATCACTACAATTAGGTTACAAAACAAATCTGAGACAATCTCATCTTGGCAAGTTGGCTGCACGACGAAACAAGCTGAAAGGACGAAGGAACGTTCCAACGAACTTTCGAAAAATGAAAAATGGGAATGAAAAAATAAAAATTGTCTCGTGTCGTATGAGCTCGTCCAGGGTACTGGACTAGTAAGAGCCAGAATTGAAAGGTATTGTATATTGCCTCTTATAATATACCGTGTGTAAATTATAGTTTTCAATCTAAAGACAAAATAATAAGTTTTGACTAAATCCGCACACAAATTATTATCACAAAAACGTATACTTTGTTGTCGGGTAGAATCGCAAAGTAAGGTAACTGAGGCAATTAACGCCCACCTAACTTCAAATATAATTTTTATTGTATATTTCTTTAAATATATAAAATATATTGTTATGAGAATATTAAACATATTCTTCTGATTTGAAAGATGATAGTTAAGACGTGTAATTATATAAAAAATCCATGCAAATGACATCATATTAAAACCCTTGTTTTGGGCGTTATTAAAAAGTACCTGGGTGGCCGCGCTTTGCTCGGCTTAAACACTGAGTATACTCAGATACAGACAAATAATAGATTTTCTTAAAAAAAAGAAAGAAAGAAAAAATTACTTGAAAAAATATGACCGCCCAACTTATCGACTGAGCTATTATACTGTCGCGCAGTGCTGCGAAATTTACCGTCGCATTCTAATGTTAATGTACCAGTTTTTTATTATCTAAAAAACGCCCATATAATGCGTTTTTAAAAAAAAAATGTAACCTAGTTAGATCGATTTATCGTCCCCGAAACCCCCTGCATACATCATTTCGTGATAATCGTTCGAGCCGTTTCCGAGATTCAGATTCTATATATATATATACACACAAGAATTGTATATCTGGGGGCACGGCAGTGCCCCCGCCAAGTCGAGCGCGAAGCAAACACTGCCGTACCATCCTTTACTGGAACCATTTCGCCGCATTTTCAGGCCTCTTTTTGAGAACCTCTGGATAAGACCAGAAAGCTGAAATTTTCGTCATCTAGTAAGTTATAATCACGTACTTAAAATCCAAAATTTCAAGTCTGTACGTCATTTAGTTCCAAAGTTAAGCGAAAGCAAAGTTTCGCATTTCCGACACTCATTCACTCACTCATGATCATCAAAATAGAACTAGTACTTCCCATAAACTCAGAGAGCTGAAATTTGGTACAGACTTAGGGTTTAATAGCCACATAAAGGGAAAACTATAAAAACTAGGAATATCGAAAATCTGGGGTACCTGGTTGTATACCTGGTTATTTGAAAACACGCCTTTACAAAAAATATTCAACTTTGTTTCCCTCTTCATTTGATGTCAAAAATCGAAGGTCTGAAGTATCTGATAAAGTACCCTCAGCTTGTCCCAGCTGTATAATAGAAATAGTAATGCCCCATTCTACTATTCGTACACAAAAAAATCGACTGTCATTGCAAAAATCCAGCATAGTGGGACACATCTTCTAATTTAATCTAGCCTATTGCTTCCCACTACTGGGTGAATGTTGCTACTGTACAAGAATAAGAACCGGAAAAAAAGAATATGTGTCAAATAATACATCTAATATAATAAATCAATAAATTACGTTTCTACAAAAAGAAGTGAAATCCCACCAAAAACATTCTGTAAAAAACTAGCCAAGTCTCGATGAAGCTGCATATTTATCTCTAAAAAGTAATGAAATCTAGACAAAGCCGTGCCAAGTCTAAGGTTCCTTACTGCGATTTTTTTAATATTATAGTAATGTTGTGTGACTTGGCCGTTGAACATTCTTTATACGTTAGTCCGTTAGTGGATACAAGTCAATTTTGTTTACACGTTATGTTGTATCTGTTGTAACTACTTATGTTTGTTAAGCGAGATAATACCCTATACTGGTATTGGTAATTGGACGCTAGTGTCTCATATTAGGCTGTTGTTAATCAACAACAACACATGCATGCATTCAACAGCAACACCTGCGTTCAGCATCGAATGCAGACTTGTTCTATTTTTTTCTGGAGCGTCAAATCGACCACCTTTTTTAACATAAAATAGACGTACAGACGGACTTCTATCAATGAATAGAAGTCCCTCTGGACTGGAAATATTTTTTTTAAACTGTTTGTTTCCGGCTCGCCTACACATAAGTATTATTGAAATTCTTTATTGTTCACACCATATAGGATACATCTGGGGACACGGCAGTGCCCCCGCCAAGTCGAGCGCGAAGCAAACACTGCCGTACCATCCTTTACTGGAACCATTTCGCCGCATTTTCAGGCCTCTATTTGAGAACCTCTGGATAAGACCAGAACGCTGAAATTTTCGTCATCTAGTAAGCTATAATCACGTACTTAAAATCTAAAATTTCAAGTCTGTACATCATTTAGTTCCGAAGTTAAGCGAAAGCAAAGTTTCGCATTTACGACACTCATTCACTCACTCATGATCATCAAAATAGAACTAGTACTTCCCATAAACTCAGAGAGCTGAAATTTGGTACAGACTTAGGGTTTAATGACCATATAAAGGGAAAACTATAAAAACTAGGAATTTTGAAAATCTGGGGTACCTGGTGGTATACCTGGTTATTTGAAAACACGCCTTTACAAAAAATATTCAACTTTGTTTGCCTCTTCATTTGATGTCAAAAATCGAAGGTCTGAAGTATCTGATGAAGAACCCTCAGCTTGTTCCAGCTGTATAAGAGATATAGTAATCCCCCATTCTACTATTGGTATACAAAAAAATCGACTGTCATTGCAAAAATCCAGCATAGTTGGACACATCTTCTAATTTAATCTAGCCTGTTGCTTCCCACTACTGGGCAAATGTTGCTACTGTACAAGAATCAGAACCGGAAAAAAAGAATATGTGTCAAATCATACATCTAATATAGTAAATCAATAAGTCCACGTTTCTACAAAAAGAAGTAAAATCCCACCAAAAACATTCTGTAAAAAACTAGCCAAGTCTCGATGAAGCTGCATATTTATCTCTAAAAAGTAATGAAATCTAGACAAAGCCGTGCCAAGTCTAAGGTTCCTTATGCGATTTCTTTATTATTATAGTTAATGTTGTGTGACTTGGCCGTTGAACATTCTTTATACGTTAGTCCGTTTAAACTGTTTGTTTCCGGCTCGCCTAAACATAAGTATTATTGAAATTCTTTATTGTTCATACCATATAGGATACATACAATTTAGGGAAAATAGTAAGACAAAAACAAATTACTGGTAATTGAATCAACGTTTTCCAAGTGGCCATTTTCCATCGTCAATGGTAGCGGTTCTGGCGAGAGATTGGTGCAATGGTGTCATGGAGCACCTGGTTTTGTACCCTTGTGTACCCTTCAACGGCCAATTCACACAACATTAACTATAATAATAAAGAAATCGCATAAGGAACCTTAGACTTGGCACGGCTTTGTCTAGATTACATTACTTTTTAGAGATAAATATGCAGCTTCATCGAGACTTGGCTAGTTTTTTACAGAATGTTTTTGGTGGGATACAATTTAGGGAAAATAGTAAGACAAAAACAATTGACTGGTTATTGAATCAACGTTTTCCAAGTGGCCATTTTCCATCGTCAATGGTAGCGGTTCTGGCGACAGATTGGTGCAATGGTGTCATGGAGCACCTGGTTTTGTACCCTTGTGTACCCTTCAACGGCCTATTCACACAACATTAACTATAATATTAAAGAAATCGCAGTAAGGAACCTTAGACTTGGCACGGCTTTGTCTAGATTTCATTACTTTTTAGAGATAAATATGCAGCTTCATCGATACTTGGCTAGTTTTTTACAGAATGTTTTTGGTGGGTATATATATACGTTTTTTGTAGTTCGGGTGTTATTAGAAATAGGGCGTTAATTGCCATACTTACCTTACATAACTGCCTGTATATACCTGCCTGTTCCAGTGCTAATTCTATAATGTAACATGCGTGGTCTGAAGGGGAGGGGGGGGGATCACAGGGGACATGACCCCCCCTCCCCCCAAATCGTATAAGTTAAATTAAAAACGTACAAAAATTCTAAATATCTAATAGTATACAGACTATTTTTTAACGCGGGAAAATAACTGGAATGGCTACGCCGGTAAAATCGTGGGGCGCTAATAGCAAAGTCTTTTTTACCAGATTTTTGTATTTCTACTCGTGACCAAATGAGTAAATAAAATTATTATGAGCGTAGCTGGGGTTTAAACCTACGATTTCACGCTTATAAAATCGTAACTTCTTCCCGCCGCTATGAAGAAACTGGCATGTTCTAATAATTAGGTACAAAAAATAATGTAAATAAATTAAGTTAAAATATTATTTTCACTTGACTATTTTATTTAGCCAATGTTACTCGTATTATAGAAAGTACAAATATAAATATAGTAGTGACGTTTGTTAATAATCTCATACACAATTTTATTTACGTGATAACGTCTTGTAAATCGATGTTATTTTATTTGCGTAAGTTAATTTTCTTCTTCGCCGGCTAGGAACTAATTTCGTTAATTATTATTTATTATTTTGTGTATTTCCATAGATTGATTTCTTCATCATACATTTTACGTTTATTTCCACATAAGTATTAGGTAATGTAGGTACATAACCAAACACATTGTACCAAATTTGACATACTCCTACAAACAAAATAAAACGGAATCATCGAAATCGATCTACAACTGGTGAACAAATGTGCGGGTTTACATGCAAGAAAAAAGTACAGTCGAATTGAAAAAAATGCTTTTTTTGTTATGGTGTGCCTATAGAGTGTATTATTAAGTAATACACAGCTCTTCCTTCGGTTCTTTGTAACATCAAGATGAAACGACGTTGCTTTTTAGGGTTCCGTAAAACGTAAAAACGGAACCCTTATAGATTCGTCATGTCTGTCTGTCTGTCTGTCTGTCCGTCCGTATGTCACAGCCACTTTTTGCCGAAACTATGAGAACTACACTGTTGAAACTTAGTAAGTAGATGTATTCTGTAAACCGCATTAAGATTTGAACAAAAAAAAATTAAAAAAAGAAAAATTAGGGATGCCCCCCCATACTGAGAACTGAAACTCAAAATTTTTTTTTTCATCAAACCACACGTGTGTCTATCGATAGGTCTTCAAAAATGATGTTGAGGTTTCTAAAATCATTTTCGTCTACACTGAATAATTTGCGCGAGAGACACTTCCAAATTCCAATGAAAAATCAAAAAAAAAAATATGATGTACATTACCATGTAAACTACTAACGAAAATTAGTTTGAACTCGATCTGATGAGTACTTTTTTTTAGTACGTCATAAATACACTATTATTGAAACTTCGATCAAAGTTACAACGAACTACAAGATCTATGTGTACTGTGTACTATGTATTTATTATGTTACTTGCTGCAACGGAACCCTTCATGGGCGACTCCAACTCGCACTTGGCCACTTTATTCTATGTACGAGTAATCCGAAAGAAAAAAGGACAAGATAGTATTAGATCACGCAATTCAGCTGCACATTCTTCAAAATGTATCCGATAAAACCTAGCTTGGAACTTTACGGCAATGTTCAAAAACCTTGTAGTCTTAATACGAATATTGATTAATTTAATTTACACTTTGGTAGTTTAATTTCATTACATTCAATAATTAATTTATTCTCAAGAGACATTCATCATCAACAGCCCACTAAACGTTCCCACTGCTGGGACTCGGGGCCTTCTCTCGCAAGGAGAGAGTTAAGGCCATAATCCACCACGCTGGCCCAGTGCGGGTTGGACAGTCAAGAGACATTAATTCATTCAAAAGATTCATTTATTTTCAAGATACCACGCAATATAACCGTTACACGTTGTATTGTGTCATACAATATAGATACTGCAGATACCATTAAAAATATACCTACTCTTAGTTAAAACTACATATTTTCGAACACAACGTAAACAGAAAGCGTTTCCTTTTTTGCGAGATTAAGAATCAACACCAACAAAAAGTTAATAACCAAAAAGCGCCATCAGATGTTGCTTTCACAAATTGAGCGAAAATTCTGTGAAAAATTCAAAGCGGCCGAAAAGGAATTTTCCATCGCCTGATTCAAAGTAACTTTACACTGTACGGTCCAACGGAACATAATTCATGCCGCTCAGTGAAATATAATGCGGATGTTCTCATAATGTACGACGCGCAACTTAATCCGGCCGCGACTTTTTCCGCCACTGATATTTATACAAATGGCTACCAGCGTAACGATCTCGGTAGAACAATGGCCCATTTATGCTAATAATTTTATGGCTCTAACACTCCCGACTTGCTTGACTCATCTCCCTACAAATAAATGTATGTAAGTGAGTACTTGTTTTAAAATCTTCCTGCGTTGCGTCTGCTGGATGCGTTAATATTAATTACGCAATTTTTTGCCTTTTCATATGACATTACAGATCGCCATATTCCTAACAGTGACAGATCTGACATATCTATAAATGTCGGACATACATATATTAACTAGCAGTGCGCCGTGGTTTCACCCGCGCAGTTCCAACATATCCTACTAAAATTAAAAATACAAAAGTTTGGATGTTTGAGGCTTAATCACTATTATTGGTACTACTTCCCCAGATGGACTCTCCAATGTGTCCTACCACTTCAAACGTATGGGTACTGTGAACTGTAAGTTATCTAACGTTTCAGTCTCTCTGTTTTAGGTGTCTAACGTCACAAACATCTAATATTGCCTAGATCAACATTTTTACAGCTTGTTGGTACACGAAAGCCTTTGGTAAATATTTGGTACATAGCGTTTAGATTCGATGAATGAATATTTTGATACATTGCGTAGCCCATTTTTTTTTTTAACAAATCATAATCATTTTTCCAAACTAAATAAACTCCGTAGACTTGTAAAAGAAAGTAGATTAGAAGTCTACGAGCACAAGCACGATCTCTCTTGGGGCTCACCAAAAAGAGCAACTGAAAAGTTAGAAGTAACTTTTCTTCGGACCAGATGAGAGCTGTGTCAGCTATTTCGGATTCAGTTCTGTCACTGTCAGTTGCAGTAGTAATTATGTGGGCTACAGTAAAGCTAAACCTGTGGCCGTTTTAAATAGATTCTCAGGTGGAAGTAATTTCGAACAGTGCTAGCTAACATCTAGCTTGAAATAGTAGGTTTTATCGGAAAAATGATTTCACGAAACTAAAATCAATATGACATCCACGTGAGCCACGTTTATATTTAGCACGCATAGACTTGATATTATACTTTACTCTTTGGCGGCATTGAAATAAATGGAATTTGGGTACAAAATACAGGATCCTAATTTTACATTAACAAAACGAATAAAACCTCTTATCGTATAGAACTACGTTTGAAAAGCTAATTTTGGTCTTACTCTGTTCCTCGTAGCAGATGCTATTTTGTGTTTAAAAAAAAGCAATTAAATTATCTTTTAATTTTCTACCGTATTTTGAAATTTAACGATTTATGGACGTGACTACGTCTAATAAATCGATGAACGCCGGCTGCATGTACGAAAAAGTGTCCCGTTACGCTCATTGTCCCGTAACGCTCATCTTAAGCTTACGCTGCATCTATTTTTGAACCCTAACCAAAAAAAGGGTGTTATAAGTTTGACGTCGATGTCTGTCTGTATGTCTATCTGTCTGTCTGTCTATCTGTCTATCTGTCTGTCTGTCTATCTGTATGTCTGACTATCTGTCTGTCTGTCTGTCTGTGGCACCGTAGAGCTCAAACGGATAGGGCGATTTCGATGCGGTTTTTTTAATTTTAAGGTTAATTTTTGTGCGGTGGTTCATAGCTATGTTCGGTTAATATCGATTAAAGATGGCCGCCTCCACAAAATGGCGAATTACATTACTTTTTCTTTTTCATTTTTTTCACTACTACCTCAATATGGATATCAAATAAAAGGGGTTGACTAATAAAATACAATGTACTACGACAAATTACAAATCCAAGATGGCCGCCACCACAAAATGGCGAAATACATTTATGTTTTCACTACTCCCTCAATATGGGTATCATATGAAAGGGCTTGACTAGTAGAATACTATACACTACTAGCTGACCCCGCAAACGTTGTTTTGCCTTAGTGAACAACCCTTGTCACTTAGAGGTATGAAAAATAGCTAGTAGCCGATTCTCATACCTACAGAATATGCATATAAAATTTGGTTAAAATCAGTAAAGCCGTTTCGGAGGAGTAAGGAAACAAACACTGTGACACGAGAATTTTATATATAAGATGACAAATTTGAAATCCAAGATGGCCGCCACCACAAACTGGCGAATTACATTAGGCGCGTCGAGGATTTACCCGTGTAGTTCCCGTTCCCATTGTTTTGCCGGGATAAAAAGTAGGAGTCTTCCGTGCTATAATCTGTGTTCCAAATTTCAACCCCATCCATTCATACGTTACGACGTGATTGAGCTGCAAACAACCAAAAACCAAAAAAATTAGCACGAAGTAGGATTAGTAGGATACGGGTGTTTTAAAGATTTTTGTAAATTGACAAATGACTCGGGTGACGAGTGCAATGCAGTGCTAGGTAATGATTTGGACTCCATGTTTCAATAGGTTCATGTCACTGTGCTGTTATGGGCGGATTGGGCGGGTATGTTGCTGTGCATCAGTCACATGACTTATTCGTCTCATCACTCTATACTATTTAAAAAAATGTGCTACTGTGAACTCTTCCAGCTGATGCTATTTTGTTCAATCATTTGTTCGCCATTACATTATTGTTATCGCTTAATTTTGCTAAATGCACATGTCGTCAGTTATAGATGATACATTTTTTTTTTTAATTGATGACCGTTCATAAAAAAATTATCAAGCAGTTCGCTGCGGAATTGCAATGTTCCGTAATTTATAAGACACAAAGAATTTTTGGCACACAAATGTTGCTATTTTTGTATCGCGAGCGTGCATGTGAAAACTTCACGATTTTGCCTGACATCTCCATATCAAGGCGGTTAGATTAAATAATAAAGGCCAGGCGCCACCGGACACAGCGCGCAGCGGGCCACTAACTCATACAAAGTTCCGGCGTAAAAACGTCGCCGGGACAGTGGCGAAGATACCGTCCCAGTGAGTACGTGCCTTTATTTACAACTAGCCGAGCTTCCGAGCCCCACTCCGTACATTCCAAAGGCTTTATATAAACTTGATTAGTGATGAGGAAAATTAGGGTGATAAAAGAATGAGCAACGAAATCTTTATCGTTTTGTCTGATCAGAGCAGATTAACCTAGACTTTCGTCAATGGTTGTACGCAGTTTGAATAAAATATAGTTGAGAATATGATGACGTTATGAATTTCACATAATGAACTTATTTAACATGAGTGAAATATCTTTTCTAGTATTAAAAACAATACCTACTTATTTATCATGATATAGTTACGCTGTTTTTGCTTGCAGTTACAACCGTTTTGTATAAATATATAAGTATTTGAACCAAGCTTCAAAGTTTCAGTAGATAAATAAAAATAATATAAATAAATACCACATTAATTACACTTACTACTGCTTAAGCAATAAATTGTCTTAGTAGACTCGTAGCTACGAGTCGAAATTGAAGATGTAGTTCTTCAAGGAAACATTTGTTTATGTGTTTCTAGACAATAGAACTATATACACATTAAGAATCTAGTTCTAAAAGCTAACGAAAGCTACCTAGGAAAATTATTAAAACCTACACTATCTACTCGACTGCTACAATCTACATAGTTTTCATTCAAAAAAATGTACTAAATCGTATTTGACCAGGAGTTTGAGTTTTTACCAAAAATTGCAGAAAGGTAGGTTAATGAGCTGTATGCATAATTTTTCCCAGATTGTGATGAAATTCCTTTCTTTTTATGGATGTAAGCGGTGGAAGCACGTGCAGGTCATCACACGGTCGGGCGCCGGAAGCGTGCCCCGACATGCCATGCGTGACCTGGCATCAACGATCTCTGAAGTGCCCTACGAATTTCTGAGAGCATCTAGGTATTGCAGGTTGGCTTTTTCTCGAAATAAAAGTGAGCTAGACAGGTTACATGATCTTTTTGGGTAATTGTCACAAAGGAAACATTACGAAGTTAGATTTTTTTAAATAAAGCCTGTTCGGAAGACTTTTTACATTTTGAAGTTTAATACGAATAACCTTGTGATATAGCTCTTCTTAACAGTAACAAAACGGCAGTAATAATTTACTTTAAAAAAACAAAAGATTTTCTAGGTTAGGTTTGTGTTGTGACCACCCAGAGTCCAAAAAGGGAAAGAATCCATTTGAAAAACAATTAGAAATGATTTATCGTAGTCTTGAATTGAATGAAATGAAAAAAAAAATTGAATAAAAAGCATATTGAAATGGTTGTTCTGGTGGTTTCGGTGGTAAGTAAGTCTACCTGCGAAGCCAGCAAATATTTGTGTGAGAAATTCAAATATTTATACTGTGTGTTTTCTATATAATAAGTATGTATTTACAAGTATTTAAGTATTATATCACCTATCTAGTCCCATAGTACAAAGCAAAAGCCCAAAGCGTTTTTAAACAATTGGTGTAATTGTAATTAGGGTGCCAAATCGTTCATTATTTTAAACAATTGCTTTTACTTAACATTATTATTTAAATTGAGTAATATTACGCATTCTGTTCGAACATACAACAATCCATCCTGTGCGATGTTTCCACCAAAACTAATTCAGTTTTTGGAAACGTACGAACTAGCTTGACTGCCAATCACAACCGTACGACCGTCACAAAATGGACAATAACCGCCTATGATAACGATACCGAAGCACTCACAAAACTAACCACTTTAATAAAACCCAGCTATATCTAATCCTCACGTGGTTTGTTGCTTTGTTTGCTCTAGTTTCACGCTGTAATGGAGCAACAGAACGACATAATTTTTCGTGTAAAAACAGAAAGGTATAAAAGTAGATAGATTGTCTGAAAATAAATAGTTCGGAACACTGATTAACTAAACTCATGTTCAAATTACTCTCTGTACCTTTTGTAATATGGTCGTTTTACATACGCAACTTTTTTCCAAAAAATGTGACCAATCTTTTGAAATAGCCAGTACCTAAAACCATAGAGCAGCTTGTCTAAAATATGGAAATCGCTCCAGAACTGTTCTCCCAACGCCAATGGATTCGTCGTAATTAATAAACGAACCGCTTAGTTGTAGTTAGGCAAGTTTGCCCAAGAGAAGCAACGGAGTCTGTAAGTGGCATCACGGTAAATTACATTAGATTTAGTTTAAATGGCTTTCACAACAAATACATTAGATCCTTTTGGCACAGACATTATTATCCTGGGTATAGTAGGTAAATATACGAAACATGAAACAGAGATACCATAGTAAAAATTGTGAAAATATAATGATGAAATTTGTTTAAAAAATATATGGATAATATATATCTACGAAGCATGAATAGTGAGCAGACAACGAGACATCGAAAAAATCGTACCGACTATAACACAATTTACGAAGATCTCAAATCCAAGACGTCAACACAAAATCAGATTTTCGAATTTGAAATAAAAGATTCTGAATTGTGATAAGTAGGTACATCTCACAGTGAGATAGTAATTTAATAAGGGGGACCCGCAGTGAATGGTAAAAGAATGGGTACCTACGGCATAAGTTAATTACACTAATGAACAAGGGAAGGTGCGCTCGAAAAATCCGCCCCAAGATCACTCGAAAGTCTTTAGTACGATGCTCTTCGCGCGGTTCATTAGCGCCTCCCTGTCCATCGGCTCACATAGCGGACTTTCATAACGATTTATTATTAAACATAGCAGGAATATATTCTAGACGACCTTTATAACTAATTCTCAAACTCTACTCGAGGAGTACGAGATAAATAAATACTCGTACTTAGGTGTCATGTTTTAGGTAAATTGAAATCGCTATAGAACTTTCGAATCGCGTTGCGTCGCTGTAGTCAAAAGAACTCAAATGGTTATATTCTTGCTTAATTGGATATTTTTAAATGTGGTCGGTTGACGTCGCAAACGTCGAACATTTTAATAATGATTTGAAATTACTAAAAATAAATCAATAGTTTAAAAACACTAGAAAAACACGCTTGCCTATTTTCCGGCTTCATCATCAGACGTTGAAACCTAATCGTGGTCAAAGTTCATTACAAGACTTTTCTAACAAATCCAAACCCAGCTATGGTAGGTACGATATTCCATGATGAAGTTCCAGTTCATATCTTCTGGCTCCATTATCAGATCAGTTCGACAGTACCATATTATTGTATTGCTATAAGAACTACACACAGCTGCCAATTTTCATGACGCTACGATCCTTGGAAGATGGTTAAATTATTTACCTTAGATTTAATTACATAGTTACTCGTACATACAGGTCAACCTAATAAAAACATGTTAATTAACAGATTTTTGGCCACTCTAGATATGGAATATACAATATACTTCATATATATTTATTCATATTTACTTCATTTTGTAGTGGAACTCTTAGCAGAGTTCGCCTGGGGAAGTACCACACCTTTGCCAGTTATTCTACCGCCAAGCAGTAATGTGCAAACATTACTGTGTTCCGGTTTGAAGGGTAATGTTTCCAGAGAAATTACAGGGCTTAGAGATGTAACAACTTAGATCTCTGGGTGACGAGGGCAGTGCGGTACTAGGTAATGATTTGGACTCTTCATGTTCCAATAGCTGCGTGTCACTGTACTGTTATGTGGCAGGCATGTTGCTTACCATTAGGCACATGTCCTGCTCGTCTCGTCACTCTTTATTTTAATAAAAATGTAAGTCAGTCAGTAATTCAGTGCAAAAAGACACAATAATAAAGTACATTCATTCGTAATCCCAAGTAAATTTAGCATTTCGAAATCGTATTGTTACTAAATTTATGGTAGGTTTTACCTTAAAGCAAATTAGTTTGTGTAAACTAATAGTATTGGTTGCTTGTTTTATAATAATAAGACCTTAAGGCAACGGCGATAGAAACCTCACTTATTAGTGAGGTATTATGGCTATCAACATCACCCATAGAACGTAAATTTTTAAAAACGTTTGTTATTTTATGTAATTTATAAAAAACCTACTGCACTTATGGATTCAATTTGTCAAAGATGATTATTATACGGGATCAAGGAGCAAATTTAAGCAGTTGTCATATTTTTAAAACCTCGCATTAAGTGAACTTTTGCGTAACATGACGCAGTTACGTTCTATTGGTGCTGTCAAAAAGAAAATAAACGGTTGGATCTACTATAGACAGGTATGTAGTATAGTGTAGTTCTCTCATTGTTATTTCGTTTCATGAACACAGTCGTGTCAAAAATATTCAAAAACTTTCGTATTTGTCCTATAATAGTCGTATAAATCCTTCAGCGCCATGTAAGCCAGCGCGATAGAAAAGAGTATCCAGCTCCTTCATTAGAGGACCGGGGAGGGGTCCCACTCAACCATAGACCACATTTTTTGTCTTCACCCAGAAGAAATTTCCGCACACCTAAATTAAACGTCTTAAATATATTCACTTTTACTCGTACAGTACAAAAATAATCGTATTCTAGGAAATACTGGGTAACGTCTTTAAGAGAATATTAATAATTGGGGAAAGTACCTACGTTTTGAATAAAGTTAATTAAGGGCCGGTATAGATGAGAGGATAATTTTCAGTGACGGACAATGAACCACAGAACGTTCACTATCATTATCATCAATCATTACACCGTTCACCGTAATCAAGCCATAGTTAGAGTATCCATAGAGAGAATATAGCCATCAAGGTAGAGTCCCCGCTGCTGGGTACGGGTTGCCCGCTTACCAAGTAGGGAGGTGAATGCCATTGATCACCACGCTGGCCAAGTTTGCGGTTTGCGGGGTAACGGTAATTTACTCCAACAGGTAGTTTTCTGCATTGTATTTCCCTCACTGTTTTTAAGTTAGCAGCATTACACACATGCCTTTGGAAAGACAGTGATGCGTAGTGAGATTCGAACCAGGAGCTCCGGAATGGCAGTTGCCGTAATGTAATTAATCATGAAATAGCTCTGGGCGACGAGCGTAGTACAGTTGCTAGGTAGGGATTTAGACTTATAAATGTGCAAATACCTGCATAGTGATGTATCGTTATGGGTAGGCTTGCTGCTTATCATCGGGCGCATGTTGTGCTCGTCCCGTCACTGTAAATATGTATTTTATAAAAAACCTGCCAATTTCGCAATTAATGAGATTGTAAGTTCGAACGTCGCCTGCACCTCTAAGTATTCTAGTAATTACCCTTTGTGTGACTGTGACTACGAACGCTCCACTCCTCCACGACTCCTCCATCTCCATGAAGCCCTATCTTTAGGTGGGGTACTGGACAACCCTAAACGTCCGACACCACAGGCCGTCCAGCAGAGACGGAATACCACAGCCTTCGTATCCACTTACACCTCAGTGGAGAAGCGAAAGGCGTTCAGTCTCGCTCTTCCGCCACACATGACCTCTCGCTGTCAAATGTTGCTAAACAGTAACATTAATAAGCTTTTAACAAAGCATACGCGTGAAGTTAATACGAGCCGCACAAAACATAATTTGAAACCGTGGGTTACCCCAGGGCTTATCCGCTGTATAAAGCACCGCGACAAACTACATCTACAGGTCAGACAACAACCTGATAATACATGTTTAAAAATAGTTTATTGTAGATACAAAAATTTCTGCAACAACCTACTCCGGAAGATAAGAACCGAATATGAAGCATCACAAATTTCAAAAAATCACAAAGACCCAAAAAAGTTATGGAGCACCATTAAGGAGATATGCGACATTCCACGACCAGTTAATGCTTCAGAGGAGCTATTATTAGGTCAAAAAGAACCTCAAAACACGATTAACGCATGTAACACCCACTTTGCAACCGCAGGTCTAAAGCTAGCCTCAGACATAATGAGCCGAGTATCCGCGTCAGAGGAGACTCTAAAAGGCAACTTAAAACTAAAAGTACAGATACTCGACTCTTTCTTTATGCGCGCAACCGACCAATACGAAATAAACAGTCAAATTATGAATCTGAAAATGGAAAGCGCTCCTGGTATAGACTCGTTCACTCCTATTCTTCTTAAAAATATCCGGTTTGTAATTGCTGAACCAATGGCGCATATTTGTAATTTAAGCATGGAGTCTGGTGTATTTCCAGATAGTTGGAAAATGGCACTTGTATGTGCTATACATAAAGGTGGGAATAAAAACAAAGTAGAGAACTACCGGCCTATCTCTTTGCTACCGGTATTCTCCAAAATATTAGAGAAATTGGTAAACAAACGATTAGTTGACTTTATTGAAAGACACAACTTGCTCTCAGACCGACAATTCGGATTTAGGCGAGGCAAATCAATAGAAGACGCTGTTGATTTGTTGACATCCACAGTAGCAGGTCACATGGATAAGGGAAACAAGTGTATTGGTGTATTTCTCGACTTGGCGCGAGCCTTTGATAGTCTGTCACCTTCGATATTGCTCAGAAAATTAGAATGCATAGGAATCCGAGGAATAGCCTTAAAATGGTTTGCTAGTTACCTGAGTGGCAGGCATCAGAGGCTCAAAATAGGTGAAAACCTGAGCGAAGAACAGGATATCTCTTTCGGCGTCCCCCAAGGAAGCAGTCTCTCTCCTACTCTGTTTGCCATCTATATAAATGACATTCTACAGCTTGGTCTTCCGCATGCGGATCTGATTTGCTACGCGGATGACACAGTTGCCTTATTCTGCGGCGAAACATGGCAAAAAGCTAACCTAGCAGCAGAGCAGGGAATGTCGCTTATCTCTGAATGGCTCGATAGCAATCTCCTGACGTTGAATGTTAATAAATCAAATATGCTAGGATTCCACATAAGCCGCGCTACAGAACCTAAAATTCAGGGCATAAAACTACACAACAGTTCTTGCACGGCGTATGTTGGTCTTCCTGGTATTAATTATAACTGTTCCTGTCAGACTATTGAGAGAGTGGCACATGTAAAATACCTGGGTATTCTCATAGATGAAAACCTCACATTTCAAAAGCACATAAAAGCTCTCTCAAAAAGAGCTCGGAAGCTGATCCATCTTATGAAGAGTCTCAGGGCCGTGGCAAGCATGGAAATCAGGAAATTGGTTTACACATCACTATGCCAGTCCTTATTGCAATACTGCATAGGAGTTTGGGGGGGTGCGGCCAAGTCATTCATGATTGACCTAGAAAGAGCTCAACGTGCAGTATTAAAAGTTATGACTGGGAAACCACGCCGATATCCCACCATGCAATTGTACCAGGATACCGGAGTGCTCACCGTGAGACAATTGTTTCTGATGAGAGCGGTTGCGAAATCCCATAGTTTTTCACAGGCCCCACAAAAGAGATTGACTCGACTAAAACCCATAAAGCTCCCAAGAGTTAGGACCGTATTTGCTTCTCGTCTTCCTCCCTACATACACCGCTTCGCATATGGTGCAGTTGCTAAATTGTGTATCCTTCATGGTTGTTCCCACAGAGAAGCGCGAATTAAAGTCAAGCACTGGCTGTTAAACAAATCATATGACGAGACAGAGGATTTGGTCAAGGTCTATGATGTTTATTGTTAATACAAACATACACACACGCACAAACACACCCTCACATGCACACACACCCTCACACACCCTCATACACTCTCACACACCCTCTTACACACCCTCACAAGCCGCACGCGCACATATTACATACAGGCGTCCCTTACGCTCATACTCATGTTTTTGTTTATATTTTCATGTTTTTATTTTCATTTATGTTTTGTTTTATATTTCTCAATTTATTTTCTACTACAAATTAAGTTATTGCACTGCACATTTATGTCACCTTCAGCTAGTCGTATTTAAAAGACGTTTTGTAAACCACGGACAGTGGACTCCCAAGATACAGGCTTTGCCTAGTTTGGGGCCCACCGATATCTCGAAACGATGTAACAAAGAAACATGGCAATTATATTTATAAGTGAACTGTATAGATATATCTTTATGGAAATAAATTATTATTATTATTATTATTTTACGAAAACCTTTGTTTGCTCTCCGTAACGGAGGTATTTTATAGGCACGGGCCGGAGCCAAGTGCTTTTTAAGAAAGTGATAGAAATTTTCGGACTATTCTACAGGTGTTCAAGATTACAGATTTTTGAAGTAATTTGAATGTTGCTGGGTGAATGTCGAGTTTGTTTAGACTGGTGTTTAAGTTTTTAGGTATAACACCCGTTGTCGATAAAACAATCGGGATAGTTCTTGTACTGTTTAATTGCCATTGGGATTTAATTTCTATGGATAAATCTGTGTACTTAGCTATCTTCTCAGTAAAGGTGGATTGTAAGTTGTGAGTATTACATACAGCGATGTCAATGAGTAAAGCGCATTTGTTAGATTTATCTAGAACAGTAATATCGGGTCTATTGTAATGTACTGTCTTGTCGGTGATTATGGTCCGGTCCCAGTATAGTCTGTATTTATTATTTTCAAGTACTGGCTCCGGCTTATACTTATAATATGGCTTTTTTTCGGTGATGAGTTTATATTTATATGCAAGGAGTTGGTGTATTATTGCGGCTGTCTGGTCATGGCGATGTTTATAGTCTGTCTGGACTATGGCTTTACATGCTCCTGTAATGTGCTGAATAGTTTCGGTGCTACTGTTACATCTTCTGCATGTGTCGGATATATTAGGTGCCTTGATAATGAACTTCTGGTAGTTGTGAGTATCAATAACTTGGTCCTGAATAGCTAACATGAAAGCTTCAGTCTCTGGGAAGAGCTCTCCCTGCATAAGCCAAGCGTTCGACGCTATTCTGTCGACATGTGACTGTTGCAGGTCTTGATAATGTCTCCCATGAAGAGATTTTCGCTCCCATGCTGCTAGTTTGTCTCTGTTGTGTGTGAGATGTTCATTACGCTGAATGTTTGAGTTGGCTAAATTTAATGGTGTGTAGTTTTTGTCGGATGTAGCAATAACTTGATGTAGGGGTGATATTTGTGAATGTTTGTGAAAGTAGTTTCTTAGACTGATGATTTGTTTATTGTGAAGATTTGTTATATCCACTATTCCCCTTCCACCATCTTTTCTAGGTAGTGTAAGTCGTTGTACGCATGATCGTGGATGGTGTTTGCGATGAGTGCTCAGAGATGTGTTTATGATGCGTTGTAAGTTTGTGAGATCAGTCTGTGTCCATTTGATTATACCGAAAGTATATGTGAGAACTGGGATAGCATAAGTGTTTATTGCCTGTACTAAGTTGCGTCCATACAATTGTGATTTTAGTATTGCATTAAGCCGGTATCTGAATTTCTTTTTGATTGTGGTTTTTGTGTCTTTTAGGTCTATTTGATGCGATTGTTGGAATCCAAGATATTTATAAAAACTATCTTGATCCAGTGGTTCAATTACTTTGCCAGAATGGAGGGTGTAGGGTTCGAGTACAGTGCGTTGGTTTTGGATAGAAAATGTTTTACATTTATCTATGCCAAATTCCATTTGTATATCGTTAGAAAACATTTGTGTTGTATCAGCTAAGCGGTGGAGAGACTCAATACTGTTACTATAGAGTTTAATATCGTCCATATACATGAGGTGTGTTAATTTGTAACTGTCTAAATTATGAGTAATGATACTTAGTCCGTCGTTTAGTTTATTTAGTAGTCTTGAGAGAGGGTTAAGGGCTAGACAAAACCATACTGGACTTAGGCCATCTCCTTGGAATATGCCTCGTTGTATGTGAATATCATCTGTTTCTACTGTTCCGGTATTATTTTTAACTAATAATTTAGTTTTCCATTGTTGCATAATATTATCTAAGAAACTTATGATTAGAGGATGAATTTTATACTGCTTAAGTACGTGGAGCAACCAACTGTGAGGGACTGAATCGTATGCTTTTTTGTAGTCTATATACATAGTGTTCAAATTATGTTTTTTTGATAGTGTTTGTTTCATGGCAACTGCATCGATAGTGAGTTGTTCTTTACAGCCTTGGCTGTGTTTCCGGCATCCTTTTTGTTCTTCAGCTAATATTTTGTTTTCTGTAAGGTGACTGTTCAGTAAGTTAGCTATGCATGACGTAATTATTTTGTATATAGTCTGCAAACATGTTATAGGTCGATATTTAGCGGGGTTCAGCAAGTCTTGGTCTTTAGGTATCATGTAAGTGATTCCAGACATTATGTATTTAGGTATAGTGTTTGGGTTTTGTATGAATTGATTTATGTAAGTATGGAGCAAAGGGTGGGTGGCAGTGAACTTTTTATACCAGTAGTTGTGAATGTTATCTGTTCCAGGTGACTTCCAATTATGAGTGTTGTTTATTACTTCCTTAAATATGTCGACTGGTATACATTCGAATTGCATTGCCCTATAAGATTCGTTGTGCAATGAATCGTCTCTGATCCATTCGGCGTTTTCATTGTGTTGGACCTGGTTTCCCCAAATACTCGACCAAAAAGAGTGCATACTCTCTGCAGTTGGGAGTTGTGTGTCTGTATTAATGGATCCTATTCCTGTTTGTGTATTTAAGTCCCTATAAAACCTTTTCTCGTTTTTACTAAATTGAGAATTTTGTGTTTTCCTAAGTGTGCACTTATTATATCTTCTGAACCTACTTGTTATTGCACTAAGTTTCTGCTTCAAACTGTCTAGGAATTGCTCATCAGTTAAGTTTGGCTCCTCATAGCGTGAATGTGTTTTATAAGTTTCTTTGATCCTATCGATGTGTAATACCAAATTATGACTCCTTATCCCTGCAATATATTGAGTTAATCTACCTATGTCTTTTCTAATACTCTCAATTTTATTTTTAAGGCGCCTCTGCCATGGTCGGATATTTGTTTCATAATTGGAACGGTCCTGCGGAGCGTTTGTTTGTTCTTCGTGGCGGACAGACTGTTGTGGAGTGTCTATTGTGTCTCTGATTTTAGTACCATTACAAATAGTTGCTGTATATGCTGCTGCGTAAATAAGAGTTTGTGTTGTGTTAAATTCAGTATCTGGTAAAAGGTGTACTGGTAGTATATCAGTGTTTAAATAATTTACTATGTAAGCCAGTTTTTTTGAAGAATTTTGTTTTGGGATGTGTGGTCTCGATGTCGGATCGGAGTTAATATATTTTTGATAGACTGTTGTAAAAGTTTCGTAAATTGTTGCATTCAGAGTAGTGTCTGTGTCTTGTGGTGTCCTTAAAATATTGTCTGTGTCATGGGAGTGATCTATAATAGCAGATAGAGTGTCTGTAAGTTGTGTGGACAAAGTGCCGTTTTCTTCGTTAATTGGTGTCTCAGTGATGTCTTGCAATATCAGTTCTCTTTCTGCTTCTTCTCTCAAATTCTGTAATTTAGCATCTGTTACTAGTTTGTTGTGTACAATGACTCGTCTTTGATCCGCTATCCTTTGCTCTGATACATGCGCAATTTGGGGAAATGTATTTACTATGCGAGTGTGTAATTGTTTGCGATAGGCTGATTTGTTTCTTTCGAGTTGTGTAATTTTGAAGTATTCTCTCATTATAGCTTCATTTATATCATTAGTCCATCGTATCCTACCTTGCGGTGTTGGGTCTGGTGTGTTAGTTAAATAAGTTGTTGTTTGACATGCTAGGCTATTTGCTACCTCCTGTTTAATTTGGTCAAGGATGTTATCTGTGAGTAAACGGCTCCTAATTATTGCCCTTCGTTGATCTCCTACTCTCTGTTTAGAAACGCTCATATGTGGAAATTTTTGAATAAACTGCCTAAAAAGTGGGTCTAGATATCCTCGAATATTAGTTTCGTTTTCAGTTACTGTTAAATATGTGCGCCATATGAACTGGTTCATTTCACTTGTCCATACTTTTCGCGCGCGGGTTCTGTCAATGGTGGGTACAGTGTTGATGGCAGATGCCTCCTGTACAACATCCTCTGACAGGGTAGAGCTGGATGAGGAACGGGCCCTGAAATTTGCTTCAAATGGCTGCGGTGAAGAATTCGGCGAGTTAAATAAGCTTTCTGTTGATGTTGGAGATGATAGTCTACTTAAATGGCTTCCTAGTTCGCAGTCCTGTGTATTTTGCCTACTAATTGTGCATTGGGAACCTGAAGAACCCCTTCTGATGGGAGTTTGTTCAACGCTTATTCTGGATCTTAAATTATAACGTCTAACATGTGTCCTTTCGCTTGTATTATCGAAGTCCGCTTGACTAGCCTGTGTCGTTTGATGGTTTGGAGTTGCCTCCCGGTGATTCTTAACACCCCTAGCTCGTTGGAGCAACCGCTTACCATCATTGCGTTGCCCTGCAGAGCCGCCGGGAACTTGGGGCTGAGTTATTAGTTGCTTATTCATATTCATTTGGTGGACGTATAGAAATCTACATCGCCTGTCCAAAACATGTAGATGCACAGTAGACTGCCTTACTGAGTCCGTGGATGCTACCGTTGGTACCCGTTCAATAGGTTCTCTTCCGCTACCACCCTAAACTGGCGTCCTGTACTAACGTCAGCTGTTCTACCTAAGCCTCAATCAGAATTACAATTCTTAGAGCCTTATAGTATCTTTCCTCTCCTATCTATCTACTCGCCTACCTTACTTGCTCTCCTCTCCTAGGTCCCAGAGCCACGTTGGCCGCACCAGTAATATCTCATTGCGTTGTCCGCCCCCCACGTGATCAGGTGGTCGATCAGGACGTGTGGTTGGTCTTTAGGGGGCATTAAATATCTTGGGCGATATTTATTTTTTAATAGAAAGTGACGAGACGAGCAGGACATGTGCCTGATGGGAATCAACATGCTTGCCTATAACAGCACAGTGTTAAGCGCACAGTGTTAAACAGCGCAGCTATTGGAACACGAAGAGTCCAAATCATTACCCAGCACTGCACTGCACTCATCACCCAGGGATATAAGATCTTTTATCTTTATGCCCTGTAATTTCACTGGAAACATTTATAGGTTCAGAGCCTCGTTTGTCGTTTTGAAGGATATCATACCACGTGCAGGTGATGATGACTTAGAGCATTATTATTATTATTATTAAATATCTTGGGCGATATTTATTTTTTAATAGAAAGTGACGAGACGAGCAGGACATGTGCCTGATGGGTTTCAACATGCTTGCCTATAACAGCACAGTGTTAAGCGCACAGTGTTAAACAGCGCAGCTATTGGAACACGAAGAGTCCAAATCATTACCCAGCACTGCACTGCACTCATCACCCAGGGATATAAGATCTTTTATCTTTATGCCCTGTAATTTCACTGGAAACATTTATAGGTTCAGAGCCTCGTTTGTCGTTTTGAAGGATATCATACCACGTGCAGGTGATGATGACTTAGAGCAAATGGTGAAAAACGCTTCTTTCCATCCTCATTTATATTCCATGTTTGTAATTATGAATATTTTATTTTTCGTATTGAATAAGCGGACCTATATTTATCGATACGCTACTTGACTTCGGCAATATTTGTGTTATGATTGTGATAAATATGAGATAAATAATCTCAAATAAGGTAAACAGATGCGCATACCAAACAATTGTATTTCCATTTTTACCGAATAAAAGGTCCTAAATGCGTACTTAGGAAACATCTCTTTATTTCCCTCATCGTTTGTCCCGGGGAGCTCGCAGTAATCCGTCCATCGCGTCATGTAAATTGAATCACGTCTCTCATCTGCTCCCGCGAGTATCTTCCGTCCCTGGAATATTCCGAATAATGCAGTACGTTGCAGTTAGTCTTTCTTTCATGAAGTTAATACCCAATGGGTTTTTCATCTCCTGTTTAACCTTTTTTAGGGTAGTATTAGGCAATGTTCCTTTTAACAATCACTGTGTGTGATTCAGCCCCGAATCTTCAATATTTTTTAGGCGGGACAAAATCTGAAAAATGCTGTCCCCACCCACCTACCTACTATGGAAGCCAAACAACTGATATCTCTCTCACGCACGCTGTTAATGATAGCCGCAGTTCCACCTCTGTCGTCTGGAAGACTTTTTAGGAATTTTACTTGACCGATTATAGTATCAGCTGAGTAACCTTCCCCAGTATTCTAGCCCCTTTCCCCTGACTACACACATTGCTCAAAAGAGACAATAGAGCGTGTAGGAGCCCTCTCTCCCGCCCAGGGTTATCGCACAACAAGATGCCACCATAGCAATCTGTTAAAAAACAATTTACTTTTTGAATCAGTTCAAATAGATTAATGGCTTCTTAGCATGATGAGGCAGAATTAATACGTGCAAGATGTTCGCTACGGTTGTTTAAGGTTTTCGTTTTCAGTACAGAGTGACAAGATGAACAGGGCACAAGTATGACTGACATCCCTGCCCTGAACAGCACAGTGACACAGTTGCTATTGGAACACGAAAAGTCCTAATCATTACCTAGCACTACACTGCGCTCGTCACTCGGAGATTTAAAGTGGTTTATCTTTTAGCCCAGTAATTTCTCTGGAAACATTGCTCTTAAACCTGAACACAGTAATGGTTGTACACTTGTGTTTGACAACAGAATAACTGGCTAAGGTGTAGTACTTCCCTAGGTGAACTCTGCAAAGAGCCCTAAAATGACCACTACTTAACTGAAATGAGCCAAACATGACACGGACTCAGCCAGCTTATTCCTTTCTGTTATTTTGGTCATTGCTTGTATTCTATTGTGGATGCCGGTTATATTGACCATTAGATCTTTGGGTGACGAGCGCAGTGCAGTGCAAGGTAATGATTTGGACTTTCATGTTCCAATAGTTGCGTGTCACTGTGCTGTTATGTGGCAGGCATGTTGCTTACCATCAGGCACATGTCCTGCTCGTCTCGTCACTCTTTATTTAAAAAAATCCAATACCTAAATTATCAATTGCCTATCAAAATGAAAACAAAAATGTTGATAAATGTTCTTAGTAGGGCAGCTGATACCTGTTTTGTTTCCCGAGTGCAGTACAACTTCAATAGTTGTAAGACGCATTCGACCTTCAGGCTCTGGAACCACCATTGAAAGGAAATAATAAAATTTGATCACCCCTCATCAGAGTTAGGACGAGTCTAAGATGAAGAAGCCACGACGGGATACCTAATGCTGCTAGTAAAAGGATGCCGATATAAAGCTTGGTGTGTCTGGCCCGGCTATTCATTGCAATCTTCAAACCGGACATTTTCCCTCAATACGGAACACTTGCAAGGTAAACAGTACTACCAAAACCTGGCAAAGATCCTGGCTCTTTTTGCCGATGAAAGAGCATACATACATACTCACGTAACCCACAGATTGCAGCTAACAAAACTTTTTGAACACTGAAGCTTCTCGATTCAAAGCCAGATGGCGCAGCGTTGTAAATGTTGTGGCGTTGTAGGAAAAACGGCTGCACTACGAACAGGCCAAAATAGAATACATCTTTACCACTACTACTGTAACTTCGAGAACAGGCCATCAGATGGGAACGCACAGTCAAATGAGCGCCCACATCAACGCAGACTTGAGCATGCACTCTCAAACCAGTTACGAAATCTAGCAAGCGAAGGCGGGTCGAGTATTGCTAGGGCCAATCTTGGGCTCGAAGCTGTTGCTACGAATCAAACTGGGCATATATACTAGACCTACATTTGTACGCGTCTTACATAAGTGCGACCAGTCAAAAAAATTGACTTCAAGTAAAAAGTATATTATCACCCTGAGGATGATTCTAGAAGACGGCCAGTACTTTTGAAATGTCAACGCCCAAGGTTTGAACATCGAAACGATGGAGGTGTGGTTAGTCTAGCACTCGGTGTGCTTGACTACGCAGATTATGGGCACATCCACACCTACAGAACATCGCGCCACACCACTCATGCCATCCCGATGTATGTACCTAGCGTACTTTCCCTCGTGATCTCCTCCTGGCTGAACAGGAAGAAAGAAAAGAGGCGATGACTCCATAGAAGACCCAACTTAGTGAATATAGATTTCCCATGCCCTGACGCAGCCTACGAGAACGTTAAGGCACAGCTAAGAAAAAAGTTTCGTTAAGGGCGCAAAAGTACTGATGATCACCCGTGCCGTGCTATGCAGAAGCTTGCACCACATTTTCCCTGGAGTGCCTCCAAGCGTCCAGCCCCATTAAAGAGGTTCGTCTCGAAACTAACCTAACCTCCCCCAAAATGAGGAAAGAAGAATTCATGATGATAATTTTGGATCGGATATTATGACGATGACTTGAAATACGAGATGAGTCACTCAGTCGCTTTGACGGGGCGTGTGGCGTGACGCCCGTGTGCGGGGTACACTTTGCACGCTCCCTTGCACGGTGGCCCTGTGGGTCTGCCGCTTAACTAAATCTGCTTTGGCTTTGCTATTGCTGTTTCTATAATTTTAAGCGAAAACAAGAGAGCGCAAAGTCAAAGCTAACACAGTTTCAGTTAGGCGGTAGGTACGCTGGTTCTATACCGTCTTTCCAGGAACTTTGCCGCTGCAATGTACGGTTTCTGCAGGCGAGTGGGAGCGTATTTTGAACTATGTATGGCTATGATAAGTTACGGTGGTCTAGTCGGGAGAACGGCGGCTGCCGATCCGGAGACCCCGGGTTCAAACCCCACACGCACCACTGTCTTTTCGAAGTCATGTGCGTAATGCCGCTAACTTAAAACGGTGAAGGAAAACATCGTGAGGAAACCGACATGTACCTAGAATCTTTCGAAGTTATGTGTCATCCGCCAACCCGCACTGGGCCAGCTTGGTGGATTATGGCCTTAACTCTCTCCTTGCGAGAGAAGGCCCTGAGTCCCAGCAGTGGGAACGTTTAGTGGGCTGTTGATGTTGATGGCTACTCTACCCACCCCGCGTATAACGCGGTTCGTGTGTACAGTAGTAAACCTGGGTATCATTCGATTTGATATACTCACAGTAAAATAACAGTGAAATTTATGTACTTGCGCCAGAATATTTTTTCTGTGGTCAAAAAGTCAATGTTTATGAGTTGCATATTTGTCTATTAAAAGCGAGTTTTGCGCCCCCTGGACTGCCGCTCGTACGCTAGAAGGCTCGTCGACGTCGCTTGCTAGAACGTTCTATTTTACAAGAGTCCAGAACTTCGACTCCTACTTACATCTCGCAGTACTTTCCAAGTCCGGGTTTTCTCATCACTACTGGTTTTAGCATTACTGTGAAGCATACCGGCACGTTTCAAGAAAGAGAAACATTTTGAGGACATGTGTCTTTTGCAAACCCGCGCTTGGCCGGCATTGTTACTCTCCTTGTAAGAGAAAACCCCGAGTTCCAGCTGTGAAAAATAACTTTAGGTTGCTTGGTTATGCTGTTGCTAAGAGACCACGGATATAAGAGACATATACACAACAATCTAATTTGGCGTATTTTCTTATTCAGCATTCAGGTCTATATTCGCATAAAACCGAGGTCATACAATGAGCTTATAAAATATGTAGTGCTTGAGTGCTACATAACAACAGCCTAAAAGGAAAAGAAAAACTGAAACAGCTAATTGGTTTGCTAATAGGTTATTATTTATTTATTATTGTTAGTGGAAACGGAAACTCGTCAGCTTTATTATTAGCCTTATTTTAATGCAAAACATTAATTAACAAAAACTAGCCTAGTTTCAAATCGAGCATGAAATGAAAAAAGTATATTTTCATCAATATTAGTTGCAGTCAGTGGCGTGACTCTACCATCTAAACCTCATGGCAAATTAATTAGATGAAGGCCCTTTTAGTAAAAAGTCGTTACGTTACTATATTTGAATTTATTGAACTTTATTGACGTATAAACATACTTTAAAAACACATCTATTAGAGTAAGATCCCTGAGCTCCCAGACGTCACCTATTTTCTGATGAATGAAATGTGGACGATTGAGTAGAGTTAGTAAGCACTAGGAACACATGCTTACTCTCTAACTTGCTTAGACGGCCAATTTTGAGATAGGAGATGATTGCCCCCTTAGATTGGTCTATCTTATTGTAAAAAGCAACAAAATAGTTGTCTGACGAACATATTTACAAATGGAGCATGAGAATTTAAGTAAAGTTAAATTAATATTTTGGAGTTGTTAAGCAAAACGGCTGACGGAAAGTGTCTGGGAGTATTGGAACCTTGTTTTTAATGATGTTGACTACAACATTCGTGAAAATCACTAAATACGTGAAGTAAGTAATGTTTGTATGTATTTAAAAAAATAGAACGAAATTCCAAATCGCGTGTTGCATCAATGGGCTCATATAGTCTGAGATCCCAGAGCTCCCAGACGTCACCTATTTTCTGATGAATTAAATGTGGACGATTGAGTAGAGTTAGCATTACCCCAATATTGGCCAATATATCCCAAAATTGGCCGTCTAAGCAAATTAGCGAGTAAGCATGTGTTCTTAGTACTTGCTAACTCTACTCAATCGTCCACATTTAATTCATCAGAAAATAGGTGACGTCTGGGAGCTCTGGGATCTCGGACTATATGAGCCCATTGTTGCAACGCGCGATTTGGAATTTCGTTCCAATTTTTTTTAATAGTTTATTGTTTAATGTAGTTTATACGTCAATAAAGTTCTGAAGTGGGTGCTAGAACGAAAAAGTATAATACGACTTTTTTCAGACACTTCTTAGGTAGGTACGAGAACTCAGTACTCTGAGTCCTTAGACGCCTCACGCCTTCTTATTAATTGAAACTAGATAGCTAACTGGTGGTTATATGCTCTGAGTGGAATTAGGTTAGAAAGAAACAGTGTATTATGTAATAAGACTTTTTCCAGCTTTCTTCTCTTCGGTATTTTTCGGTTCTACTCAGCTAGTAGCTTCTCCCCACAACGCGCATCCACAAGTCTATTAAATGCGCTCGCATCATCGTTCTAAATGAGAATGAAGTGTTAGTTAGCGTGCCGATGCGTATTTTTTTAACCGACTTCCAAAAAGGAGGAGGTTATCAATTCGACCACCATGTCTTTTTTTTATGTATGTTACCTGATTTATCGAGAACGCCCTAACCGATTTAGAAATTTCTATTTTTGTTCCAAGGGGTATGCTTCCCGAATGATTCCATATAAATTTTATCAAAATCAGCTAAGTAGTTTTTGAAATATGAACAAAAACTAAAATTTGCCTACAATTTTGTCTGGATGATTTGGTTGTAGATTTCACAAAAGTTATACAATTAAGTTACGTAAAGTTATGAAATTCTCCCATATGAAAATTATGAAATCCTGTCAACAGGAAATTGTATTAAATGTATTAATGGAAAAATAGTTTTGCACTAAGAAGGGTAAAATAAACTATTTTCTACAAAAAATTAAACCGACTTCAAAACCAAAAATAGGCACTCAAAAGCGAAAAATAAACTGATATAATTATTATAAGTGCTACTCACTCATTTATTTGAAGTCGGTGCCAGCCAAGGTTAACAGGTAGTAGATAGATACTACTTACCTTTGCCTACTTACTACGTACATAGTATCTATCTACTAGCTTTTTGACCAGACTGGCAACGAATCTATACTGATATTATGAAGCTGAAGAGTTTGTTTGTTTGTTTGAACGCAAGGATCTCGGAAACTACTGGTCCAAATTTAAAGATATTCTAGGTTATAAACTATTTAACATTACGCTACTATCAACACAGTGGAGCATGAATGAAAAATGTAACAAAAACGGGAAAAATATGGCTTTCTGAGAGCTTTCGTTGTGTGACAGCATGTGTCTATCTTTTAAAGGTTGCGTCATTAAAACCTAAGGCAACAGAATTTGTTCAAAATTTGAATTGGTACGACCAATTTTCGATAGATGGCGTAGCAACGCGCGCACGGTTCAGCTAGTTCAAATAGATGAGTGAGTAGCGCTTATAATAATTATATCAGTTTATTTTTTCGCTTTGGAGTGCCTATTTGTGGTTTTGAAGCCAGTTAAATTTTTTGTAGATAATAGTTTATATACTCATATTTTTTTGTAAATCATTTATCGTTTATCCCTAAAGCCTAAAGTAAAAAAAAAATCAGAAAATAATGTTTAACAAATTCTTATTTTTTGTTAGAGACGGGAAGGGAAACACTGGGGTTGTTATTTACTTACTTAATTACCCCAGGTATTATTCAAAATGTAATTTATGATTATTTATTTTCATAAATAATTTGTAAAAATCGTTGTCAACAACAACTTCATATTTTATAACATAAATTATAAGGACTGTATAGCAAACGTCTATTAAAAATTTCAAATAATGTTGTCCAGGAGTCCACAGATTATCCGATATTTTCTTATTTATATTTTTGTTGAACATATTACGCGACGTCTTACGTAGGCGATTAAAAGCGAACGCGATTGCGAAGCGATTCGATGCGGTGAAACGCGATGCGGTGCGATGCGCGCGAATTGTCCCGCACCGCCGCCGTCATTCAGTCGGCATTATGGCACCCACAAAACAGACATCTGTTCTGTGATGGCACCGCAACAAGTTCGCGCGAAAATATCAAACCGACTGATCGCGTTCGCTTCGTTTCGCGCCGCGCCGCACCGCACTCTACGTGCGTTGGTCACGTAGGCCACTTACATAGGTGTTGACTGTTTGTTGTTTTCGCACCGCACCGCGCCACTTCGCGTTCGCGTCAAGGTCGCTCACGCAAGACGTCGCGTTATAGGGTTATATTTGAGCTCAGAGCGAAAGCTGAGTACCGAGGGCCCATTTCGGGCCGAGGCCGGGGGCCCGTGGCAATCTGTCGACCTGCACCCATTATGCCGCTGGTTGTTGTAGTAGGAAACCCTTGGTGTGAGAGTCTCACTCGAACTTTACCGATTTATTTTGCAAAATACAAGCTTTATGCCTAATGGAATATTCATATCTTCTTTTACTCTCGGGGGATGAATAATAAAAAGATTTATCTTAGTTAATCTTTCTTCATAATCAATTCAAAATTAGTTGATCTTCACGAATACAATGAATAAGATAAAACGCGTATTTCCCAGATGTGTGGAGAAATTGCTTAAAAAGTACAGTTATCCTGATGGACTCAAACTTTATTTTGTTTTGTTATGATAGCAACACCACGTCTTATTAAGTATACAAAGTTATGTAACTGCTAGCTTGTCGGTTTTTTATTGGATAAATCTCGGAGAGTGTGCAACTGACCTGAATGATCTGATTCCACCTTGCCTTTTTTCTATCGGAGTGTTCGTAGCTTGAAACAGCAACATCGTTTCATGGTTGACGTTCCAAAGACCCAAGAACATGTTAAGGAGATTTGACTCTACATCTATTCTATATATATAATAATAATAATAATAATAATAAACGTTTATTGCAGGCAAATAACCCATATAGAAAACATACAATTTTAAAGAAGAACAGATAGTTACTTAAACACTCTTATATTATTAAATCTAATTATCTAAATATCACTAAATACTTTTTGCGATTTTTGTTCTGGTGGACAGCAATCCAAGATCTATATATAGGACTGTATAAATCCTCGGACATGGTACGTATTATGCTGTTGTTCGATGCGCGTATCCTGTCCCAAAAGGATGCGATCCGCGCCCGAACAACAGCAAAGAAATCAGGAACCCGTGCATCCGCGAACATGGCCGAGGCACTGCAAAATCTCGGTTTTTTCATAAGGATCCGAAATGCATCATTATATTGGATCCTTATGGTACTATATGCTGCTCTAGTGTACCCCGTCCAAAGCTGACATGTATATAGGCACATACAGTAAGCCCTGAACAGGGTCAGCTTAACTTGATCCGAACATTTAGCAAAACGTCGCCCGAGCATGTTACACCTGATGGACAAGCTCCTTCTCTCCCGCTCCATGTCAAGGTTGTCCGTCATGTCTTCCGTCATCATGTGGCCAAGATATTTGAACTGCCCAACCACCTTCACTGGCAAACCCGTCAGGAAAACATCTGGTACCGTCGCCGGACCTCTTCCATTTCGGAATACTAAAAGTTCTGTTTTGGCTACGTTGTATTTTAGGCCGTGTTTAGTAGCATAACGCTCACATACTGCTAACAACTTTCTTAATCCATTAACCGATGGGCTGAGAAGCACCATGTCGTCCGCGTAGCTAATGTTGTTTACACACAGATCGCCAATATGACATCCGACTCTGGTGCTTCTCAACTCCTCGATCAGGTCGTTTATATAAAAATTAAAGAAGTCCGGCGAGGTCAGCCCCCCTTGACGAACTCCGCAGTCCAGTCTATACTCACTGGAAGTCGTGTCGCCCCATCTTACAAGATTGGTTTGGTTTCCGTACCAGTATTTAAATATGTTTATAACTGATTCCGGAACCGGAGTCGCAGAGAGCTTGCTCCAGAGAAGATTATAATTGACCAGGTCAAAAGCGCGACTCAGGTCCAGGAAACAGGCATAAACTGAAGTTTCACGGGTCAAGTAGTAATTAACAGTTTGTTTTAAGCTGAATATAGCTAAATCTGTTGATAGACCGCGTCGGAAACCGAACTGTGCATCATCAATTTTCAAATTTTTTACCAGTAAAGGCTGCAATAGCCGTTCAAATATCTTACCCATTACAGTACCTAGAGATATAGGCCGGTAGTTAGTAGTTATATAAAAGCGAAAGGTCACTCATCAAGGAATCTCAGAAACTACAAATGCTAGGAATCTGAAATTTTGCATGAAGGTCCCTTTTAGCACGTAGGCGCTTGCTAAGACGGGGTTTTGCGATATTCAACCCCTAAGAGGGTGAAACAAGGGATGAACGGTTGTATGAAAATTAGTTTTTTCAAAGTTATAAAAATTTGTATCTAGACGCTTGACACGCAGCAATTAAATGTTTGTTCTATCCATTTTGTAATTTCGAACTGTACGGGGGTGAAATTGGGGTTGAAATGGGGGATGAATGTCAATATGGAAGTTCCCAACCGTTGAAGATAAAACCATGAAACTCTGTATTTAGACACTTGACACGAAGCAAACGAATGTTTGTCTATCAATTGTGTAATTTCCAACTGTACGGGGTGAAATTGTGGTTGAAATGGGGGATGAATGTCAATATGGAAGTTCCCAAATGTTGGAGATAAAACCATGAAACTCTGTATATAGGCACTTGACACGAACCAAACAATTGTTTGTTCTTGCACTTTTGTAATTTGAACTGTATGGGGATGAAATTGGAGTTGGAATGGGGGCCGAATGTCTCTTTCGCTTTCAGACTTCAGCTAAACAACTGAACCAATTTTGATGAAATTGTTTACAATTGTTTTATTATAAGCAGTTTTTAGTAAACGTAAATGTGTCTGGGTATACAAATAGGCACTGCCTGAGTAAAGTTACCGTAGTGAGTTTATATCGCGCGGACGAAGTCGCGGGTAACAGCTAGTTTGTTATAAGAACGTCTAGGCTGTGGAATGCGTTGCCTGAGAGGGTTTTCTCGATGGTTACAATCTTGGTGTCTTCAAATCGAGAGTGAATGAGTTTTTTTCTAAGTAGACAGGCTCCATCGTAGACCGCATCGTCGCTTACCATTAAGCGAGATGGCGGTCAAGTGTAAGCTTATGATGATGATGATGTCCTCCTTGACGTGTCCGTCAATGGCGAACCTGGCTAATTACTATTGTGAGCTCTTATGTAGATGGCTCGCAAACCCAAATTTAGTATTGAAAGTTCTATTGCATGGCGCACAGTGCAATAGACCCTCAGCATTATATGTGTAGGTGTAGGACGGCTTAGGGCGGGCTTTTCTAATGAGGCGTTTTGCGTCAAGATCTTGCTGTCGTATTCGTTCAAAATTTCGAACAGCCTCATGGACAGAACATGTAAGCTTATAACCTGTAATCAGCGAGCAACACGGAAGGTAGTAGGCATACACAGCGTTTCCCCTCTGTCAAAGTACAAGTCCGCATGGACCATGCAGTTTGATAATATACTGTGGCGTGAGGGCGGGGCTAGATTTGTGAATGGTGCTTTATTTTTTATGTGTTAGTGATTTGGTTGTGTGAGTATGATCGGCAATGGATAGGTACAGGTATGTTTTGTATGTAATAGTGCGGCTTTGCGCTAGTGTGCAACTTCCCCTCCCGCAAGTAATAACATAAAGATTTCAACAATATTTTTTAGCTAAGGCTACTCCCTCCCGTGTTGCTCGCTGCCTGTAATAGTTAAAAAAAGGTCCCAGTACACATTTAGAAGCTATTTTGCTTATTTGAGACATTATCTCGCAAAGTGCCAGTCAGATTTAAAATTTAGTTTTTGGTAACCTTATCACGGGAGTTCATAACATTGACAAATGCAACTGTGCGGCCAGTATTGTATGAAACCCTTTTCAGAAAAGTAATTATGACCTGACGCTTCTATTTACCATGCTGCGCGTTATAGTCGGGCGCAGCTAATCTATAACTATACAATAGTATACAGTTTATTATTATTAAAACATTATAAAGAGGAAAGATTTGTATTTTTGTATGTAACGAATAAAATTAAAAAGTACCTATTTGATCGATTTCAAAAATTCTTTCACCTGGTTAGGTATCGACGTGGCGTATTTCCATTCTATACAACGCCAGAACGCAGCCATAGGAAACTGCTGGCGTATATATTGTAATGTCGTTTTAAAATCTGTTATTACAAACCATACAAGAGTTTTGCGTACTGATCATGTATAGTTTGTAACGTGGATGCTCGCGTCGCATCTTTCCATTCGCATCGACGCATCGACGTGATCCCCGAGTGCTATAGTCTATGTTTTGTATGTACCACGGGCGAAGCCGGGCGGACCGTTAGTACATTACAGAAAAATAAATCGTTAATGCTATTTACGTATAATTTCTAACTGACGACTTATCAAAGCAAAAAAAAAACAGCATCAAAACAAACAATTTTCTTACTAAAATAAATGTAAATAAATGGAACAAAACTCCTAATTCGTCCATCTAGGGATGCAAATTGAATCACGTCTCGCGCGTGAGAGCCATCCGGTGGAAATGTGTCTCTCTCCATGCTGGCTTACTCAGAAAGGGTGTACTAATTCTAAAAGGACGCTTTGTACTCATAAAAATCGTATTCACATTATCTCTCTCTTTTCTAATAAACATAATTATGTATGTCACCGGTAAATTGTAAAAACCGTCAGATTACAAACTAACCTAATCCATATAATTACTATTATTACAACCAGGGTATTTTTGTCTGGGACACGTGGGACGAACGCACCGGGGGCACCGGGGGCACGCCGAGTTCTCCAATAAATTAATTATGAACTTACATTCCATTCGAGAATAAGCGCGCCCCAAAAAAATTATTGACAAAAAAGGCCTGATGATTATAACAAATTATAATCTCACGCGTATTACATATAACCTAACGGTGTTGACAATTTTACGGCGACATTTTAATGTATTTAACCATTAAAATATACCATAAAAATATACCATTCTAATTAGTCCGTCAGGTAGATTATGGCAAAATATGGGACACGTATTTTTTGTTTTATCAAATTATTAAAAATCGACAAAGATATAGATCATCAAACTTTTGGAGTGGGAGGTGTAACGTCACGTAATTGATGAATGTCGTCCTTCATCCATACATTACGTGGGGTAATTTTGTCGATATGTCGACCCCCTCCCCGATTTCGATCATCGTGGTGAGATTTCATTAAAAACGATAAAGTAAAGTAATATGTAAAAAGATATTACGTTTTGCTTTACTATGAAATTATTAATTTTTTTTTTAAATAAAGAGTGACGAGATGAGCAGGATATGTGCCTGATGGTAAGCAACATGCCTGCCACATAACAGCACAGCGACACGCAGCTATTGGAACATGAAGAGTCCAAATCATTACCTAGCACTGCACTGCGCTCGTCACCCAGAGATCTAAGTTGTTATATCTCTAAGCCCTGTAATTTCTAATTAATAAACGAATTAAATGAAAGTAATTTAATCCAGATTAAAAAATCTACTTTATTATAATAACTTTATAAAAAAGGTAATAGTATTATTTCTTTTCATAATGACATCCACATAAGGCTATAAAAAAAATTGTCTCCCAAAATTTTTTTTTACTGTAATACATTATATATTTTGGTAACAGCTACAAAATAATTATTAACAGGTTAAAACATTTGAAACTGAGTTTTCTTTTTTTATTCGAAATACAATGTGAGCTCTATATAACGACACTCAAGGGGACTGTGCATATTTTGACGTTATAGAGTATAGAGAACTGTGAAATGGAAAGAAGAAAAATCTGTATTAGAAAAAAAAACAATTCTTATTTGAACGCTTTTGCTTATAGTCTGTTATTTTCGTCTGACATCTCAAAAGACGAAGAATTTAGATTTAAGTGTAAACACCATGTAACGTCACTCGATTTAACGACAAACTTCCTAAAGCGTCAAAATTACTAGGCTTTGATTCACTCGATAGTATAGCATTACACCCATTTTAAATAACGACGAAAATGTTCGTTTTTTTTTACGTCTAATGTGTCATTATTATTTCGTACAGTTTGTGTAGAAATTGTACAGCGGTAGAGAGTACAAAACATCTTTTTCCACGTAGAGTACACTTTCTGAATAAACTCGTGTATAACAAAATTAAGTAATCTTAATTAATGCTCCGCATAAAATTGTATCGTCTATTACAGTTGAGTCAAACTCAAAACGAAATTAGTTACGTTCTCTGAGTTTTAAGTACTTTTGCAAATATTAAGATTTTTACCTGTAAATAAATTAAGGTACAGCACGGAGCATATCAGCCGTGGTAGACATTGGTGGAAAAGTCCGATTCATAATTTTGTTAGGGCACAGGTTCATGGAGCGTGTAGAGAATATAAAACTACTGCAGCATTCCAGCGAAATTATTGACCTACGTTACTTTTGTACAATGATCATTCCTTTTTTGGTAGGTACCTATGGCAGTAGTAGTAGTAGTAGTACCTACCTAGCCTAAAAGGAACCGGGCCCAATCTTCGTTTTCCATTGTACAATACGACAGTGGCGCTAATCATCAACGGTTATGAATGGTGAGTCTAGCATGGCATCTTGCTTGCTGGCGAAATAAACGATATAAGTATGTACAGATAAAGTGGTTTTAAATTACACGAACACAATGTATTCTATGAAAAGCTATGTAAAATTCAATGGCTAGCTTAAACTGCTACTGTCACGCAGGTTGTTCCATTTGGTACAAGTGACCGCCGCGCCGCCGCCTTGTTTCAGTCCCTTTTAAGGCAAATGCGATCAAAAAAATGGTGGGTTCCTAAGTATAATAAAATAAGGATAAAAATTTCGACCTTTGTAACACCCTACGAACTCTAATCGAGTTTAAATAAATTCATACGCGTAAGTACATGCAGAAATGTTCACAAAGTTTAGAATTCTTCGCTTGCTCGGTCATCAAATTTGAGCACGCAGTTAAGAAGCAACTTTGCACTCTTGTATAACAATTAACTATTATTTGCCGTTATGTGGAGACCGTCAACTTGAATATTAACAAAACGTAGCTAAGAACCACCGCAAGGAAACTATCTTTCAAATAAAAAAGCCGCAGCGAAATCGGTAGATCCGTTTGATAGCTACGGTGCCACAGACAGATACACACAGAGACAGACAAACAAACAGACATTGACGTCAAACTTATAACAGTCTTTTCAGTCGGGGGTTAAAACAGGCAAATCGCGGGGGAGCATATCTGACAGATGCTTTCCATAGTCGGACCGAATTCCAGCGTCTCTGTTAATGGACACACGAACTAATGGAGGAGCATCCCTACAATAACGTCCCTAGTATAAACATAAGCATAAGCAGCCATAAAACTTAAAATATCATGCTTATAAAGTACTAGCTGTTACCTGCGACTTCGTCCACGCAAAATAAATACTAAGGTAGCTCAGGCAGTACCTATTTTTAAACCCAGACACATTTAGGGTTACTAAAAACAGCTTGTAATAATAAAACAATTTCATACAATTTCATCAAAATCGGTTCAGTTGTTTAAGTGAGAAAGCGTAAGAGACATTCGTCCCCCATTTCAACTCCAATTTCATCTCCGTACAGTTGGAAATTACAAAATTGCTAGAACAAACATTTATTTCCTTCGTGTCAAGTGTCTATGTACAGAGTTTCATGTTTTTATCTTCAACGGTTGGGAATTTTCATATTGACATTCATCCCCCATTTCAAACCCAATTTCACCCCCGTACAGTTCGAAGTTACGAAATGGATAGAACAAACATTCGTTTGCTTCGTGTCAAGTGTCTATATTCAGAGTTTCATGGTTTTATCTTCAACAGCTGGGATCTTCCATGTTGACATTCATCCCCAATTTCACCCCCATACAGTTCGAAATTACAAAATTGCTAGAACCAACATTCGTTTCCTTCGTGTCAAGTGTCTATAAACAGAGTTTCATGGTTTTATCTTCAGCGGTTGGGAACTTTTATTTTGACATTTATCCTCCATTTCAACCCCAATTTCACCCCCGTACAGTTTGAAATTACAAAATTGATAGAACAAACATTTGATTGCTTCGTGTCAAGTGTCTAGATACAAAAGATAACTTTGAAAATCACGAATATCATACAACCGTTCATCCCTTGTTTCACCATCTTAGGGGTTGAATTTCGCAAAACCCCGTCTTAGCGAGCGCCTACGTACTAAAAGACACCTTCATGCAAATTTTCACATTCCTAGCATTTGTAGTTTCTGAGATTCCTTAATGAGTGACCTTTCGCTTTTATATTTATAGATTAAGGCCTGTTTGCATTTTGATTAGTGCGCGTGCGAGTGATTAGTGCAGGTGTTTAGTGATTAGTAGCAAACACGTGTGGACACCGATTGATTAGTGCGAATGTGTAGTAACTTGCGTAGTGAAGCGATTAGAAGCGTGCTCTAATTTTCACTAGCACTCGCACTCGCACTAATCAAAATTCAAACAGCCCCTTCTGTTCCAATTGCTGGGACTCGATGTCTTATCTCATAAGGAGATGGCCAAGTGCGGGAAGGCATATCCTCGAAATTTATCTTTTAGAACGTGCTGATTTTCTCTCGATGTTTTCTTTCCCTGTTAAGCCCGTCGTGCTGATAATTTTGTGTATCTGAACACTTTAAAGATTCACACCTACGACCTCAAGATTGTAAATCGGACGTATCTAGGTACTAGGTACCTAGGTATCTGCGTTTATTTGGGTTATTCTGCGCCAGCGCAAAGTTCAATGGGCAGTGTCGGTCATCTGAAAACAACTACCACTTCGAGGATAGTTGGTCTGAGTAACTACCATAATAGGTATGTGTCAAAGAGTTTACATATACTACGCATAAGTTATTTCAAAAAAGAATCATTTTTCATTATTTATTAGCGTTTACACAGTGTCAAAATAAGTTTCCAGTGAAAAGAACTTAATCTGCGTATCCCTGCAAACGTAACACATATTCACATGTTTATCAAGATAGGCTCAGCATTTTTGTAGCACAGAATGACAAATTAGATAATTTGAAATTAGAAATAGATTAAACACGACCTCTTTACAGAAACTTCATGTTTTGCTTTTGAGTGTTTTGCTTTTTAACCGAGCTGCAAAGCGCTGACTTTTTTCGTATAGGTACCCCTGTAAAACTCTCTGTTCAGTAAATACTCCTGTTAGGTGGGTCCTGGTGACATGGAATCGTCGGTAAAGTAGCAGGTGTCCCAAGAGAGAATTCGGAAAAAATCGCGAAAAAGTATTCGTCGCGCAACGCTTTCAAAAACTAAGGAAAATATACTTATTTTCGCATAATTGAAAAATAATTTCTCGTTAACAACAAGCTCACACTCTACCAACTATTAATATTTGTATCCACGTATAATCAAAAGCTATTTGATACCAACAAAACTATATGTTTGACCGATCCCATTTTCCTATTTGAAAAAGATTATGATCGAAAGTTCCAGCAAAATTCCTAGTAGATACGAATAGCCTGTAACAAAGCAGCGGCGTGGAAACTTTGATCAAGCAGGCATCAATACTTGGAGGAACAAAGAAGGATAAGTTCGGCGAGCGGACTCGATCCGGCTACCGAACACAGCGAGATCCCTTTCGCTTTGTTCGTAAACAATGCGCGACGGACATGGCTCGTACTATAACTTTTTACTTAAAAATGTACTGAGGACTCCTACGTGTTCGTGGAAGCATTGAAGTAAATAGTAACATGACTAAAGTATACCCAGGCGAGCTTGTGAAATCGCTGATCAAATGAGAGAAGTACCGAACACTCACAACTCACAAGTAAGTGCAATGTACAGGAATATCAGTGTATTTTTGCCTTTTGTGCTTATTGTTTTTTTTTGCTATTTACCTAACATTTGTAAACTTATGTGTGTCACTGTAAAATTATAATCACTGTCAGAGTTATAATCTAATGCGTGAGATTATAATCCAACGGTTATAATATAATCAAACGTTATATTTTTCAGTTTTATAGGATTCCACTTCACCGCCATCCCAAGCGTTGTCAAGCGACGATGCGGTCTACGGTGGAGCTTGCTTACCTAGAAGAAAGCGATTCACTATCGATTTGAAGATTGTAACCATCGTGAAAACCCCACTCAGGCAACGCATTCCACAGCTTAGACGGTTTTTGTTCTTTGGAACGTCAACCATTAAACGATGTTGCTTTTCCGAGCTACGAAGAGTGGGATAGAAAATAAGATAAAGTGGTGTTAGATCATGCAGATCAGTTGCACACTCCGCGAAGTGCATGGATTATAATTTGACGGTAGGTATCTATTTTCAATTTTAAGATGACAAAACATCGCTTTTTTGGAGTTATATTTATGCTACTCTTTTAGTGATGAGTTATAAACGACATGGAGACGTTGGCTGACAACTGTCTAAAGTCTGTGATAGACTACAGGCCCGTGAACAAAATTTACGTAGTAAATGAAGCACCAGGAGACCTATGTAGGATTATGGAAGGATATAAAGTAATAAGATTCAGCACTATGCCGTCACTTGTGAGCTGTCCAACTGAGTACAGTCGAAGAGGGGGGGGTTGCAACCCTCGATCCTTTCTCCTTGTCGCATGATTTTTGTACGGCGTTGCAGAATAATAGATTAGAAGAGGTATTGAAACTATAAAAAATTAAAGTTTTTAATTATTAGTTTGTCGGAAAAAAATGTAATTTTCCGACGATTTACAAATTAAATTTGGGCATTTTATTATGTCGGCATTGGTTCCATACAGTTTATATACCTCTCCTAATCCATAATTTCGCAATGCCGTACAAAAATCATGCGACAAGGAGAAATGATCGAAGGTTGCAACCCAAGCTGTAAGCTGTCCAACTGAGTACAGTCGAAGAGGGCTTCGACTGTACTCAGTTGGACAGCTTACAAGTGACGGCATAGTGCTCAATCTAATTACTATATATCCTACATAGGTCTCCTGGTGGTTCATTTACTACGTAAATTTTGTTCACGGGTCTGTAGTCTATAAAGTTCGTAACGCGGTTTTCTTTAAAATGATGGAAGTAAAACTTTTTTCGTGCAGAACTACCCGCACGCACACTTTTTTTTATATTACTAACTATTTCTGTTTTTTACAGCGACAACCCTGAATGTTATCCTAAAAATGTATGTTAGTATTTTTTTATTGAGCAGATTCGGATTCCAACCACATCCTATTAAAATATAGCATTTTTTTTACATTCACTTCAGTAGCTATCACACCTATTTTAGGATCAAATAGGTACGTAAGTAAATATATGCTAATCCCTAGATACTGAGAACTATTCACAAAACTTAAATTGGAAACAAAAAAGCACATTATAATCGGTGGGGACTTTAACATTGACAGTGAAAATAAACCAAATGAATATAACAAATTATGTGACCATATGCTCGAAAATAACTTCCATCAGAAGATAACCCAGCCAACCAGAATAACGTCGACAACAGCCACCTGTATAGATCTACTTTTCACAAACAAAGGGCGAGATTGTGAAACAAACGTTGTAGACTTAGGTATTTCGGACCACAAAGCGCTTGTTTGCACGTTGAAATCCAAAACATACGAAATTAAACGCAAAACAAAACAATACATTAGTAAAAGACTCTTCAACAATCGAAATACAAGTAATTTCAAAAACTCCTTATCTCAAATTGATTGGAATAAAATCATTAACAGTCATAGCGATATTAATACCAATTACAACAAATTTGACCAAATAATAAGTACATTACTAAATATTCATATGCCTCTCGTTAAAATTGACGTAAAACCTAATAATAAACAAAAATGGGTTACTGAAGGAATAAGGAAAGCTTGTAAAAATAAAAGAAACTTAAAAATTTTGATTAACAATACAAATAACGAAATATTGAAACAGCACCACAAACTATACCAAAAAATCTTGAAGAAATGGATTAAAACTTCCAAAAAATTGAGTAATATAAAAAGAATGGATAAATCAAAAAACAAAACGAAAACAATGTGGACTATAATAAAAGAAGTGACAAACAAAACAGCAACGAAAGTCAATAAAAATTTTCAAATTAAATACAAAAACACAGTTTTACAGGATCCTTCTGCCATATCTAATACATTCAATACATATTTCACGTCCATTGGTAAACCTAATACATCAAGTACTGACGCAAAAACTTATTACACTAGAGAACCAACAACTAACTCTATGTATCTATTCCCGACCACAGAAAAAGAGGTATTTAACATCATTAAAAAACTACCAAACAAACATAGTACTGGGGTTGATGAGCTACCTCCCACACTTATAAAAAAATGCATCTTTGAATTAACGGAGCCGATAACTAAACTACTTAACCAATCAATAGAGGAAGAAATTTTTCCAGAAAAGCTAAAAATTGCCAGAATAAGACCAATCCTAAAAACAACTGGAAAGCCTGATGACACAAATAGCTATAGACCTATAGCACTATTACCTGCAATTTCAAAAATTTTCGAAAGCTTAATATCAAATCGCATTTACAATTTTCTAGAAAAGTATAAATTACTAAACGAAAATCAACATGCTTTCCGAAAAAACTCTACAACTACTCTTGCAATATACAAATACATTAAGCAAATTTTAAACCACGTTAAAGAAAAACAGCACGCTGTCGGTATGCTACTTGATATGAAAAAAGCTTACGATAGGGTATCACATAGAATACTATTATCAAAACTCCATGATATTGGAATACGAGGTAAACCCCTAAACTGGATAAAATCTTACCTTACAGATAGAAAACAGTTGGTAGAAATCAATCACTTTCATCAAAATAGTGCCACACAACAAAGTATTAGATCTGATCTAATAACTTTAAACTGGTCAATACCACAAGGTAGTGTTCTAGGGTGTGTTTTATTCCTTATTTATATTAATGATCTACCGAAAATGTTAAATATTCCATGCATACTGTTTGCAGATGATATATCACTACTTTTTAAATGTTCATCTGATACTACATCTATACATCAAATCAAAGACATTTTCACGCGCATACAATCTTGGATGTCATCAAACAATTTAGAATTAAATATTAAAAAATCAAAAATAATCCAATTTCATCCTTTCCAAAAAAACCCTATAAGTCTTACTACTATCTCAAAACTTCTGAACATCGACGAAACAAATATTTCTACCTTACTCGGTATTGACATCGACTCTCATTTAAATTTTAAAGCACACATTTCCAAAACTAAAACAAAATTGTCTCAGTTCATATATGCGCTATCTATTCTAAAATCGAATACCGATCTAAAGACCGCTAAAAGTGCCTATTATGCGTATGCTTTCTCCTGGTTAAGGTATGGTATCGTAATATGGGGAAACAGTATAGATGCAAAGACTCTTTTCATTACCCAGAAAAAATGTATACGTATTCTAGCAAATATCCACCAAAGCAATAGTTGTAAACCATTTTTTATTAAACAACAAATACTAACATTACCCAGTATTTACATTTTAGAAGCTGCCATGTTCGTTAAGAAACACCCTAACTTATTCACGTTTAACAGCAACCTCCGACGTAAATATCAGCTTATAGCCCCTGAACCAAGACTAGAAATAATAAAAAAAGGCCCAGAGTACATGGTGATTAAAATTTTTAATGCATTACCACGCTATATAAGAGAAGAACAAAACGAAAAAATATTTTGTACAAAATTAAAAAACATGCTACTTACTAAGGCCTACTACAACGTCAAAGATTTTTTAGAAGAATCTCAATATGTCTCAAACACACGTCATTAACGCTACAGGATAAAAAACTGACTATGATATCTCAGTCAAATAATTATTTGTCTATCTTAACTATTATTTTATTGTAATTGTGTTGCTACGCCCTAACAGGGTCATGTACCTACTAGATTTAAGTTTTAAGTCAATGTCATGTACAATATGTACATGTTGCAATTAATAAATGATTATGATTAAATGATATTGTTGCAACCAGACTGTTTCAATTTTCAGTCCAAATAATCTAGACTCGGCGTCTGATCAAACAATGACTGATTAGAAACGCTGAAACTATTCTCGTATTTCGCGGCATAAATACATACTGAAACAAATTGCAAAGCTGTTTGAGACAGAGTATTGCACTGAAGGCCTCTAAAAAAATAATATATTCGAGAGAGAGCTATCGCATATCGATTATCTACGAACGTCTGTTTAGAATACATGTATCAAAACTTCTGCATAGTTAAATATTGTTAGGTACTCATTGTGTATTTTGACATCTATTTTTTTCTAAACAAGTTTGTTTTTTAACTGACAAGCTAAATATATAAAAAATAAAAATCTAAACATCTAAAAATCCATCCTTCGCATTTACAATATTAGCTGGATATAGAGAAAGACTACAGAATCCCAATATGGATTTTGACATCAATTTTTTTCTAAACAAGTTTGTTTTTTAACTGACAAGCTAAATATATAAAAAATAAAAATCTAAACATCTAAAAATTTCCACCCTTCGCATTTACAATATTAGCAGGATATAGAGAAAGACTGCAGAATGCCAATATTTCATTAAAAAAAATATGCATAAAAAATACATTACTTATATCAATAAATAACCATAACACACACTACCACATATTTGACATAGGTACACACAAATGTTCTTTTTGTTTATTGTTAAAGTCCGTAGTCAAATTGCGAGTCCGAGATCCCAGAGCTCCCAGACGTCACCTATTTTCTGATAAATGAAATGTGGACGATTGAATAGAGTTAGTAAGTACTAAGAACACATGCTTACTCGCAAACTTGCTTAGGCGGCCAATTTTGAGATATGGGGTAATGAAGGTACATACAAACATTACTTACTTCACGTATTTTCTAATAAGTGATTTTCACGTATGTTGTAGGCAATATCCTTAAAAACAAGGTCCCAATACTCCCAGAAACTTTCCGTCAGCCGTTTTGCCTATCAACTCCAAAATAATAATTTAACTTCACTTAAATTCTCATGCTCCATTTGTAAATATGTTCGTCAGATTAAAGCAACTATTTTGTTGCTTTTTCCAATCAGATAGACCAATCTAAAGGGGCAATCATCTCCTAAGCTCAACTATGTCCTATGGGTAAGAGTGGAAGACTGAGTGAGACATTTATTAGGAAATATTGACTTAAAATTGAGCTTAGGCGATGATTGGCCCCTTAGATTGGTATGTCTTATTGGAAAAAGCTTTAAAATAGTTGTCTGACGAACATATTTACAAATGGAGCATGAGAATTTAAGTGAAGTTAAATTATTATTTTGGAGTTGTTAAGCAAAACGGCCGACGGAAAGTGTCTTTGAGTATTGGGACCTTGTTGTTAAGGATATTGCCTACAACATACGTGAAAATCACTTATTAGAAAATACTCTATAGATAATATTGCTATAGAATGTCGAATTATAGCAATATTAATCTATTTGCCACATGGGCACTTGACTTTTGGCGACCACTATTTTATAAAAATCCGCGCCAGTGTAAAGAAATACCGATTTCACATTACTCCAAAATTTTACAGATGTTGGCTCGCTTGAGACTTGAGTAAATGTTTACAATATGGTATTGAAAGTTATTTAGATACACGTCGAAAAATCTCAGTCATGCTAACACCATAGCACTCTACGACTCTACGAACAAGTCTAAGCTTGATGTTTTCGAAGATAGCTCGAAATCGTGAACTAAGCCGATCTTTATAGCTTGGACCAACTGCAACTGAATTTCCTAGCGAGAAAGAAAAGCTTATGTCAAGTAGTTACACTGGGTTTCTTTGTAAAAATCAACATCGTTTACTACCCACATCCCACTAGTAGGTACTGTTTAGAGTAAAGTAATACATACATAAATAAATAATAAACATAACATAAAATAAACATAAATAATACAAACAAAACACAATCATCGGAACACAGATAGTAGGTCGAATATAGGAGTACACCTATTTAATCCATAAATACTTTTGCTTCTTTTACCACTCCTATTTAAATAGCTTACTCCTAAGTTTGTTATCCTACTAATATTATAAATGTCTATGTTTGAGTGTCTGTTGTTCAACCACGTCGTAACGTCTGAATGGGTCTGGTTTAAATGGAAAAGGAATGCAGTTATATTATAGTCTGGAAGAAGACATAGGCTACTTTTTATCCGGAAACAATAACGGATCCGGAGACAATGACGGAAACGAGAACTACGCGGATAAAACCGTGACGCACTGCTAGTACAAAGTAAACATGTTAATTTAGTTCTATATAAGATAAAACACTAGCTCTGAAACATACTAATCAAAAACTACTGAAACAATTTCCAGAAATATATTATTTAGTTAACATACATAGTAGGTAAGTAACCTAAATATACAGGGTTACTGGTAATCAGCCTGCATCCTTTTAAGGGGATGTTAGGTACATTCAATACGTCAACTTTTGTTCTACAGTTTAAAAAAAATGTTTTTTTTTATTTTACAAAAAAAATTAAATAAATATTTGCACGGTCTAAAAGCATCGATCTCTTCGTAACAATTTGTAACAAGAGCGCGTACGCTCTTTAACGCGAAAAAAATGATGTGCCGAAGTGAATAAACACTAAAAAGTCGCTAAACATTACAAAAAAGGGCATCAAACACTAATTTTTTTTTTGGGTTATCTATTGAGTTTTAACGAAAGTTGTAGAACAAAAGTTGTTTGTTTAAATATACAGAACATGCCCTTAAACGGATGCAGGCTGATTACCAATAACCCTGTATACATACTTTCACACAGCAAAGCTACGTTAAGAAAATTGTACGTTACACCCATAATACCTGTTAAGTACGTAATTTATTCTAAATTGAAGACAATTAGTCCATAAATAAAACAGCTATGATCAGTCTACAGCATTATATTTCGGAATCAATCCTTCGTCATACCAACTTATTCACAGCTGCCTCAGGCAGCTGAAGTAGTACATTTTGTAAAATTGAAGAAAACGCTTTACAGTACCTTAAATTCAGTAACAGATGTACAATTATCACTTTTACTTAGATGTTTATCGGTTTACTAGTACTTTTAATTTAAACCTTTCGCTTAGACTTGCTGCTGCATAGGATTTTTCTTATTCACCTGTTTTTCGAGCAAAAACAAGAGCTTGATTGTTTCCCGCCAAAAACAATCAAGCCACAGACTATCTACCAATCAAACCCGGAATTGAAGGGTTGCCATAGAGTGCATTTCGGTATTCTTACTATTCTTTCAATAAGAACTTACATAAATTACTAATATTGCTAACAGCTCGGCCATCCTGCAGAAGCGAGTCCTCGCGCTTTAATAATATATTGTTAATTGTATACATGTGGAAGGATTTTAAGTTTATTTCACATATCTTGACTAAATTATACGAGTAATTCTGTTCTATTTCTATAGTAATAATAATAATAGCCTCTATTCAGGTAATGCTTACAATTTTTCATTGTTATTACAATTTAAAATTCTTAAATTTAGATTGCCATCGCACCGTCTGTTTACTTATTGACAAAGGCCTCCTCCAACTGCCTTCAAACTTCTTCCAACTTCTTCCCAAACGTAAGCTTTTCTGGTCCATGTAGCACCTGCTGTCGCTTCTATGTCATCGACCCATCTTCTGAGTGGTCTGCCACGATTTCTTTTCCTCTAATTATTATGTATTAATTTCCATTTAAGCTTTTTAACAGTTATTGTAACATCTTTTATTTTTGATTTTGCTCTTAAAGTTGTTGTTCTTATTTTATCAGATAGCTTTTTTTCCATCATACACTTTTCCATGGCATTTTGAGATGTTTTTAATTTCCTTATGTGGGTATTGTTGGTCGCTCAGGTTTGACAGCCATAATATAATAAGTACGTTATAGCCCGAATCCATTATCATTAAATTTCTATCTATATTTTAAATAATATGTACGTTACAATTTGTGTTTCAAATTAAGGAACCTAATTTATTAGTAATGTTCGAAAGAAAACAAATAAAATTGAGCACATGGCATCATCAGTCACTATACGTTTCTTTAAATGTGTCACTATACTTAACAAGGAAAATATCTTCGTAGTTACATTATCAAATCAAATCATGCTTTATTGACACACACAGTTTAACAATGTTTATTATATTTAAATTTACAATTCACAATAATAAAATTGTACGACATGAACATAGTAGGTATTATTGTTGCATAATAAATTAAGCTTCTGTCAATAAATCTCAAACTAGGCCTAAGCCTGTATCTAGTCACCTGTTTACCATGTGTCCATTTTGTGAAATAATTGTACTACAAACTGACGGATGTGTTCTAAAACACAAAAATATGGGCTAGCTTTATATAATAATAGTATTCCATTCAAAATACCGAATCAGCGAATCAACGGTAGGAACAACCTTGTAGGTAAGTCAACGGTAGGTAAACCTTGATATATTGTTATGTTTTAATTTCTGACAATTATCACATTAAAATTATAATTAGAAATATAGATATCTCTAATTTCAGTCATATACGATAACATATCTACTTTATTTATTTAACATATGGTATTGTGTGTGAATTATCCACCAATAATTATTTATTTATTTATCCATACTTTGCAGTCAAAAGATAACCTGCATTTCATAAGAAACAAAACAATTATAACTGAATTCTTCATATTTTATACCTAATATATAATATTGTTACGCCATAACACAGGTTTAACCCTAGCTTGGGTAACAATGCTTCTCAATCTGAATTACCAATCAAGGATAGATAATCTGTACTAATTTGTGAACTTCAAATGTTTGTTAATGGCTAATAAATTTCATTTCATTTCAAATTTCATTTCATTTCAAATTTCATTTCATTTCAAATTTCATTTCATTTCAAATTTCATTTCATTTCAAATTTCATTTCATTTCAAATTTCATTTCATTTCAAATTTCATTTCATTTCAAATTTCATTTCATTTCATTTCATTTCAATAATTAAGTAACGTAACAATTGTTTACAACAGTTTTTGGTCTTAGTTGTAATAACTTTACTAAAAGTTTTATTCGTTGAACATAATCCAAAGTAATAATTTACTCACAAATTAATGATGATGAATCACATCAATGGTTTCTCTACTAGGCAATGTAATTCTTTTAGCGTATCTAACTATTTAGCATTATAACCTGCTTCATATGGGCGATTAAATAATTTTTACTTATAGGTACTTATACGGAATTCTTGTTTGTTTCGTGATCAACAATATGATAATCTCTATTGAAATTTTATTTGAATATAAAGTATTAAAACACCTATTGAACATCATCGATGACTTGAGTTTATCTGCGGCTACCACGTCTTCATATCAACCGCGGCTATTAAAGGCATATCATCAATCAGATTTTTTTAACATTTGTCAAAATTTCTAATACGGTACAGGCCTTGAAATTTAATAGCTAATTTTATTATTACTTGGCGTTTCGTGCCTTACATTCTCACTAAACCCTCGTCGTTGAACCTTATTAATGCAGAAGTATGCACGTATGTTTCGGATCTGATCATTGTCATTGATTACTCGATAGATGATATCTTAATTTCGACGATATTTACTTCTTATACTATATTTATTATTTATACAACATTCAATTATTACTACTTTCGGATTATTTTCTGAACAGTAGATATCTTTTCAGCCTCGTTTCATAAACATGTGCGTATTGTCCTTTACGCGTAGGTATTCTATGTTATGAAGTGTGTTTATGTTAGTATATTTTAATATATTATGTTCATGCATTATATTATTTATTAGCCACCCACCCCAGCTTCGCTTGCGGTAGGTATATTTATAGCTTAAATCCCTCGAAGACCACGCACACATCCAACGGTGTAATAATTAAAATCAGCCTGGTGGTTCTAGAGATTAGTGCGTTCAACCATTACTGCACAGTACCATATCTGTATAACGCATTTACTTTTAAATGATATGTATTCTATTTGTGTAATTATTTATGTACGTAAGTACCTATATCATGGATACCACACCCATACCTTTACTTGTTACCTTGTCCTAGCAACCAAAAGGTCATCTAGAAGAGACTTTTGTGTACGACATTTTAATCACAAGCTTACTCATTTTTTTCTATTGTTTCGTGCTATAATAAAGTTTTTTTTTTTTTTTTTAAATAAAGAGTGAAGAGACGAGCAGGACATGTGCCTGATGGTAAGCAACATGCCTGCCACATAGCAGCACAGTGACACGCAGCTATTGGAACATGAAGAGTCCAAATCATTACCTAGCACTGCTCTGCGCTCGTCACCCAGAGATCTAAGTTGTTATATCTCTAAGCCCTGTAATTTCTCTGGAAACATTGCCCTTCAAACCGGAACACAGTAATGTTTGCACATTACTGCTTGGCGGTAGAATAGTAATAGTATTTTGTATTGCATTGTATTGTTTTCTATCCAATCTTAAGAATACTCTAATAAAGTCTAGGATATGAATCTATAACTTCTCCTTGGGACTCCTTTTCTAAAGCATCCAAATGTGGGTTGACAGCTCGATATTCGATGTCGCAATTGAATTCTTGGAACTACACCCTTCAACGAGCAATACACGGTACTAGATCTCTGTTAGTGAGTGTGGTTCTCAGCGCATTGCGGTCTGACAATATTTTAAGTTGCATACTCTGAAGGTTAACTCTAAATTTACCAAAAGAGGATGATAATTATAGGGTTTCAGGTTCGAACGAGTGGAGCTTTTGCTCCTCTTTGTCTTTTTACTGTTAAAAGAGACTGTCCTAAGGACCCAAGAATACTTGCCACGCCGTACTTACGAGTTGTTGTAGTTGAATCTGTGTGGACCGGCCAAACGGCCCACAAATCATGGAAAACTGTTTAAGCCCAGTTGGTTCTTCGATGTACTTAGAGTACCCACTTCGAAACCGCCTTCAAGTCCAGGCTTTAAACCGGTAATACTGACGCCAACCCCAGGGAGTCTGTTAAGTTGTAGCGTGAAAGAAATGCCACTTCGATACTTTAACTCGGCTTTACCCGTATTTTTTTGTCATGAGACATACGATACGTCTTGTACTCGTATATTGCTGGCTTCGTATCCTTCATCTCATCAATTGTGGCAAACTCCTAAATCTTTTTATTTTATTCGACAAGAAGCCATCGCTTTATTCAACGAGCAAATTATGTAGTTACGTTTTTTTTAAAAATTTTGGCTGCTAGTCACTATTGAAGAAGTGCCCTTTATTATCAAATGCCACGGGACAGATATCACTCATTATAACTTGTAGGTATAACTCGATTTACTAAAGTACTGTTCTAAACCGAATCTTCGCTTCAACGAGATTTCGGATTACATTTCCCTGACCATCATCAAGTGTGAATTAGGAAGGCATCAATGCAGTAATATAATATACTAGCGGCCCGTCCCGGCTTCGCACGGGGTCAATATTTTTTGTTAAGTAGGTATGCTAAATGAAACGTAGGTACATGACCAAATTTTTCCAAATTATCAAAATTAGAAACCAAAACTTTAAAGAGTAAAAACATTAAACTGGCTGGCCTGGTGGCTTAGTTGGTGAGGGCCGTTTTGTAAAGCGGCGGTTTAACGATCAGCCGGATTGAATACGGCTGATTAAAAAACCGCCGGAATGAATTCGACGCCATACGTCATTCAACACGGCTAGCCGTTAAGTAATAAAGCGAGAGATTAGCCGCCTCTTTCACAATTTTTAGTTCCGATTCTTAACACTCATGGCACTGCCTGACATAACAACAACTATGGCATTGAATAGGTACTGCAAGTGTGTTGCTAAATTGCTAAAGTGACAGTGGATTCTGGAGTTCGGAGGGATTGTACACAATATTATTGGAGTGTCACTTGTCACCCTGGGTGTTACTTGGAAACTATTTCGTTTCCACCGTCCACCTTGTTAAGACTAAATCGGACCGGGTTGGTTACATGAGACCCAGATCCGACTCGGAGCACACCGACTCCATATAGTCTTGGCGCTACTACCTCTGGAGTGTATTAAAAAAAATGCGGGAGCCAGAAGCTCAAGGGAGGTCCTGAGTGGAGCAAGCCATGCAAGTAGCCGTAGTGTATCGCAGGCCGAGTATGGAGAAGCGACACTCAGGGCTGACCGCAGAGCTTCTGGCGGGAGCCCACCCGGAGTCAAATCTCGATGATAGACCCTTGTCTATGGAAGTGCACCATGTTTCTTAGGTGTACCGTCACCGATATCAATTTATGGGCTTTCAAACTTTATGTGAGAGGTAAAATGTTGTAAAAAAATATTAAGGAATACCGTAAGTAATCGGTCAGTTTTTTCGGATGAATGAAATTAATTTTGATTTTGTTTATTTAAATTATGTTTTTTTAAATTTGGTCACCCTATAATATAAGCAGTAATACAATACGGCTGAACGTGGGCCGCCTTATTGAAGAACGTATCGCAATGACAATGCGGCTAATCGTTGAACCGCCGCATTACAAAAAGGCACTATTTTTCAAAACGGCTAGCTGTAATGTAATACGGCGGAAACAAAATAATAATATTACCATAAATCGTAGAACCTAAGATAGGCCCTACCAAACTTCAGGGCGCACGCAATCATGTCAACGTTGGGAAGAGTGAGCTCACTCTTTCCGTTCTAGTCGGTTGCAGGACGCGGTGGACGCCGGACGTTTTTACCTATCATTATTCGTTGTCAATAACCAAAATAAGTAGCACCACAGCAAATCTCGCCGCTAGCGATTGTACGGGTCAAGTAGATTGGTTTTATGTAAACCAGATACGATACACACAGAGACGCAGTTTATTACCGATGTCAAGGTGCTCTGGGCACATCTATTGATTTATAGCGATGAATATTACCACAAACAACTCTCAGCCTCAACGGACACCGGGAAATTGAAGCTTCTCTCAAAGGGATTTCCCATTGGCTATAATTTTGTAACAAACCCCCGTCTCGGCATGCGGCTTGGTAAGTTTCTTTTACACGATTTTAAAGTCTTGGAACCATGTACCAACGCGGTACATGATAAAAAAGTATTCTGAGATAACAACACTCTGACTGGGAAGGATGAACGCTATACACTCTGCCTAATTCTACATCTACCATAGATCGTAGAACCCAAGATTGGCCTTCCCAAACTTCAGAGCGCACGTAATCATGTCAAAGTTGGGAAGAGTGAGCTCACTCTTTCCGTTCTAGTCGGTTGCAGGACGCGGTGGACGCCGGACGTTTTTACCTATCATTATTCGTTGTCAACAACCAAAATAAGTAGAACCACAGCAAATCTCGCCGCTAGCGATTATAGGGGTCAAGTAGATTGGTTGTTTGTAAACCACTTACGATACACACAGAGACGCAATTTATTACCAATTTCAAGGTTCTCAGGGCACATCCATTGATTTGTATCGCTGGCATTGTACTGCCACGTTGCGCCGCGCCGCGCTACAGTCGGCGCGCCGCGCCGGCCCGTCGCGTCGTTAATTATTATTTCGACAGGATGGAATTTTTTAACTTCGTAATATCTTTTGAATGCAATGTCCGATTTTAATAATTCAAAAAGGAATCAGTAGGTATTAAAGCAATCTTGAATACGAAATAGTTTATTTGGATAAGAATTAATACAAATGTATGGATAACATGGTCTGAATTTGATCGGCATTTTTATCTTCTTTTTAAATATAAAAAAAACAGTTGTAGCGACGCAATTACAGTAGTTAGACATATGGTCTCGCGAGGTTTTTTGTAGATTTTAATACGTTTTATAATATTGTAGAACATTGTTTTGTTCTATCATTGGTACTTTCCGCAGCGTATGCGATGAAAGCCATTTTATGGCTGTTTTTTTTATACCTTGCGTTGGTTTTAGTAAAGAAATGAAAGTAATTCCAATTTTTTCTCGTAATAAAAGTAGCCTATGTTACTCAGTGATAATGTAGCTCTCTTTTGGTAAAAGAATTTTTGAAATCGGTTCAGTAGTTTTTGAGTTTATTACATACATACAAAAATACAAAAATACAAAAATACAAAAATACAAATCTTTCCTCTTTATAATATTAGTATAGATATAGATAATTATATTATATATAGATACTAGCGGCCCGCTTCAACTTCGCTCGCAATCCTCCATACAAAGACTATCTCATCTTTCATTTCATCATCATTTAAGTTGGATCAAGCCTTACACGGGGCGCAAACCAGATTACAATCGCAGAGTCCGTCGCTGACAAACAACGTAACACGTAATTTGTGAATGTTAAGATTTATTTTATTATTTATGAATTGAACGGTGTGTTTAGATTACCTCTTTATACTTGTGATTTTATTGGAACAGTATGTGATTGTGTTGATCGCCCCGGACCAATAACAACTTCATTGTTCAACTTAAGAAAAACTCTTGTTTCAGACCTATTTTCGAAAAGAGGTCATCTGCTGTATTTGTTATTTCCATATTAAATTCTTAATACAACTAGTACATGCCAATTTTATTTACACCATCATTCGATAATACCAGAGTATTATATTATAAGCTATTTTATAAAACACAAAGTAACATTATTAGGAATAGCGAGCTCTAGTTTTTGTTCAGTTAAACCGTGATCAACTAATCCATTCAAAACTGATCCTCGACAATATATATGTCGACGTTTTCTGATACAAGCTTTTATGTCTACGTTCACTTTTCACTTTGAGCAATGGGTCTAATGGTTTGCAATTTGATCCTCTTAATTGATCGTCAATTTCGTGTAATTAACAGTCTGCTACCTTCCGTATCCCTCTCTACATCTGCGATATTCTTCTTGTGTATGCTTTTTAAGTAACAATATTGCCTTCATGAGACCATGTCTTGCAAGTTTGGCAAGCTTTAAAGCCTAATAATAATAGTAATTCGGCATGATTGTCTCAGCGGCCGCGGGAGAATGCCTAGCTAAGCTTTGTTATCCATTCGGCCCAGCTATTAGAGTAACGTTTCTGAGATTTTGCAATGCCTGGTTATTGTGTAAAACAAAGTGGACTATTTCCTTTTCGTCCCATTCGTAAATTTTGACACATTACTTTGTAACTCAAATCATTTTGGTTCAAAATGCAATGAACAGAGAGTAAAACAAACTTTTTTTTTTTAAATAACTTAATGCGTTGCTAAACAACTCTTCGTTAAACCACGTCAAATTTACACCATAAATCGAATATATATATTTATGTGCGGCTGTGGACTTGCCTGTTAAAATCCAGACTACCTTCCACATCCTCGCCTTGGTTCTAAACCGTGTCAATTTACACCATTACTTAAACAAATTCAAATTAGAGCGCTTGTGGACTTGCCTGTTATCCAGACTCCCTTCCACTTCCTGGCTGCGGATTTCAGTATCAATTTACACCATTACTGAACAAGTTTAAATTAGAACGCTTGTGGATTTGCCTGTCATTCAGACTCCCTTCCACTCCCGGTTCTTCGTTCCGGTCCTTGTCAATCGGTGGAATACTCGTTATCTGAACGCGCCCTTTGCAGCGCTCGACTTCAGGTTCACTTTTCATGTCGCAACTTTCGACGCTATCTTTGCGGCCTTGGTACAGTCTAACCATAATCTGGAACTTCCAATAAAGGCATTAATAATTGCTCAACCTACTTTTAACTCCATCTTTCTCATATATGAGCAAGTACTTTCATCAGATCACTTTAGTCTAGAACACTGCTAAACTGCAATGAGAAGCTCTGGTACCTACTTTCTACCTTGATAATACTAGGCACGTGTGACTCTAAAGTTTAACTCTTTACATTTTGTACATACACACATTGAGTTACATCTTGGCTGAACTATAGCCTCAGTCGCAGTTCACAGCTCAACTCCATTCTCAAAGAATGGCACATGCTGTGACTTAAGATCAAATTACTGGCAATGTCAATTTAGTTCATAGCTATTGGTAGAAAAGTGGAGTTTAATTTAATATACGTCACATGCACATGGTTATCTGACTCAGCAGTTAAATACAGTTTCTTTAAAATATTCTACGTGCAAAAGATTATCTCTCAAATTGAATTAATCTCTAAAACGACTAGACAAAGACAATTTTTACTCTGTCCGGATCTCCATGTAAGTTATAAACATAGTACCAAGAAGGCAAAAGCAAGTTGCCGTCAAACCATTTGAACTGATTTATATACTAAATGCATTACCGCTTCGCTTCGTCATGGTACTCTACATTTAATAGTTCGATTCGTTATAGGTAGTACTCTACATTTAATAGTTTCATAGTATGCTGAGGATATTTTATTATGATGTATGATACGGTTTGTACATACAGCTTCAACGTCTGACCCATGATCTGACATGCATGTCTATTGAGTCACTATTTTTATTCCCACGGCTGGGACTAAAAAGGTACTTCTCTTAAAAGAAGACAAACGCCATTATCCATCACTCTAGCTAAGTGCCGCTGGACGGATAACGATTCCCTGAAAGATATCGTTCTAGGTCCATACCCGGCCCCTTATGACTTACAGGACATGTGTCATCAGGCATCATCATAATATGACTTTAGTGGTCATGACAAAGTTTCACTAACAGAACATGGAAAAATACTCAAACATGCGGTCGGGATTCAAACCTCGTGTAAATCGAACGTTCTCACAACTAGGCGACCAGTTTTAAAAATAACACTTTATAAGCTTCAAAGTAACGTTAGCGGATTGTCCAGAATTACTGACATTGCGGTTATTGGTGTTACATATTTATCGAAGCATGATTTTTCGAAATCTATATGAAAGAGTATCTTTGTAAAATGGCATACTCTTTTTAAATTGCATAGAAAATTTGAATAGCCGTCATTTACACATTAATTATTTTGTGTAATATTGTGTGCCCAATTAGACAGATATATTTTGTTTCTATATAAAAATAATAACAAAATCACAACTGGCTTGGCTGTTTGCACAATTATAGCCAGACTATGTTTGTATTTTGAACATCTCGATAATGCGGTATAGGTTCCAGTCTACTTGACTTATTCCAGTAATAGAGATAGTGAGGACCTCATTGCGTGAAAAATTCAAAAATGGTAAGTACCTATACGGACAAAATCCACTTAAGTGATATTGTTCACTCCAACGATCTCAATACACAGATGTGCCCTCCCAAACTTCAGGGCGCACGGAATCATGTCTTCGTTGGGAAGAGTGAGCTCACTCCTTCCGTTCTAGTCGTTTGTCACTATTCGTTGTCAACAACCACAGTAAATAGAACCACAGCATATCGCGCCGCTAGCGATTCTAGGGTCAAGTAGATTGGTTGTGTGTAAACTACTTACGATACACATAGAGACGCAGTTTATTACCAATTTCAAGGTGCTCAGGGTACATCTGTTGGTTTATATCGATGGTTCACTCTGCAACTCATTAAACCAAATTAGATCGTTTCATTAAACCGTACATTTAATAACAAATTAAATACCTACTGATCATAGAGTTTTCGTATTGAGTGACATTAACAAGCACATGATAAGTGTGGAGAGAAAAAAAACATTGAAAAGAAAAAAAAATATATCACATGGGCGGGATCAACGGACAATTATATAATTTTCTATTATTGATTATATTATAGTCTTCTTGTCCGCCGATCCCACTTCTGAATTGTTAAGTACGTAATTTATTCTAAATTGAAGACAATTAGTCCATAAATAAAACAGCTATGATCAGTCTACAGCATTATATTTCGGAATCAATCCTTCGTCATACCAACTTATTCACAGCTGCCTCAGGCAGCTGAAGTAGTACATTTTGTAAAATTGAAGAAAACGCTTTACAGTACCTTAAATTCAGTAACAGATGTACAATTATCACTTTTACTTAGATGTTTATCGGTTTACTAGTACTTTTAATTTAAACCTTTCGCTTAGACTTGCTGCTGCATAGGATTTTTCTTATTCACCTGTTTTTCGAGCAAAAACAAGAGCTTGATTGTTTCCCGCCAAAAACAATCAAGCCACAGACTATCTACCAATCAAACCCGGAATTGAAGGGTTGCCATAGAGTGCATTTCGGTATTCTTACTATTCTTTCAATAAGAACTTACATAAATTACTAATATTGCTAACATACCTAATGCTATTAGAATATTTTGCATACTTTTCCTTTGAGAAGATACAAATAGAGAGGGCATAGTTTTTCGTAGTTAAAAATGTCCGAAGTTGGATACTGAACGCTTAACGTTAGTTGGTTTTCATAGTTGTAAACGATACGAAACTCTTCTTTGCAAATACAAACCTTAAACAGATACAGTTACGACACACTTCTCTAACACGTGGGTTGGGATATCCATGTATTGGTTCATCAAAGATAGTTTCGCTACGCCACAAGCGTTATAGCTACGACTGACGCCATAGCTACGAACATGCTACAGTGCAATCAATTTTCCATGAAAACCCAACGATCCAGAATGTAAAGTGGAAACCACAGGAAAGTTAGAAAGTGGAAAACTTGGTACTCTTCTAATTTAGTCCATCTAACATCGGAATAAAATCAGTTTCCCCTGTAGGTACTTCGAACTCACGATTAAAGCTTTTATCGGTGGACTGATTAAGTGTCGAGACCAGGATGGATTTATTGTGAAAGTTGGCCGTTCGCTGAGGTTAGTGATTCAAGCCCGCACACTTTAGTAGAATAATTGTCTACGTGATCGGAATGGAGGATTCCTGCCTCCCTTAATAAGATCAGATAAAGAGCTAAGCTGGGCCTGGCCAGGTGTGTGCGTACATTTACGAGGAACTTTTATATTCACCTGTCTTTCGTGTAATCTGGCGATGTTCAGTGGTTTCGCTCGATATTTTAACTCTATTTAACCGATGCGAAAATATAAGAATCGTGCTGAAAACATTTTTGCAGTGAAAACTTCTTAAGGCGCGCTATAGACAGAATTTTCGTGGGCTGTGAAATGGATTCATCAATAGTCACGCTTGGATATGATAAGAACGGACTGCTCGTAACTCAAAGAAGCGGCACCGTTTCATGGTTGATGTTCCAAAGACACGGACTAAGAGGTTTGACTCTACTTTTGTGATAAGAACGTCTAGGCTGTGGAATGAGTTGCCAGAGTGGGTTTTCCCTGATAGTTATGACCTACCTATAAAAGGTAGATACCAGGGCAATAGAAACATTAAAGAGTTTCGATTACCTACCTCCAACAGCAACAACGTGTATCTCCAGACAACAGAAATATAAAAAAGTTGCGTTTGCCCCTAGGTACCAGTACCAGGGCAAGAAACAGTAAAGAGTTGCAATATTTTGTACAACTTCGTTCCATCAGAATGTCCCTTGACACCTCCCAAGTATTTTGAAGTGAAAACTTCTTTTGGCGCGCAGGCGCGCTTTTAGATAGATTTTTCGTGGGGTGTGAATTGAATTCTAGCATCACGCTCGGTTATGATAAGAAATCTTCGGGTAAACTCGGGGCCACGGCCATTGGCCATCTAGAAATGCGTCAGCCAATGGGAAATGCTGAAAGGGCGTGGCCTAACCATCACGGCATGACCATCTAGAAATGCGCGAGCCAATGGGAAAAGCTAACGCATTTCTAGATGGCCATGCCATGATGGTCAGGTACACCCGTGTAGTTTCCAAAGTAAGCTATCAAACTCTGAGTTATAAGTTTTCACTTCTATCGGCAGTTCCTATGACTGCCAATTTTTTTTTTTCTCATCACTATGGATCGCTATGGATATTTTTCTCAAAATTATTATGGAATTTAGTTCACGGTCAGCATGAAAACAATGTGTGATTATGAAAAATCTATCGATTTTTGAGAGATTTTCCGAAAATGCGTTATCGTAGCGAATCAGGACCCAGATTGCGCAAGGATGCAGCGTTGTTCTATGCAACGAATATATAAACGGATTCAGTTCAGTGCCAACTTGAATATGAATTAACTGAAGAAACACCTAGAGCTGATTTTCTTGATATATGTATAAATGGTGCAGCAGACAGTAAGTAATTTTCTTTTTCCATTGTCATTTCTGGAATTGACTTTTATAAAAGGCTAATAAGTTTTCAACGCACAACTTTATCTCGCGCTAAAATAAACCTACATGTATATGTGTAGAGTGATTATAATAAACAAAGAATAAATAGTTATTGAAGTGAAAACTTTTTAGGCGCGCCTAGACAGATTTTTCGTGGGGTGTAAATGGAATTCTAGCGTCACGCTCGGGTATGATAAGAAATCTTCGGGTAAACTCGGGACCTTGGCGATTGGGCATCTAGAAATGCGTCAACCAATGGGGAATGCTGAAAGGGCGTGGCCTCGCCATCATAGCATGGCCATCTAGAAATGCGTGAGCCAATGGGAAATGCTGACGCATCTCTAGATGGCCTTGCCATGATGGCGAGGCTACGCCCTCCGGTTACACCCGTGTAGTTTCCAAGGTAAGCTATCAAATTCTTGGTTATAAGTTTTCACTTCTATCGGCAGTTCCTATGACTGCCATTTTTTATAATGCCATATGTTCATTATTACGAGTATATTTTGAAAACGCAATATACATAGCAAAAGCCGCTTAATACTATTTCTGTATAATATTCTTAATACTATCGTAATATTAACTTAATATAATAATAATATTCTGAAACTTGGGACATATTTTCATAGATATATATTTTCGCGGCACATACCACGATTCGCCATCTACGATTTAATCGTAAGGTAAAATGTAGGTATTATGTGTTCTATTTTCAACTCCCGCAATAATTCGTTTCAATTTCCGGTTTAAGACGTGTTTTTTTTTTTGTTGGGTCCTTTAGAAATCGTACTTAATAGACGAGTTTTCCTGCATATAGGTACAGTTTATTTGAAACTCTATATAAGTATTTCATGTTTTAAAATCTCTCGTCTATCGTTGCAATAGAAAACATTGGACATTTTACTAAAACTCACATTTTAAATAATATGTAGGTTTGAAGGTACCTAGGGTAGGTAGTTGACCCCGTAAACCTTTTCGGGCTAAATTATCAACCTAATGAAATATCAAAGTAATGCGACACTCAATGTAAATGATTTCATGTCCGTAAACGACGGTAAAATTATATGGTTATTGTTCATTCATAAATAGTAGGTAAAATTGTGATTGAAAAGAGTGCGGGAAAGAAAATTATTTCACTTTCTACAGAAACCGCAAAAAAATAAGTATTTACGTATTAAACACGTTAATAAATCTACTTACAAGGACACACCAGTAAAATATACTTAAGTATCTAATCGTCGTCCTGTCAACAAATATATACCTCAAATACAAATAGTCGCCCAAATCTTACAAGTGTGTACCTAAATCCTACGAGACATGTGTATAAATATTAAATCCTCCGAATCTGCAAGGTTTGGAGCTAAAGTCGAAAGTTTATTGACTTTTGTTTACCGACCACATAACCAAACTCCGCGCCCAATATGACCCTGGCTTCGACAAACTTAATATCAGAATATTGGACTTTTGGCCCGAATTGTTCGCTGCTTTTAGCTACCAAACATACCATAAGAATGAGTAAGTCTCACAAAGAATTATTTTAAGTAAGCGTACAGTATTTTAGCAAAATCCACGTTGTGGCTCTATGTTATAAATAATTTATCGGTACTAATATAACCTGAAGTTAGTTAAAAAGTTGACGAGCTAACTTCGGGGTGTCGGTTTTTCGTGACGGTGTGTGCGCATATTACTCTCAATTTAAAATAGTAGTTCGCACCACTAACTCGTCTGATGGTAACCTTCGGTGTGGTCGAAGATAATGTTGGTAGGTACGCTAAGCTAGAAATTGTCTATTCCCGTTTTGTTTAGTGCTATGTAAAAAAAATGGCTGTATATTTATAGTAGGTAGGTAGGTACATAGGTAAATGGTTCCGAAAACTGATCACCTAACTAACATCGACTTACATTAGTAGGTATGAGTCTTAACAGCATTAATTTTAAAATTCTTACGAAATAATTTGTACCGTCAGCAAAGCCGCATAATTTAGTAGGGAGGTGGTAGGTGCCTAAACATCTTTTCATACAAGCATCTTTATAGTATCTCTCAAACCAACACATTAATAAAATATAACATGGGTCCTCAAACGACCCTTTCAACCTTATATAAATATCTATTGAGACTAAAATGCCGTCCACACCATGCACGTATTATTGAAGTTCAACAGGACCCTTGATGGACAGAACCCTCAAGAGGCTGGTTCGCTACCATAACGATGACTTCTGTTATTGGTTTGTCGGTCGTTATCCCACGCTGCGGCGGTTAACTATCAATAGGTCTTAAATAAATAATCAGAAACAAGGGCGGAAGGACCTAAGTGCGGGACATTAACAAGGGTCCAGTCCAATTTTCGTCCTGTCCGCGTTGATATATTGAGGGCCGATGTAGCGATGTGAAGCCGCGTCGGCGTCGGCCCGGCTGACTGCGGGGCGAGCTCGCGAGACTACTCATTTACTTTTTCAGACGAGTAGCTAGCTCCGTAATTGCTTCGGGATAGAGATCTTTCAAATAGCTGTGATTTATTATAATATTTCTATAATCCTTCGTAATAATTGGTAACAGAATAGGAACCACTTTTTTGCTTTTTTCACGTCGATTAATAAATAAGAATACTGATTTATAACCGGATCAGTTTTAATAAATTTAGTGTTGTAATTTTGGTATTTTTGAGAATTAAAATATTAATTAGCGCCAGAGAATGGTGATCATTTTACATTAGTTCATATCTATCCCACCAAAAACATTCTGTAAAAAACTAGCCAAGTCTCGATGAAGCTGCATATTTATCTCTAAAAAGTAATGAAATCTAGACAAAGCCGTGCCAAGTCTAAGGTTCCTTACTGCGATTTCTTTATTATTATAGTTAATGTTGTGTGAATTGGCCGTTGAAGGGTACACTAGTACACAAGGGTACAAAACCAGGTGCTCCATGACACCATTGCACCAATCTGTGGCCAGAACCGCTACCATTGATGCTGGAAAATGGCCACTTGGAAAACGTTGATTCAATAACCAGTCAATTGTTTTTGTTTTACTATTTACTAAATTATGTGTATCCTATATTATGTGAACAATAAAGAATTTCAATAATACTTATGTCTAGGCGAGCCGGAAACAAACTGTTTAAAAAAATATTTCCAGTCTAGACGGACTTCTATTCATTGATAGAAGCCCGTCTGTACAGCAGACGACCGTCTGTACCGTCTGCAGAAGTCAGCATTCGATGCTGAATGCAGGTGCTTGCTGTTGATTAACAACAGCCTATTAAGAGACACTAGCGTCCAATTACCAATACCAGTATAGGGTATTATCTCGCTTAAGAAACATAAGTAGTTACAACAGATACAACATAACGTGTAAACAAAATTGACTTGTATCCACTAACGGGCTAACGTATAAAGAATGTTCAACGGCCAAGTCACACAACATTAACTATAATAATAAAGAAATCGCAGTAAGGAACCTTAGACTTGGCACGGCTTTGTCTAGATTTCATTACTTTTTAGAGATAAATATGCAGCTTCATCGAGACTTGGCTAGTTTTTTACAGAATGTTTTTGGTGGGATTTCACTTCTTTTTGTAGAAACGTGGAGTTATTGATTTATTATATTAGATGTATTATTTGACACATATTCTTTTTTTCCGGTTCTGATTCGTGTACAGTAGCAATTACAGTAGCAACAGTTTTTCGTATTGCCCATTCGCGTTCATTATTTATGTAAGTGGACTCTCCATAATAGGCAAAGAACTTTAGAAGATTGGAAGAAGACTGCAAATAAATAAAAGCCAGTCTAGCTTAATCCAGAGTTTTCCTTTAATTTTATTTATATACATATATGCGTATTAAAATTTTGACTCTGACCATACATTATATTGTTAGCCTAACTTTACAAATCTTTCTTTTCTTTTTTTCCGGTTCTGATTCTTGTACGGTAGTAACAGTTTTTCGTATTGCCCATTCGCGTTCATTATTTAAGTAGACTCTCCATTATAGCCAAAGAACTTTAGAAGATTGGAAGAAGCTTGCAAATAAATAAAGGCCAGTCTAGCCTTATCCAGAGTTTTACTTTAATTTTATTTATATGCGTATTAAAAGCAGAAAGGGAGGCATTCGGCCAGTAGTGGGAAGCAATAGGCTAGATTAAATTAGAAGATGTGTCCCACTACGCTGGATTTTTGCAATGACAGTCGATTTTTTATGTACCAATAGTAGAATGGGGCATTACTATATCTCTTATACAGCTGAGACAAGCTGAGGGTTCTTCATCAGATACTTCAGACCTTCGATTTTTGACATCTAATGAAGAGACAAACAAAGTTGAATAGTTTTTGTAAAGGCGTGTTTTCAAATAACCAGGTATACCACCAGGTACTCCAGATTTTCGATATTCCTAGTTTTTATAGTTTTCTTTTTATGTGGCCATTAAACCCTAAGTCTGTACCAAATTTCAGCTCTCTGAGTTTATGGGAAGTACTAGTTCTATTTTGATGATCATGAGTGCGTGAATGAGTGTCGTAAATGCGAAACTTTGCGTTCGCTTAACTTCGGAACTAAATGACGTACAGACTTGAAATTTTGGATTTTAAGTACGTGATTATAGCTTACTAGATGACGAAAATTTCAGCGCTCTGGTCTTATCCAGAGGTTCTCAAATAGGGGCCTGAAAATGCGACGAAAGGGTTCCAGTAAAGGATGGTACGACAGTGTTTGCTTCGCGCTCGACTTGGCGGGGGCACTGCCGTGCCCCCAGATACAAACTTTTTACTTTCAAATACCTACTGTCTACAACCTGGTTTATATCTTGTTGGTTGTGACTTACTCCTACATAGGTACACCTATTTAGTATCAAGTTTCCTACTTCTTTGCTCATATTAATATATAAATATTGGTGGACGATTCACACACAACACCATCTGACCCCAAACTAAGCAAAGCTTAGGTATACCATGGGGCCAGATAGCTGATATAATACAAATAGTTTTAAATAATACTTATTACATAGAAACACCCAGACACAAAACAAATATTGGAATTGGAATTCATCACACAAATATGTGCACTGGTTGGGAATCGACCTCACAACCCTCGACTTCGCAGGCAGAGTTACTACCCACTAAGCGACGAGGCCAGTCACGTGCAAATGTGCCGGTTTTGACCACAACTCATCGAATAACGGTTTGGGTCTATACGTATTTAGATCTTGTGTACTAAATCATAAAGAAGCAATAAATGATTGAATATTGATTTCAATATACACACTACCAATATATCATCATCATAAACAGCCCACTAAACGTTCCCACTGCTGGGACTCGGGGCCTTCTCTCGAAAGGAGAGAGTTAAGGCCATAACCCACCACGCTGGCCCAGTGCGGGTTGGTAGATGACACATGACTTCGAAAGATTCTAGGTACATGTCGGTTTCCTCACGATGTTTTCCTTCACCGTTTTAAGTTAGCGGCATTACGCACATGACTTCGAAAAGACCACTGTCTTGTGCGTGTGGGGTTTGAACCCGGGGTCTCCGGATCGGCAGTCGCCGTTCTCCCGACTAGACCAGCCATAACTTCTACCAATAAAATTATTAATGTCAATTTATAATATTAGTAGTTTGGATTTTTATCCCGATAAAACGACGGGAACAGGAACTACGCAGGTAAACCAGCGGGGCACTGCGAGTACATACATAATTGTTACAATCTAACTTTCGATTTTAAATTCTGCTTTCATGCCTACCCACCGGCACGCAATAGACCCCAAACCACAGATCAGAAAATAGTTACTTCGCAACCCAAACTGTCCACTGCGACCTATCTCACTCCAATCTTGTACGTATGTAACCTAATAAAACTACAACCGCTAGTTTCGCCAGCGACGCAAGGCAACCCGCCAGGATGAAAAGTCTCGAAGCGGCCAGCCCGAGACACAAACAATGCCTGCGCGTTAAAAATTCAGCATGTACCCACCCGGCACTCTTGCATTTTTCGAGAGTACTAAAGTCTGCTTCGTTTATATTAAAGACCTCTATCTATTCGTTTTATCCGCCACGAAATATGCTTTCACTCTCGTAGGCTCTTCATTCCGAGATGCCTCTCGTGCCTCCATTAGCGTAGAGGAAAATCACACGCTACTTTCGCATGTTATGGGTGTTGCTTTCTCATTGCTGCCGTTTGTAAGTGTTTTGTGACGTTATGGCGTCGCTACGCCTTTAGCGAGCAAATACGTATAAAGGTACGCTCATTGGGATTCATGTTAATGTACTCCAAACTCTATTTACCGATGTACATACCCAACGAATTGTATATCGATGTGTTAGGAATATTGATAAATTCACTCAGATTATGTTTTCTAGCAGGTACTCGATAAATGCTAATTAATACAAAAGCAAACTTTTTTGCACTAACAGGGGTTGTACTCTTCGACCACCCTCGATAAATTATGTAGGTACCTCTATAACTAAAGAACTTTCAAAGAACAAACTGCTGTACAGTAGGTCGATCGTTTACAAAAGCTGCGTTGCCATTAACAGACTTAACTATAGCCTAAGATCTTCCTCTTTGAGATGTAGAAGATGCTAAGTCTCAAAATCTGAACGCTAGAGTTTGCACGACGGTGTAAATTTTGAAGGTTAACTCTAGTAAATCTATGGATAATTAGGAAATCGCCCTATCGTGAGACGTACCTAAATCTGTTTTCTATATATTTGTTAGCGTCACGACTTTAACGTTTGCGCCTCATACCTCATCTACGCCATTCGGGAACGGAACGTAATCGACACCCTCTTTCTTTGACAAGTCCGTTCGAAACAAAAGTGTTAGTGATGCGTTTTCAGACGAAACATAGTTAGCTGCTTCTCCAATTTCGGGGAAAATACACAATTTAAATTATCGTCTTCTTGGAGTCTTCAAATCGAGAGTGAATCGTATTCGTCTAGGTAAACACCATATCCCCATCGTCTTCTAGGTAAGCACCATAGCCCCATCGTAGACCGCATCGTCACTTAACATCAGGTGAGATGGCGGTTAAGTGTAAACCTATAAAAGTCAAAAAAAAAAATTTTAAGATTTGGTTGGCCAATAATATCAATTTTCTATTACATACATACCTAAATACAATAATTTTCAGTACCGACATAAAAAACTTCGTTTACAAAAACCGACTTCAAAACCACTAATATGCACTCAAAAGCGAAAAATCCTAATATAATATTATACATGTCAATGTATGGATGTTTGTTGCTCAATCACGTCCTAACGTATGAATGGTTCGGGCTGAAATTTGGAACACAGATAGATTATAGCCTGGAACACATAGGCGTTTTATCCCGAAATTAAAACAACAGGAACGGGAACTTCGCGGGTAACACCGCGGGGCGCTGCTAGTAAATTAATATAATAATTATTGTTGTAAATGCCTACCGCTTTTGACAACAAACCGAAAGACCTAAAAGCGCCACCTATTATCGTTTTATTAAACCATATCTTTTTGTCTCGTCGGAAAACGCCTCATTGTGATTACACTTTGGAGTCTATGGTAGACACAAATCTTGCTGAATCTACACTACGCCATCTAGTGCGTACGGTGGAACTATTTTTGTCTCATCGGAAACTCCCTCATTTTAACCCTTTACGGAGCCTTGTTGTACTTCTGCAACAAACTATTCCAGCAGTAGCAAAGTTACAACGAAACACGATAGATCGACTCCATGCGGTGTTGTGTGTCGGCAACAAAGCATTCTAGCGATCTAATAACAAATCAGTGAACTAGATGGCGACACTGACACAAAGTTAGCATTGAAGTGACGAACTCGTACAAACCGGTTTCGCGCTCTTTGAATTTATTTTCGAAAAGTGATTTTTTGGTGAAATACTGATATTTAGCTATTGAAATTGATGTTAGTAAAAGGTAAGTTTATGAATTTCTATAATCAACAATAGTTTTTTTGAATATTCAAGCAATTTCTATATTTTTAGACTTTTTTGTTTTGTTGCATGAATGCAACATTGCGCGTTAGTGATATCATTATTGCCGGTTATTTGAATATTGGATTATTTTATTTTAGAGTCAAAATGAGTCGTTATCCGCGTAATTTGTCTACTAAGGACCTGGAATCTTTATTAGAAGAATGGCAACACAGTGAAGATGGGCTAGATTTTTCTGATGACGACGATGTAGCTGATCTGACATGTGAATTCCAGTTAAATGAACCTGAAAGTTTTGATGAGGAACCAGAGGAAACACCTGACTTGGAAAATGAAAATCAGTCGGACACCATCCCAGAATCTATGTCAATAAATACTGTGGCCAGTAGTACTGTAATGAATCCAAGTCCAGGCATTCCCCTGATACCAGTTCTAGAACGGCCCCAAGTACATCTAATCGTATGCCTAGAACAAATTGCTATTTGGAAACCGAAAAATCTGAACTTAAATGATAACCAACTGCGTTTTCATGGATCTGATGCGTTTGATGATGGTATCTACGACTCTTTATCAGTTCTTAGACATGACTATGTCCAATTCATGGCTTTCATACTGAAAAATGCAGGCTGTCATGGGTGGCACCAGTATAACTCTCAACTCTGCTGAATTTAGAGCAGATATAGCAGAGACGTTATGCAGATATAAAACAATTATTAGTATAAAGCGCAAAAATGATACTAAATGTCTCCTTCAAGATAAAAAGAAGAAAGGTCCAGCTCAGCATGACCAAAAGACGTTCTGGTAGGCACTGGCCTGTGTGGTTGGACAAAATAATGAGGTGCAAATTTCCTGGCTGCACAGGCTATACGCAAAGACTTTGCGATTAATGTGTCATTGGCTTATACTACAACAAACAAAACAAACGTTTTAAAAAATTTCATACGTCATAATTTTTCTTTTTTTTTAGATTTATGAACCAATGTTGTACTCCTGCAACATGTAGTTTTTTTCGAAAAAGAAATAGTTAATTTGTACAAATATTTTTTTTATTATTTTTCCCATAAATAAACACACAATTAACACCAAGTACCTGTACAATTAATATATTTCATGATCATGCGCCGTAAAGGGTTAAATTGGCTGAAGGACTAGTATCCCTATCCACTATCCATGACAATGGCAAGAACCAAGAACAATTAAAAAAAATACTAGTTTGAAATTCGAGGTTGTTAGATCTTTGGTTGTCAGCGATTTTTATTTTACTTTTAGAAATTTATTCATTTAAAATAATATTATAGAAAAAATGGGAGATGAAGATAATATTCCTATGTTAATAAGCGTTAAACCTTTAAAACCAGAATATAGCAACCTGCAGAAAATACCTATAACCTCCGAACAGGTAAATACGTCGTTCATATTGTTTTTCTATATTACTGCAAAGGATCTATTCCAATTATGTATGGGTTATTTTAGTTTCTATATAATTAATTATTCGCAACTTGACAATAGCGTATTATAATAGTTCCATTAATTATGTTATGAAATCCGTAACAAAAAAAAAACCGTAACATGATAGGCTGTGAGTTTATCTGATTGTTCATGTTTCTTATTTACAGTTTACAGTCGGCCGAAGTATCGGAAAATCTGCTGTTATACCATACCTTTCAATTTCTAGGCTTCATTGCGTTTTCAAAAAATATGAAAATAATGATTGGTTCATTGAAGATTGCAGTAGTTTTGGCATCACTATCAATAACAAGAAACTAGGCAAAGGTTCACAAGTAAACATATCCGATGGAGATATCATCACACTAGAACCTACCATGGAATTTGTCTACAAATTCTCTTATCCTAATGGTAACTTTGAAATTCCAAGAAAACGAATTAAAATAGAAATGAACACAGACAGTTGTATTATGAATGATGTAAAAATGAAATTCGAAGAGTCTCAAAATTGTGAAATTAAGCACATAGAAGAGAAAATTCAAAATGCAAAGCAATTACAGACAACGTCTAAAATTTTAAAAGAACAACTACAAGCAGACATGGACAGAAAGATCCAACTGCTCCAAAGCGACTTTGATGAACAAATCAAAAATTTAAATGGTGAAAAGAATGAAGTAGAGAGACAGAAAGCTTTGTTGATTGAAGAAAGAGATGGGCAGCTGGCCCAATTAAAAATGGATATGGAGGGCAAAATTAGAGAACTAATGGTAATTATGCATTGTTTTTTTAATTCCACCACAAAATGTTATTAACCTTTCATCTTTGAATGCTGCAGCACTCCAGGAGCTCAATGGAAAAAAAATATAGGAATATCTTTTGCATGCATGTCTTTCAGTGTTGAATTAACAAATTGTGGGTATTTGTCGCAGTGTCATGCTAGGTAATGATTTGGACTATTCATGTTCCAATAGCTGTGTGACATTGTGCTGTTATGGGGGGGCACGCATGTTGCTTACCATTAGGCACATGTCCTGCAATGATTTTGCCAGAACAACATCCTCAGACAACCTGTTTCAGTTATAAACCACTCTGTTGCTGAGAATATAAAGTGTTTGTCAGTGATGGTGTATGGGACAAACATGCTTTTATTTGTTTGTTGTTTTCATATTTGTACCATGCTCGTGGAGCTCCATATTTTGCTCACCAAATCTGTACCTACATGTTTATATATATCAAGCTGGGTTCGCTGATTATATATCAAAGAATATGAATGGCCTAAATTTCATAGAACCGCACCTCTAGCTTGTTGGAAACTTAAAAATGTGAACACCACAGATGTTCAATAAGAGCAATGGAATAAAAAAAAAATTTTGTTATATCTCAAAGATGATTTTACGTTTTGGTTTCATTGGTCTGATTTTAAATGCCTAAATTAATAAAACATTTTAGTTTATTTTTGATAATTTTTATATTTTATGTTTTTATAAATTATAACATAGATGCAAATTGTGTACATAATTAATGCAATAAACCAATAATATGGCTTTCATACAAAATTGAAATTTGAATATCAAACTTGATATATAATATCATAAATATCTGATAATTTCATATTCAAAATAAATATTGGATATTTTCGAAGCCTGGTATTGCGGGACATGGGTCATAGGTATAGAAATAGAACATTTACTGCAATATTTATATTACACATCACTCAATTGTTTTGCCTTCCTGGAACCTCTCTAACACTTGACTTTATGGTATGGTATTGAAGTTCAAATTAACTTTTAAGTATCATTACGAATAGTTTGTATGGGAGCATAGAAATGTTGTTTTTAGACTTTCTCAGACAATTATTAAAATATTACTCTGTGTGAGACCTACTTCACTCCTTGTACTTCAAATAATATTCTAAAAAAATAATTAGCAAAATCAATTTAGTTGTTCTCGAGATTTGTGCTTAGCAACACATGTGATTCATTTTTATACTAAATATTTCATCTTCAACTTGTCACATAAAACTAGATTAAAATTCATATTAACTTGTTGCCTGGTAAAACACATAAATTACCCTAAAAACCTCAGCCAAGTTGGAAATGGATATTAAAGCATAGCTCACTAGTGATGAAGTCATAAAAATATCATTAAAATATTGCTCTTGGAAAATTAAACAACTAATTAGATAGATAACACAAATTATGTGTATCTTGTCACCAACCACTGTCATATCACTCCATACCACAGAGATTCAACCAATTATTCCACAATGAATCCATCCTTTGTAACTTAATTCACAAAAGGAGAGTACGAAATCATCTGAATCTTTTTTATTTCAATTATATTACAGTACTGTAGCGTCCCGCATAGAATAAATTAATAGGAACTGTTGAATGTACTTTCTGTTTTCGAAATTAAACTCTTATATCATCAGTTGTCTGCTTGTGAATGACCTGATAAAATCGGTCCAGCTATTTTGATTAGCCATATGAAAATACATATATTATATTAGTCACTTCAATTAGAGTAAATATATTTAATTATTATTCCCCTGGGGAAGTGCCACATCTTATCCAGTTATAGCCAAAAAAAAAAATTAAAAAAAAAGTTATTGTACCGCCAAGCAGTAATTTGCAAATTAACTGTGTTTTAATTTCTAACATTACTGTGTTCCGGTTTGAAGGGCAATGTTTCCAGAGAAATTACAGGGCTTAGAGATATAATATCTTAGATCTTTGGGTGATGAGCAGGCAATGATTTGGACTTTTCATGTTCCAATAGCTGCGTGTCACTGGTGTTTATGTGGCAGGTATGTTGCTTACCATCAGGCACATGTCCTGTTCATCTCCTCACTCTTACTATAAACAAAATATATATTCCTATCAATTTTTGTTACATTTTCAAAGTTTACAGGAGTCATTTTCTACATTTTTCAACTAAATTTCAACCCAAGCTGTTCAGCCGTTCTGACATGATTGAGCAACAAACATCCAAACTTTCACATATATTGAACTATTTTTTTTGTTTGCAAGGCCGCCTGAAAAATGGGCCCACCAGGACGTCTACTCTCTTTCTACGAAAACGTAATTTCAAAATAAACTCGCGACTTTCCTACTCCAGTTCTACTTCGATCCGTCGTTTCGTCTGTTTTAATATTCTAAGCCTACTCTAATTAGAGCAGGCTTAGAACATTTAAACGTCAAATAATGTTCGATCGGACGAATCGAAATAGAACCGGAGTAGGAAAGTCGCGAGTTTATTTCGAAATTACGTTTTTCATAGAAAGAGAGTAGACGTCCTGGGAGTGCCCCATTTTAGAATATTTTGCTTCACAAAATTAATATTAGCTTAATTTTTAAAAAGCAGTTGGTTGTTTGATTTTTTTCGGTAAAACCAAAAAAACTGGTTTGATAGTTAAAATGTGCAATGCATACTTTTTCATAGTAGGTAGTAATATTTTCACTGTGAATAAGTGAATGTATGCATTTGTTGAATTTTGATTTTAGGAACAAATACAAAAGCACAATGAAAATGAATCTGAACTACTGAAAGAAAACAACCTTTTGAAAGACAAACTTGATAAAGAACGAGAAGAGTTTCTCGCGGAAATCAGTAGAGAAAGCTCCTCAAAACAGGACATGCTGGACAAACTTGAAGCAAAAATACAGGAACAAGAAGAAGTCCGGATTAGAGAAAAACAGGAACTGAAAGAGGCGCTGAGGAGTGAAACGGAACAACTCAGATTAGCTCAAGAAAAAGTAAGTACTTAATATAAATATTTTGGAAGCCCATTTATGAACTAGGTACTCATCAAAACTGTTCATTATGGAGATATTTCTACACAATAAAAGCAAATCTTTCATTCATTTCTTGAAGGGAATCTTTGTATGTACTAACTTGCCTTCTTTCTGATACAACTGGCCTCATGACTTAGTTGGTAGTAAGTTTGCCTGTGGATCCGGTAGAAGTGGGTTTGATTCCCATCCAGGACAATATTTGTGTGATGAATGCAAATATTTGTTAATAGAAGTATTTTTTATCTGGTTTCTGTAATACAAGCTTTCCTTAGTTTGGGACTCATTATTAGTGTTGTGTGAGAAATGTCCAATTTTTTTATGCTCAACCCATGGATGTATAAAAAAAGTCGGATATAGTATCGCTAAAACAAATACTGTGTCTACAGAGTCGGCCAGTGCGCTGTCGCATACAGGCTGACACGCGCACATACTCGCATCAGACGGATAGTTTTTGTTTTAGCGTTTTTTAAAGTCAGACTACGTCAGACTTTTTTTAATGACCTTGGCCCAACCTAAGAAAAAGATAATATGTTAGTATGTTGATCAAACTAGCTCATGAACACCTTGAAATAAGATATAAAACTTTATAATTAACATTATAATTAATTGTACTAAATTTACTGAAGGAACTCAAAGAAATAGCAGAACAGAAACGGCAAAGAGAACTCGAGTTGGAGCAAGAACTTACTAATATCAAAGAAAAACTCCAAGAGAGAGTGGAACTAACAGAACGCCAGAAACAAGAGGCCGAGCAACAACTCAATGAGAAAATGGAACAGCTGCAAAAAATCAGTAATGAAGATAAAATCAAAGTGGAACAGTTGGTAAGAAAAATATGAATTAGCATTAAGTAATGTATAAGTATGTAGTGGTGTGCTTGGTTTTGAACCCGGGGTCTCCGGATCGGCAGTCGCCATTCTCCCGACTAGATCAGCCGTAAATTAACTTAATGATTAGGACTTGTCATATATCATTAGCTGCATGACAGTGATGCTGTGGTCAGGCATGTTGCTTAGCTACAGGCTTAGTACTATAAAAAATCAAAATGTCCATGACAAATTTTAGAATACCAGTACTAAGCTCGAATATTATATCATAATCATAATCATAATCTGAAACCGCCCTGAAGTGCTGAAAATTGGATGGTAATGTATACATTGTGTAAGTCTATCATAATGAGAGAGACGTACTTCTTAGCATTCCATGGATTCACCGTGCGGGTGCCGGGTCCATCGTGTGGCAGAGAGAGAAATCTCGAATAGACCCCAAGACTTGTGACTCGGGCTGTAGGTTTAAAAGGGGCCCCTTACATTGACGTACGTCAACACTCACCTTCACTACTCGTATTTCTCTCCCTGCCCAGCCAAATCCGATATGATCCTACTAGTGCAGCTTTAGATACTCGTTCTAGTATAGAACTTACTGCACTTCTGGACAATCCAAGGTCTTTAAGCAGGTTATAGAGAGATTTTGCTGGTATTCCTCTCGCTCCTACTTCTACAGCGTATAAATTAACTACATAGCCATTTTTTGTTAATTCATTTTGTAGGTCGTAATACTTATTTTGTTTCATCACGTGGTCTTTAGGTATATTAGTTTCCCACGGTACGGTAAGTTCTACCAGGACTATGCGTTTCGTAGCCCTAGAAAAAAGGAAAATGTCCGGTCTGGATGACGAAACACCCACATCCTCTGGGATTTTGTAGTGCTTTTCATACGTGTCCATTAAAATTGTCCAATCAGGTGCTGAACCCAGGATTGAGTAAGGCTTGTTCTTGGAGTTTGAAGTTGAGCCCTCTTTTACAAAGTTAATTTGTCTTTTGTTCATCGTCAATCCCTTTTGGGCTCTAGCTACCGAAAGGCTTACGGCTTCACGTATGATTTCAAGTACTCTGTCATGGCGCTGTGAGTAATGACCCCTATTAAGGAGCACCTTGCATCCCACCAATATGTGCCTTGCTGTACATATCGCCTCACCACAAGTATAGCAACATTTTTCAGAGGCTTTTCCCCACCTTACCAAGTTACTCTGGTCAGGGAGGGTCATTTGGAAAGCGTTCAGATAAAATTTTAATAAGGCAGGAGACCAGTCATATAGCAAGGTGCGCCACTTTAGAGCTAATGGGATACAAAACTCACCTATGGTTAACCACTCACTTTGCATTTCTAAATTCATAGCGTGCACCTTGTAACTATCATTTTCGTCTTGTTGTAGAAAGGTTTTTACCATGTCTCGGTCTTCCCTTTTCTTTCTCGCACCCAACCCAGCTGTATTTACTTGCGCACCTGCCATAAATTGTTTGTGGAATTGAAGTCTAGATTCAAGGTCCGAAGCGCTTTTGTCTTTTGGGAGAGATGCGATTAATTCGTCTTTCGACTTTCCCAAAACATGCGTTTTTGTAACTCTTAGGTGTTTGTAGAGTTCGGATGGTTTTTTTAGTTTCAGGCCAAAACTATTGTGATCCCTAAATAGAGTAGAGGGATCAGCCGGATGTGCCAATCCAAACCATGACTTCAATATCTTTATGACATTAGCATCTAATTTTGCGAGGAGGGTTTTACCGATGTCATATACTAGGAAAGGCCAAGTGAGACGTGATGTGAGATAGTTGTCATATATCCATGCTTTTTTGATATTGCTGATAGGCTGTTGGTCTACCTTACTGAGGTCATTCATGAAATTTCCAACAACTACCTCTAATGATGGTGTACGTCCTTTGTAGTCTATCTTTCTACCAAGAAATTTGAAAGGCACTGCCTCTGCTATTGTGGCAACTCTTTGGCCATACAGTGCATCCTTTTTACCGTAAAGGTCTTGTGTTTCCTACATCACATACATAACCTCGAAGATAACCTTCCACTTTAACCATTACTTTTATAATTATTTTACTTTTTTAGCAAAAGGAAAGAGAAGATATACAAAATCAGTTATTTGAAGCTCAAAAAAATGCAGAGGTGTCACTAGCAGAATTACGGGTAAAAAAATCAAGTTATACATTTTTTTTAATATCTACTGCTGCTTATTATACTGACATATATTTTTACTTATATAATACATTCCGTATCAAACAAATTCAAAATCCATTCCCTACTTTCCATTTCTGAGGAAAATAAACCTGAACAAATAGTTCATTTGAAGAGTTACTCCCAAATGATAGTAAAATAATTATTATTGAATTCATTTCTAAGCTTTTATTGATGTATTGCCAGCAACGTGAAACGGAACTAGCAACATTAGCTGCAGCAAGAATACAAGTACAAGAAGAAAAGTCAAATGAGGTCATCACGTTACAAGAGCAACTGGAACAGGTAAGTTTTAAGATACTATATTAAAACGCTACTACAATGTTTCCAAATTTAGCCATGAGCTTCCTTTTATGAGTTTCATCCACGGTCGTATAAAAAAGTCGGACGTAGTCTCGCTAAAACAAAAACTGTGTCCATCTAGTCGGCCACATAATATGCACGTGTGCGCTGTCACATACAGGCTGGCACGCACACATCAGTTGGTCATTACACGCGCTACGCATACGTGTGCGTGTCAGCCAATCAGTGACAACCTGACAACGCACACATGCATATGTGGCCGACTCTAGTGACACAGTTTTAGTTTTAGCGAGACTACGTCCGACTTTATTATACGTCAATGGTTTCATCTAGATAATTATTTCACAATTGAAACAGATAATTACTATATTAATCGTGTTCATACTAATAGTGATACTTACGTATTATATAAATACCTGGCATTGTTTTATGTCAGTATTTCTGCTGATTTATAACTAGGGTGCAGATAATTTGCGTTGTTTATTTTTTTACTGATAATGTACTACAATTTGAGGTAGAGGTTATAGAAACAAGTTGAAAAAGTAGATAGATCTCATACATAACGAAACGTGTTACATATACTTATGGTGCACAGAATATAATTTAATGTTTTAGTATTTTTTACTAAAATTTCTTCTTGCAAATTTATAAGGGATTCACAAGGTTGTAATTTTCATAAAGTATGTTAAGTGATTTTGTCCTGTTTTCATCAGATGAAAAACGCTCTTGAATCGTTGGAGACAGAAAAGAATACTCTTCTAAGTCTATATATAGACGATCCTGGAGAAGGTTCATCTAACCAGAGTGTCCTCACAAAAGTGGGTCAGCTGATGGACAGTGAGCTGCAGTGCAGCATCTGTGCGGAGTTGTTCATCGAGGCCACAACACTGAACTGCGCTCACACCTTCTGTAAATACTGTATCACTACGTGGAAGAAGAAAAAGAAAGATTGCCCTATTTGTAGGTAAGAAGTACCAATTGAATATTTACTATCTATTATGTACGAGCTGGCGTGGTTGTTACACGTTTTAATTTATTTGACGGGTAACAGTGAGATCAGTGTGCTGCAATATTCCCGACACGTAGCTCACCTGTAACGAAGAGTTGCCAGTGTACATCTGCGCAAATGCACGCCGCGACACTACCTACAGTGCAGGGTGGTTGCCAAACGTACGAAGCGTACGTAAGCGTGCGTTCCTCGTACAAATACGAGATTATTGGTATTTTTTTGGGTTAAACGAGGACTATATAACTTTTGTACGAGATTTTGATAATATGGCCATTGTCATTTATGAAATTAACATTAAGTCTGGTTTCTGGTTGAAAAATCTCATCCTATGTATGAAAGCCAAAATACGAGATTTTTGCTGCATATATACGAGGAAATTTCTTCTACGGTTGGCAACCCTGCTGCAGTGCCAAAAGAACAGCAGTCACGAGCTTGCGCTCATTGAAAAAGGCCGCCAGATGCAGCTGAAACTGAAATCGGACTGGACTTTTCAATTTATTTTTAAGTTAATTGCTTCTATTGATTTAATTGCTTCTTTTCTCTTTCCCGAAATCTAAGTCTATATGAGAAACTTTTAACATACGATTGCACAAAATCGCGGCAAATCTTAGGGTCAACATTTACCGGCGTGTTATGTTGGCTTTCGGGAATACAGGTGCTGGTATCAGAGATAAACCCACGAAAAATCTTTTTTCGTTTTACTTTTGTGCATCAGAATTCTCATTCGTCGCCAGTCTACATTCCTAGTGTCTTGTTTTAATCTAGATGAAAATGAATTTTAGAACTTTCTTAAAAATGTTTTTAGTAATTGTGTTGGTATAAAATTGTGTATATGGTCGGTCCAGTTGTATTACAATGATCCCACATATATTTTATCAGAATTGGTTAGTAGTTTGTTTTCTAGAAGTGGTTTGGTGTTTCCGGGTATTTTTTTCTACTTTTAGATTACCATATTGTAGGAGCATTATGTGTTGAGGTGCCAACTGGTACCTAGGTATACTAAGTTTAATAAGTTGAAATACATTTTTCCACAGAGCCACAATCACGGCCGAAAACAGAAGCTTGGTTATAGATAGTTTTATAGAAAAAATGGTGAATGAAAACCTCACTGAAGAGATGAAAGAAAAACGACAAGAAACTCTCAAATCTCGAGCAGGTAATGTTAAATTGTATGATTTTCTCGTGAACAATACAGCTTCATAGTTTAAAATTACTTGGGTAAACGGGTTTTTATATTATAAGTGAAATAAAATATAATGGGTTGAAATATCGGAAAGTTATCAACATTAGTTAACGCCATGATGGACTAACCGTCCATTATAATTATTATGTCAACACTATCGGCGTGCAGTAACCATGTTAACAACGGATAGATTTATGACGTCATTCTCTTAGCATGCGTCAGGATGGAGTTTAAATATGTAGTTATAAGCACCAGATTACTTTAAGCATGTTAAATTAATTTCACAATAGCATAGATATACAGGGTTATACAGAGCCCCTTTACTAAGCCGAAAGTTCCGTACGCTACCCGTTCTTATAAACAACTGTTACTGAGAAATCAACATCAAATCAGCCGTCCCCGGCAAGAATGCCGTTTGGACTTGGCTAAATGTGTCAAACAGCTGTTTTTATTCAGGCATTTTCAGGATGCAAATATATTATATTCTGTCTATACCTCATTCCAAATCTCTGTGAATAAAAGGTAAACAAATCGATGTCACTCAAAATATGACAGACCAGCATTTCTCAACCATTGTTTTACAAGATAGTTTGTAGTACCTTTCATTGCTTGCCCTTTTAAATTTTCGCCGCATAAAAAGGCTAAATATATATGTATGCATATCATAAACACCCAAATAAATGTTCCCACTGCTGCTGGGACTTGGAACAATCAACACAATGCCGCTGTAAAAAATCGTCAGGCACAAGAATCTGCAATTGCTGAACATTTGATTGATGCTAAAACTGGTCATTGGATCGAGATCCACGACCCGAAGGTTCTATCTACCGAATGTCATTACTACGCAAGAATGGTTCGGGAAGCATTGGAAAATAAAAAACATAGGTATATATTTCAACTACGACGCGATGACCACGATGTCAATAACCGAAAACTAACCAGTTTACAGTTATCGGCGTCGCGAAATCCTCTAATAAATAAATGTGTGCATAGCGCACTTAGTTTGGAGAAACCTGGTGATATGGTTAGTCTTGTGTGTAGTGTTAGTCACCGTGCAATTTTTGAAGCCCAAATGAGGGTAGATGGAGATTTCCTCTCATTTCATAATGAGAATATGGCGGGCATACGTACATTTATTTCCCCCACGTAAAAAAAGGAAAGGCAAAGCATTTGAGTTCGGAGAAGAATGTAACACTAGAAGAAAAGTAATTTAGATGTTTCCTTATGTGAAAACGTTCCTTTTATTTTTAACAATAATTAAATAAGACTGGCCTCGTGGCTTAGTTGGTAGTAGCTCTACCTGCGAAGCCGAGGGTCGTGGGTTCGATTCCCACCCAGTGCAAATATTTGTGTGATGAATTCAAATGTTTGCACTGTGTCTGGGTGTTTCTATGTATAATAAAAATGTATTTCAAACTATATAAGTATTATATCAGCTATCTGGCCGCCATCACACAAGCTTTGCTTAGTTTGGGGTCAGATGGTATTGTGTGTAAATTGTCCACCAGTATTTATTTATAAAAAAAATATCTCGTTCGAATTGTCCTCGTACTACCCAAAACTGATCATTACACTATGACGTAATATTCTGTAAACACATACAAAAGTTTCGATCAAAATAACACAAAATGTATGTCATTTTAGAGTGAAAACTATACATGCTTTTGATAGTAAACAGCGTAATGTGGAACACGTATTTAGAGGTTTGCGATTTTCTCTCAACTCGTTACGACACAAGAAACCTTTTTCTCGGAGTTCTTTAGTCATACTCTTACTCTTTTATTGATAACGAGTAGTTGCATGTCATATTCAAGGTATTCAAATATTACCAATACAAGTCAATAATTTAAAAAAAAGTAGACGTCAATTTAAAATCCCATTACAATAAAAATCAAATAATACATTATATTAAAATCAAATTACATTATAATTAAAAATTCTAAATTAATGACAAAAATAAATAGAGTAAAATTAATCCATACTGGAATATAATGGAAATGGGCATTTTCACAATATGGGCATGATGGGCAATATGGGTATGTTAGAAAAATAGGCGCGTACTTAATAAGAATAATTTGATGAAAAGAAGTATAAATGTCTTGAATGCAACATTGAGAGTTTGAGAAACACAGATCAAATTGCTAGTACTTAAAATCATATTTCTATCATCCTACCATTACTTTATATAACTTTTAAAATAAGATAGTATAGAATTATTTGATCAATACAAATCTAAGTATATGGTATTTAAGATCGCAATAAAGTCGAATTCTATTTGTGAAAAATATTTTAAGGCTATTTCATAAAAATACTAAGATTAAACGATGTTTATGTTATGGTATCACCTTTGTTTTGGTTTTCTACACAGCTTATTGGAATGCACTATAGATACATAGTTAGCAATTTCACCAAATGGGGCGCCAATGTTTAATTTTGTAAAATGTTTCTAAATGAAACATAGTCGCCGCGCCACATTTGGTGAAATCGGTAACTATCTTTGACAGATATATTTGCATCCTGAAAATGCCTCATTACGATTTTTTTACTTTACCAGCAAGATTGTAATTTGGAATAAAGATAGCTGTTTGGCATATGAAATTAGCCAAGTGACGAAACTGGGAACTTATCTTTGACATTTCTAAATGCATCTTGCAAACGCCTCATATTAAAACCATTTTTACTATGCCAACTAAAAAAAGAGTACCCTTTCGGCTCAGTACAGATTACAGTTTTGATTAACCCTGTTTATAATCAGGGCCGTATTCGCCTCTTAGAGGCCCTGGGCACATTTGGATAATGGGGCCCCCTAGGACAATAACGCGTGATTTTGCTAGAATAGACAAATAACGTAGATCTGCAATGTTTTTGCTTTATTTTTATTTCTTTACGGTTACATTAGCATAAGCAGCCTATTAAGTGTTCCCACTGTTGGGACAGTCGGGGTTTCTTCTTGCAAGGAGAGAGTCTAGGCCAAAATCTACCACGCTGGCCCAGTGGGTTGTTGGTAGATAATGATCTCGAAAGATTCTAGGTACATGTCGTTGTCGGTGTCCCCACGATGTTTTCCTTCGCCGTTTTTAAGTTAGCAGCATTACGCGCGTGACTTCGTAAAGACAGTGGTTTGCGTGAATCTTGAACCCGGGGCTGCGGATCGGCAGTCACCGTTCTTCCGGAACCACAAATTTGGGATGTCACCAAAGAGGTTTAAATCTCATGCGCACTGTTCCTAGCAGGGATGTTACGGAGCTTCGACTCCGACTCAGATAAGTCGGAACTTCCGATTCTTATTACACCTTCGGTTCCGACTTCGGCTCCGAAACTTTTAAAACGGAGGTTTTAATCGGAGGTAAGGTGTATAAATATTTGTGATAATCTCTTATTGTGGTAGAAACTAAATGGAAATACAAATTCCCAACGCCTTAAATCAATTGCTCGTCTATGTTTATCGTGTCCACGTGTTTGGCAAAATATATATATTTATCCCTAATAAAAAATGTTTCTCCTGCCACCACTTCTGATCCTGCCTATGCCTCCGTCTTCGGATCCGACTACGATAAATCAAATTTAAGAACTGCGACTCCGCCTTCGGTTCCAATAAAATGACCTCCGTTACATTCCTGGTTCCTAGAATCTTTCGAGGTCAAGCGTGATCTTCTAACCACAGGGTTAGCGTGGTGGATTATGGCCTTAGCTCTTGGATGAGAAAAACAGACGGATTTGATGTTCACTTCTTTCATCACCGAACATTATTGGCGGTCCGTTCCCAAGTAGATTTTTCAGCAAAGAAAGCGGCACTCTCATAAAAAAACCCATAATGATCCAGTTTTGCAGCAAGTACTGCATGGTCCGCGTCCTTGAAGGCTATCGAGGGGTCGCAACATAACACAACTTGCAGTTTAGGCGATCATGTGCTTTCATCGACCACGTAAATGAGACTTTATATATCTTTTCATAAAGACTATGTCAAATTGTAAAAATTCACCAAGGAACGTAAAAATAACTGAATGTAGTAAGATTAAAAAAAAATTTTTGACTATTTGAATAGATAGATATGAAAGATAGAATTTCATGTAAATACATGAAGCTATTAATATTAAAGAGATCATTTTATGACAAGGACCAAACAAACCTCGAAGTCATTTCAAATAAAACAATTCAAAATTGAAACATCGCGATTCACGTTTTGTTTTTTTTTTTCGTTTTATTTTAGGCACGCGATTCATTGCCGTACGTAACTATTGATCCAAGACCCAAAATAAAAATAATACACTCATGATTCTTTTAAAATAGTTTAAAACACATTTTAAATCAAATAGGTACAATTTTGAAATATATTAACCACGATCATTGGGTAAGCCTGTTTTTTAGGCGAGCGCAGAGTAGCTATCGGTTATCGTTTGGTAATAGAGTAGGGCCTAGGGGTCCCTCATGCATTGCGGGGCTCTGGGCACGTGGCCAGTGGCAAATAGGGCCTGTATATAATGGGTAGTTATATGAAGCTGTATTGTCCACAGAGCTTGTGTCTGAGATGGCGCGACAAACCGCCGGGACAAGCGCTAACCGGTATGCTTATCTTTACTTATCCTCGCAAAAATGTGCAAAGTACAAGGTAAGAGTGTAATCTTGTACTTTGTCCGTTTATATTTTTACTCGTATTATCTCTCAGAAGCATCTATAGATAGGACGGATTAACATCTTAATAATCGCTGTACGTAATTTGCCTAAACAGGAAATGAAACATGATAGATAAACCTAAAGAACAGACGAGAACAAAGGTCACCGACATTCCTCAACGTAGTAGCAAACTCAAATAGACATGAACAAGGCAGAACATCTATTCTGGAGTGCTCCGCACTAGCCAACAAACGCAACTTTGGGGGGCTCTAAAACTTGATATCTAAAATGATGCTGTACGCCCTCTGATGGGGCACAGAAACACGGTTTCACAGTATAAAGAAAAACTATATTTTAACACTACCGACGACCTACGGTCTACGATGGAGGGTTCTTACCTAGAAGAAACCGATTCTGCTTGCTCACCAATATTGTATCCATCGGAAAAATGCACTTCAGCAACTAACACCCAGCCTAGACGTTCTTATTACGAAAATGGATTCAAAAGTTTTATTTCGAGTCTTTGGAAAGTCAACCATGAAACGATGTCGCTTTTTTTTCGAGAATAAAGTCAAGCTAGTATTAGATGCAGATCAGGGGGGGCATTCAAGTATTACGTAACGCAAATTTTAAAGATTTTATACCTCTTAACACACTTAAACATTTTTGACCCCCTTCCTCTCACTCTCCGTAAACATTTCGTAACATCAAAGTGATCATTTTTACTTAAAAATCACTGCACAAGTTGCCAACTGTGGAGAATTTAACTTAGTGTTTTTTTTAAATTAAAACAAAAGGTACATGGAGGTATCAGTGTTGGACAGTAACATAATATCACAAGACACCCCTCAAATTCCGTTACGTAATACTTGAACGGTCCCTCAGCTGCGCACCCTTCGAAATGTATCCGACAAAAACTGATAATATGATAGTAGTTTGATGATGTGTGGTGTTGCAGAGCAAGTCTCGGGTGGCCGGAGATCAGCGACGACGAGTACCTCGAGGACGAGGAGGAGGGCTCAACGGACGAGTACGAGAGGTCAGCTGGTTTCTGTATCTATAAATACCTTAGAAACATTATTTTAAAAAGCTTTTATTTAAATTCTCTAAAAAAAAAAGAAACGCCTTTTCATTTGATACCCATATTGTAGAAATACATTAGTAAAACAATTCCGCCAAATTGGATGGTCCGCCATATTAGATTTTCGTATATTATCATCCAAATTAAACGTGTATACAAAATTTCAGCTCAATCGGTTGAAGATATCTGCTTCAAAATATAATAGCAAGATTACCAAGCATAGTTGCCGGCAAACAAGTTGACCCGATGAAGTTAGCTGCGCATAAACGTGTTAAGGTCTCTTTGGTGGAAGTACATGCGCGGACTTTCCCCTTCCACGTCAACTTGTTTGCCGGCCAGTATACTTATGTTGCATTATTTTAACCACATTATATTTGTAACTACTATTTTTTGGCGCAAATAAAGTTGTTTTATTATTGTTTATTTGTATAGATATAAAACAATATAGATGCGTTTGCACGGTTTGTCAGGGACGAGTACTACGGGCACAGGTGGCGCGACTACGGCGGTTACGACTACGAGTACGCGGATACCGACAGTGGATCTGACGATGGTTCCGATTCCGATGCGTCCGGCGGAGCGGCCGCCGGTGCTGGCGCCGCCGGTCACTCTGCTGCGGTCCTTCCCGCCGCCGCGCCTGCCGCCGACGCCGCCCACCCTCGTATACTTCCCAGAGGTAGGTTCGCGCTTATCTCTTACTAGCTGTTACCCGCAACTTCGTCCGCGCAAAATAAATACTAAGGTAACTCAGGCAGTACCTATTTGTATAGCCAGACACATTTACGGTTACTAAATACAACAACAAGCTAAGACATTCGTCCCCCATTTTAACTCTAATTTCATCCCCATAACAGTTCGAAATTACAAAATTGCTAGAACAAACCTTCCTGTCAAGTGCCTATATATAAAGTTTCATGATTTTATCTTTAACGATTGGGAACTTCCATATTGACACTCATCCCCCATTTCAACCCCAATTTTAATCCCCATACAATTCGAAATTACAAAATTGCTAGAACAAACATTTGTTTGCTTCGTGTCAAGTGTCTATAAACAGAGTTTCATGGTTTTATCTTCATCGGTTGGGAACTTCCATATTGACAATCATCCCCCATTTCAACCCCGTACAGTTCGAAATTACGAAACTGATAGAACTAACATTCGTTTGCTTCGTGTCAAGTGTCTTAGATACAGAGTTTCATTGTTTCAACGGCTGCACGGGCAATTCTATCGGGCCCTGACGGGGCCCGATGTGAATCTGCTCGCGTCGGTGAACTGGCTGCGCTTCGGGGACCTCTTCGGAGAAACCGAGGGTTTTGCTTGTGCAATTGCGGACGAAGTTATCAAGACGAACAATTACCGGAAATACATAATGAAGGACGGTAGGGTCGACATTTGTCGAGCATGCCGCCGTCCAAGCGAATCTCTTCGTCATGTTATTTTAGGTTGTTCGCATCTTGCTAACGGCGAGTACCTGCACAGAAATAACCTAGTAGCCAGGATCATCTACCAGCAACTTGCTCTTCGACACAGCCTTGTAGAGTCCGAGGTGCCGTACCATTAGTACGCACCTCTGCCAGGTCTCGAGAATGGTCGTGCGTTGCTCTACTGGGATAGCTCTATCATCACGGACTATTGTCGCCAATAAGTCTGATATCGTGCTGGTAGACCGGTCTCAGCGCCGGGCTGTGATCGTCGATATGACCATAACACATGACGAGAACCTCGTAAAAGCCTAGAAGAACAATCTCAGTAAGTACCTTCATTTGGCTCACGAGGTTACCGTCATGTGGGATGTGGATTCGACGATCATAGTCCCAATAGTCCTATCGGTGAACGGCCTTATAGCAAAAAGTCTCGAACAACAATCTTAAGAGACTTTCGCTAGATGGTCGGATCAAGGGTCAGATACAGAAGGCGGTCATCCTCGACACAGCGCGCATCGTCAGGCGGTTCCTCACTCTGCAGTCCTAACCACCGGTAGCTTGGGCCCTGCCCCGCTGCTGGGAGCGATCTAGGTTTAGGTTATTATAATATTTTTATGTGATTTTTATATATAAATATTGTAAAAACGTAAACTTAAGAAAATGATTAAATGAGTTTATAATAATAGTATATTGGTGGACACTTCACAGACAACACCATCTGACCCCAAACAGCTTTGTACTATGGCGGCAAGATAGCTAATACAATACTTATGTAGTTGTAAATACATACTTATTGTACACAGAAACACCCAGACACAGTACAAACATTTGAATTCATCATACAAATGTATTTGCACTGGGTGGGAATCGAACCCACGACCCGACAGCCAGAGGTCTACCCACTAAGCGACGAGGCCAGTCAAGGTAGATACTTTATGGTATGGTCAATAGTACATCTATGAGATATAACTTAGTGGACCCCTACAAACTGAACAGGCTAGACGTAAGACTGATCCAAAGCATCTTAGCAGCGCTTATATCGGACGCTGCTACAATAAATAAATATTGGCGGACTTTTCTCACACAACACCAGCCAAGCGCGGATCCAGGGGGCAGGGCCGGATTTAGGGGAGGGCAAACGAGGCATATGTCCCGGGGCCTCCACAACAGACATTTCGGGAAAAAAAAACAAATTTCGACAGTAAACACCATTTATTTTGTAGTCTGGGTTTTTGGTTGAGAAATCTTAACCTAAGGAGTGTATTCCAATATCCCCAACGAAGCTCCGCCCTGGGGCACACCCCGGACACTCGGCCTAAACTCCAAACAAACGGTGAAGTCGACATACCTACACTCACACAACTACGCATATGTCGTTCGAACACATTTACGCATGTGTGCGTGTCATCTAGGGTTACTAAATTATTTTATGGAATAGCTGTGACACTCAAATCACATTTTAAGGTTGAAGTCATTACTCAATAATTTATTTGCGCCGAATAAACAAAAATCAGTTTTAATTTCAAATTAAATTCAGAAACTTACTTGACCAAATTTCAACGACAATCATAAAAAACTTGAACAAAAATAAACGAAAGTAAATTTTAGTTTTGTTTTCATATTTCAAAACTATGATCTACCAAAAAAAAGAAACATCAAAGGACATGGCCCAAATCGTACCCTGACCTCGGCACAAAATAATTGTATCTAATCTCAAAAAAATCGAATAAAAATGATTCAATCTTTGTAGAAATTCTTATGAAATTAAAAATCGCTTATTCTTGTTTCGTATAATAGACGAAAAATTTGGTACCATTTTGTTAAATAATACAGCATCATGGTCGTATTCTCATAGAAAATTATCGTCCGATATAATAACCCTTCGTTGAGTCCGCCTCGCGTCCGCGAGGGGGAGGAAGCTTGAAATTGGCGGGGGGTGGGGAGTGTCCGTTCTATCTGTATTATCTATTCTATGCCTGGGGCCTCCACACCTAGAGGTGTGGACTTAGAAGTCCAGCCCTGCCAAGGGGTCATGGGAGTCATGACCCCCTCTGGGCTGGGTCCAGTACTAGCTGGACCACTGATTAAAAAGCATGCATGTACTTATCGCACAGTTTTGTGACTTGACTACAACTATATGACCCCCTCTGGAGCCAAAGCTGGATCCGCCCTTGACACCATCTTCACACCTGACTTCAAACTAAGCAAAGCTACTATGACAGCCAGAATGCTATGAAAGTCGGCCCACAAGCTATCTAAAAGAATATAGAATCATTTCAATTAATATGGACTCTGTTACCTTCTTGCCTTTTGCTTTACATGGAAACGGAACAAAACATGCTTTTCTAATACTTACATTTACGTGTTACTCCATAACCAGGGGTTCTTGATGCAAGGGTCGTCTTACATGCTCCTAATTTCTGAAATGTCTTCCTGATTTCTTAATTTGGATAGTCCTCGTAGCAACGCTAGGCGTTATGCACTCGCATGAACATAACTACACATGTGAGCGGTGAGCGAGTGTGTGTGTGTGTGTGTAGGTAAGTAGCAGGTTGTTAGATTAGAGCATGCCATTTTCATCTGATCAAGGGTCAAGCGTATTCAGCGTAGCTTAGGTCACAAAATGATGGTCTTAAAAAAAATTAAATCTTCATAATTTTATGTTTAGCGGAAAATGATGCACGATTTCTTTCGGTAGAGAACATAATTTGAATTCGATTTTTCTTTCGATAAATTCAATACTCAATCATTATTCCCAACTATTTATCTAACATATTATAGACATGATATCGTGTTCTGAGAACCATAACCATAAAATACGTGCAATTCTGCTACAGATCGTTGATTTAACGTCGGTGCCAACTCAGAGTAGTCAGCCAGCTCAGCGGCCTCATGAAATCATAACCCTCGTCGAGGAGGTAACTTTGGTACCATCATTTATATTTTCCTGATCTTATGTATTTAGGAACCTGTGGCAGTAGGGTAACGGACTGGGTTAAAAATACACTATGCTAATTAGTCCGTCAGCTAGGTCATGGAAAAATATGGGACACGTAATTTAAGTTTTCTCAAAATATTAAAAATCGACAGAGATATAGAACATCAAACTTCGAGAGTGGGTCGCGACGTCACTCGTGGGTAAAAATCGTACCCACGAGAGACGTTACGCGAAACTTCGAAACACTGTATAATATTTTTTAGCAATCTAACTGACGGACTAGTTAGTTGTTTTTAGGGTTCCGTAAAACGTAAAAACGGAACCCTTAGAGATTCGTCATGTCTGTCTGTCTGTCTGTCTGTCTGTCTGTCTGTCTGTCCGTATGTCACAGCCACTTTTTGCCGAAACTGTGAAAACTACACTGTTGAAACTTGGTAAGTAGATGTATTCTGTGAACCGCATCAAGATTTGAACAAAAAAAATAAAAAAAAATAATAATTAGGGTTGCCCCCCATACTGAGAACTGAAACTCAAAAATATTTTTTCCGTCAAGCCTACACGTGTGGGGTGTCTATCGATAGGTCTTCAAAAATGATGTTGAGGTTTCTAAAATCATTTTCGTCTACACGGAATAATTTGCGCGAGAGACACTTCCAAAGTGGTAAAATGTGTGTCCCCCCCCCTCTAACTTCTAAAGTAAGAGAATGAAAAATCTAAAAAAAATATATGATGTACATTACCATGTAATCTACCAACGAAAATTAGTTTGAACTCGATCTGATGAGTACTTTTTTTTTAGTACGTCATAAATACACTATTATTGAAACTTCGATCAAAGTTACAACGAACTACAAGAACTATGTGTACTATGTATATTATGTTACTTGCTGCAACGGAACCCTTCATGGGCGAGTCCAACTCGCACTTGGCCACTTTATTTTGAGGATTGCACCCTGTTTGCTTTGGACGACGCCTACTGTCTACCGAACTTTAGGTTAGCGCAGAACATAATTTATATTTGATTTTTCTTTCGAAAAATGAAATACTTAATCATTATTCCCAACTATTTATATTACATAATTTATTATATATATGATATCGTGTTCTGAGAACCATAATCAAAAAATACGTGCAATTCTGCTACAGAACGTTGATCTGATGTTGGTGCTAACTCTATCTATCTATCTAGTAGTAGCTCAGTGGACTCATAAAATCATATCCCTAGGACTAGGAGGTAACTTTGGTGCCATCATTTATATTTTCCTGATCTTACTGTATTTACCTATGGCAATAGGGTATCGCACTGGGTCAAGGGTCAAATATACACTATTCTAATTAGTCCGTCAGCTAGATCATGGAAAAATATGGGACTACTAAACTACTATCTACTGAACTTTAGGGTAGCACAGAATCCTGTAAAGTTTTTGAATATTTATTGAGAATTTGGTACCTTTCTCAGTTTTTCTAGCACAAATGCTGGATTACCTCAAGTACCGATGCCATCGCACACTATAACTTTACTTAGCTAGTAACTGCAGTATATATTTTCAGATGGGGCCACTAATAGTAGGCGGAACAGTCGCCGTAGATACGGCACTGATGTCCCAGGCTTCGGCGGCTACGGACGCTGCTTCCACTGCGGCTCGCGCGAGCACTGGGTCCTGGGCTGCCCCTTCAGATAACGTAACCCCGGCGGCTGCTCTCTCGAATACTACTCCCACTACAGGAAACTAAAGTTACTGTGGATTTTCGGCCGAGGCGGCACCCAACAGCGGTTATACTAGAACTATGATGATTGCTGCCGCTTCTAAAACGTGTGGTCACCATCTCCTGCCAATTGTGTGCACTAATATCCTAAAACATTATATTTAATTAATAAATCATTCAATGGATTTAGGAGATTGGCATTCTCTTGTGATCTTATAAATGTAAAAGGCTAAAAATTTATTCAAGACACTACGAAATCGATATGCCTACTACCTCTGTAATCTTTTAGAACTCGGCATCAGATATGTAAATATGATATGATAATGTCAACTGAGATGAGAGTGATATTTTTAGATTCGATTTTTATTCCAGATTTTTTTAAAACTCGAGCCATTCCGTATTGATGATTTTATCTAATTCTATGAAGAATGAATGTGGAGATGTGCAAAATGAAAGTATGTAACAAAAGATTGGAAACGATTTTTTTTTACATAGGATAATGGCAGGTAATTGACACGTCCTTGGTTGTGCATAAATATACATGACCACCCAATGTGAGAAAATACGTCTTTTGGTATTATAAATTTGATCCGCCTGTGTATGCCTTCACAATCCACAATGTACAGGTATTTGTTAAGTTTGTAAATAGTACTATAATAGATTTAAATATAACCATTTCAACAATCTGTCAAATTAAATGGGCATTAAAATTGCATTATTTATGTCAACTTCTTGATAAAAATCATAGTTGTCTTTTTAATTTTAACATTCATGATATTGTCATCATTGAATGATAATATCACTTTATGAACCCAACTTTTTCATTATGCGAAAAGGAAAATTAAATCTCATTGGGATGTTTGCAGTGAAAAGATGATATTTATCTATCCACAAGTTTTATAATTGTTCCATTTACCTGCTTACTTTCGAACAACTGATTGTTTTATCAATAAAACGTTAAATTTTATTTACCAATTTTTACTACTTACATGTTTTAATGTATGTCCTGTTGTACTTATAGGCAAATAAATGTTTTAAGTTACCTGACATTTTTTACCTTTAGAGTAAATACTTATTAAAATATTAGTAGGTAATTTAGTAGTGGTAGGACTCTTAACAGAGTCCGCCTGGGGAAGTACCACACCTTTGCCAGTTATTCTACCGCCAAGCAGTAATGTGCAAACATTAGGTACTGTGTTCCGATTTGAAGGGCAATATTTTCAGAGAAATTACAGGGCTTAGAGATATAACATCTTAGATCTCTGGGTGACGAGCGCAGTGCAGTGCTAGGCTCCTAGGCTGCTAGGTAATGATTTGGACTTTCATGTTCCAATAGCTGCATGTCACTGTGCTGTTATGTGGCAGGCATGTTGCTTACCATCACGCACATGTCGTGTTCGTCTCGTCACTCCTTATTTAAGAAAAGAATACTAGCTTGAATGATGATGAAATAAAATATACTCATAGGCACAATCAACCGCCTATAAACATATACAGTAGAGCCTTGATAATCCGAACTAGCAAAAACTAACCCCTGTTCGGACTCACGAAGCGTTCGGATTATAGTATGTAAGGATAAAAAAAAAACTGTAAATTGTCTATTTAGTCATAAACTGATCTATTTTAGTTTGGCGAGGCCTGTTGATGGACCAGAAAAAAGCTTTGTCCCTCAAGTTACGTAGCATCATCTTTTCCGATAAGGACAGGTCATTTTCTTCAGCCCACTCCAAGCAAGTGTTCAAAGATGATATGGCTTGTGAATGAGTCATTTTCTTGACATTTGAAGCAAAATAATCTTCAGCTAAAGACTCGTCATTCTCTTGCGTTATTTGGGTTATGATCTCATCATCAGTTATAGGATCTGTGCAATTCTCCTCTTCACTCATGGACAAGAAAGTGGAAATGGTTTCTTCTGTATAACCACGATTACGTAAAAGACTGAGCGGGAGATCGTCTTCTACGTCGAAGTCATCATTTTCTTCTGATCTATCTTCTGTTGAATTTATTTTTTCAGGCCAAAGAGGCTTCCAAGATTTTTCGATAAGAGACGATGATACATGATCCCAACATTGCGCTAGAGAAAAAATGGGGTCTTTAATTGTGACGCTTTTTATAACATCATGCAAGGTTAAAGCCTCATCGGCTTCTTGCTGCACGAACATTTGAATCAGGTTTTCTTTTTGTAATTTATCTTGACATTTTGGATTACGTTTTGATCCATAGGTTGGATCAAAGGCGTACAATTTGGAGGCATGTACAGTACAGAGAAGTTGCCGTCTTCTGTTGTCAAATCTTCAGCATTTGGATGTCCAGGGGCATTGTCTAAGAGTAGCAATGCTTTTTGTGGCAGTCCCATTTTTTTTAAATGGCGTTTGACTTCAGGAACAAAATGGCCTCTAAACCACTCGAGAAAAATATCTCTGGTTACCCAAGCACGCCTCTGCCCTTCATAATGCACTGGTAATTTTACAGATCCAAAAGATCTTGGCTTTTTTGCCTTCCCCACAACTAGCAATGGTAATTTGTGATTCCCTTTAGAGTTTGCGCAAGGCATAAAAGTTATTCGCTCTTTAGACACTTTCGACCCGGGAGCGCTAGTTTCAGCAGAAGAGGCTAAAGTTTTGTCCGGCAGAACCTTCCAAAACAATCCTGATTCGTCGGCATTGTAAATTTGTTCAGGGCAAAGGTCTTTTTCTTTTATCTCGTTTAGGAATTTTTCTTGGAATGGTTGAACAGCTTCCGTATTGCTAGAGACTTTCTCACCTGACACTTTCAGCTGACGTATGCCATGACGTTTTTTAAAATTATCAAGCCATCCTCTACTTGCAGAAAAATCCGAACCTGTTAGTTTTTTATGGAAGAATCTCGCTTTTTCCATTACGACCTCACCAGACAATGGAATGTGGCGTCGTCTTTGTTCTAAAAACCATGTGAACAGTGCTTCTTCTAGCACTGGATTCTCTGGTAATTTTAGAGTTTTTCTAAACCCTGGTCCTTTCTCAGTTTTAGCTATAAAAGATCTCAATTTTTGCTCATTTTTCTTGAGGTCTGTAATTGTTGATTTTCCAACGCCATACTTACAAGCAAGAGAAGTTGCCGACACTCCGTCCTTTAAACTGTGTAGTATGGTGCACTTTTCGGCTATAGTCAAAGTTTTATGTTTGCGTTTTGGTGTTGGAACCATCTTTATAACCTCAAAAAACACGCCGCGCACGAGTACAGAGCAGAAAAACGTGGAATGGACGCGCAACGTGGCAGTCGTAACTGCAGACTAATTAATAAACAACATAGCAGCGAGGCGAAGGCGAGGAAGTGGGGTGGGGTATGCAGTTCGGATTATCGCGACGTTCGGATTAGCCTGAGTACGGATTATCGAGGCTCTACTGTATATATATTTCTTTAGTTTACAGAAATCGTTAATTTTAGCAACTTTTTGGTAGTACCGACGGTGAAAGTCATTAAGAAATAACAAATGAAGATATTGAAAACAAATTCCGAATTTGTCGAAAAGATCGAAGTGACGAAAAAATGTAGGTGAGCGGTTAATTGTGCCTAAGTACAAGTATAGTAGGTATAAGTATATTGATTCCTTACTTATTTCAAAAATGAAATAAATACACAATTTGGAACAATTAATTTATTTTAATCAAAATCTGCAGATTACAATATGTAGGTAATGCAATAATACAGGGTTACGTACATAGCGTACTAAAACTAAAGACGTGCTACATATCTCTGTAATTGTGTTTTTAACTGACTCTGAAATCCCGAAAAAAAAAACATTTACTACTTGCTTTTTTTTTTTGTTTTGATATTTCAGACCTGAATTCATATAATGCACTGTTTCATGATTACATTGCACACTGCATACGTATCCCCGTAATTCCCGCGTGCAAATTAAAACAGTACATACAGATTATGCTTTATGATACTATAAAACAAAATAATAATTTATTATCTAAAATACTTATTGAAAGACAACTTGAACCCTACTTATTAAAATAAATATGCTAAATAGTAATTAATATCTATGCACATTACAAGAGAAGAATTGCAATTAATTTACAAAGATATTAATTAAAAAATAAAAATAATTACACAGAGACCGAAAAAAACAGATGTGAGAATGATGCAAAATGTACAACACAGCCACATTACTGAGATACTGTCAATATGACAATCCCCTAAGCACTATGCAGTTTCACACGGTTCTAATATGGATCCAACTATTCTGCCTATAGGTACATTATACATACAGAATGTAGTTGCAAAGTTATGTTCTTACCATATGTAGGTATAGTTAAAATATTTGTATGCTTCACTTAAGTGCTCCAGACACAATAAAGGTCATAATGGTGCATTGATATAATATATACCTACCAGGGTTTGAGTTAATGGGATGGTTTTATATGACTTAACTGGAAAATTATAATATCATCAGTTTATAATTTAAAAAAATACAATTTTACAGTGACATATAATGAAAAATGGCAGACTCTACAGCAATGGATACCTGAGTTTTGAAGCATCAGATTATGCAAAACATAATATTAAATCTCTTTATCCCGATGTCAGTGGCTGTTATAAATGATTATAATAAAAAAATGCGACAATCAAGAAACGACAAAAAAAATACTGCAGTAATAAAAATTTTGATCAAATAATTTGAGAATTACTATTAAGAATATCACACAACCGTCACATAATTTAAAAATGTAGGTTTGAAGTTTACAATAAAATTGATTTATTACTTTGTAAACACATAAGTACATCATCATGATGATGCTAGCAAATAAGTTCACTGGGAGTCAAAACGTTGTTCAGTTTTGAGCGTGATTAATATATTGTCAATATAAGAAATATTCAGAATTCAGATACATAAATCATGGACATTAACAATATCCTAAAATTTCCATGTAGATAATGCACAATTAAATTTAACAAATATTAGTCCACACTGACTGTAGCCAATGCTTTGTCGTAAATATTCACAAGTTACTCTAATTATAAAAAATCACCAAAAGTAGCCTTATTATTTCAATGTAAGCAGAAGTGATCAAAAACTTACTTTTGGTAATCTTCTGACAATACTGGGATGAGTATATCCTTTCAAATGCTAATGCTTTGAAAAACTTTCTTTAGACACTTTTGTCCCAAAAAAATTACATTTTATATTCAGAAACCTGCGTTAGTGAAAAATAAGAACAAATTTTAGTTGCAATAATGGTGTCGATTTGGATGAATTAGCAGCTGCCAACCTCCAGAGCACCAATAAAAGATCAATAACAAGTAATGTCAATACAAAGTCTACGCATGTAAACATTTATTCCATCAGCTGCTGTTGGTAAATATAGAGGCTATTTTTACAGTAGAACCTCGATTATCCCAACCAATTGGGGCTGAAATTAGTTTGGATAATCAAAACGTAGGTTGTTTGGGACGAGATCATAAACATCATCTTTTTCCACAATTTTATGTGAACTTCGAAATGTGTGTTCACATTCACATCAACAGAAAAAAACTTATCACAAAAAATATTTTGAAATTTTTGTAATAAATTTGTTTTTTTTATAAAATCTTCAATGTTTAGTAGACGAGCGGCTGCTGATAACTCGTTTTTGGGCGAAAAACAATATCTTTCGCACCAATGCGCAATGTTCGGATAAAGTCCTCGTTCGGATAATCGAGGTTCTATTGCACTTTATGAACATACTAGCAGTGCCCCGCGGCCATACCCGCGTGGTTCCCTTTACCGTTATTTCCCCGGAATACAAAGTAGCCTATGTGTTCTTCCACACTATAAAATGAACTGTGATCCAAATTTCAACCTGATCCGTTCAGACGTTCCAATGTGATTAAGTAACAAACATCCAAGCATCGACATTTATAATATTAGCAGGATGCTGTGTACTGAAGGTTGGGGTACTTTATTTATACCCTGATAAATAATGGTTATTGTTTTATCAAACTCTACACTTCATTGGTTATAGACAAATTGTCAATTGGAACAGTTTAAAAGTGCATCTTCTTATGTTTCACTTTATAGTATTACTGGATGACTGCCTTTAACAAGTCTATTTCTCGAAAATATATCCTGAACCACATCACAACATTAATAGTATATTAATGCTCATATCTCAAATTAGGATAAATCAAATCTTTACACACAAGTTTGCAACAATCCAATATTCATCAGTCATAAATACATTATTTCACTCCACACAAATCAATCTACACCTGACACAGATTAAAACTGCAACAATGAAATAACCTATCTCTACATTATAGCGAGGGTGAGACATAAATTTATACTCATAACAATAGCTATATTTGCAATTTTGTACACCATTTCAAGACCCAGAGTTTAAATGTACTACAATAATAGATAAGAAGCATTAATCATTCTTCTTATCTTGCTGCTCTGACTCTGTGATGGCTGGAGTTCCATTGTTACCTAACTTTTGTTGCTCTTCCATTTCTCCGGAGAAACCAAATTCATTGACTCGTTTGTGGTCAACCTTGTAAATCCAGCGCTGGTACAGGAAGATAAAGAATACAATATCTGAAAAAAAAAAAAAAGGTACATTATGTAAACATTTATGTAGACAGTTTGAGATAAGAAACATGCAAATATATGATAATGAGTTAAGAGATATCATTGAATGAGGCAAATAAAAGAGTATTTAGGTGAACATGGGTAAATGTTTCAAATTATACAGTAAAAATCACATTGTCTACACCAGTATATAATTAGTAGCTTGTTTTTAAATCATATTTATAGTCCAGTAACTTAGTCGCCTGAATGTATGGAGTAGGATGCGTTAAATCCGGTAGATCTGATTTTTTGCAGACTTGTTTACGATGTTGGCCTAATGATTGTCCCAAGTTTGTGACCTCGAGCGACGAACGCAACTTTGTCAAAAATCGAAAAAACCGCGAAAAAATCGTTTATTTTTCAAAATTTGGCGATTATAACCCTAAACGATTTCGATGCTGGTTTTTTTATTTGAAGATAAATTTTTGTGTTGATGTATTGAGCTATTTTTGGTTAATACAAAAATATCTTCAAAAAAAATAACCGCATCGAAATAGGCCCATCCGTTTCAGCTCTACGGTGCCATAGACAACTACACACACAGACAGATACACATAGAGACAGACCTGTATGTGTGTCTGTCTGATAGACAGACAGACTTCGACGTCAAATTTATAACATAGGACATAGGAGTTAAAATATTGCAAAAAATTGCGAAGTACGAAAAAAATTATAAACTTTGAAAGACTTATTCTCAGAAGCTGATTGGGTGTACAGAGACAATTCTAGTATCATATTGTAACAAATTTAGTCTACTTTATAAACGCCATAAGAAAGTTTTTACAAAAAGTAGTCGTTTAGGGTTATAATCGCCAAAATTTGAACAATAAACGATTTTTTCGCGGTTTTTTCGATTTTTGACAAAGTTGCGTTCGTCGCTCGAGGTCACAAACTTGAGACAATCATTAGGCCAACAACATAAACAAGTCTGCAAAAAATCAGATCTACCGGATTTAACGCATACGGTAATGTATAAAGTTACTGCACTATTATGACAATTTTTTTTTTCTATTGCCACATCATTTCATCATGCCACTTTCAATGTTATGTACATTCACAAGATGTACTTGTACACTTAGTACATACACTGAGGTAATGGTACAGGTAAATGTATACTTATAAAAAATAATGGAAGACACTGCATTCTCTAGGTATTTTTTTGTAACTACTCTAGGTAATTAGTATCTAAACAAGACAAAAGAAACATAATATGTACTTGTATAAAACTTAACATTTTAAAAAGGAATTAATTTAATGTTCTTTAATTTTATCAAAAATACATAAAATACTGTTAGCATTGGTACTTAAAAGGCAAGATATACTCACCATCTCTGAAACATCCAATTCGGTACATTGTTGGCATTTTGATTACAAATGCAAATATATCATCTATGAATGTGTTCAAAAACTTGTAAGTCATCATGCGCCATGGGAGATGGGCCACAGATTTCAATTTGTAGTTGATGAACAGCTGAGGAGTCATCATGATGAACCCAAATGTAAGCAAGTAGCCATACATCATGTTCAGGATGAAGGAATACCATCCTTTGTGTTCTTGATACAGGAGAGAATAGACACCATAACCCAACAACAAAGGGAAACAAGCCCAGCTTAGATACCTAAAAGCCAAAATGTCATACTGCCGTGTGCTAGATTGTACATATGATCCTTTGTCAGCAAATGTTAGCTTTGGTATCCCAAAAATCCTATCTTCCCTGTTGATTTTCACATCCATCACTTTGTTTATCTTCCATATTTCTATCAACAAACCAATAAAGCACGAAATCCTCACCATTACATTGGTTTCATTGTCAAGCACATACAGAAGTACTACAGTAGATTGGAACACATTGAAGAATACTGATCGTACTGATAGACCTTCAAGGGATTGCCTGTTATTCCAAAACTGAATGTCATTTTTGAACGCAAGCAACTCAAATATTGAGTGCAATACGGAGACAGATATTGTAAGTGCTAATAAATAGGGAGACGTGTCTAGAAGCAGTTCTTTAACAGTGTCCTGCTCCTCATCTTGTTCTTCTGCACCTAATGCTGAAAACATGCTCAATTTGTCCCGCATAGCTTGTGCAGTATACAGCTGCCATTTAAAAAGACTCAGTGGCTGATATGTCAGCTGTAGTTCCAGGCTTGTTGTAGTTTTATTTATGGGCACATAATCACGCATCATATTCCAGTAGTCATTTAAAAAAACTGCAGGCTTGTACTGCTTGCCATCGGGGAGGAAGTAAATGAATTCATCAAGTGGAGGAGGCACACTGCCTTGTACCCAATTAGTCTGATCTGTTACTATATTTATGGTCAAATTAGGATGCCAATGAGATACTATTTCTTCTTTCATTGTCTCAGCTTTCATTATCTCTTCAGCCGACTTTTCTGTTTGACCAGTCAGCAAGTTATGTGTCTTGAGATAGCGCAACTTCTTATATTTATTTAACATTTTTTTTCCATATGTGATATAAGGTCCTGCATATGTATCTTTATCTTTAGGATTTGGTGACTTTCCAGAATGGACCATATATACATGTAGATAAATTGATCCATTATTTTTTAGAGAATTAGGTGGAGTGATAGTTCTCGAAATTGTATGTGTGCCATCTCCGTCAGGTCCACTAAACCAGTCTCCATAGGTCAATCCAGTGTGTTTCCATAATAAATCTGAATCTTTCAAGTCATCATAAAATTCATTCTCAGATAAATAGCAATACATGTCTAGCATAGTACCATTTGTGAACATGTTAACAGCAGGTGTGCGGGGAGCTGCAGTTGCACTTCCTACTTCTGCTTTTGGTGCTGATGGCTGACGAAACATAGATGTAATGAAGTAAACTACTAGAGCTCTAATAATAAGTGATTTGGTGATAGCAAAAAATGATTCTAATTTGGATGGCTGAATTCTTGCACGTTGCTCATCGATCTGTGCATTAATCTGAAATAACATAAGAAATTTTGAAAATTAGCCAACTAGTACATGAATCTCAACAGTTTCTAGTATTTTTGAACAAGCTAATCTCGGTAATTATCAGACAAATTTGAAAAATTATATGTATTAGCCCCATTCACGAACGCTTTTAAGGGCGATAAAAAACAAGTAATCTAACGCAAAAACAGACTTTTTTTTTCAGGCAAATAATTACAATTTAGTCACAACTGACATCTGGGTCAAGTTCAGGGTAACATTTTCAGGTTAGCGACGACAAGTATCTATTAAAAATAAATATGTGATATTAATCGCGCAAATAACATAGTAAGAATAAATACAAACGTCAACATTATCTCCAGTAAGAGGAGTCGTCTCAGCAACCACATTTTCATTAGAAGTTTCCTCTGGTGATGTACTGGGCGTCGTATTTTCGTTTGCCATGATGGAATATTATATTCAAAGATCGGTCACAACTAGGGCGCGGATTTAGACCATTTGTATGAATTATTTTAAAAGATCAGAGGTACTTGTTCAACAATGTATAATTGAAATTTTATTAAATTTTCAAAAACGATGACACCACATCATTGACTGAATGACTGATTAGATGAATGAACCAATAACCAATGAACAAGTTGAATGAAGAATGATTGAGAATAAAAATAGATGATTCAACAGAGTATATAAGATCTCTCAGTATCTCTCTACTTAGTCTGTGGATTCAATTCCACAAGCTATAAACCTTAGAATAAGGAATATAATACAGAATTACAAAGTTCCTGACTACTATAGTGCTTCTCGTTCTCTCAATGAGCCGTTTTCCGACGAGACAAAAAGATATGGTTTAATAAAACGATAATAGGAGGCGCTTGTAGGTCTTTTGGTTTGTTGTCAAAAGCGGTAGGCATAATGGGACTCAATTCATTCAATTTGCGAAAGCACGACTTCTAGTAATAAATAATAAACTACTTTATCCATGTACGCATTTTATTCGAATGAAAACTATATCAAAACATCAAAATTTCAAAACAAATTCTAAAACTTGATGAAAGACAAAATACATATTTTTTAAATTTATTCTTGGCTATGGATACTAATCCTTCAGCCGAGAGAGTATCTCACTACTTAGTCTGTGGATAAAATGTTGTCGTATCAGTGTTGCTATTTATATCTTTGAATTTTCCTTCTACTTTGGCTTAGTTGGTGTCTATTGCCTCAGGAGTTCTAAAGATTTTTACTGAAAAGGGATTGTGATCAGTAACGGTTTTTTATTACATTATCAACCTAATTAGCTATTTTTATTCCCAATATTTTAAAATTAAAAAATACACTTTTTACACTATACTTTTTCCCTGAAAACGGGTAGGGTCTCTAAAGGGATTACACTGTTGAGAGTATATGGTAGAGACAGATCTATCTGCATCTCGAACAATCGCCATCTAGTGCGTCCGTTGGAACTATTTTTGTCTCGTCGGAAACTCCCTCATTACAATTCAATTTCAATTCAATTTTCAATTCAATACTCAAAAAGTATTGCCATAAAGAAAATATTCCACTAGCTAAGGGTAGTGCTGCGATAGTTTGATTAATTCAGCCTGTGTTCTATGCATTCTAAAATTACATTTTAATAAGGGGTTTTATATAATATAACTAAAATAGGAGGTACTTAAATAAATACCTAATCAATAACAGGGCAATAAAACATTTATTTCAAATTGTACTTTACATTCAACGTTATAAAAATATAGTTTGCCTGTCATATTTATATCATAGTAGCAGCTCGCCCAGGCTTCGCACGGGGCTACTCTGAACTTAGATATACAACATTTCAATGTTAGTAGACCTTGTTGTAGTAGACAGGCTACTATTATTTAGATGTTGTGGTAATTCAGAATGATTGATTTATTTGATAATCTGTACTTCATGAAAAATATTGCTTTATTATTCACACAATATATTATCCTCTTCTTCGGAACGGCACATCTGCGAAATAATAATTAATTTGAATAAATGAAACAATCCAAATTATTACCAGAAATCTAGTGATACATTCAAGTTGCATAATTATTTCTGTAAAAGTTCAAACAAAAGGGTTAAATCAGAGGTGAAAATGTGTATGAATAATCTTTTATTTTGAAAGCTTACAGCTTCATATCTACTCACACAATAGATAGGTCTCGTGTGTGAGTGGGTATGAAGTAGGTGTAGTGAGTAGGGTTTATACTAAAAGCATGATGTTATCTTGTTAGCGAGATGAGATAGTGTAAGTTAATGAGAGTTTGATGCAATTCCTAGTCCAGAAAACAAGAGTTGGAATGGCAGTGGTAGAGTAGAAACAGAAATTGAAGCGTCATGACCATCTATACTAGATATGTATAATGCTAACCATGGTAACACGCCATGACCATCTAAAAATATTTACGCATTTGTGGCCATAGCTCCGAGTTCATCCGAAGATTTATTTCATTCGAAAGCGTGATGTTTGAGTTCAATTCACGGCTCACGAAAAATCTGTATGTAGTGCGCCAAAGGAAGTTTTCACTTAAAAAACTAACAAATGCGAATCCGCAGGCAAAATCTAGTACGTATTATTAGTAAACGGTCAGTAAATAAACTGTCAATTATGTACCGACTTGTACATTTCATGGGTAATTTTGTAAGAAATAACTGGTCACACTTTTTTGTTTGTTTTGTTATTTAGGTTATGTTTACATTTTACATATTTAGCAAATTTTGGATTAGATACTGCCGTTATTGTATAAATTTAATTCACGTAGATATCTAGAAGGCATTAATAAGAATTTCTATCAAGTCGTCATAACAAATATTGTCTACTTACGTGTAAAATGAGATTCCACTGATTTTTCTTTCACAGAGGCTATTGCAGCTTATGACACTACACAACGCACATTGTTTGGCATAAATATCACCAATCTCTTAACAGTCTTTCACAAACAAGCTTTAAATCTTCTTTAAATACACACAATATTTAATAAAACATAAAAAATCCGAGTCTGAGCTTTGAACAGACTTTTGTTTGGCAACGCCATGTCAGATTTGTAATTTAGCCAGAGAAAAAGCCGGCCACGGTGATAAGGACGAAAAATCAGTATCTCTTTCTCTTTTTTTCACAAGTGATAGATAATTAGACTATCTCATTTCCGCAAGTCGTGACGTCACTTATTGTGCCCCCCTGCCATAAACAATAAAGTGATATAGACTAATAACAGGTATAAAACACATTCCTTATTCTAAGATTATACCTCAGGCTAAGGAAACAACAATTTTCTTTATAAATAAACTAGCTGACCCCGCAAACGTTGTTTTGCCATATAAATAAAGGTATGAAAAATAGCTAGTAGCCGATTCTCAGACCTACTGAATATGCATATAAATTTTGGTTAAAATCAGTAAAGCCGTTTCGGAGGAGTAAGGAAACAAACACTGTGACACGAGAATTTTATATATAAGACGAGAATTTTATATATAAGATAAAGAAAATAAATAAAAAAATCTAAATAATATTATTTAGATTTCTGTGGTTACGTAATACGTCGTTTTCTAAAATTCAACTACTGAGAAGGGAAATAGGGTAGGAAAGTTTTGTATCTACAATTATTTATAAAAGCGAAAGGTCACTTCATCACCGAATCTCAGAAACTACAAATGCTAGGAGTCTGAAATTTTGCATGGAGGTGCCTTTTAGCACGTAGGCGCTTGCTAAGACGGGGTTTTGCGAAAGCTTCATCATTTGCTAAGATGGTGAAACAAGGGATGGGCTGTTGTATGAAACTTCGGTCATTTTCAAAGTTATAAGCATGAAATCTACAGGACCGATTTTATTGAAATTTGGACCACAGATAGACTGGATCTCAAGAAAGAGCAAATACCCTTTTTTATTACGAAAAAAAAAATGGTTGTCTGTAAAGTCGGTTTACTGACGATAGATATACGTGACAACGTCTTAAGAAATCAGTACGCTGATAGCGCGAGTAGTGATACCGCTCGACTCGGCGGGTGGCGCCCTCAGCGCTCAGCTTCGTCCGCATGCATGGCACTGACGACGAACTAACGGTAACGTTACATGACGTCATGTTTTGCGGGCGTGCAGCCGGCTTCACCGAATTATAAGACGTTATCACGTCAAAAAGGGTTAAAAGGTTTCTAATGGGAGATGAAAATTTTCTGTGGAAGTTCATCATTGTTGAATATAAAACCGTTAAATTTTGCAACTAAACACTTGAAACTTGAAATCCATCTTAATATATATTATTATTCAAGTGAAAGTGTGTCTGTCTGTTTGTTATGGTTTATCGCCTATACCACTGAACTGATTTTGGTGACACTGTATAAAAATGTTTTAATGTAAGCTGTTCTTCATAATCGTAATTTGGCATTGATGTACAGTAGGGTGTCCCTTAAAATTCAATGTCAATATATTTTTACGCATACCTTCTAAAAACTTTTATATGGACCTAATATAGTACAGAAATAAATATTAGGCCGATTTATAAACGATAACCCGTGCCGACTTGAGTTTTTAACTTGTCCATACAATTGCGCGGGTGCAGCGCTGCGACCTGTTACTGCGAGTTTCAATTGTCATTTCATACGTGATTTCTAACATAATTAGTGCGTTGTTATTTATTGTGTGGAGATGTCTGTGGAATTACGAAGTGATAAACAAAATATTTACCTTATCGGACTGCCAAGCCACCAGATAAATGGTGCAAAATTACCATCTAATCGACAAGTTCTCACCGTTTTATGTTACAATATACGTGAGGTCAAGCTGACTGTTAGTGAAAGTGCGAATCTTGTTATAAGAGAGTGCATTATATTTTGGGAAAAGCCAGAATTCCTACAAAGGCGTTTCCTAACTGCGTGAAGAAACTTGTTGATTTATATCATGTTTGGAGGGAGCTGCAAAAAAACTATAAGAAAACTCAGGACACGTTCAAGAACCGTGAACACAATTTTGTAAAAGACCTTGATAACTTGTTTGATATTGCACATGCTGATGCCTTCGACAGAATGGAGATAGAAGAAGACAAAGATTTTTAAGGAAACAGAGAGAGGCCAGGTCGACCGAGATGCTTAGTTGGAACTGACAAAACATTGGCGGAGAAAGAAGAACGAGTTAGGCAAAGACGATTGGAAGAAAAGGAAAGAAAAGTAAAACAAAGAGAGCTATCGGCTATTGCATGTACTTCTTTGGTAGATAGCTTGGAATGTCTGGAGAATTCGAATGAGGAACAGATTTCGAATTCTGTACTTAGTACTCAGATTCCTTGCCCTGAAAAAAGTTCTAAAAGAGGCACGAAAAATTTCATGACTCCTAAACTGGTAGCAGCTTTAGATCGATGCCAATAGGGTACCGGACAGTAGTCACAAAAAAATCTGAAATTAAGTTAGTTAGTACATTTATGAAGTGAAATAACCATTTAATTAAAATTTACACGAAGGAATACTGATTTATAATTTTAATTCAATTAATAAAGTTTAATATTTCTAATATTTTTCATCTGTTGGCCGCCGTAAACGAAACACCAATCACAGCGCGTGACGTCAACTGTGTCTAAATAACAGTATTTTGTATAGAGTATTTGCGAATTTTACGATTCTTTGCCGTTTTTAAAGTATTTAAAACTATTACAATTGAGGAACAGTAATTAAAACAACACGTTTTAACTATGGAAGCAGGTTATTTGAAAGCTGACTGCCGAAATCTCCCAAGAGTGGATATGTTCATGGTTGGAAATTTCTTTGCCACAAATTCTGACTTCTGTGCTGCTGAATTTAGAAATGTTAAAACATCTATGTAAGTATTCATGCAAAATGTCCAAGGAATAGAAAGTTTCATATAAACTTTAATCCCTTGTTTCACCTGTTATTTGTTTCCAGTAACTATAAAATAAATGTCAGTCTAACCTAACATATTTATTGTACTCGTAGTTATATTATGTACTTTCTATTACTTCAAGATTTAAAACTTATTGTTTTTACATCTTTTCAGATCGGCGAGAAAGTCTTACGGTGATGACGCGATAGGATACGTACAACTTCGGCGTGATTCTGACATGTGTACTATTAAATGTAAGGTGTGTCCAGAACACAAAGTTCATTCAAAATTGTACGCAGTGACTATGATAGTTGACGAAAAACAAGGTAAAATTGTAAGCGTACAGTGTCATGATTGTGCTGCATCAACTGGGGGCTGCAAACATGCTGTAGCTTTTCTGATGTGGGTCCACAGGAGAAGTGAGGAACCGTCCAGTACTGAAGTGCAGTGTTACTGGAAAAAATCGAAACTGGCTCAAGTTGGCACTAGTCTCAAGTTTATAAATTCGAAGGATCTGTCAAATGAAAGAAATCCATGCTCTACACAGGCTACTCTGCAAAAAAACATGCTGGAACAATTTCTTGAAGCAGCGGCAAATCGAGGTGTTACAAACTGTGAATTATTGAAGTATAAAATAAACAGAATGGAAGATTACGAGAAATTGTCACTTCACTATTTAGTTTTAGAATATGGTGGTGATGGTGATTATGACTTATTTTTAAATAAGATTTCACAGTATTTTATCGAAGAAAATATTAAAAGAATTGAACAAAATACTCGGGCACAATACAAAAACAAGTTGTGGTATGAACTGAGATATGGGCGTGTTACAGCTTCAAGAGCTTACGAAGTAAGCAAATGTCATACCACAGATGGGTCTTTAATCGCAATGATAATGGGAGCCAAAATTCCTGACACAAAAGCCATGATGAGAGGAAGGAATTTAGAAAACAAAGTGAAAATAGCAGTGGAAAAGAGATTAGGTAAGAAAGTGAAGGAATGTGGCTTATTTATTTCCTGTCAATACCCATTCATTGCTGGTTCACCAGATGGTATTTATGATGATAAATTTTGTATTGAAATAAAATGTCCTACCAGTGAAAAAACATACAAAAGTTATTTAAAAGATAATAAAGTGGCAAAAAAATACATGGTACAAATGCAAATCCAAATGTTTGTGACAAATTTGAAAAATTGTTACTTTTGTGTTGCTGATCCTAACTTCGAAATCACCAACCACGTGGAAATGTTGTTAGTTCATTATGATGAAGCTTTAGTTAAGCACTATATATCAAGCATATGCCAATTTTGGAAAAATAATGTATATCCTATTCTGTATGAAAGTAGAAAATAAAATTTGATTTTCATGATCAGCTATGTTTTATTTGCTAAAATTTACAGTAAATACAATATTAAAATAGTTATTGTGGGTTATCCCTACGAGATAGACACATACCATGAGCTTTTTTGTAGACCTTTTTAGGTGTACAATACTGCAGTACATTATTTTTATCTATCTCACAGGGTTCAGCCAGGGTTTGCAATTTAAGCGCAAAAATTGTGTTTATTAATGACATAGTTTAGATTTTTTTTTAATTATCAGTGTCTCTCTATTGTACTATGCATGTATTCTACACAAAAACCTTCCTCTTAAATCACTTGTATCTATTAGAAAAGCCCGCATCAAAATCTGTTAGGTAGTTGTAAAGATCTAAACATACACAGGGACAGAGAGACACGGGAAGTTAATTTGTTTTCTACTATGTAGTGATACAAACATATATATTCAATTAAATTGACAATAGATTTTATTTATAACTAGCTGGTACTCGCGACTTCGTTCGCGTGAAATAAATACTATGGTAACTCAGGCAGTACCTATTGTTATACCCAGACACATTTATGGTTACTTAAAACAGCATATAATAAAACAATTTCATACAATTTTATCAAAATCGGTTCAGTTGTTTAGGTGTGAAAGCGTAAGAGACATTCGTCCCTCTTTTCAACTCCAATTTCATACCCATACAGCTCGAAATTACAAAATTGCTAGAACCAATATTCGTTTGCTTCGTGTCAAGTGTCTATATACAGAGTTTCATGGTTTTATCTGCAACGGTTGGGAACTTCCATATTGACATTCATCCCCCATTTCACCCCCGTACAGTTCGAAATTACAAAATTGATAGAACAAACATTTAATTGCTTCGTGTCTAGTGATATATAGATACAAAATTTGATAACTTTGAAAATCACGAATTTTCATCCCTTGTTTAACCCTCTTAGGGGTTGAATTTCACAAAACCCCGTCTTAGCGAGCGCCTATGTGCTAAAAGGGACCTCCATGCAAAATTTCAGATTTGTAGTTTCTGAGATTCCTTGATGAGTGACCTTTCGCTTTTATATATATATAGATGTAAAAATCACGTGATTAAAATAGTGAAGGTGAGTGTTGACGTACGTCAATGTAAGGGGCCCCTTTTAAACCTACAGCCCGAGTCACAAGTCTTGGGGTCTATTCGAGATTTCTCTCTCTGCCACACGATGGACCCGGCACCCGCACGGTGAATCCATGGAATGCTAAGAAGTACGTCTCTCTAATAAATATTGGTGGACAATTCACACACAACACCATCTGACCCCAAACTAAGCAAAGCTTGTATGATGGCGGCCAGAGAGCTGATATAATACTTATATAGTTTTAAATACATACTTATTATACATAGAAACACCCAGACACAGTGCAAACATTTGAATTAATCACACAAATATTTGCACTGGGTGGGAATCGAACCCACGACCCTCGGCTTCGCAGGCAGAGCTACTACCAACTAAGCCACGAGGCCAGTCAGTATGAGAAATCATTACAAAAATTGTATGCAAATCTAAGTGGTTTCCTAAGTATTAAAAAACCTTTTATTTAAGATGACACAAGCGAGAAATACAAAGTGAAAAGAAGTACAAAATATTGTTATCAATTGAGTAAAAGTAAATCAATTAAATAAATGTAAGAATTTATATTGACAACTGTTCGATCTTTCTCATATAAAATTTCAAAAAGGAATGCCCGTCAACCCCTTAGCTCCATCTACTTATAGCCACAACCCCTTCAAAACTCTTTTGAGATGGCGGGTAGAAATGGATAGTTTCACACTGGCGCCCTCTGTACTAAATTTTATCAGTCATACCCATTTCTTTAAATAATCAGCTACTTGTTCTTTTATATGACACATATTTAGACTCAAATCCCAGAATTAAATATAATACTATAAGTGAAATATACTACAAACATTACAGGTGACAACAATATGTTTCAGTTTCAAAGAAGCCACTGAACAAAAATAGCTATTTAAATCAGTATGTTAACATTAACTTAGTTATAGACATTAAATAGTAAAGTACTAACTAATAGTGTTTAACATAATCTGGTGCCTGTTATTGGGATGTATATAATTTAAAAGACAATGCTACTTTGTAAGTTGATAAGAGCACATGCTATTATCATGCAATAATCTAGCATACTTATCAACTTCGAATTCACAACAGAATGTGGTTTCAACATAGAAAATTCCCGGATTCTACGAATGACCCTTTCAATGTGAATCCTTAAACTTGCAATCTGTTTTGTTTTTATGGCTTCTTGCTTGGATAACTTTTGACCTTGACCTAGACTTGGGGGTCTCAGTAAATGACATTTATTTTCAATTAGCATTTGTTCTATGTGTTTGAAACCACGGTCAGCTAAAACCCAGCTTTCAGGTTTTAATTGTTGTAGAAACCCACACTTTTCTACAAGTAATGTGTCACTTATCCGTCCTCCATACCCTGATGATATATAATTTATTAAGCCGTTAGGTGTACTTGATACTAAATATTTAATTGTATTTGCTTTCTTATATTCAGACCATGTTAGAGCTTGATGTAGTGGCTTTGAGGGTTTCGCTATTTCAATTTCAAAACAGTCTATTAAACAGCTTACTTTATTGTAGCGATGTCTAAATGCTATTGGAAGACATTTTTTAATATTTTTTTTATCTAGGTCTACAATAAATGGTTTGAGAATGCTAGAGATTATTGGGATATTCTTCCGAAATATTTTGCCAGCATATGATTCAGATGTTCCAAATTGATCTGCAAGTTCTGAGAATGTTGTATTCAACCTAATTTTTTTTAAGCATAGTAATATATGCTCTGTAGGTATCATGGTATTTGTATGTATCAAATCAACCAAAAAATAACAATCATTAGGTATGCCGATATATAAACGAGGTTTGGTTTTAATTCTTTTACACATGTCATTTATGGCTTGCTTTGCCTCGCTTTCTTTTTCCATTTTAGAATATTCTTCATTTAAGCTACTGCTATCCGATGGTAATTTAAACTCTAATGACTGGACTGAAGGTGATGATGGCTGATATGATGATGATGATGGGTTGTTCTGTGATATGTCACTATCAGAACGATCAATTAGTTTTCTAATAACACTAGGACCACTAGGCATAGCTGGCTTTGAATGTTGTTCTACTTTGAAGGGAGATGTTGAAACACTTGTGGTCAATGTTTTAAATGGTGACACTGCTATATCTTGAGATTTATGTTTGGTTTGGGTATACTTGCTTCTGAAATATTTACTTTTTACAAAAGCTTGTACACCTTTATCTTGATAGTTTGATTGATGTTCTACTGCTACAACTTCCGTTTGTAAATCTGAAAGAAATGGACAGTTCATTATTTTTCATCAGTAAAAATAGGTATACCGACCTACCCAAGTTCAATATTGAATTAATACTTACTAATAGGCAAAGTGGTGTTTTCATTTTCGTTACTACTGCTCAATTTACTATCTTCTAGGGCTTCTTGTATTAGGGCCAATCTTTGCCTTTTCATAGCAGCGGGTCGAGACATACTAGTTGATGGGAAACTTCTTTTTCTATTAGTTTGACATTGAAATATTGATGGAAGACATCCTGGTTTCATCATAATTTTATTTACATAACCCATAATTCGGTATCTCATGTAATTTTCCATGTCATTCGGTAGCTAAAACAAAAAATCCAAAGTAAGTACTTACATAATTAATAGCATCTAATATTCCACCGCCTTTAAATATGAAGTGTTCGCAGTGTTATGTACCTATTTACCGTAATGTAAATTTGTGTACTTACATCAAAGTGATCCTCGCAGAAGTAAATCGGTAAAGTTACAGACATTCCATCGAAATTTCGTCTTGCTAGTTTCAACCATTTTTTTCGTATATCTGCTTTTCGTGGCACATCAATGAATAATTTAGCTGGTGTGGTTTTACTGTTATTACTACACTGAGGAACTACACACGTACGATATCTTATGTGATCCATTATAACATTAAAGAAAGAAAACAAAAACAACACTTTCCACTGAATAACTGTGTTTATTTACAGTTTGAAACACGTATGACGTCACACGCTCTGAGATCACGTGACATACCGTTTACGCGGCAATTTAAAACAATTATTTTTTACACACTATTTTAAGTACTTAAAAAGTTATATTTGTTTAAAATAAAAAAATGTAGGGCTATATTTAGCCATTACGATTAATTTTAAGCACTTTTTGAAAAGTTGTCCGATACCCTTAGGGTACCGGACAGTAGTCACAAAAAAATCTGAAATTAAGTTAGTTAGTACATTTATGAAGTGAAATAACCATTTAATTAAAATTTACACGAAGGAATACTGATTTATAATTTTAATTCAATTAATAAAGTTTAATATTTCTAATATTTTTCATCTGTTGGCCGCCGTAAACGAAACACCAATCACAGCGCGTGACGTCAACTGTGTCTAAATAACAGTATTTTGTATAGAGTATTTGCGAATTTTACGATTCTTTGCCGTTTTTAAAGTATTTAAAACTATTACAATTGAGGAACAGTAATTAAAACAACACGTTTTAACTATGGAAGCAGGTTATTTGAAAGCTGACTGCCGAAATCTCCCAAGAGTGGATATGTTCATGGTTGGAAATTTCTTTGCCACAAATTCTGACTTCTGTGCTGCTGAATTTAGAAATGTTAAAACATCTATGTAAGTATTCATGCAAAATGTCCAAGGAATAGAAAGTTTCATATAAACTTTAATACCTTGTTTCACCTGTTATTTGTTTCCAGTATAAAATAAATGTCAGTCTAACCTAACATATTTATTGTACTCGTAGTTATATTATGTACTTTCTATTACTTCAAGATTTAAAACTTATTGTTTTTACATCTTTTCAGATCGGCGAGAAAGTCTTACGGTGATGACGCGATAGGATACGTACAACTTCGGCGTGATTCTGACATGTGTACTATTAAATGTAAGGTGTGTCCAGAACACAAAGTTCATTCAAAATTGTACGCAGTGACTATGATAGTTGACGAAAAACAAGGTAAAATTGTAAGCGTACAGTGTCATGATTGTGCTGCATCAACTGGGGGCTGCAAACATGCTGTAGCTTTTCTGATGTGGGTCCACAGGAGAAGTGAGGAACCGTCCAGTACTGAAGTGCAGTGTTACTGGAAAAAATCGAAACTGGCTCAAGTTGGCACTAGTCTCAAGTTTATAAATTCGAAGGATCTGTCAAATGAAAGAAATCCATGCTCTACACAGGCTACTCTGCAAAAAAACATGCTGGAACAATTTCTTGAAGCAGCGGCAAATCGAGGTGTTACAAACTGTGAATTATTGAAGTATAAAATAAACAGAATGGAAGATTACGAGAAATTGTCACTTCACTATTTAGTTTTAGAATATGGTGGTGATGGTGATTATGACTTATTTTTAAATAAGATTTCACAGTATTTTATCGAAGAAAATATTAAAAGAATTGAACAAAATACTCGGGCACAATACAAAAACAAGTTGTGGTATGAACTGAGATATGGGCGTGTTACAGCTTCAAGAGCTTACGAAGTAAGCAAATGTCATACCACAGATGGGTCTTTAATCGCAATGATAATGGGAGCCAAAATTCCTGACACAAAAGCCATGATGAGAGGAAGGAATTTAGAAAACAAAGTGAAAATAGCAGTGGAAAAGAGATTAGGTAAGAAAGTGAAGGAATGTGGCTTATTTATTTCCTGTCAATACCCATTCATTGCTGGTTCACCAGATGGTATTTATGATGATAAATTTTGTATTGAAATAAAATGTCCTACCAGTGAAAAAACATACAAAAGTTATTTAAAAGATAATAAAGTGGCAAAAAAATACATGGTACAAATGCAAATCCAAATGTTTGTGACAAATTTGAAAAATTGTTACTTTTGTGTTGCTGATCCTAACTTCGAAATCACCAACCACGTGGAAATGTTGTTAGTTCATTATGATGAAGCTTTAGTTAAGCACTATATATCAAGCATATGCCAATTTTGGAAAAATAATGTATATCCTATTCTGTATGAAAGTAGAAAATAAAATTTGATTTTCATGATCAGCTATGTTTTATTTGCTAAAATTTACAGTAAATACAATATTAAAATAGTTATTGTGGGTTATCCCTACGAGATAGACACATACCATGAGCTTTTTTGTAGACCTTTTTAGGTGTACAATACTGCAGTACATTATTTTTATCTATCTCACAGGGTTCAGCCAGGGTTTGCAATTTAAGCGCAAAAATTGTGTTTATTAATGACATCGTTTAGATTTTTTTTTAATTATCAGCGTCTCTCTACTGTACTATGCATGTATTCTACACAAAAACCTTCCTCTTAAATCACTCGTATCTATTAAAAAAGCCCGCATCAAAATCTGTTAGGTAGTTGTAAAGATCTAAACATACACAGGGACAGAGAGACACGGGAAGTTAATTTGTTTTCTACTATGTAGTGATACAAACATATATATTCAATTAAATTGACAATAGATTTTATTTATAACTAGCTGGTACTCGCGACTTCGTTCGCGTGAAATAAATACTATGGTAACTCAGGCAGTACCTATTGTTATACCCAGACACATTTATGGTTACTTAAAACAGCATATAATAAAACAATTTCATACAATTTTATCAAAATCGGTTCAGTTGTTTAGGTGTGAAAGCGTAAGAGACATTCGTCCCTCTTTTCAACTCCAATTTCATACCCATACAGCTCGAAATTACAAAATTGCTAGAACCAATATTCGTTTGCTTCGTGTCAAGTGTCTATATACAGAGTTTCATGGTTTTATCTGCAACGGTTGGGAACTTCCATATTGACATTCATCCCCCATTTCACCCCCGTACAGTTCGAAATTACAAAATTGATAGAACAAACATTTAATTGCTTCGTGTCTAGTGATATATAGATACAAAATTTGATAACTTTGAAAATCACGAATTTTCATCCCTTGTTTAACCCTCTTAGGGGTTGAATTTCACAAAACCCCGTCTTAGTGAGCGCCTATGTGCTAAAAGGGACCTCCATGCAAAATTTCAGATTTGTAGTTTCTGAGATTCCTTGATGAGTGACCTTTCGCTTTTATATATATATAGATGTAAAAATCACGTGATTAAAATAGTAATTAGGTGTAATAAATATTGGTGGACAATTCACACACAACACCATCTGACCCCAAACTAAGCAAAGCTTGTATGATGGCGGCCAGAGAGCTGATATAGTACTTATATAGTTTTAAATACATACTTATTATACATAGAAACACCCAGACACAGTGCAAACATTTGAATTAATCACACAAATATTTGCACTGGGTGGGAATCGAACCCACGACCCTCGGCTTCGCAGGCAGAGCTACTACCAACTAAGCCACGAGGCCAGTCAGTATGAGAAATCATTACAAAAATTGTATGCAAATCTAAGTGGTTTCCTAAGTATTAAAAAACCTTTTATTTAAGATGACACAAGCGAGAAATACAAAGTGAAAAGAAGTACAAAATATTGTTATCAATTGAGTAAAAGTAAATCAATTAAATAAATGTAAGAATTTATATTGACAACTGTTCGATCTTTCTCATATAAAATTTCAAAAAGGAATGCCCGTCAACCCCTTAGCTCCATCTACTTATAGCCACAACCCCTTCAAAACTCTTTTGAGATGGCGGGTAGAAATGGATAGTTTCACACTGGCGCCCTCTGTACTAAATTTTATCAGTCATACCCATTTCTTTAAATAATCAGCTACTTGTTCTTTTATATGACACATATTTAGACTCAAATCCCAGAATTAAATATAATACTATAAGTGAAATATACTACAAACATTACAGGTGACAACAATATGTTTCAGTTTCAAAGAAGCCACTGAACAAAAATAGCTATTTAAATCAGTATGTTAACATTAACTTAGTTATAGACATTAAATAGTAAAGTACTAACTAATAGTGTTTAACATAATCTGGTGCCTGTTATTGGGATGTATATAATTTAAAAGACAATGCTACTTTGTAAGTTGATAAGAGCACATGCTATTATCATGCAATAATCTAGCATACTTATCAACTTCGAATTCACAACAGAATGTGGTTTCAACATAGAAAATTCCCGGATTCTACGAATGACCCTTTCAATGTGAATCCTTAAACTTGCAATCTGTTTTGTTTTTATGGCTTCTTGCTTGGATAACTTTTGACCTTGACCTAGACTTGGGGGTCTCAGTAAATGACATTTATTTTCAATTAGCATTTGTTCTATGTGTTTGAAACCACGGTCAGCTAAAACCCAGCTTTCAGGTTTTAATTGTTGTAGAAACCCACACTTTTCTACAAGTAATGTGTCACTTATCCGTCCTCCATACCCTGATGATATATAATTTATTAAGCCGTTAGGTGTACTTGATACTAAATATTTAATTGTATTTGCTTTCTTATATTCAGACCATGTTAGAGCTTGATGTAGTGGCTTTGAGGGTTTCGCTATTTCAATTTCAAAACAGTCTATTAAACAGCTTACTTTATTGTAGCGATGTCTAAATGCTATTGGAAGACATTTTTTAATATTTTTTTTATCTAGGTCTACAATAAATGGTTTGAGAATGCTAGAGATTATTGGGATATTCTTCCGAAATATTTTGCCAGCATATGATTCAGATGTTCCAAATTGATCTGCAAGTTCTGAGAATGTTGTATTCAACCTAATTTTTTTTAAGCATAGTAATATATGCTCTGTAGGTATCATGGTATTTGTATGTATCAAATCAACCAAAAAATAACAATCATTAGGTATGCCGATATATAAACGAGGTTTGGTTTTAATTCTTTTACACATGTCATTTATGGCTTGCTTTGCCTCGCTTTCTTTTTCCATTTTAGAATATTCTTCATTTAAGCTACTGCTATCCGATGGTAATTTAAACTCTAATGACTGGACTGAAGGTGATGATGGCTGATATGATGATGATGATGGGTTGTTCTGTGATATGTCACTATCAGAACGATCAATTAGTTTTCTAATAACACTAGGACCACTAGGCATAGCTGGCTTTGAATGTTGTTCTACTTTGAAGGGAGATGTTGAAACACTTGTGGTCAATGTTTTAAATGGTGACACTGCTATATCTTGAGATTTATGTTTGGTTTGGGTATACTTGCTTCTGAAATATTTACTTTTTACAAAAGCTTGTACACCTTTATCTTGATAGTTTGATTGATGTTCTACTGCTACAACTTCCGTTTGTAAATCTGAAAGAAATGGACAGTTCATTATTTTTCATCAGTAAAAATAGGTATACCGACCTACCCAAGTTCAATATTGAATTAATACTTACTAATAGGCAAAGTGGTGTTTTCATTTTCGTTACTACTGCTCAATTTACTATCTTCTAGGGCTTCTTGTATTAGGGCCAATCTTTGCCTTTTCATAGCAGCGGGTCGAGGCATACTAGTTGATGGGAAACTTCTTTTTCTATTAGTTTGACATTGAAATATTGATGGAAGACATCCTGGTTTCATCATAATTTTATTTACATAACCCATAATTCGGTATCTCATGTAATTTTCCATGTCATTCGGTAGCTAAAACAAAAAATCCAAAGTAAGTACTTACATAATTAATAGCATCTAATATTCCACCGCCTTTAAATATGAAGTGTTCGCAGTGTTATGTACCTATTTACCGTAATGTAAATTTGTGTACTTACATCAAAGTGATCCTCGCAGAAGTAAATCGGTGAAGTTACAGACATTCCATCGAAATTTCGTCTTGCTAGTTTCAACCATTTTTTTCGTATATCTGCTTTTCGTGGCACATCAATGAATAATTTAGCTGGTGTGGTTTTACTGTTATTACTACACTGAGGAACTACACACGTACGATATCTTATGTGATCCATTATAACATTAAAGAAAGAAAACAAAAACAACACTTTCCACTGAATAACTGTGTTTATTTACAGTTTGAAACACGTATGACGTCACACGCTCTGAGATCACGTGACATACCGTTTACGCGGCAATTTAAAACAATTATTTTTTACACACTATTTTAAGTACTTAAAAAGTTATATTTGTTTAAAATAAAAAAATGTAGGGCTATATTTAGCCATTAAGATTAATTTTAAGCACTTTTTGAAAAGTTGTCCGATACCCTGTTTTCTTCGGGAGGATGTATCTTCTTGGGGTGACAATACTACTTTTTTGGAAGCTAGAAGACGAATAAGTTGTTTGAAAGGTCGTAAATGACACTGCTGAATGAGCTGTTAAATTAATGCAAGATTTTAATGGACTTATCACGGTTGAAGAAGAGCAAAAACAGTTTTTGTTGCGTTGTGTTCAGGAACATGGAAATCTGTATCCAGACTGTAAAAAAACTACACCAAAGAGAAGTCACCCTAATTATTTATTATTATAATTTGTATTTAAATAAAAGTTTGTGTTGATCTTATTTGTTATTACTCATATTTACTTTATTTGTTGCATTTTAATTATTTTGGATCAAGCCAAGATGTCAGGCCAAAACACCATTTTCTAATAAACTTTAGAGCTCGGTCGGCACGGGTTGCAATCATGCTACAAATACGAAATTTCGTATTTAAGTATATTTTAGCATTCATAAAAAAAGTAGAGGGTATGCGTTTCGAAATGCTAAAAAAATTTTTTTTTTGCCATATAAGGGACACCCTAATGTACAGGTACTGCCTCAGTTACCTTAACATTTATTTTGCGCGGACGAAGTTGCGGGTAAAAGCTAGTCTATCTATATCTATAAAATGTAAGTGATCGACTTATCGTACAGTATCAATACATAGCACAAACCCTTAAGACCAGAAGCTCTAAATTTTACACATATATTTCTCTTATGACACAGACATCCACTAAGCAAGGATTTTTTAAATTCAAACCCCAAGGGGTGAGATACTAAGCGTTACGCTCGGGAATGATCGGAAATCTTCGGGTAAAGTCGGGGTCATGGCCATGCTCATCCCTCCGGTTTCAGCCGCGTAGTTTCCGAAGTAGGCTATCAAATTCTCTGTATTCACATCTATCGGCCTTTTCTATTACTGCCAATTTTTTAAAAGTTATTCTTGGCCTATAACTGGTACCTGGTATCGACAGACTATGTAGAGAGATCTGGCATGTACCTATACATACGCCTTCAGCCACATCTATCACTGTCGCGTCGTTGTGTTAACTACGAGTAAGTGTATTCAATATATAATAATATGTAATAGTCTTTATTTTTATTCATTTAAATTGATCAAAAGTTTTCTAACAGTGGTTTTTAATAAGTAGTCATATCGTATTATAGTGTTCATTTCAGACGTGTCGTCTTAAGCGCACAATAATGTTTTGAAGTTAATATTTTTTTGGCGCACCACACACAGATTTTTCGTGATTTCAGATTTAGAAATGCATCAGCATTTTTAGATGACCATGCTCATGGCCAAGCCGTCCGGTTTCACCCGCATAGTTCCCAAAGTAAGCTATGTTATAAGTTTTCACTTCTATAGGTAGTTCCTAAGACTGCCAATTTTTTGAAGTGAAAGCTTCTTTTCGCGCGCCTAGATACATTTTTCGTGGGGTGTGAATTGAATTCTAGCGTCACGCTCGGGTATGATAAGAAATCTTCGGGTCATTGACGTATTATAGAAATGAACATAATGTCTGAAACAAAAATCACCAATACACAGCCCCCAGTTCAACTCGCCAAAGTTGTCAAAGTCATTTGACTTTGACAACTGACTCGAAATATCGCACTAGTGATTGCGATCCGGCGTAATTTACAGTCCGGCCGGATCCGGCTGAATTCCCGTCGATCACGTATCAGCTGGTTTATCAAATCGGGATAATTTTCGTTTTTCGGCTCAAAACGAACTGTTAGTAAGTTAGTCAAGTGTAAGTAAGATATCAGGCAAAATAAAGGTGGGGTTTAGAAATAAAAGTCACGACTATATCAATTTTGATTTTGATCACATAATTAATATAAATATATTGCTTTTAAATTTAAAATACGTGAACACCAGGGTAGCGATTCTGAACCCAGTCGGATTAATTTCGACACGGAATCAAACCTCTAGGTCTTTCTCATACCCGTTTAGAATGAATGAGAGAAACAATGGTTCATTATTATCATTCCGAATGTTAGCCATTCGGATTGCGTTTAGAAACAGTACTCATATTATTTCCAATGTTACAAATATTAGTTTTACGAATGAAATTTGTCGAAATATGCGTCAATCACACCAATCGATAGTACACGAACATGAATCTATGGACAAAAAATCTGCGTACTAATTGCAACCCAATCCGAAAGATTGAAATTCGGAATGACAATTCTCACATCTATCGTTCTAAACAGATAAGACAAAGATTGAGAAGTTTAATTCCGTGTCAAGATCAACTCGATTGCGTTGTGAATCAAGGTACAGGAAATGGTTAGACTGTATTAATAACGTATTTCGCCATTTTGTAGTGGCAGCTATATTGGATTTGAAATTCCTTATCCTTTCTCCTTATCCTTATCCTTATTCCTAATCAAGTCCTTTCACTGGCACCCATATTGAGGTAAGTTGTTAAGACATATTTTGTCCACCATTTTGTGGAGGCGGCCATCTTGAATTGATATTAACCAAACATAGCAACGAACCACCGCACAAACATTAACATTCAAATAAAAAATCACATTGAAATCGGCCCATCCGTTTGAGCTTTACGTTGCCACAGACAGACAACAGACAGATAGACACACATACAGATAGACAGACAGACATCGACGTAAAACTTACACCACCCATATTTTGGTTGAGGGTTAAAATAGATGCGGTATAAGCTTACAATGAGCGTAACGGGACAATGATCGTAACGGGACACTTTTTCACAGATGCACCCGGCGTTCATCGATTTATGAGACGGAGTCACGTCAAAACACGACGACAGCAGCCAGACAACAGCAGCTGATTGTTTCTTTCTTGCATTGTTCTCTCGTTCATCAGAACATTTCTTTCATTTACGGGCGTCACGATGATTCATTCACACACAGCCCACGAAAAATCTTTGCGTGGTGAGGCCAAAGAAATGTTCACTTCAAAAATAAAATCGATTCATCCGTTCGGGATAACACCTTATGCCGGATCCACCGGAATATCAAATTCGTTTTTCCGGATGGCAATCCCTATCGGACACGTTACGTAGGTATTGAAGTATTTGAATTGAAGTATACTAAAGAATTGTTTATAAATTGCTTTTTCGAGTATTAACGACCCTAAATTGACATAATGAGATGTATTTACTGATAATATGGTATACCATCTCTCTTTTTCACCTTTTTGTTATAACTTTGCACGACGTTGCTGTGCAAAACACCATCATAAAGGAGTACACAATACGACCGCCGACCGACGTAAAATTAGCTGACTTGAGGCGTTTTGTCTGTTGTTGAGTGGGGCCGGTTTTGAACGCTGACACACCCCGGACACTCGGCCTAAACTCCAAACAAACGGTGAAGTCGACATACCTACACTCACACAACTACGCATATGTCGTTCGAACACATTTACGCATGTGTGCGTGTCATCTAGGGTTACTAAATTATTTTATGGAATAGCTGTGACCCGTGAGTTCACCTGCCTGTGTTAAGTGGCTTACAATCTTACCTAGTTAGTGTTCGATCTTATCTTTAATGTAGGTAAATATAACTTTCATCAACAATCAGAAGGAAGAAGATTTAAAACAAAATAGGAGATAATAAAGGTACCATGTACGAATTGATTTTTAGTTAAGTACACTTACCCAAAGAGAAAACTTTATTCTGACAATATATTAATTAATCACTCCACATATCGCGTATTTCATTATAGGTAGGCTAGTCACATAGTCTATATTATCTATTCTATGGCTTAACACAGTTTATAAAAATGATTCAATCTTTGTAGAAATTCTTATGAAATTAAAAATCTCTTATTCTTGTTTCGTATAACAGACGAAAAATTTGGTACCATTTTTTAAATAATACAGCATCATGGTCGTATTCTCATAGAAAATTATCGTCCGATATAATAACCCTTCGTTGAGTCCGCCTCGCGTCCGCGAGGGGGAGGAAGCTTGAAATTGGCGGGGGGTGGGGAGTGTCCGTTCTATCTATATTATCTATTCTATGACGCTGACATAAAATCCATAGTTTCAAATATCATTGCTTCGGGTAAACTCGGGACCATCGTCATTGGCAATCTAGAAATGCGTCAGCCAATGGTAAATGCTGACGCATTTCTAAATGGCCATGCCATGATGGCTAGGCCACGCCCTCCGGTAACACCCGTGTAGTTTCCAAAGTAAGCTATCAAATTCTGAGTTATACATTAGTTTTCACTTCTATCGGCAGTTCCTATGACTGCAATTTTTTTTGTTGTTGTGGCGTCTCGAGGAGAATTTTCATGACGTCCTTAGCATAGATTAAAAATATTTGGCATAGACTATAGACAATATGTACGCAAGCTTTTTCAAGCTTCACGAAAACAACGGATTAGTATGTATGGTAGTGCGTTAGATTGATTGCGCCGCAAATTATTTTCTCGGGTGAGTTGATACATATAGTGTGATTCAATGTGAGTTTTTTACAGTAGATGTAAGACAATGAACAGGCGGCTGTCTTGGCTGCAAATGTAACTAAACATCGAGCAAAACCTTTGACAACTGCGGGGTGTGTGCTCTATATTTTCATTTCCGACAATATAGTCGCATTACCAAACACCCGTTCCGTGATATTTCTCTTATTTTTCGTCTATATAACATGTATAAACAAATTCTGGAGGATTAATATACAATAAACTGTCCGAAAACTGTTAATGTTTTATGGCGTATTTCAATAAGAGGTTATATCTAGTAATAAGGTACTCATTACAGTATTTTGTCTTTTTCAGTGTTGCAGAAGGTGAGGAATGAATGTGAACAAATCAATCTTATGTTGATTTTCTGAAAGGGAACAAATTTTTACTATAAGCTGATCCAAAAGCAGAATGGCAACTTTGGAACAACAAGCCTCAAAATTGTTGGATTTCAATCAAAAGTTAGATATAAACTTATTGGATAACATTGTGGGATGCCTTTATTCAACCGTCGGTGAACAACAGCGCCTTGCTCAGGACATTCTTACAGCCCTGAAAGAGCACCCTGATGCCTGGACTAGAGTGGATACAATACTGGAGTTCTCCCAAAACCAGGAGACCAAGTACTATGCGCTACAAATATTAGAACAAGTCATACAGACAAGATGGAAAATATTGCCTCGAAATCAATGCGAAGGCATCAAGAAATATATTGTGGGGCTTATCATCAAAAACTCATCAGACCCAGCCACTATGGAAAGTAACAAAGTATATTTGAAAAAGCTTAACATGATTTTAATCCAGGTTCTAAAACGGGAATGGCCTCACAATTGGGACTCCTTCGTTAGTGACATTGTGGGTGCATCTAAAACAAATGAGAGTCTCTGCCAAAATAACATGGTTATTTTGAAACTTCTGAGTGAAGAAGTTTTCGTTTTTAGTACTGGCCAACTAACACAGACCAAAGCGAAACATTTGAAAGATACTATGTGCTCAGAGTTCAACCAAATATTCCAACTCTGTCAATTTGTGCTTGAAAATTCACAAAATGCACCTCTAGTAGATGCTACACTTCACACTCTGCTTCGATTTCTGAATTGGATCCCACTGGGATACATATTTGAAATGAAATTACTAAGCACACTCATTTTCAAATTTCTCAATGTCCCCATGTTCCGCAATGTGACCTTGAGTTGCTTAACAGAGATAGCAGGTGTATCAGTAAGTAACTATGAAGAGCAGTTTGTGGCTTTACTTGTTCAGACAATGGAACAATTAGAAGCAATGCTGCCTCTCACAACTAACATACGGGAAGCATATGCAGCTGGTAGAGACCAGGATCAGGTGTTCATTCAAAACCTCGCACTGTTCCTTTGCACATACCTGAAGGAACATGGGCCACTCATTGAAAGGAGAAGCCTGAACAACACTTTGATGAATGCATTACGATACCTCGTACTGATATCTGAAGTCGAAGAAGTTGAAATTTTCAAGATTTGCTTGGAGTTTTGGAATGCACTAACTGCAGATTTGTATAAGATTGCACCATGCTCGCACACATCAACTTTGTACTCAACTCTTGGTAGGAGTGCAGGCAGAAAAGCCCTGTATGCTGATGTTCTAAGCAGCGTGCGTTACATCATGATTGCGCGGATGGCTAAACCAGAAGAGGTTTTAGTGGTTGAAAATGAAAATGGTGAAGTTGTAAGAGAGTTTATGAAGGACACTGATTCAATTAATCTCTACAAAAACATGAGAGAAACATTGGTGTATCTCACTCATTTAGATTACCAGGACACTGAGCGAATCATGACTGAAAAGTTACAAAACCAAGTGAATGGCACAGAATGGTCATGGAAAAACTTGAACACTCTCTGTTGGGCTATCGGGTCCATTTCTGGAGCAACTAGTGAAGAAGATGAAAAACGCTTCCTAGTGGTAGTGATAAAAGAGTTGCTAGGTCTCTGCGAGCAGAAAAAAGGAAAAGACAACAAAGCTATCATCGCTAGTAACATTATGTATGTTGTTGGACAATACCCAAGATTCCTTCGCGCTCATTGGAAATTCTTGAAAACTGTTGTAAATAAGCTTTTTGAATTTATGCATGAAACTCATGATGGTGTTCAGGATATGGCCTGTGATACATTCATTAAGATTGCGCTTAAATGTCGCCGACACTTTGTCACCACACAAGTTGGAGAAGCATGTCCATTCATTGAAGAAATTTTAAGCACAATTAGCTCCATCATCTGTGATCTGCAAACATTGCAAGTTCATACCTTCTATGAAGCAGTAGGGTATATGATCAGTGCACAAGTAGACCAGGTTGCCCAAGAACAACTCATTGAGAAGTACATGCTGCTGCCTAACCAGGTATGGGATGACATTATTTCCCAAGCCTCCCACAATGTTGACATACTCAAAGATCCAGAAGCTGTTAAACAACTTGTCAGTATTCTAAAGACAAATGTCCGAGCTTGCCGTGCTCTTGGACATCCATATGTCGTACAACTGGGCAGAATATATCTTGACATGCTCAATGTCTACAAAGTTATGTCTGAAAATATCAGCCAAGCCATCGGCTTGAATGGAGTGGTTGTGACAAAACAGCCACTTATTAAAAACATGAGAATAATTAAAAAAGAGACACTGAAATTAATATCCAGTTGGGTGTCTCGATCCACAGATAACAATATGGTTTTGGAAAACTTCATTCCTCCTCTGTTAGACGCTGTACTCTTAGACTATCAAAGAACAGCAGTGCCTGATGCACGTGAACCAGAGGTCTTGTCTTGCATGAGTGCAATCGTGTACAAACTTGGTGGACACATCACTTCAGAAGTGCCCAAAATTTTTGACGCTGTTTTCGAATGTACCCTCGAGATGATCAACAAAGATTTCGAAGAATACCCTGAACATCGAACTGAATTTTTCCTATTATTACAAGCAGTGAACACACATTGCTTCAAGGCATTCCTGAGCATACCTCCGGCTCAATTTAAGCTGGTTTTGGATTCCATTATTTGGGCATTTAAACATACTATGCGAAATGTGGCAGACACTGGTCTGCAGATCTTGTATCGAGTGCTTCACAATGTGGAGCAGCACCAGCAGGCTGCTCAGAGCTTCTACCAGACATACTTGTGTGACATCGTGGAACATGTGTTCAGTGTTGTAACAGACACATCACATGGCGCGGGTCTGACTATGCACTCAACTATTCTGGCATATATATTTTCACTGGTTGAAGCTGGTCGTGTCACAATACCTCTGGGACCCACACCGGACAATGTTCTTTATATCCAGGTTAGTAACAAACACATTAAGTTAATAATCCTTTCTGATAAAAACTTTAACATTTCTCATACAAATAGGGTATTGGACTGTGTCAAAAATACACCATTCTAATTAGTCCAGTCAGCTAGATCACGGAAAAAAATAACTTACATGGGACAAATATTTTTTTTTTTCATAATATTAAGAATCGACACAAGAGTCATAGCATCAAACTTCGAGAGTGGGGGGGTCGCGACGTCAACTATGGGTAAAAATCGTACCCACAAGTGACGTCACCCGAAACTTCGAAGCACTGTATCTTCGTCATTTTTTGTTTGAATGTGAAACAAGAGAAAAATATCCCTCTTCCTGTTAATTTAAATCTAAACTCCTGTTATGGAGTCTAAATTTGCTTAACTGAGCTGTCTTCCCGTTCCAGAAGGAGTTAAGGGAGGTGTGGCTTAGAAAACTTGAAATCAGAATTGGTCCTGTATATAGCCAAGTACATACTGTCAATAAATTTTGTTAACAAAGGTAGTGATCAATTTTTTTACCTTTTTCAGGATTATGTGGCTAATCTGCTAAAAACAGCGTTCTCCCATCTCAGCGACAACCAAATCAAGATCACTGTGCAGGGACTGTTCAATTTGGACCAAGATATCCCTGCATTCAAGGATCATCTGCGAGACTTCTTAGTTCAAATAAGGGTAAGTAAAAAAATCTTCTTATATCTAATTAATTATTAAGAATGGATTCTTACAGAAATGTGAAAGTAAAAACTATTGTAAGACATTTTTGTTTAGATGGTGAATAGTTGTGAACTGTGACTTTGGTTTTATTTACTAAGAGTAAGAGTTTTTTGTTACTATGGTTTTTCTTTATTCTGTGTGGTCTTTTAATAAAGAGTTTTTATTTTTAAGAATACACAGTTATATGCTGATATAAAGAGTAAAGTTCTTAGAAAATTGTGAAAGTATATAATATACATATATGGTTACTATTTATATCAGAATATTACTGTGTATTCTTAACTAGCTGAACGCGGGCGCGTTGCTACGCCATCTATCGAAAATCGATCGTACCAATTCAAATTTTGAACAAATTCGGTTACTTTAGGTTCTAATGACGCAACCTTTAAAATATGACATATATACTGTCACGCAACGAAAGCTCTCAAAAAGCAATGTTTTTCCCGTTTTTGTTACATTTTTCATTCCTGCTCGGCTCCTGTTGATAGTAGCGTAATGATAAATAGCCTATAGCCTTCCTCGATAAATGGACAATCCTACAAAGAAAGAATCGTTCAATTCGGACCAGTAGTTCCAGAGATCCTTGTTTCAAACAAACAAACAAACTCTTCAGCTTTATAATATTAGTATAGATAATAATAATAGGTTCCCGTGGTAGTAAGAAGCTGCTCCTCATTGACACAACCATTAGCCAACAAGTCAAAAGAAACAAAGGAGCCCTCTCCGCTGCTTGGATTCATTATAAGAAGGCCTGGATTCATTCATGGCTGGAAAGGATTTCAGAGTTATACAAAATAAATCCACCTCTAAAATGTTTTCTAAGCAAATGCATGGGACAGTGGGTCACAGTCTTTCATCAACCAGGTGGCGTAGACAGCTTATTTGTTTCAGATGATTTGATAAAGATTGAAAGAGGCATTTTTCAGGGTGACAGTTTGAGTCCGCTATGGTTCTGCTTAAGTCTGAATCCCCTCAGCACTCTGTTGAAGGATTTGAGTTAGGCTATCGTCTTCATAGACGAGGTGAGGTTATATCTCATTTGTTGTACATGGACGACCTCAAGCTCTTTGCACCAAAACGCCAAGACTTGTTGGAGCTACTAAAAACCACAGGCTTTTAGTAACGCCATCAAAATGGAGTTCGGTGTCGACAAGTGTGCGGTTATGCATGTACAGCGAGGGAAAGTAGTAAATTCAGATAATTTACAACTTTCCGAGACTAAAACTCTCAGATCCCTCTCCGAAGACGAGACCTACAAATATCTCGGTATGTCACAGTCCTTGGGTATATCAGCAGATGACGTTAAGAAATCGGTGAAGCAGCGCTTCTTTTTTCGGCTGACAAAAGTACTTAAGCTGCCTATACGCACTGGGCCAGTGTAGGCCAACGCCAGTGTGTGGAGGGTCGTATTGTGATGACTTGCGTCGCTCGCCTCGCTGGCCGAGAAACGGCAAGTGACCAGTGTGTATAGGGTTGTTTTGTCTCGAATCGTCTCTCGTGACCGGTGTCGGTTTTTGTGCACAAAACAAAGGCGCTCGGCGAGTAGCGTCCTGTTCTCCTATTGGCCTACCGCGCTTTTGCCAGCGCTGGGCCAGTGTGTGGATGCTACGTTTTGTCTCGTGTCGTTTTGTCGGCGCTCGCGTTGGCCTTCGCTGGGCCAGTGTGTGGATGCTACGTTTTGTCTCGTGCCGTTTTGTCGACACTCGCGTTGGCCTCCACTGGCCCAGTGTGTATAGGCAGCTTTAAAAGTCTTATGTCAGGCGGTAACAAAGCGCGAGCCTTCAACGGTTGGGTAATGCCTCTGCTGATATACTCCTTTGGCGTACTGAGATGGACTCAAACTGAGCTCGACGCCCTGGGCAGAAGGGTCCGTCAATTGCGCACTACACACCGCATGCTACACCCGCGCTCGTCTGTTATGAGACTGTATATCCCGCGGAAGTTGGGGGGGTCGAGGCTTTTTAAATGCCAAGGACCTTCACAACCGCGAGGTATGCAGTCTCAGGGATTATTTACGCAACAGCGAGACCGGGATGCATCGCGATGTTGTGGCAGTTGACAGGAGCTTCACGCCTCTTTCATTGGCAAACGAGAACTGGCGCAAACCATCAGTGCTCAGCACTGATGATCGCAAGGAAGTATGGAAGAGCAAGGAGCTGCACAGGCGATCCTATCGGGCTCTGACGGGACCCGATGTGAATCTGCTCGCCTCGGTGAACTAGCTGCGCTTCGGGGAAACCGAGGGTTTTGTCTGTGCAATTGCGGGTGAAGTTATCAAGACGAGCAATTATCGGATATATACATACATGAAAGACGGAACGGTCGACATTTGTCGGGCATGCCGAATCTCTTCGTCGTGTTATTTCCGGTTGTTCGCATCTTGCTAACGGTGAGTACTTGCACAGACACAACCTAGTAGCCAGAATCATCCATCAGCAACTTGCTCTTCGATACGGCCTTGTCGAGTCCGAGGTGCCGTACTACAAGTACACACTTGCACCAGTTCTTGAAAATGGTCGTGATTTGCTCTATTGGGACCGATCTATCACCACAGGCAGGACTATTGTAGCCAATAAGCCTGATATCGTGCTGGTAGATCGGTCTCAACGTCTGGCTGTGCTTGTTGACATCACCATACCACATGACGAAAACCTCGTAAAAGCCGAAAAGCATAAACTTAGCAAGTATCTCGACTTGGCTCACGAGGTTACTGCCATGTGAGATGTTGATTCGACGAGCATAGTCCCGATAGTCGTGTCAGTAAACGGTCTAATAGCGAAAAGCCTCGACCAACATCTTAAGAGGCTTTCGCTAGATGATTGGATCAAGGCTCTGATACAAAAGGCTACAAGATACGAGAGTTGTTCTGGACACTGCACTGACTATGCATTCAGGAGATTCCTCAGTTTGTAGCCTTAACCACCGGTAGCTTGGGCTCTGCCCCGCTGCAGGCGGCATTCTAGTTTTAAAGTTTTTTATGATTTTTGTTTATTGTAATATTTATTCTAAAAAACTAAAAAAAAATAGAAAATTGAATAAATATGTGAGTAATGATAATAAAAATGATTAAAATACCACACAGAATAAAGAAATAAAGTGGCCAAGTGCGAGTTGGACTCGCCCATGAAGGGTTCCGTTGCAGCAAGTAACATAATATACATAGTACACATAGTTCTTGTAGTTCATTGTAACTTTGATCGAAGTTTTAATAGTAGTGTATTTATGACGTATTAAAAAAAAACTACTCATCAGATCGAGTTCAAACCAATTTTCGTTGGTAGTTTGCATGGTAACGTACATCATATATTTTTTTTAGTTTTTTCATTCTCTTACTTTAGAAGTTAGAGAGTGGGGAGGACACACATTTTACCACTTTGGAAGTGTCTCTCGCGCAAATTATTCAGTGTAGATAAAAATAACCTCAACATCATTTTTGAAGACCTATCGATAGACATCCCACAGGAGTAGGTTTGATAAAAAAAAATGTTGAGTTTCAGTTCTCAGTATGGGGGGCAACCCTAATTTTTCTTTTTTTTTAACTTTTCTTTTTTTTTAATTTTTTCATAAAAATCTTAATGCAGTTCACAGAATACATCTACTTACCAAGTTTCAACAGTGTAGTTCTCATAGTTTCGGCAAAAAGTGGCTGTGACATACGGAGGGACAGACATACAGACATGACGAATCTATAAGGGTTCCGTTTTTACGTTTTACGGAACCCTAAAAACAAAAAACTCTTGTGTGTCAAACACATTGTTTACTCTGGTTTTGAGGGTGTATGTTTAGCAAACTTTTATTTTAAACTAGCAACGCCCTGCGGTTTACCCGCATAGTTCCCGTTGTCGTTATTTTCCCGCGATAATACGTAGCTATTGCTCTTCCAGACCATGATCTGTTTCAAATTACATACTGACCTGTTCAACCGTTCCAATGTGATTGAGCAACAAACATCCAAACTTTCACATTTATAATATTACTAGCAGAGCGCCACGGTTATACCCGCGGTATTACCGTTCCTGTTATTTTCCCATGATAAAAAAAAGCCTATGTGCAATTCCAGACTATACAAATCTGAGTTCCAAACCTGATCCATTCAGAAATTCCGACGTTATTGAACAACAAACATCCCAACTTTCGCAATTATAATATTAGTAGAATGGGATTTTAAATTAAAATCTGTTAATTGTTAAAAATGTGTTGTGAACAGGAGTACACAGGTGAAGATGACAGCGACTTGTATTTGGAGGAACGGCTGCTCGCACTTCGGCAGGCGCAGGAGGAGAAACGAAGAGTCCAGCTCTCTGTGCCGGGCATCCTCAACCCGCACGAGATCCCCGAGGAGATGCAGGACTAACGTACTTTACATCTAGTTATGGCAACAGTTCACACCGACATAAACGTATCCATGGATTTCTGTGCCAGGCATTGTGTCTTGGTTCTTTGCGTCGACGACTTACCCTTTATTTCTTAACTTGGTAGCTTTCAAGGTTTTGTTAAGCACTGTAACCTACTTTACCTACACCCTCATTAGGTATTAAATGTGTATACTCATGTTGCACTGTTGACCAATGACGGCTCATATTCGTGACGACACCGTTAGTAATTTACGTCATTACGTACTGATGACGTACAGTGCGTTATGACGACGATTGCGAATTGTAATCGGTCATCGTCATGTTTGCACACTTTGTACTGGTTAAGGGTGATCAACGTTATGGGGTAGCCCAGAGAGCATGTATTTAGCCAAACTGAACATACAAATCTCGGGATTTTCAACAACTTTTATTATAGAACTAGCATTGAAGTTGTGAAAAAAATCAGCTGATCCGTACGGTTTTTATAATCTGAATGGTATTTTTGTATGTAACTACTGATTTTTACGCAATTTCAAAGTTAGTGTCGTACAATAAAGGTGGACGATAGTGGTCGTAACTACAGGTCTCTTTCGGCTCACTTCACTCGTTTTATCCTGTAGACTGTAGAGTCAGGAGTATTGAATCGAACTTGTATCAATTACAAGAATGTAAATGAAATTTTGTGAAAATATTTTGATTTTACTTAAGATATTTAACATTTATAAAGCTTTGCATACCATTGTCTGGACATAAATTTACTAAAGGGTGGTTGCATTTAATTAGTTTTTGTCTAATGCTTCATATTATTCCCAATATATTCAAATATTAGTTTCGTTGACTGTATATTTCCATACTTGGTGTCTTGACATGCCATTGATAATACCTTAACAAGCAAACCCTTTGAAGCACAGCAAGATTAATGTTGTCTCCACTCAATATTGTTTAAAAGTATGGGAGTAATCTGGATCATGTCAGCACAGTTTTGGCACACTCTGTCATGATGAATTAAATAAAATGGGTTATGTATGATTTCATTGAAGATGTAGTTTTTATTTTGCACCATTTTGGTCACACCCATTGTGTATTTAACTAGGTACTATATAGTCCTAAGTTTATAAGATTAAAGATACCAAAGACACAAAAAGGTGTATATTAAATTTTGACTTCATATATTTTTTGAGGCTTAAATATTAATTTATTTCAGTTCATTTTAATCTAGTATAATAAAATGTCAAACTACCAATCATAGCCCATTATTTTTACGTTTTTGTTCTATGATGTAAATACATTGTTGGTTTGCCATTGGTATTCGGCTTTTACGTCATTTGATTGTGAATAGACTTTACAATGTTGATAGATTTGGTGGTTAGCTGTGCTTCACTGGGTATGTCTGCAAATAATGTAGATGTCTTCTATATTAATGACAACCTAATAATATATCAATAAGTGTATTTAGGTATGGCCATAAGTATTTTCAAATCACATTCATAATATTTTTGTTAGATTAAGATTATATTTTATACTCCTGTCGTCTTGTTGTTTTTGTCCCATTGATTGAGCAATAACTTTGAAATTTATACCTTACTGGAGTCTAGCATTTATTTTTCTTGTATGTGTATTTATAAAATAACATATGTCACATAATTCTAAAGTTTTGTTGAGTGAATTGAAACAATCTTTAAAACATATATTCTGCAAGTAAACACACATGGTATATAGAGAACAACACAACTCTGAATGGTATATAGAGTTTACAATGATCGGAGAGATGCGTACTTGTGCTACTTAAATTAACCAACTTTTAAAAAGAGTTAGTTATCACCCCTTTTGTCCATATAATATTATTATATTTCCATTTAACTTGTGATCTATGTTTACATAATTAATGTAGTTCATCCGTGTGGTAGCTAATTGGCAGTGATTATGAACATTTATCAATGGCAGTTCTTGAATTATGTATTGAGACTTGTTCTATATTAAACTCTATGTAGGTCATTACCCATAGCATTTTCATTAAGATCATTCCTTTTTGTCACAGTAGGAAGAGCATACAAAGTCTTATTATGAGCACTTGTCATAAACTTTTCAATTCTTAAAAGATTGTCACATTTATTTTTTCAATTTGGTTTTTTGTGCTAGCTCTCTCCATTACATCATGATAGTTTTTGTTGTTCGGTGACGGCTTTAATCAATTTAGTTTATACTCTCATCCCATAATGGCAGCACCGAGCAGACATCTGTGGAGTTTTGAACAAACACAACCCGAATCTTGTACTGGACAGAGGATACCAAAACAATCATTATACCAAGCCGACACATATTTAGAAAATGCGATACTCAATGCAAATGACAAAAAGTGTATGATTTTAAAGATTGTTGCTGTAATATTAATATCTAGGTAATATGTGTTAGTTGTGTATGTTTTCGCACTGTAAATGTTTATATTATTGAGTCAAATATGTGAGCTGTTGTCATATCATAGGTCAGTTTCTTGCGCTTGCAAATTTCCCTATTATGTTAAAGTAGATATAAGTAGTATGAAAAGATGAAGTGTGGAAAAATGCAAGGAGATGAATGCGAGAAACGTGGCTCCCGTACACTGGACCATTTCGAAGGTATGTTTTGCAAGCACAGGACATCTTGGCCTCCTTCATTATAGGCAGAAATCATGCATCAATTTACATTGCTAGAAAGGAAATAGTATATTTCTGTTTTAAGTAATCTTCAGTAGGTAACGAAATCTCTGTGATGGAAGTCAGTGTCGGATGTTCAACATTGTACTACAGAATCTGAGTATTACCATTTAGATTCTAGAAGTTTTTAAAGTGAAATGCTGTTAGTAATATTTTGTTTTGTTCAATGTTGTCTGAACTAATTTCGTAACGGTTTGGGAATCTAAACTTAGACGGCGAGGTTACCAGATGCATTTGGATCCAATGAGCTGTCCAGTCTTTCAATTTGTGTTTCAAAATAAACCAATAAATACTATTGATGGTGTTTTTTTTAATATTTTAGTCATATCGAAACTATTACCTACTTTAAGTTCTTATCATGGACGTATAAAAAAACATTTTTTATACGTCCATGCTTCTTACGTATTCAGCTCAAAAATTGTCTCATGAAAGTAAATATTAGGTATATGTATGTACCTATGTCACCGTAAAATTGTAAGCACCATAAGATTGTAATCTAACTAACGTCTGAGATTATAATCTTAAGGGAAGTAAGATTATAATTTGACATCGCGTCGTTAGATTATGTACCTACAAACCTAACCTACCGTGGCGTAGGTTTATAATCTCACGAATTTTATTAGGTACAAACTAACGGCATCTACAATATTACGATGACATAATTATATAGGTAGGTACCTACTTATACAACATAAATATAGAATGGCGATACTTTCATGAGATATTATTTTATCATGTCTGCATTATAAATCTATACTTAACAGAATAGTATAAACTGTTGGGAATTAGCAAACCTAAAACGAAACTAAGTATAAGGGCCACTGACGGTATGGCACAGCATGGCACGGGAGGTTGTACTGCGGCATCTCGTGGCGTTCCGTGGCATGCCACGGCATGCCAAGTCAGGCAGGCCAAGTCGTGGCATCCTGCGGAAAGCCCAGTCACTCTGGCAACAATCAGTTTTGCTCCGCGCGGATTTTAAATTGGTTGTGTCGTTACGCTTGACTTGGAGTTAGTATTAAACCACTTTTTGCTGAAGATAATTATTATTAGCATTAAAAAAAATTGGGATTTTTGACGGAAATTCACAACAAACGTAGTGAATTTTATAAAAATTTCTTGAGCACTCCGCGGTAACCTATAGCATGCCGCGGCGCGTCACGTCATGCCGCAGTATCTTGGTATCAAAATAAAGTAACATAAACTCTAAGTTCATTAAAATAAGATTCAAAATTAATTGATTAGTAATAAAATCCTTTGCCATGCCACGCCGTACCGTGCCGGCAGTGAGCGCCGGCCTTAAGTGTTCGGCGAGAGTGCACGACACGCGTAGTCTATAACAAGTGCTTTTTAGGTCGAATTTTCCTAACATTATGAATGAAGTGTCATTCGATTCGGAAAGTATTCTAGATATTTTTTGAGAAAATGCTTAGCCCGCTCGCAAAAACTGCAATAATTATAAATCAGTGGATGTGCCCTCCCAAACTTCAGGCTCACGGAATTATGTTATCGTCGTGAAGAGTAGGCTCACTCTTTCCGTTATAGTCGAAGCGATGAACGCCGAACGTTTATACCTATCGCTGTTCGTTGTCAACAACCAAAATAAGTCGAACCGCAACATACTCGTACCTCGCCGCTAGCGATTCTAGGGCTCAAGTAGATTGATACCATTGGTACCCAGTTGTAGACCACTCACGCTACAATTTGTTAACAATCTCAAGGTGCCCACAGCAAAGTAGTAGTATCAATATTTGGATGTGCTTGTAGTAGCAATATTTGATCTGCGGACTAGCTTCGTGGCTTAGTTGGTAGTAACTCTGCCTGCGAAGCCGAGGGTCGTGGGTTCGATTTCCACCCAGTGCGAATATTTGTGTGATGAACTCAAATATTTGTACTGTGTCTGGGTGTTTCTATTAGGGTTGCTGAGGATTCCTCTTCCGCTTCCTCATAATGCGGAAGTTCCGCAATGTTTTGGGTTCCTCAACCGTTACCGCATCCTCATAAATAAAAATGGTTGTCTGTAAAGTCGGTTTACTGACGATAGTTGAACGTGACAACGTCTTAAGAAAATACTGATTGTGTTAAGCGCCATCAAGGTAAAACATTCTGAAGCTTTTTGAAAAGCTGTTCAAAGCGCCATCTCTGGGTACATCATTGTACTAGCACAAGTTCTTAAACGTCAAAAATAAAAAAACCTCTTCCGCTATCGCTTCCTCAAAATTTAAGAGGAATTTCACTGCACATGTACGTCGCGTATCCATGGCAACGCATACGCCGCAGCACGATGCCGGGCCGAACGGGCGAGCGAGACTTCCCCTAGAATGGTTTATATTCATAGTTTGGTCCACTGGAAAATGCATTTTTAATTATTTTTTGTGCATGTATGTACCTAGTTATGTAGTATTTTTAATTTCCTATCATCCTCTTCCTCATCCGCTTCCTCTTCCGTTTCCTCATCCGCATCCTCTTCCTCATCCGCATCCTCTAAATATGCGCGTGAGAATTCCTCTTCCTCCTCCTCTTCCTCATAATCACTTCCTCAACAACCCTAGTTTCTATGTATAATAAGTACCTATGTATTTAAAACTATATAAGTATTATAACAGCTATCTGTCTTCCAAGCTTCCATTGTCCAAGTTTTGCTTAGTTTGGGGTCAGATGGTGTTGTGTGTGAATAAGGAAGTTTCCAATTGCATAAAATCGAAAAATAATTACAAAGATTTAAAGATAATAGAAATAAATTATACATCCTACTGAAAAATTATTTGAATATCTCAATCAATGAGGAATCTGTGAACATTTTAAAATTACTATACCTCATTCCAAATTGTCTGTGAATAAAAGGTAAACAAACCAATGTCACTCTCAATATGACAGACCAGCAATTCTCAACCTTTGTTTTACAAGATAGTTTGTAGTACCTTTCATTGCTTGCCCTTTTAAATTTTCATCGCAAAACAAGGCTAAATATATATGTATGGATATCATAAACACCCAAATATATGTTCCCACTGCTGGGACTTGGAACAATCAACACATTGCCGCTGTAAAAAATCGTCAGACACAAGAATCTGCAATTGCTGAACATCTGATTGATGCTAAAATTGGTCATTGGATCGAGATCCACGACCCGAAGGTTCTATCTACCGAATGTTATTACTACGCAAGAATGGTTCGGGAAGCATTGGAAAATAAAAAACATAGGTATAGGTATATTTCAACTACGACGCGATGACCACGATGCCAATAACCGAAAAGCCGAAAACTACCCGGCTTACGGTTATCGGCGTCGCGGAATCCTCTAATAAATAAATGTGTGCATAGCGCACTGAGTTTGGAGAAACCTGATATGGTTTGTGTTGTTTGTAGTGTTGGTCACCCTGCGATTTTGAAGCCCAAATGAGGGTAGATGGAGATCTCCTCTCATTTCATAATGAGAGTATGGAGGGCATACGTACATTTATTTCTCCCACGTAAAAAAAGGAAAGGCAAAGCATTTGAGTTCGGAGAAGAATGTAACACTAGACCCAGTTACTTAGAAAAGTAATTTAGATGTTTCCTTATATGAAAACGTTCATTTTATTTTTAACAATAATTGAATCTCGTTCAAATTGTCCTCGTATTACCCAAAACTGATCATAACACTATGATGTAATATTCTGGAAACACATACAAAAGTTTCGATCAAAATAACACAAAATTTATGGCATTTTAGAGTGAAAATTATACAAGCTTTTGATAGTAAACAGCGTAATTTGGAACACGTATTTAGAGGTTTGCGATTTTCTCTCAACTCGTTACGACACAAGAAACCTTTTTCTCGGAGTTCTTTAGTCATACTCTTACTCTTTTATTGATAACGAGTAGTTACATGTCATAATATTCAAGATATTCAAATATTACCAATACAAGTCAATAATTAAAAAAAAAAACAGAAGTCAATTTAAGATCCCATTACAATAAAAATCAAATAATACACTACATTAAAATCAAATTACATTACAATTAAAATTCCAAATTAATGACAAAAATAAATAGAGTAAAATTAATCCATACTTGAATATAATGGAAATGGGCATTTTTACAATATGGGCAGGAGAAAAATATGGCAGGTACCTATGTTAGAAAAATTGGCGCGTCCTTAATAAGAATAATTTGATGAAAAGAAGTATAAATGTCTTGAATGCAACATTGAGAGTTTGAGAAACACAGATCAAATTGCTAGTACTTAAAATCATATTTCTATCATCCTACCATTACTTTCTATAACTTTTAAAATAAGATAGTTAGTATAGAATTATTTGATCAATACAAATCTAAGTATATAGTATTTAAGATCGCAATAAAGTCGAATCCTATTTGTGAAAAATATTTTAAGGCAATTTCATAAAAATACTAAGATTAAACGATGTTTATGTTATGGTATCACCTTTTTTTTGGTTTGTTTTGGTTTTCTACACAGCTTGCTGGAACGCACTATAACTAAAAATCAATAAGCCGCGCGGCGCGTTCGCCGTGTGACGTCACGAATTACGACGCGGTCGCGCTAATTAGAAAGGACGCAATAGAATCTGATTTCGCGGCAGAGAAACTAGAATTTCGTGCTAATACTATCTCGAATGTGGTGATGTATGTAGCATTGCGACTATAGGGTACCGGACTGGGTCAAAAATACACTATTCTAATTAGTCCGTCAGCTAGATCATGGAAAAATATGGGACACGTATTTTTTATTTTTTCAAAATATCAAAAATCGACAAAGATATAGAACATCAAACTTCGAGAGTGGGGGGTCGCGACGTCACTCGTGAGTAAAAATCGTAGGCACGAGTGACGTCACGTGAAACTTCTAAGCGCTGTATCTTCGTAATTTTTTGTTTGTGAAACAAAAGAAAAAATACGTGTACAATATTTTTTAGCAATTTAACTGACGGACTAATTAGTTTTTTTGAGGATAGTACCCTATTATCATATTTTATAATATACTAGCTGACCCCGCAAACGTTGTTTTGCCTTAGTGAACAACCCTTGTCACTTAGGGGTATGAAAAATAGCTAGTAGCCGATTCTCATACCTACAGAATATGCATATAAAATTTGGTTAAAATCAGTAAAGCCGTTTCGGAGGAGTAAGGTAACAAACACTGTGACACGAGAATTTTATATATAAGATTACAACTATAGAGATGTATATTTACGTGGCGTACTCATGCATATTATGACGATTACAACTTTTACAACTTTTTGAATCGTTATATCTCAAAAACGGTGGCTCGTAGAAAAAAAGTAGTGCTAAATTTTTTGTAGATAATTTTATGATCTACAATTTCTGTCTGGAGTATTTTCATGATAAAACTTACCGTTTTGCTGAAAATCGCGATAAACTGTTTTTTTTTTACCTTTGACCTTGAATAAAATTTTTTCCTTACAGCGGAAAGATGGGGAACTTTCAAATTTTGTTTTTAATTATATTTCAAGCAATCTTACCGATTTTCAGCTTGGTGGGAATTTAGGTAACTTCACTCTTATTTTTTGGTCTAATTTGACCGGACTATAAACGGAATTTGGCTTTGATGGGAGCCCTGAATGCTTTGCTAGTGCCATACCTGGGTACTAGCAAAGATTTGACTGATACCCATTCTATTATCTACTGTGGTGCTATCGCAGCGTGTCGCGTTGCACGTGTCAAGTTTCCAGACACTGACCGTACCACGCGAACCGCCGGAGATGCACCCGCATGGCAAATGCGAATAGAATGGCGTTTCAGCACATTCAGGACTCTTATAGCAAAGCTAATCTGCTTCAGTCAGGGGAACAGTTGTCCCCGAGTCATGCGTTTCGTGACACAGGCATTCGCTGGGACTGGTATTAGACCCCACCACTATCTAGCCAATGTTACGGAACGTATTGACTTTCTGAAGCAGAAAGTTTATGTGTGGGCAAACCGTATTCGCCGCTACAGAGAGCGTGTGAATCGATATCGGCAAAATCGCGACTTTCAGAGTGATCAAAGGACGGTGTACCGAAACTGCGAAGGAACTAGTCGACGTGTGAATGATGGGCAGCTACCGGATGCCAGCGCTATGAAAAACTTCTGGTGCAGCATCTGGTCGGTGCCTGTCAAGCACACGGAGGGAGCTTGGATACGTGTTGTTGAACGTGCGTGTGAGTCTATCGAAGCCATGGAGTCATAGACTTCGAAGACGTTAGTTGTGCTATCCGGACGACACAGAACTGGAAAAGTCCTGGGCCGGACGGATTGCACAACTTCTGGATAAAGTGGTTTCGATGCTCACATGAACGTTTGGCAATACAATTTCAAGAAGCTCTCGAGACGGGTTCTCTTCCCAGTTTCATGACCACCGGAGTCACCTTCCAGCTCCATAAGTCTGGTAGTACTACGGAACCAAAGAACTACAGACCCTTAATGTGCTTACCTACCACCTATAAGCTGCTTACATCCATCCTGAGAGCAAAAATTAACGCGCATAATATAGTCGCAAATAACTTTTTTGGCCTCCTCTCAGATTGGATGTAAGATTGGGTCCCGTGGTACTAAGGAGCCGCTCCTCATTGACACGACCATTTGCCAACAAGTCAAACGTAACAAAGGAGCCCTCTCCGCTGCTTGGATTGACTATAAGAAGGCCTATGATGCGGTGTTCCATTCGTGGCTGGAAAGAGTTTTAGAATTGTACAAAATAAACCCAACTCTACATTTTTTTCTAAGCAAATGCATGGGACAGTGGGTCACAGTCCTTCGTCAACCAGGTAGCGTAGACAGCTCGTTTGACTTGGAGGAATTGATAAGGATTGAAAGAGGCATATTTCAGGGTGACAGTCTGAGTTCGCTATGGTGGTGCTTAAGTCTGAATCCTCTCAGCACTCTGTTGAAGGATTCAGATTTAGGCTATCGTTTTCGTAGGGGAGGTGAAGTTATTTCTCATTTTTGTAAATGGACGACCTCAAACTCTTTACACCGAAACGCCAAGACTTGTTGGGGCTATTAAAAACCACAGAAGTTTTTAGTAACGCCATCAAGATGGAGTTCGGTGTCGACAAGTGTGCGGCTATGCATGTACAGCGAGGGAAAGTAGTAAATTCAGATAATTTACAACTTTCCGACTATAACTATCAGATCCCTCTCCGAAGACGAGACCCACAAATATCTCGGTATGTCACAGTCATTGGGTATATCAGCAGATGACATTAAGAAATCGGTGAAGGAGCGCTTCTCCTGCCGGCTGACAAAAGTACTTAAAAGTCTTCTGTCATGCGGTAATAAGGCGCGAGTCTTCAACAACGGTTGGGGTGATGCCTCTGCTGATATACTCCTTTGGCATACTGAGATGGACTCAGAATGAGCTCGACGCGCTGGACAGAAAGGTCCGTCAACTGCTCACAACATACCGCATGCTGCACCCGCGCTCATCTGTTATGAGACTGTATATCCCGTAAAAATGGGGGGGGGGGGGGGTCGAGGGGGTTTTTAAATGCCAAGAACCTTCACAACCGCGAGGTATGCAGTCACAGAGGGATTATTTCCGCAACAGCGAGTCCGGGATGCACCGCGATGTTGTGGCAGTTGACAGGAGCTTCACGCCTCTTTCATTGGCAAACGAGAACTGGCCTAAACCATCGGTCATAAGTCATCAGCACTGATGATCGTAAGGAAGTGTGGAAGAGCAAGGAGCTGCACGGGCGATTCTATTGGGCCCTGACGGGACCCGATGTGAATCTGCTCGCTTCGGTAAACTGGCTGCGCTTCGGGGACCTCTTCGGAGAAACCGAGGGTTTTGCCTGTGCAATTGCGGACGAAGTTATCAAGATGAACAATTACCGGAAATACATAATGCAGGACGGTACGGTCGACATTTGTCGGGCATGCCGCCGTCCAGGCGAATCACTTCGTCATGTTATTTCCGGTTGTTCGCATCTTGCTAACGGCGAGTACTGGCACAGACATAACCTAGTAGCCAGGATCATCCACCAGCAACTTGCTCTTCGATACGGCCTTGCCGAGTCCGAGGTGCCGTACTATAAGTAACTACGCACCTCTGCCAGTTCTCGAGAATGGTCGTGCGTTGCTCTACTGGGACCGCTCTATTATCACGGACAGGACTATTGTCGCCAATAAGTCTGATATCGTGCTGGTAGACCGGACTCAGCGCCGGGCTGTGATCGTCATAACTCTCTATACCACATGACGAGAACCTCGTGAAAGCCGAGAAGGAGAAGCTTGGCAAGTACCTTGACTTGGCTCATGAGGTTACCGCCATGTGGGATGTTGATTCGACGATCATAGTCCCAATAGTTGTGTCAGCAAACGGCCTTGAAGCGAAAAGTCTCGTCGCAAAAAAGAAAGAAAAATCTTAAGAGACTTTCGCTAGATGGTTGGATTAAGGGTCAGATACAGAAGGCGGTCATCCTCGACACAACGCGCATCGTCAGGAGGTTCCTCCTCCTGACGATGCGCGTCTATCTAGGTTTAGGTTTTTATAATGTTTTTATGTTGTTTTTTAAGCTTTACATTGATATTGTAAAAACTTAAATCTAAGAAATCAAATAAATGACTGGATAATAATAAACTCTTCATTAAAAGACCACACAAGGAAAACAAACTATAAATAACTTAGAAACTAACTGACACTTTTAATACTATTGAGGCTGTGTATAAAATGCAAGTTGCACAGAGAGCCATGGAGCGAGCCATGCCATGCTTGGCATCAAATTACAGGACCGTGTAAGGAATGCTGTAATTCGATGTCGGACGAAGGAACAACGGAAGGCGAGACGACGGAAAAGCGGTCACTTCTCTCAAATGGAATTGGGCTGGACACATTGCCAGAGTGATGGCAGGTGGACTCAAGAGGTTACAGATTGGTGCATTTATTTAATGAAATAAAATTATTACATTTGTAGATCTACACATTATCAAGCACAAACGCTACCCGTATAAGTTTTAATTATTTCTAGTCGATAAAGATAAAGACAATTTCTTCGAAATTTTAAGTCCCTAACCAGAGTTTTACTAGAAAATCGAGTTTTTTTTATGGGGTAAGTAGTATGCTTTGATGCTTAAATTTTTTTTAAGCTGTTAAGTGACCCCTGTGAAATTTGCTTCTACGCAGTTATTCGTTTTGCGAATTAAGGTATCGATTTCGATACCTTAATCATTATTAATGATTACATACAATATGTACCTATATGAATGTGCAGTATAATTTTGCCTTTTTAATCTTATTTCTAATTTCGACATGTTCCTTTTCCAAACATTGTCTGTTATAAAATCATCTACAGTCAAGGGCAGATCCAAGAGGGGGGTCATGACACACAGAACCTAGGTGGACGACTAATATACATATATCATATATATGTATATTTAATTATGTAATAGTGGCCCGTCAACCCGTCATATCTTCGTCTGGTTTGAATTATGCTGCGCAGGCAACGAAGCATAATTCAAACAAATACTCAGCTGTGCTTTTTACCGATGAACGAATTATTATTGTTCGTATTCAAAATAAAAAAATCTAATCTATAGCAATGGGCGCCGGCGGTGGGGTTTTGGTAATGGCACTGTGGTAATGGTCTTGAGTGTTGACTCTCTCCTTGCTCGAGAAGGCCTGGGCCACGTCCCTGCAGTGGAAACATTTAGTCATTTAGTACCATAAGCAACCCACTAAATGTTCCCACTGCTGCGACTCGGGGCCTTTTCTCACGCAAAAAGAGAGTCAATTCCATTATCCACTACCCTAACCCAGTGCAGGTTTTTTAAATTAGCAGCATTATGCGCATGACTTTTGAAAAGACAATGGTGCACGTGGTAGGTATTCCAACCAGGGGTTCCGGATTCCGGATCGACAGTCGTCGTTCTCCCGACTAGATCAGCCGTAATTTCATACATAACAATTAGTAAGCTGATATAAAATGCTATGTACCTATTCATTCTTAAGGTATTTGTGGCATAGCATAGCACTCACTGTTTCCTCTGTTGGGCTTTCTCTCGCCTAATGCAGGTACTTAACTCATTTCTAAGGTATTTGGGGTGACTGAGAACGAATGGACTTATGAGGTCAAGTTTAACTTTGCGGCGAAATCGAAAAAAAATGCATCTATTTCACACAATGTGTGTGTGTGTGTGTACCCCTTGTTTAGATACGGAACACTTAGTACCTACATATAAAATAGTGAAGGTATCAACTTAATGTTATCTTTAATGTTGTGATAATAGTAACTTGACAATTTATGGGGTCGATGCTCCTCACATAGGTAAGTACTAAGTACCTAAAATTATACCTAGTCTTCAAGAAACTTCAAACCATACTAGTCGTTTTTATGTTACTCTAAACCATCACTTTGCATCAATGTTTGTACAGAGTCAAATTCTGACCTTAATTTATATTATTTTTCTTAGAAAATTTGCTGAATGTAAGTATATTCAAAACGAAAATCAAGAGAAATCATTTTATTTGGAATATATTATTATACTTAGGTATTTAATTATTAATTAGTTACGAGTAGGTATCTTAGAATCGTAGTCGGTCATTGGTTAAGATTTGTGATCGAAAATAAACAGACATAACCTGTGAACAAAGATGTTTTCTTAAAACAGAATCACATTATTAATCATTATGCTTACCAGAAAAATCGGACGTTTAGAATCGCAGTCGCTTATCTGACAAAAATAAATAAACCAGTTTTAAAAATCAATCAGCCTAAAAAACATTTTTTTTTTTGCAAAATATAAAGAACTACGTTGAACGAACGGACTATTTTAGTCTAGTTAACGAAAAACTTAACAAAATAACAAAGATTGCGAACACGTAAGTTACTTTTAACTTTTAAGGTTACTACTATACTTAAGTATTAGGTACAAACGAAACAAGAAATTATTCAAAAACAGTTTTTGCGGCTTAATTTTAGTCGCTTCAATTGTTAAGGTGCGACATTACAATGCAAAAACAATACCTGCATCATTGTTTTGTTTTATTTGTAGTTACTTATAGTAGCGAATTATAACGAGTGCTATTTATTATGGTGATTTTATCGCTTGCAGCGATTTCTTTCAGCCACTGTTACCTATCTGTAGGATAAGTGAGAGTGACGAAAAATAGTGAGGATAAATAGTGGTTTCAAAGATTACAACTGGCGAAATCGGCGGTACCTACCTGTGCATTACCAAAGTAAATTTTGATAGTTAGGTACCTTACCTAGTTTGATAGTTAGTGTATCTTTTATTTTTTGCAGGCAATGTAACTTCTGTACTCGATTATTTTATCACCCTCTACGGAGAAGGCTATGGTACTGAATGGATTTACTTCCCGGACGGTGATGGCACGCCGCACTTAGTGAGCCTTACAGAAAGCACAGAAACTGATATGAGAGGCGTATACGATGAAGTGGAGTTTAGACTCTATTCTAGGTAAGCTAAATAGTTTTTGAAGTGAAAACTTCTTTAGGCGCGCTATAGACAGAATTTTCGTGGGCTGTGAAATGGATTCATCAATCGTCACGCTTGGATATGATAATGGATCGGATCGGATATGAAATCTTCGGGTAAACTCGGTAAAAACGGCCAGGTAGGTACCAGGGCAACAGAAACAGTAAAGAGTTTCGATTACCTACCTCCAAGCCTCCAACATCCCAGCGTTTATCTCCAGATACCAGGACAACAGAAATATAAAAGAGTTGCGTTTGCCCCTAGGTACCAGTACCAGGGCAACAGAAACAGTAAAGAGTTGCAATATTTTGTACAACTTCGTTCCATCAGAATGTCCCTTGACACCTCCCAAGTATTTCGAAGTGAAAACTTCTTTTGGCGCGCAGGCGCGCTTTTAGACAGATTTATCGTGGGGTGTGAATTGAATTCTAGCGTCACTGGCGTCACGCTCGGGTATGATAAGAAATCTTCGGATAAACTCGGAGCCACGCCCATTGGCCATCTAGAAATCCGTCAGAAAATGGGAAATGCTGAAAGGGCGTGGCCTAACCATCACGGCATGACCATCTAGAAATGCGTGAACCAATGGAAAATGCTAACGCATTTCTAGATGGCCATGCCATGATGGTCAGGCCACGCCATCCGGTACACCCGTGTAGTTTCCAAAGTAGGCTTCAAATTCTGAGTTATAAGTTTTCACTTCTATCGGCAGTTCCTATGACTGCCAATTTTTTTTGTTTAAGTATATTACTGACTCTCTATTAACTTCGCTTACGTTAATTTTTGTACCTATAGCATAAGTTATTTCTGGAAATCATAGATTTCTGATGGTTACATAGATTTTTTTATAAGACATAGGTATTCGGCAAGCAGTTGGTTCACTAGGCCATAAAAAATGGTATTAGCGTTTATCGGTAACAAAAAAAGTAATTTACCTTATTTACCTACCTACGAATGTCTATTTTTTTCAACTTAGTTAAGTAGTTGAACTGTTTTCACAGGCATAGGAATAACACAGAAGATTCTATCATCATGAACGAATCAGCAGAACCTTCAATGAACATGGAAGATATTGATATCTCAGGTTCGCGAATAAAAATTATAACTCATGGCTGGAGGTCGTCAGTTGAAAGCGACGCCGTCGCAAGCATAAAGAACGCGTATCTGCGTTCTCAAGATGTCATTGTAGTGACTGTTGACTGGAGTTACACAGCAAGCTCAATATTCTACCACTGGGTGGCCAACCAGACAGTGCGTATTGGTGGCGAGGTAGCCGCTTTTTTAAACGGACTAAACGAGCGATATAATGTTACTGGCGACCAAGTACATCTTATCGGACACAGTCTTGGATCTCATATTATGGGCATAGCTTCTTATCAGTCGAATATAGAAGTGGACCGCATTACAGGTACATAATACCATACCCACACCGTACCCGTACCAACGTACTTATTTAACTTTTCTACATTATGTCAACGGTTGCGTAAAAACTCTATTTATTTTATTGGTTTTATATTTATTTTACGAACACACTACCTGAACCATCCCCTTTGTGTTTACCGTAGATATTTAATCTGAAAACAATTAACAATATACTAAAACTATCTTAGGATTGGACCCTGCACGACCTTTATTTGAATATCCAAGTCGAAACGACACGGAGAAACTAGATACATCAGATGCAACCTTTGTGGACATCATTCATACATGTGGTGGAGTCCTTGGAATTGAAGAACCCATTGGGACGGCTGATTTCTATCCCAATAGCGGCGTACCACCGCAACCCGGTTGTGAAACAATACCCAAAATATTAGGTAAGTAAAGGTGTAAGACGTTCATGACTAAGACAGTTGTTGAATGTGTATAATGCTTGAAGTCGAAATACAAATTATGGCTCATTTGAAATAATTCCGTTATTAAATGGCCACGCTGCCGTTGACGTCTGTCGGTGGTAATTGTCACGTTTGCTAAATACTTACACATTAAAGTGCTTGCAAAGTGTGTGTACTAAAAGTGAAGGTATTGACGTAGAGTGGAGGTATCTGTCGCGAACCGATAAATTAGCTCCGTGATAATATACCCGTCACTCGTATGGTAGGATTCTTTGCAGAGTCCGCCTGGGGAAGAACCTACCACACATTTGCCAGTCTACCGCCAAACAGCAATGTGCTAATATTAATGTAGTCCGGCTTAAACGCCAATGTTTCCAGAGAAATTACAGGGCAAATATATATAAATCATCTTATTTATCTAGGTAACGAGCGCAGTAAAGTGCTAGGTGGAGATTCCAACTCAAGTTCTGCTGCACTGTTTTGGGCAGGCGTCATTTTATCTTTATATAATATACTAGCTGACCCCGCAAACGTTGTTTTGCCTTAGTGAACAACCCTTGTCACTTAGGGGTATGAAAAATAGCTAGTAGCCGATTCTCATACCTACAGAATATGCATATAAAATTTGGTTAAAATCAGTAAAGCCGTTTCGGAGGAGTAAGGAAACAAACACTGTGACACGAGAATTTTATATCTTTATATAATATAATAATAGCTGACCCCGCAAACGTTGTTTTGCCATATAAATAAAGGTATGAAAAATAGCTAGTAGCCGATTCTCAGACCTACTGAATATGCATATAAATTTTGGTTACAATCAGTAAAGCCGTTTCGGAGGAGTAAAGAAACAAACACTGTGACACGAGAATTTTATATATAAGATAATATATAAAAGCGAAAGGTCATCGAGGAATCTCAGAAACTACAAATGCTAGGAATCTGAAATTTTGCATGGAGGTCCCTTTTAGCACGTAGGCGCTTGCTAAGACGGGGTTTCGCGAAATTAAACCCCTAAGAGGGTGAAACAAGAGATGAACGGTTGTATGAAAATTGAGCATTTTCAAAGTTATCAAATTTTGTATCTAGACATTTCACACGAAGCAAACGAATGTTTGTTCTATCAGTTCGTAATTTCGAACTGTACGAGGGTGAAATTGGGGTTGAAATGGGGGATGATATGGAAGTTCCCAACCGTTGAAGACAAAACCATGAAATTTAGTATATAGACACTTGAAACGAAGCAAATAAATGTTTGTTCTAGCACTTTTACAATTTCAACTGTACAGGGATAAAATAGGGGTTGAAATGAGGGACGAAAGTTTATATGGAACTTCGTAATTGTTGAAGATAAAACAATGAAACTTCGTATACTTGATATTCGACTTGACTTCGGATACTTCGTATTTATTATCGCACTTGACACAAACCAAATAAATGTTTGTTCTAGCAATTTTGTAATTTCGAAATGTACGGGGATGAAATGGGAGATGAAAGTTTATATGGAAGTATGCACGTCATTGTTGAAGATAAAACCCTAGCAAACCAACTAAATTTTGCAACTAGACACTTGATATTCATATGCATATTAATATTATAAATTTGAAAGTACCTCTGTAGGTCTGTTACGCTTTAATGCCTTAACCTCTGAACAAGTTTGATTAAATTTGGTACCCATATCGACTAGGCTCAAGAAAACACAAAAGCTACTTATTTATCACGGAAAAAAAGTTGAAAGGGTGGAAATCAGGAATGATTGTTTACATGGAAGCTTGTCAATGTTGAAGACAAAACCGTTAAATTTTGCAACTAGACACTTGAAATCCGTTCAAAAAATCAAAAATTAGGGGTGCCCCTCATACTGAGAACTGAAGCTCAAAAATTTTTTTTTCATCAAACCTACAAGTGTGGGGTGTCTATCGATAGGTCTTAAAAAATGATGTTGAGGTTTCTAATATAATTTTTGTCTACACTGAATAACTTGCGCGAGAGACGCTTCCAAAGTGGTAAAATGTGTGTCCCCCCCCCTCTAACTTCTAAAGTAAGAGAACGAAAAAACTAAAAAAAATATATGATGTACATTACCATGAAAACTACCAACGAAAATTAGTTTGAACTCGATCTGATGAGTAGTTTTTTTTTAGTACGTCATAAATACACTATTATTAAAACTTCGATTAAAGTTACAACGAACTACAAGAACTATGACTGTGTACTATGTATGTTATGTTACTTGCTGGAACGGAACCCTTCATGGGCGAGTCCAACTCGCACTTGGCTACTTTATTATAAACTGTGTTAAGCTATTCTGTATTCTGGTTAGAAGTACGCACCAACACTCAAGTCCTGTGACGAAATTATTAAACTCGTTGTTTTTAAACTGCGGCTTTCGTTAATCGTTGTGAAATATGTCAGTGGCGTCAATAACTTATGGTAACGAGTGATGGCGCGGAGTATAGTTCGCAATTTGCTAAGTCAATAGTGTTGCCAATTTAGTGGATTTTTTACTAAGATTGCTACCGTTCAGATTTATTGGTAAGTGATTATTTCTTAGCGTTCAACCGACTCAAAAAAAAGAAAGAGGTTCTATATTAGACTATCTGTACTTTTATGTGCGTCCATGTATATGTCGGTCAATAGTGAACAATGAATATAGGATTTCATCTAGTAGTTAATATTTCGCAACAACCGTTCATTAAAAGGAGTAAAAGGATACGAGTACATTGACTATTGGAATGGATAGTTGCAAAAAAAAATAACGCTATTTTTAAACTAAAACTTATTCAGTAATTAACGGCTTTGACATTGACTTATAAACTTTACCGGTTCTAGTACTACCGGTACTACTACGATTTAGTTACATTTTTAACCAACTTCAAAAAAGGAGACGGATCTCAATTCGTTTATATGTTTGTTACGTGATAGCTCCATTTATTGTGAAACAAAGGACATAAGCCCAAATCACATTGAAAAAACCCAGGTGCCACACCTGCAAAAATTAAGCACCGTGCAAAAATGATGTACCTTGGATTTTAAGTTATTAGTAATAATATTCTAAACTATCATCATCATCCATTTGAGTGGCTAACCTGCGTTTTTGACGTGATAACGTCGTATAATTCGATGAAGCCAGCTGCACGCCCGCAAAACTGTAACGTTCCGCCGTTACCGTTAGTTCGTCTTCCGTGCCATGCGGACGAAGCTGAGCGCTGAGGGCGCCACCCGCCGAGTCGAGCGGTATCACTACTCGCGCTATCAGCGTACTGATTTCTTAAGACGTTGTCACGTTCTAATAATATATACCGGCTAAGTCATAAAGATATATATCAAACAATGCACGAATATGCTTAGGTTCTTTTCACGATGGGTGGCCTTGGAATTCAAATTTAACGAGTGTAAGTAAAATAATTAATGAAAATACGCTCACTTTTAGTAATGTACTTTGGACTTTGTATTCAATTATTCGTATGCTTACATCGCGGGTCAAATCTGGACAAGTACTAGCACAAGCACAGCACTAGCACAGGCCTGGGATATGAGGCGTACTTGAAGAGAGGTATATGCTCAGATGTTATGCAGATGATTATGATGATTACATCGGATTGCATTTTTTTATTTTAACTAAACAGTATTGGTGAACTCTAAAAAAAACGCCTACAAAACTACACTGATAAAAAAACATGTTATATCTTTACATCTTACTTCTTCCTACCACCTTTATGCAGACGATCTACAAATTTATTCCCAAGCATCGCTCTCCAATCTGCATGCAGCAGTTGATGCTGTGAACTCTGACCTGCGCCAAATTCTACATTGGAGTAAAAATTTCGGCTTAAACGTTAATCCTGCAAAATCACAAATTATTATCATAGGGAGTTCTTATATGGTATCTAGAATAGACTGGACCACAGTGCCTCCAATTGTTTTTGATGGAATGACTATCCCTTATTCTAAATCGGTGAAAAATCTTGGTGTAATTTTCGATCATACTTTAAGTTGGGAAGCGCACTTGGAATCAATTAGCAACAAAATATTTGCGTCTGGTGGATCTTTAAGGAGACTTCGTAATTTTCTACCCACTGCCACCAAAGTTACGCTTGCTCAGTCTCTCCTTCTTCCAATCCTAGACTATGCGGACGTTTGTTTTCTTAACCTCACCGAGACCCAGCTTGATAAACTTGAGCGACTCCAAAATTACTGCATTAGATTTATATTTGGCCTGCGCAAATATGATCACATTTCCGATTTTCGTAATCAGCTCAAGTGGCTCCCCATTCGTTTTCGCCGGAATGCTCATATCCTCTCCCTTCTTTATAATGTCTTGTTTAATCCTTCAACTCCTCGCTACTTAAAAGAAAGCTTCACTTTCTGGAGCAATGTGCATTCTCGACCTTTACGATCAAATTACAACTTATTGTTAAAACCACCCTCTGCATGTTCTGAAACCTTTTACGGTAAATCTTTTGCGTTCCAGGCAGTTACACTATGGAATGCCTTACCCGTGTCTATCAGACATGCCCAATCATTGCCTGTTTTTCAGAATCAAGTCAAGGCCTTCTATCTGTCGCTGCTGTCACCAGAGTGAAATTATTCTTATCGTATACTATATTTTTTTTTTTATTTTTTATTTAAGTAAGTATATTATTTAGGTATGTATTAATATATTGTATTATTGTAGGTTTTAAGTATTAGAATGTATGCTTATTCATATGTATGTTTATACCATAATATTTTAAGTCACACTGTACCATAACCCCGTCTATTTCTATTCATATTTCTCTCCATCCTTCGGTTGCCTGGAAGAGATCGCTTTTAGCGATAAGGTCGCCATTTGTTTCACTAGCTTTAAGGATATATCATTTTGTGTATTGTTTTTTTTTCTTTGTGTATTGTGGACAATAAAGAGTATCTATCTATCTATCTATCTATGTTAGCCACTAATTTGGGTTATGGGAGTGGTGTAATTTTTATTCCTAAAATATATTTACATACAATTATTCGATTTTTTTGAGATTAGATACAATTTTGTGCCGAGGTCAGGGTACGATTTGGGCCATGTTCTTTGATGTTTTTTTTTTGGTAGATCATGGTTTTTAAATATGAAAACAAAACTCAAATTTACTTTCGTTTATTTTTGTTCAAGTTTTTTATGATTGTCGTTGAAATTTGGTCAAGTAAAATTCTGAATTTAATTTGAAATTAAAACTGATTTTTGTTTATTCGGCGCAAATAAATTATTAAGTAATGACTTCAACCTTAAAATGTGAATTGAGTATAATAGACTATTCTCACAATATTTAAAGTTTTATGCGATCCTTACTATAATGCGAATAAATAAATCACTATTTATCAACATACAAAAGTAATATTTTTTTAAGCATTAGTAATAAATTTAATCCGGAACTAGCAACATTATCCGACGGCCATAGTTGATTGTTATCAACTTCGTAATGTTTGTTTACAACATTTAATTTGGAGTTTTGAGTTGAAAAATCATGTTGTTGTTCTTTACTGTGCTGACATGAGATGTAAATAATTAGTTTGTGCAGTGTATGATACTCTGATATACCTAGTGAACTGTGATAACACCTTTTAAAATGCAACTTATGAACGTTGTTGTACCTAATCTAATGTTCTGTGACTAGCCTACCTATAATGATATACGCGATATGTGGAGTGATTAATTAATATATTGTCAGAATAAAGTTTTCTCTTTGGGTAAGTGTACTTAACTAAAAATCAATTCGTCCATGGTACCTTTATTATCTCGTATTTTGTTTTAAATCTTCTCCCTTCTGATTGTTGATGAAAGTTATATTTACCTACATTAAAGATCGAACACTAACTAGGTAAGATTGTAAGCCACTTAACACAGGTAGGTGAACTCACGGGTCACAGCTATTCCATAAAATAATTTAGTAACCCTAGATGACACGCACACATGCGTAAATGTGTTCGAACGACATATGCGTAGTTGTGTGAGTGTAGGTATGTCGACTTCACCGTTTGTATGGAGTTTAGGCCGAGTGTCCGGGGTGTGCTGTTGGTAAAACGTAATTTGGTATTGTGTACAAATATTGCCTGAGTTACCTAAATAATTATTTTGCGCGGACGAAGTCGCGGGTAAAATATAGTCTATATATACAGCGTGGCGCTTTGGTGCCGACATTAAACTAAACCACCTATAATATATCATATTTTCAAACATTCTGTAAAATTACATTTTATTTATCGTAATTATTTAGTGAGTTATTTGCAATTTTCAAAAACACCATATTAAAGCAACCTGTATCTAAAAATTACATCGTAGAGGTCATTAGCCCCCAGACCACAGATCCGTACGTTTTGTCAATGAAAATCAGGTTACAAGAAATACATTAGAATGAGATAGGGCTCATCACACGCGTTTGTGTGCGGATGAATGAAATGAAAAAATATTGTGCTCATGAACCTCTTGTCCTTGTCTTTCATTAAATTATAGTAGCGCTAAGTTAGCATCAGGGTATATTTTAAAGGAAATAAAAAAAACATTTAGAATTCGTCAAAAAAAATAGACACTGCCTATAGAAGTGAAAACTTATAACTCAGAATTTGATTGCTAACTTTGGAAACTACGCAGGTGAAACCAGAAAGCGTGGCTATGAGCATGGCTATTTAGAAATGCTGATGGCCAATGGGAAATATTGTCGCATTTCTAGATGCCGTATGGCCATAGTATCTCGTTTACCCGAAGATTAAATTATCGTTCCCAAGCGTGACGCTGGAATTCAATTGACAGCCCACGAAAAATCTGTCTTTGGCGCACGCCAAAAGTAGTTTTCACTTCAAAATATATTGTAGCTACATGTTTTTTCAAAATAGTAATTATTTATTTGATGTTATATTTACTACATTATTTTGTACTGCACAAGTCGTTGAAATCGTCTATTACTTGATAGACAAGTTAATATATTTATAATTTGATATAAGTATTTTAGTCGTCAACAATATTTATTTATTAAATCGGCAAACTTCAATTTGATTACAATTGATTAATTCATAGCATTTTAAAATGTTCTGCCATTTGTTATAACGTTCCTTATCTCTATCCTCCATATGTGAAAAGAAAATTACGCGCAAAGGATTTAAAAAAAAGTACACCAAGGAGGATCAGAGTCTGAGTTTTTAACGAACAAAAAAAAATGTATGATGAATTCGGCACCAAGGAGGTAGAAATAAAAAGGTTAAATTATGTTTTCGATTTAAAACCTCAGTACACGCGATGTTCTAAATTCAAATTTACTTTAAACCTCTAGAGGTCTAAAGGGTAAAAACTACTTTTGCGCCCTGATATCGAGGAGCAAAAGTACTCTTTCCGAGGTGGTGGGATGAAAAATTTTTTTTTTCAAATAACCGAATATTTATTTTCCACATCTTTTGTATGATTACTAGTCAGTAACCCTACCCGTGTGTTTATTTAATGTCGGCACCAAAGCGCCACGCTGCATAAAAGCGAAAGGTCACTCATCAAGGAATCTCAGAAACTACAAATGCTAGGAATCTGAAATTTTGCACGGAGGTCCCTTTTAGCATATAGGCGCTCGCCAAGACGGGGTTTTGCGAAATTCAATCCCTAAGAGGGTGAAACAAGGGATGAACGGTTGTATGAAAATTCGTCATTTTAAAAGTTATCAAATTTTGTATGTAGACACTTGACACGTAGCAAAATGTTTGTTCTATCAATTTTGTAATTTCAAACTGTACGGGGTTGAAATTGGGGTTGAAATAGGGGATGAATAGCAATATGGAAGTTCCCAACCGTTGAAGATAAAACCATGAAACTCTGTATATAGGCACTTGACACGAAGCAAACGAATGTTTGTTAGTTCTAGCAAATTTTGTAATTTCAAACTATACGGGGTTGAAATTGGGGTTGAAATGGGGGATGAATGTCAATATGGAAGTTCCCAATTGTTGAAAATAAACCCATGAAACTCTGTATATAGACACTTGACAAACTTGGCAAACGAATGTTTGTTTTTGCAATTTTGTAATTTCATACTCTATGGGGATGAAATTGGAGTTGAAATGGGGGCCGTATGTCTCTTACGCTTTCAGATCTAAACAACTGAATCGATTTTGGTGAAATTGTTTTATTATAAGCTGTTTTAGTAACCGTAAATGTGTCTGGGTATACAAATAGGTAGGTACTGCCTGAGTTACCTTAGTATTTATTTCGCTCGGACGAAGTCGCGGGCAACAGCTAGTTATAGATACAGTTAAATGTTCTGGTGTCTAGGAAGTGGCGTGTCTGTAGTAAGAGCTCACGAATGGGGAACACAGTATTACTGGTATTGGTAACAATATAACTGTCACCGTATTTTTTCTTGTAATCTGACGGTTTTTACAATTTCACGGTGAAATAACAATCTATGACCGAATAGCGTCGTAGTTATTCTGCGGTCTAGAAATTCATCAGAAACCCCACGCAATTTTTGTTATTAAGTAGTGTGAATACCTACGGTTTATTTTAAGAAAGAAGGTTCGTATCAGATTTAATACGTAATTTTCAATTACAGAGGCATGCAGTCACGGAAGGTCATATAATTATTTTGCGGAATCAATCATCACTCCCAAAGCTTTCCCAGCTTACCAATGCGACACGTGGGTCGATTATTTGAAAAATCACTGTCTTCAACACGGTTACATGGGAGAACATGTCAGTCGGAATAACACCGGAAAATATTTCTTAAAAACCAGCTCATCCTCGCCTTTCGGTCGATCTAATTAAGATAAAAATGACAGTAAATACTTTCCCAATAAATATTTTTATTTTTCTGCAATAAATATTTCGAAATCAAATGTATAATTTTTAATTTTTCATAAAAATATTTTACGACATTTACAAATTTAGTTTCCTAATTTGATGCCCTGTAGAAAGCAGAAAGTATTTAATTACTAGGTAAGATAACTGTTATTTTCATACAATACATTAGTAGGTACTACTGAGAAGCGTCGGACTGGCGATATAGTGGAGGGGGCATTTGCAAGCCGCGCTCCAGCCTGCGCGGCCCCCTCACGGTCTAGGCTTTCGGAACTTGGCGCGACCGAAGGATAAGAAGATCTCGGGCCCTGGGTTTGTGTACGCCATGGAGTCCGACGCTCCGACCACAGAAATCTAAATAACTTATTATTTAGATTTCTGTGAATCCGACCCTGCTACTGGGAAGGTATTTTGTGTAAATTCAAATACTTTGGTTTTGTACATCTACAAACTACTGTAGTAGGTAAGTATATCTACGACAACCCATATTTTGCATTTTATCCTGCTTGTCGTGTTTAGCACCGTCACGCTTGAGAATATGATAACAGAATACGCACGAGTAACAGAATGAGGCGTTTTAACAAATATTATTATTATATAAGCCTATATTCTCCCAAAGTTGAGCAAAGGCCTCTCTTCCCTCCCTCCATTGGTCTCCATCAAGAGCTATTGTGGACCAATCCTTGTTGTGGGCGTTAAGCTTTTCACCTCTTTCTGGGCCAAACCAGCTATGGGTAAAAACTACCACTGACTAGGTCCCTGAGGGTAAACGGCCACCAGATTTTAACAATAGTCCATTTAAATGTTACATGGAACTTGAGTTTGTCTGAAGAAGCGACGATACTTTAAGGGTATGTGAGGGGTCACTAGAAGCTAAACCCAAGTTTGGCAAGTTTGTGGGATCGCAACACACACAACCCTTTTTTTTAATGTGGGGGAAATAAATCCTACTAATATTATAAATGTGAATGTATGGATGTTTGTTGCTCAATCACGTCCTAACGTATGAACGGATCGGGCTGAAATTTGGAACACAGATAGATTATAGATAACGGTACTGGACCACGTCTAGCCAGGAATCTTTTCAGAGCGTTCAAGAATGAGTTTGTACTTTTAAATCTGGAGCTATTTCAACGTGCGTGCATCTTGTCGTGAGATACAAAAAAACTGCCACATATGCTTTTTGAGTCTTTATACCTCGCCCACGAGATAATGTTATATTTATTGGACCAAAATAATCAACCCCCGTCTGAGCAAATGGCTTCGTAACTTGTAGTCTACATTCTGGTAAATCTGCCATGACTGGAGCGTTAAAAGGTTGAGGACGAACTCGAAAACAGACAACACATAGATTTAGATTTTAGTTATAAGATATCTATCTCATAATATATGTATGTACACTGTGCAAATAAATAAATAAATAGTCTGGAAGAACACATAGGCTACTTTTTATCCCGGAAAAACAACGGCAACGGGAACTTCGCGGGTAACACCGCGGGGCGCTGCTAGTAAATAATAATAAATAAATATTGATGGACAATTCACACACAATTATAATACTTTTAAGTATGTCCACCATGCAGGGACATGGTGGGCTATGTCGGGCTCGACACCATGGGATACGACATGGTGCCCCTACCGAATAAAACGACCACAGATTTCTCCTGCATGGCCAAGGGTCAGCGCCGCGGGGTCACTTTTCGCATTCCTACGACGACCCTGACCCACCTGCCACTGTCCTTGCGGACCCGCCTCGCGGGGGGCGTTAAAACCCCCGCATTTGGCTCTAGTGACACACCGGAAATCAGCGGCGCGTCACCTCCTCGAAGGCCAATCCCTAGGTGGGGCGTCGGACGGCCCTAAACATCGAACGCCCCAGGCCTTCCTGTGGAGACGGGGTGTGCGCCCAGAGTTGGCTACTCTCTAGGCTCGCCCCAGTGTCCACTTCCGTAAGGAGTGAGAGGCTTTGAACTCTCGCTCCTCCAACTCATAGGACCTCTCACTGTCAAGCATCACGGCGAAGATGGTCGACAGCGAGAGGTCCACCCTCACCACCGCGGCTAGGGTTAGCCGCGGTTTCGCCTCTATGGCCACACCGCGGCCCTTGTCCTTCCACGGAGCACCCTTATTCAGAATGCTCGTGGAGGACCTTCATCTGGAAGACTTTACTGGCAATTTTACTTAGCCGATATGTCAGCTTGTAATGCGATAGCGATATGTTGGGAAGGTTACTCGACCTTCCCAAGTTTTCCAGTCCCCCTCCGCAACCTCTACACGCACTGCTCAAGGGGGTGAGGAGCGCGTGTAGAAGTTCCCAGCCAGAGATGATGCCACCGAGGCAAGTTGTTGTGCAGACTAAGTAGAGATATACTCGCTCGGCTGAAGGACTAGTATCCATAGCCAAGAATAAATTTAAATAATACATATTTTGTCTTTCATCAGGTTTACGAATTTGTTTTGAAATTTGCATGTTTTGATATAGTTTTCATTAGAATAAAATGCGTACATGGTTATCCATGTAGTTTTTTATTTATTACAATAAGTCGTGCTTTCGCAAATTTAATGAATTGAGTCCCAATATGCCCTACGCGAAAGACCTGTAGGTGTTACTGGTACTGGAGAGGAAATGAAACCACGTCATGTATAAACTGCTGATTATATTGATCTTAAACTATACAAGTGACGCGGGGCGAGAGATTAATCGCTCGACCGCTGTCATCTTCTTATATTATACTAAATATGACATGCAAAAACGTGTCCCCACATACCTACGAGCGCCTCCTATCATCGTTTTATTGAACCATCTTTTTGTCTCGTCAGAAAACGCCTCATTGTAATGACAAATATCACGGACTCCGGAGTCTGTGGAGTGGCTAATTTAAATTTTTAAAAAATCTTTCAATACATTTGAGGGAGAAACTGATATGGTCTTTTGGCAACATTGTTTTCGATAATACATTCATTCATACATAACCTATGGCTTGAGCTCCCTTCTCACTAGGGATGATCGATAGTAGAAAAACATCGATGTCTAAAAACATCGATATTATCTGCACCAAAAACATGTCCATTATAATTAGGAAATATTTTTTTGTTCGTTGTGATAATGAATTACGTAAATTTAAGAAACAAAATTAATATTCCCAGTATTTTTGGGCACACTGTAACGGATTCGCCTCACATATGTAATATGAGACTAAGATCCTGGTTTATTATTAAAGCCCTATTTCGAATTTGCTATAAATTTTACAATACATATTTTCCTAATTACTATAGTATGTCTCGCAATTCGACGTGCCTCCTGGCATAGTCCTCCTCCAGCTCTCTCCATTGAGCTCTGTCTTCTGCAACTCTGGTCCTTACTGGACCAGAATGGCCCCAATGTTAGGCCGATATCGTCTCTCCGTCTTGTTTTCGGGCGCTCCATTACTTCTGGTGTCCTCTCTTGGGTACCATAAGGTTACTTGTTTATTCCATTTGTTTATTTTGCAGCGTAGCATATGACCAGTCCAACCCTATTTTAAGTGCTCTATACGTGTTAATATAGCTGTAACTTTTGTTTTTCTTCTTATTTCAGAGTTTCTGATTTTGTCACTTAGTCTGGTGGCCAGCATGCACCTTTCCATTGCTCTTTGTGTACTAGCTAGTCTTTCTCTTTGGTTTTCTGTTAACGCTCATGTTTCGCAGCCATATGTCATGCATGGGAGGATGCAAGTGTTGAAAGTGTTTCTTTTAATGTGCATGCTTAAATCTTTACTCTTCATTATTTCTTTTAGGGACCAGTATCTTTTCCATCCGCAGGTTATTCTTTTGTTCATTTCCTTGGACATATGGTCCTCAGGCGATATAACTTGACCTAGGTAAACATACTCTTTCACATAATCGAACTGGTTTCCGTAAACCTCTATATTGACTTCTGAGGAATTGGTCATCAATTTTGTTTTGCTTGCATTCATTTTTAATCCTACATAGTTATCTGCTTTTCTCGGCTATTACTTTTACCATTTGTTCTAGTTTTTTTGGGTCTTCTTCTAACAGGATAATGTCATCAGCAAATCTCAAATGGTTAAGGCGGCTACCGTTGATGTTGATACTATAGTTTTCCCAATCTAATCTTCTAAATATATATTCCAGCACAGCATTAAACAGCTTGGGAGAGAGCGGATCTCCTTGTCTAACGCCTCTGTTGATAGGAAAATAGTCTCCTTTTGTTTCCAGTTTAACGCGACTTTTACATTATCTGTCGATAGATTTAATTATTTGTATATAGGCTTCATCCACTCCTTATTCTTCTAGACTCAGCCAGATAAATGTGTGATGTATGCTGTCAAAAGCTTTGGAGTAGTCTATAGAGCAGATGTACAGGGGTTTCTGATATTCGTTATTTTTTTCCAAGACTTGCTTAATGGTGTGAATGTGGTCGATTGTACTGAAGTTTTTCCTGAATCCCGCCTGCTCAATTGGTTGGTTTTCAGATACGAGGGTCAAACTGAAAGTTCTTAGAAAATCAAAAAACTGATTACATTAGCCAGTTATTAGTTTTATTATATCTTTTCAAAATATTGTCCATTCACGTCAATACACCGCTGCATGCGATGGAACCACTGGGAAAAGCACTTTACCCACTCGTCCTTAGGGGTCTCTTCAATGGCATCGCGATACGCAGCCACCGCTTCTTCAGCATTCATAAACCGCTTTCCTTTAAGTTTTTCTTTAATTTTTGAAAATAAATAAAAATCACAAGGCGCGAGGTCGGGGCTATACGGCGGGTGACCCAGTAATTCAACGTTTGATGTCGCCAAATAGTCGATCGTTCGCTTGGCGGTGTGCGATGAGGCGTTGTCGTGGTGAAGGAGGATCCTACTGCGAGGTCGTTTCTCTCGAACTTTTTCCAAGACAAGTGGCAAACAATTGGTAGTGTACCATTCTGCAGAAACTGTTTTTTGATCCTCTAACACAATTGTTGCGAAATGACCTATCCTTCCAAAAAATGGTGGCCTCGTTGGCCACCATTTTTTTCCCCGCACTTCGATCTCTCTTCACTTTAGTTGGCAACTCCTCGAAAGGAAACACCCACTGAGCAGATTGTCTTTTGGTTTCAGGATCATAACAGTAAATCCAGCTTTCGTCACCTGTTAGTATGTCGAACACAGCATTTGAGTCACCTCCGTTAAATCTTTCAATCATTTTACGGCACCAATCCACACGATGGAGTTTTTGAGCCTCAGTCAAATTATGAGGTATCCACCGGGCGCAAAGCTTCCTGACCGCTAAATGTTCGTGTAGGATTTTGTGCACTTGACTCATACCGATGCCTAAGCTTGTCCGAATCTGCTGATAGGTCACTCTTTTGTCAGTCTCTATCATACGCCGCACAACACAGATGTTATCTTCAGTCGTCGCCGTAGAAGGCCGTCCCTCACGTAAATCATCAGTGAGACTAGTGCGACCACGTTTAAACTCATTAAACCAATTGTAAACAGTCGCACGAGATGGGGCTTCATCGTGAAAGGCCAATCGTAGTCTATCATAACTTTCTTGTTGACTTAAATGACATCGAAAGTCATAAAAAATCATTGCACGAAAATTTTCTCGTGTTAAATTCATGTTGACGTGACACAGACAATTTTCAATTTGCCGCCAAATCGTAAAACAAATGACAAACGAATGAAGTATTTTTTTTTTTAATCTTTATTAATTAAAAGGAGTTTTGTCATGCAATGACTATGTCACTCCCGTAACTAAATACAAATATAATTAAGATTTATGTTATTATTACTTACATTACTTTTTTATAAAGATGCAACATCACCTTAGCCTCATCGGAAGACGGTGAAGATAAAGCGATGTTGCAAATACCAACATTAAATATGTCGTCCTGTATCAAATCTCTTCTTTGAGCTTCGTTGCGAACACACTCCATTAGCACATGATGGACATCTTCTACCACTCCACATTCTAAGCAATTTGGTGAGTCGGTGATACCCACCAGATATTTGAATTTGTTCGATGGGATATGTCCGGAACGAAGTCTCATCATAAGTACACAATCTAATCTATTTAATTTAATATTTTCGAACCATGAGCAACGCGGTGCCAGACTTTGAATTGTTTTATACCATACACCTTTTGTAAGCGAGCGTTCATCGAAATACTCATTCCAGATTTGTCTGCAATCTACTTTTATTCCACTTAACAATTCATTAGTCAATGGCAAGCAAGGGTATGGGAAGCCGTCAGATATCGCTTCTCTAGCTGCTCTGTCTGCTGCCTCATTACCCAAGATACCTACATGTGAAGGGATCCACTGAATCACAACATCTTTCCCAGACGTACGCATTTTACAAATGGTATCTAATATTTTGTAGGCAATCGGGTGTCCTCGAAAAGTCGAGGGTAACCTAGCCAAATGATACAAGGCACTTTTTGAATCTGATAAAATGACAAAATTATCAAAATCTCGTGTTGACAAATAAGCCAGAGCTTCAGCAATCGCAATCAATTCACAATGCATTATAGATATCATTTTACATTGAATACTAAATTTTGCATAAATGTCAATCTGTGGATCGAAGAAAGCTGAGCCACATTTGTTTTCATCCTTTGATCCATCAGTATAGACTTTGTAAGCCAGACCATATTTACTAAGTATATATTCAGAACATATGTTTCTCAAATCTACTGTATTAAGATGCCTCTTTGCCGTTTCTACGCCGTCAACTTTAGTAACTATCGTGTTAGAGAGGTCATAGCTAGTAACCCACGCACTAAGCGAATACATAGGGAAGTTTACACCTGAGTGCACCGGAGTGTTACAGAACATTCTATGGGTTTCTACAAGTAGCGATATTTTCTTCCTTCTCCAATAAGCACATTCACAGATGCTACTTAAACTTTCTAATACCCGTATTGTTAAATTACCGTCTATATTCTTTGATCTAAGCCAGAATTTGGCTGCAAGATATCTTCTACGGATGAATAATGGTGGCAGGCCCAACTCACTCTCCATCACATGAATGGGAGTGGTTTTAATAAAGCCTCCCACTATTCTCATGGCTCGATTTTGAATATCATCAAGTTTATTTAAATGACATTTTGCGCTGTTGTCGTATAAAAAGCATCCATAATCCAACCTACTGCGGATAATAGCAATATAAAGACGCCTCAGATGCTTAGGATGTATACCCCACTTGGTTCCTGCCAATACTCTAAACACATTTAAGAAATTTAAAGTTTTGTCTCTAACTTCATTGATGTGTTTTCCCCATCTTAAATTATTGTCAAATTGTATCCCTAGATATTTCACATGATCCACTTGGGGTATTCTAAAATTATTTACAGTTAATTGTGCCCTACATCTATTTGTGAGTCTAGGTTGTCCTTTTGTGAATACACAAACCTTAGTTTTTCGGCAAGATATATTTAAACCAATTTCTTCGATCATAAAGTTTAGTGAATTCAACGCCGTTTGTATAACAGGTACCGCGTCTACAACACTCTTGGCGGTATAATAAAGAACAAAATCGTCCGCATATTGTGATACAAATACTTGGTGTATGTTCTTACAAACGTTAATAGTAGCGGCATTAAATAAGAAAGGAGATAAGGGATCTCCTTGGGCAATTCCAGTTCCTGTGTTTCTATTTAAAACTTCATTACTTTCCAATATTATTGAGAGCCGACGTTCTTGTAAGAACTCCCACAAATATTTGCATACCATAGCTCCTACTCCCATTGTATCTAGCGATTTCAACAAACTTGTTATGTTTACGTTGTTATATGCACTATCAATGTGTACAAAACAGGCTACTGTCGGGTTTCCCTGAGTATAGCCCATCTGTATTCTTGTGACCATTCTAGTTAAGTTATCCATGCAAGAACGACCTTTTCTGAAACCTACTGTTTCCTGTGAATAATAATCGTTTTTTTCAAAGAACCATTCGAGTCTACGTGTAATAATAGTATGAAGTAGCTTGCATGGACAACATATTAAAGCTATAGGTCTAATACTAGAGCCAGTATCATGGTTAAGACCGGGTTTTGGTATAGGAACTATTTTAATCTCTCTTCATTGGCTCGGTACAAAACTGGACTCTAAAAATCTATTAAGCAAGGATACAAATATTTGTTTACCTATTTTTGGGAGATTTTTGAACATAGAGTATGATATATCATCCAAACCTGGGGCCGTATCTGACTGTTTGATGGAGTTATTCAGTTCCTGAACTGAGATTGGTGAACATAAATGTTGATTCTTACTAAAAAAAACAGGAGTTGCTGGTTTCGAGTAATCTGGCGCTAAGCTGCATAATAGGTCCTCAGCTTTCTCACGGGTAATACTAGTTTTAGGAGACTTATAGCCTTTGATCCATCTCATTTTAGTCCACATTTCCTTAGTCGATGTTACGTTATCAATACTGTCACATAAATTGTGCCATGCTACGGAACTACTACTCCTTATAAGCTTCTGTGCAGTTCTGATTTTTTCCTGAAGAACTTGCAAGTTACCCGGTGTTGGCGATTTCCTAAATAATGCTAATGCCTTGCGCCTTTCCGCTACTGCTTTCGATAGGTTTTGAGTCCAGTATGGTCTAGGTTTAAATTTACGTTGATTAAGAGGATTTTCACAAATTCTAGTGAAAGGGATTGAAATGTCTGCCGCTTTATTTATTGTATCAATAAAAAAATCATACGCTATTTGGTGATCTTCAGGTATGGTACAATTTTGAAAGTAATTTTCTAGAAACTCTTTATACTTAGTCCAGTCCGCTAATTTGAAATTGCGCTTTTTTGATGTAGCTTGGAAGTGATTTACATTAATTTTAATTTTAATCACCAAGTGGTCACTACCCAAACTTTCATTTAAAACATTCCAATCGTATTTTAGAGCATTATCTGAACTAACACATGATATATCAGGTGATGTATTTTGAACCCTACCATTAACTAACTTGACTCAAGTATGTGTGCCATCATTCAATGATATAAAATTATTTTCCATAATTGAATCTAAAATTTGTCGTCCCCTTGCATCAGTCTTGGAAGACCAATTCGCGTGATGAGCATTAAAATCACCTGCTATTAAGGATTTTTGCTGAGCTAACATTAGTATCTGATCCCAATCACTAGAAAATGTTCTGACCCACTGAGGACAGTACACCCCAATTATATTTTCTAAGTGGTCACAATTTAGTAATTTAATGTGGAGAACATCCATATCGGAATTGGAAATATCTGGGTTACATACTTGTACTTTTACTGATTTATGAGCTAAAATAGCTATACCACCATACCCGTCTGCACGATCTTTCCTAAAAGTGTTATAATCTCTAATTCTAAAGTAGCTATTTCTATCCAACCAGGTCTCACTGATAATAGCAATATGAACTTTTTCATGGCTTAAAAGAGCTTCAAATTCTTTTTTTTTTTGGGCGAATACTTTGCGCATTCCACTGAAGCACATTTATATTGATTTTTGCGCTAATGTCCATATTTTTTCGATTAAATTGCTGCCAGGCTTATCGACAATACTTTGCCACACTAAAGTTAATAACCCTTCCAGTAGAATTCCCAAACAACTCTTAATTTTATCTGCCCATGATAAATTATTATCAGAATTAAATATTTTTTCTTTCAATTTAGTAACTAAAATTTTCCACGACATTTTTTCTTTCAGCCACGATTTATCTTCAGTCGGTCGATCTTCACTCATATTGTCATTATCGCTAGTCTCAGACATATTTTCAGAAACACCGTTTTCTTTTTGTACTGCAGATCTTTTCTTTTTTCTTCTCTTATCCATTTTCAATGACTTTTTGGATGTAACGGTAGAATTTCTAACTGCGTTTGCGTATGTAGGAGTATTGCTGTATTCTGGTATTGAACTATGTAGAATCAAATCTTCTGCCATAGAAAGTCGTTTCGATAAGGGTAAGTCTGCATCTGAGGTAGGTCGTTCTGAACTTTGTGATACACCAAAAGGTCTCTTAGACGGAGGCTCATATAAAGTAAGGGCCTTTTTGTACGAATAATTTAATTCAGCCATTATATCTCTAATCTTCTTCTCTCTCATGTAAACGGGACAGACCTTAGCCATCGTCATATGTCTTCCCATACAATTGTTGCAATAAAAATTAGTTGTTTCGCAGTTTGGATGGTTTTTAGAACATTTAGGGCATACTGTTTTAAGTGACGGACAGTTCTTGATCATATGACCGAACCTCCAACATCGGCTACATTGTGTTACTGGGTATGTATATCGATTGACTATAACTCTAGTGTCATATATATATACGTGGGTAGGTAGAGAAGGGCCTGCAAAACATACCCGCACCGATTCACCTAGTTCCCAGCGGTCGTCAACTGTATTTCTTCGTTTGAGTATTTTAACTGACACAATAGAAACATCACTAAACAACTCTTTCATAATGTTTTCCTCGCTCAAATCTAAGTCGACATTTTTAATCACACCGTAAGAATAACCAAGTTCCATCGTTTTTTGGGTTTTGAAACCGTTTTCATTAAACTGTTTTGATTTTATCAGCAATTCCGAACTAACTTCATTGTTAAAATGTATTAATACTTTATACGCATTTATATACTTGACATTAATAACATCGGGAATCTTCTCATCTCTTAACATTTTTGCTAAACCAAATTGTTTGGGTAATTTTTCGGTGCATGTTATGGAAATTTCTATTTTTGTATCACTCATCGCCTCGTTCTCTCCTGTTTTACGAACTATTTTATTTGGTCTACGTGTCACTGGGTACCATATATCATCAGAAGCGGTTTTCCTCTTTACACCGCTCATCGGTCCCATAGCTTTCTCTACTTGGTCTCCACTCGCCGCAGCGTATAATTGTCTCAAATCCTCCATACTGCCCGTCATTTCACTCTCGCTTAACTCCGTAATTGCATCATTTATTGCTTGTATTTCTACTTGTCAGTACAAGTAGAAATACAAGAAATAAATGATACCTGCTTCCTCATTATTACTCATAATGATTGATGATACAACCAGAAAACTTCATAGTCACTCCAAGCGACACAATTCACAATAAAAATTATCAAATAACGGGCGCCTGTATTAAAACTAAAAATCGCGTCTATCGCTAGCGAGCGCCCGCCACAGACTGTGACGAATGAAGTATATACTCAGTAATATTGGCAAAGAGTTCTATTTTCAAATTATAGAATTATTTTTTTATTATATTGTTTATAAGTGGCCAGTTCTAAGAACTTTCAGTTTGACCCTCGTTATTCTTTCCAGGATTACTTTTGCAAAGACTTTGTACACATTTGAAACGAGGCTTATTGGTCTATAGTTGCCAATGTTATCTTTATCTCCTTTTTTATGGAGGAGAATTATATGGGATCTCTCCATTGTCTCGGGACCGTGTCAGTTGTTAAAATATCATTAAATAGCTTCGTTAGAATTGGGTTTATTTCTTCTAAGGTGCCTCTCATCAGCTCGTTTGTTATACTGCCAGGTCCTGGAGCTTTTTCTAGCTTTTGTGACATGATGGCTTTTTGAACTTCTTGCACAAGTATAGGTGGGACATCTCTCTCATATCTCGAGGCTGGATTATTATAGGTGTTATTTTTTAATTTTGTGTTATTGCAGGAGTTAAGTGTTTTGTAGTAGTCTGTAGCCAGTATCTGGATTTCTCTACGGTTTGTTGTTTGTTTCGATCTGTTACTTTTTAATTTAGGTATCCATTCTATGCCGTACTCCTTTAATTCTTTAAAAGCTTTTCTTGCTCCTGTTTTTTTGGATTTTGACTTCTAGTTTTTTCAGACTCCTTATTTGCTTGTCATCTATATATATAAAAGCGAAAGGTCACTCATCAAGGAATCTCGGAAACTACAAATGCTAGGAATCTGAAATTTTGCATGGAGGTCCCTTTTAGCACGTAGGCGCTCGCTAAGACGGGGTTTTGCGAAATTCCACCCCTAAGAGGGTGAAACAAGGGATGAACGGTTGTATGAAAATTCGTAATTTTAAAACTTATCTAATTTTGTAACTAGATAATTTACACGAAGCAATTAAATGTTTGTGCTATAAATTTTATCATTTCGAACTGTACGGGGGTGAAATTGGGGTTGAAATGGAGGATGAATGTCAATATGGAAGTTCCCAACCGTTAAAGATAAAACCATGAAACTCTGTATATAGGCACTTGACACGAAGCAAACGAATGTTTGTTTTATCAATTTCGTAATTTCGAACTGTACAGGGGTGAAATTGGGATTGAAATTAATAAAATGGGGGATGAATGTCAATATGGAAGTATCCTACCATTGAAGATAAAACCATGAAACTCTGTTTATAGACACTTGACACAAAGCAAACGAATGTGTTCTAGCAATTTTGTAATTTCGATCTGTACGGGGATGAAATTGGGGTTAAAATGGGGGATGAATGTCAATATGGAAGTTCCCAACCGTTGAAGTTGAAACCATGAAACTTTGTATATAGACACTTGACATGAAGCAAAAGAATGTTTGTTCTTGCAATTTTGTAATTTCGAACTGTATAGGGATGAAATTGGGATTGAAATGGGGGACGAAAGTATATATGGAGGCTCCCAATTGTTGAAGATAAAACCATGAAACTCTGTATATAGGTACTTGACACGAAGCAAATAAATGTTGTTCTAGCAATTTTGTAATTTCAAACTGTACGGGGATGAAATTGTGGTTGAAATGGGGAATTAATATCAATATGGATGTTCCCAATCGTTGAAGATAAAACCACGAAACTCTGTATATGTATATACATATACAGATACATGACACGCACCAAAAAAATTTTTGTTCTAGCAATTTTGTAATTTCGAACTGTATGGGGATGAAATTTCAATTGAAATGGGGAACGAATGTATCTTACGCTTTTAAACCACCTAATAACTGAACCTATTTTCATGAAATTGTATAAAATTGTTTTATTATAAGCTGTTTTTATTAACCGTAAATGTGTCTGGGTATACAAATAGGTGCTGCCTGAGTTACCTTAGTATTCATTTCACGCGGACAAAGTCGCGGGTAACAGCTAGTTTCTTATATTTTCCCTAATCAGTTTGCTCAGTCTGGATATTGTGCTACGGTTTTCTTGTCTTTTTGATTTATCGATCATTATCGCTTTTCTCTCTTCTAGAAGCTTTATTGTCTTTTCGCTAAACTTTGTGTCTGTAAATGTAATTGCCTTTATTGTTCTTATTTGTAATAGTTGTTCGTCCAAATAGTCGTATTTTTTCATGACACCTCTTTCTGAGTTTAATACTTCTATCAATGGTTTAGTACACAGAGAATCAACATTTTGAAGTGAAAAATTCTTTTGGCGCGCCTAGACAGATTTTTCGTGGGCTGTGAAATGAATTCTAGCATCACGCTCGGATATGATAAGAAATCTTCGGGTAAACTCGGGACCATAACCATTGGCTATCTAGAAATGCTTCATCCAATGGGAAATGCTAAAAGGGCGTGGCCTGCCCATCATGGCATGGGCATCTAGAAATACGTCAGCCAATGGGATATGCTGGTGCATTTTTTTCTAGATGGTCATGCCATGATGACCAGGTCACACCCTCCGGTTACACCCGTGTAGTTTCCAAAGTAAGCTATCAAATTCTGAGTTATAAGTTTTCACTTCTATCGGCAGTTCCTATGACTGCCAATTTTTTTTTCATATTTTTCTGATGTCAACGGTTTATTGTTGGTTTTGTTTCTACATCTTTGAGTTGGGAACTTTTTCAAACAGGAGCGCACCATACGGTGGTCCGTATTAAAATTAATTAATTTCTGTATTCCGTGTGTATCATTGAAATACTTGGGTTTGTTTGTTATTATGTATACTCGGAATTTTAATTCGATTCCAGCAATTTCAGTGCTGCAACGTTGTGACAACTAGTGACGTTGCGAAACTATTCGATTTGGAAATGGAATATTTTCGGATCGATTCTTCTCGTTTATTAGGGTTCCGTAAAACGTAAAAACGGAACCCTTATAGATTCGTCATGTCTGTCTGTCTGTCTGTCTGTCCGTCCGTATGTCACAGCCACTTTTTGCCGAAACTATGAGAACTACACTGTTGAAACTTGGTAAGTAGATGTATTCTGTGAACCGCATTAAGATTTTTACAAAAGTTTTAAAAAAAAACAAAAATTAGGGGTGCCCCCCATACTGAGAACTGAAGCTCAAAAATTTTTTTTCATCAAACCTACACGTGTGGGTTGTCTATCAATAGGTCTTCAAAAATGATGTTGAGGTTTCTAATATAATTTTTGTCTACACTGAATAACTTGCGCGAGAGACGCTTCCAAAGTGGTAAAATGTGTGTCCCCCCCCCCCCCCCTCTAACTTCTAAAGTAAGAGAATGAAAAAACTAAAAAAAATATATGATGTACATTACTATAAAAACTACCAACGAAAATTAGTTTGAACTCGATCTGATGAGTAGTTTTTTTTTAGTACGTCATAAATACACTATTATTAAAACTTCGATCAAAGTTACAACGAACTACAAGAACTATGTGTACTATGTATATTATGTTACTTGCTGGAACGGAACCCTTCATGGGCGAGTCCAACTCGCACTTGGCTACTTTATTTATAATTTTACTCTTACATATACATACATACTTAGAACTGAAACTCAAAAATTTTTTTTTTCATCAAACCTACACGTGTGGTATGTCTATCGATAGGTCTTCAAATATGATGTTGAGGTTTCTAATAACATTTTTGTCTACACTGAATAATTTGTGCGAGAGACACTTCCAAAGTGGTAAAATGTGTGTCCCACCCCTCTAACTTCTAAAGTAAGAGAATAAAAAAACTAAAAAAATATATGATGTACATTACTATAAAAACTACCAACGAAGATTAGTTTGAACTCGATCTGATGAGAATTTTTTTTTTAGTACGTCATAAATACACTATTATTAAAACTTCGATCAAAGTTACAACGAACTACAAGAACTATGTGTACTATGTATATTATGTTACTTGCTGGAACGGAACCCTTCATGGGCGAGTCCAACTCGCACTTGGCTACTTTATTTATAATTTTACTCTCGTAAACTAAGTATATCAGGAAATTAAATATTTCTGAACCAATAATTTAGTTTTGACGATTAATTAACGATCTGAGACTTGTCTTTTAAAATTGTGTGTGAAATAAATAAAAAATAAAGTGGCCAAGTGCGAGTTAGACTCGCCCATGAAGGGTTCCGTTGCAGCAAGTAACATAAGATACATAGTACACATAGTTCTTGTAGTTCGTTGTAACTTTGATCGAAGTTTTAATAATAGTGTATTTATGACGTACTAAAAAAAAATTCTCATCAGATCGAGTTCAAACTAATCTTCGTTGGTAGTTTTTATAGTAATGTACATCATATATTTTTTTAGTTTTTTTATTCTCTTACTTTAGAAGTTAGAGGGGTGGGACACACATTTTACCACTTTGGAAGTGTCTCTCGCACAAATTATTCAGTGTAGACAAAAATGTTATTAGAAACCTCAACATCATATTTGAAGACCTATCGATAGACATACCACACGTGTAGGTTTGATGAAAAAAAAAATTTTTGAGTTTCAGTTCTAAGTATGGGGGGCAAACCTAATTTTTTTATTTTTTATTTTTTTTTGTTAAAATCTTAATGCGGTTTACAGAATACATCTACTTACCAAGTTTCAATAGTGTAGTTCTCATAGTTTCGCCAAAAAGTGGCTGTGACATACGGACGGACAGACAGACAGACATGACGAATCTATAAGGGTTCCGTTTTTACGTTTTACGGAACCCTAAAAAGGTGTGTGTGCGATTCACACACGATAGAAGTGAAACTTCAGTAAATCGACAAAAGAATGAGATGAATAAATATAACAAGGGTAGGATACACAAGCCAATCTTCACTTTTTAATCACTTGCGCGGCGCGCATGTGTTTATAAAGCTTGCCAGTGACACAATATTTTTCTTAATTTTTAAACTCAGAATTTGATAGCTTACCTTGGAAATTACCGCTTAAAGAAGTTTTCACTTCAAAAGCGTGCAAAACAAAAAATCTTAAATACTGGCCTTGGTCAGGATCGACACCGTAATTGTACAGTCGTTAAGCCGAGACCGTAACAATTGCGCCAAACGCCGTTTGAGAGATGCGTCGAAAATGACGCTTACTTGCAGTATGGGACAAAATAGTATGGATATTTCTGTCTCATTCTTTCCTGCACATTTTTGTATTTGTGTCTCTTACCTGTCGTTTTTTCCGTTGCATCCGGTTTGAAATCACAACGATTCTAAAGAAGTTTCACTTCAAAATGTGATCATGAAGGAACATGACAAATAAAACAGATATATGTATTATGGTAATAATTTATTTTATAAATTGTCGCCGTCATCGCTATCGCTATCGCTGTCACTTTCTGTAACATTTATTATAAATGTGTCTGTGATATTGTCAATTAACATATCTAGCCTACTCATTGTTTCCTTTTCTTTGGCAACATGGGATACGCATTTAGACCATTCGGTAGCCGTAACTTTTTTAATGCCTTCCTGAAATAAATTTCTCACGTCTGTCAGTTTGAAGGTTTTATTATTTTGAGCTACATGCTCCTTTACCTGCGCCCATATCAATTCGATAGGGTTTAGCTCGCAATGGTAAGGGGGCAGTCTTAAAACCGTGATCCCATGTTGTGCTGCCATGTCGTCTACAGCGTGCTTATTAAAAGACTCGTTATGTGGAATCAGTTCTAAAAGAGTAGCTTTAACCATAATCTGGTTCGTAATGAATATTTTTATTTAAAAGCCAATCTTGAATGGCAGCTTTTTTCCAGCTCATTTTTGGTGCCGTTTCCAATTTTCGGGAGTGGTAAGGTGCATTATCCATCACCATAATTGAGTCTTAATTTGGTCTTAATTTTGGTAAGACTCCAGCGAACCACTCCTCAAAACAAACTGCATTTATCTCATCATGGTAATCTTCACAATTTTTCTTTGCTTCAAAAATCTTGAGCCCCTCTTCCAGGAAGTCTTCTTCACTACCTATATGGCTAATTATGAGACGTTTGCGTTTTCCAGATGGATTTACGGTCTCTAGGTCTTTTAAATGAGCTGTTTTCGAGTTTGAGCTCACGATAATATCATCTAGGTACGGGAAGGCAAAATCTAGACTTTTGAGTGCATCATTTACTAATCGTTGGAAATCTTGTGCTGCATTACGTAAACCAAAATTCATTCAACATGTTATGATTGCAGTTTTTGGAATATCTTCAGGCGCCATACAAATATTGTGATAGGCCTTTCGGATATCGATTTTTGAAAATATTGTCTTCCCTTTTAAAATGTATGTAAAATCGAGTAATCTAGGTAATGGGTAACGATCTGGAACAGTTTGCGCATTAAGTCTACGATAGTCTCCACATGGCCTTATTTCGCCATTTTTTTTCTTGATACATACTAGTGGATTCGCATAAGGAGACGAGGAAGCTCTACAAATACCTAATTGCATCATTCTTTCGAATTCAGCTTTGGCTAATTTGTATTTCTCCGGGCTGAGTGGACGTACTTTTTCGTGAACCGGAGGACCGGTGGTATAAATGTGATGTTGTACGTCATGTTTGGGGTGTGTCTTAAAATTTTCCAGTTTTGTTATGTCAGAAACTTTTGTAAAATTAAGTGATATTCGTCATTAACATCTATTGACTTTATATCGGTAGATTCGCAGGATTTGGTAATGTTTGCGCTGCGTGACAAAGAGGTAAGTTTATCTATGAGTTTCTTGCCATGTAAATCTACCATTAATTTGTTGGCGGCCAGAAAATCAGCTCCTATAATTGATCGTTGAACATCGGCCAATATAAATGTCCATGTAAATGGACGTCGTAAACCTAAGTCAACGATAATGGTTTTCTTCCCGAATGTTTTGATTTTTGTGCCGTTAGCTGCATATAGAAAATAATCTAACGTGGATCTGTTTTGCTTTTTATCGGCTAATACAGACACGTCAGCTCCAGTATCTATAAGAAATGGTATTTTAGTAGTTTGGTCGGTTACGCACAAACGATATGAGTTACTGACACCGGCCACGTTAACTCGTGCCGGTGTCGGAGCTAGTTTTCCGACTTATTTTTGTTACAATTCCTAATATCGCCACATTTGTAAGCATTTGCACCGAAGGTGAAGTGGTAAAAACACATATAGTTTGAGTCACCCGGTTTTGCGGTTTGTTTTGAAAATTTTTCGCTATATTGGCTTTTTGAGCGTGATCGAGAGGAGTTAGAGTTAGAATCTCGCTCGCTATTACGCGACTTGCGTGGTTGATTGCTGCTGTTATTGTTATTATTTAATTTTGAGCGCAGCGCTGAAATCTCAGATTTCATAGAATTAATTTCGCTAAATAGTTTAGTGAGAGGTTGGTCAGTGATTGGCGGAGATTTTGAAATGGGAGCTAGCTGGGATGTAGTGGCATTTTCCATAATTTTATCTGCCATATTAGCTAAGCTGTCTAATTGAATCTCCCCAGTATCGGACGCGGTAATAACAACTCTAATTGAGTGCGGAAGGCGACCTTTCCAGAGGAGCTTGAGAGTCTCGTCTGGCACCTTATGTTTACCCAAATCTTTCATTCGGCGCAACAATTGTGATGGTTTTTGGCCACCGAGTTCGATTTCGTTTAATAATTGATTTAACTGTTGAGTTTCGGACACTTCGTACACAGAAATCAACCTGTTTTTTAAGGTCCTGAACTTGTTTACATCGGGCATGTTATCTAAAATGTCACTTATATTGCTTAATTCGGCTTGATTTAGCCTAGCTATTAAAAGTTGACTTTTGTGCAGATCACTTGCCTTTTGTGGGTCGACGATGGCGTTGAACTGATGGAACCAGAGTCTGGGTCGCTCTCGCCAGAAGTCCGGTATCCTTGTCGTTACATTGTGTGGCTGGTGTTGGTTGTTGAACCGGCGTAGGCTGGCAGCGTGGGTCGTTCATTTTTTCGCGAGTCTTGCTGTAGTTTTTGTTGACTTTTAAAAATGTGAATTTAACGCGACTATGAACTATACTTGAATCACGTCTGCTTGCTATCACGTCGGGGGTCACCACTTTGCCGATGGGTGGGTGAAGGTGTGGTGACAGGCAAAATAAAATGCGTGTTCACTTGATGGTGTTTAATATCTGACTTCTCACTTTAACAATGTGACTGTCGCTTATAACTATTTCTTAATACAATGGAGCACTGTTAGTTGTGGTTAATATTTACGTTATTAGTGTTTATGTTATACGATTTATTTTATCCGGTACGGACACAATGAACAAAGGCAATGGAGTTAGTAGGTGGGCACTTGAAATATGAAATTTACGATACAGCCGCTACAATATCATTTCGATCAATAAGTGTGCCCTTGCGTGACGCGTGACCGTGCAACAAATTTAAAATTAAGATGCTTCAATTTTTTTCTGAGGGTGTCTTTGGAAATCTTGGGCATTTCTGGATCATCGTTCATCACTTGTAAAATCTAAAATAGTAAATTTTATTATAGCTTGGAATCATTACTTATATATAAAAGATGTAGGTATAAAATAATACTGTCTGACTGATTGACTAACCTTTGCAATGGTTGGAGGTTCATTTCGGTAAAAGAACTGATGAACAATTATTCGTATTGCAGAGAATGTAAATTTATCAATTTTATCTTTGAAACTTCGTTTTGGTCCAGTTTTTTTAGAAGTTGGCGGTGCACCTTTAATTACTTCCTTCAAAACGTTACAAACAGAGCGTGAGGTTATTCCCAATATGTCAGCAACTTTTTAAATTAAATTAAAATTCATTTATTTCAAGTAACACAAGACTCATATTCACTGATAAAAAAATAATTACGTCACATTACATTACAAATATTCAACAGTCATTAATTACACCTATTAATTTATTATAATTATTAATATTAATTATTACATTTTACATTATTATTACTGAATATTAATTACATTATTAACTTTGCTCATACATTCATTTTCTTCCACAACTTCAAAGGCCTCCAATTGCGCAGAAAGGAGACGGCCCATTTTCCATGGGCATTTGCCCCACAGAAAAAGTGCAAGAGACTTGACCAAAATTGGATCATTGTATAGGATTTTTAATATATATTGAGGAACCGTTTATGTTTTTATACTGCATAGCGGGGCTTAAAAGATATCAACTAAAACATTGAAAAAAAATAACGCTGCAAGTAGGTAATCAAAAACGTGATTATGTACTTACTTCTAAAAGAAGGTAGTAAATTCATTAGGTACTATGCTCAGAATAATGTCGACACAACACAGAGAAGGTCCGGACATTCGGCCAAACCACAAAAAAATTACAAAATCTTTGGATAAATAAAGAAATTCCATGTGTTGTGTGAGTTTCGCACGAATTTTTACTGTATGTAAACTTCAACTGAACTAAAAAACTAAATTGAGTAAAACATGGCTGACTTTGACTATAGCATAGACTATAGTCTGTACACATACACACATAGGTACAAATGAAAGGAGTATTCACCGTAGTACTTATTTATTGAGTACTGACCACTGACCCGAAGACAAAACACGAACTAAACCTTAACAGGCTTATTTAAATTCACATAAACTTCGCTATCGTGTTTTAACGCCGTACAACGCCATCTAGTTTGGTTTTATGGAACTACAGTACCAATACAAAATTACTTATTCATAGTCATTAAGGTACTTTTTAATCACCAATTTGCAATCCCCGCTTGGCAGGTTAGTATTGAATGTACGGTTTGAATTATTTAATTATATGTTATTTTAATTAAATAACTTGTTTAGGTCTCCGGGGCTAATTAAGTACCTAAACTTGAAACGACTTGGGGCAGAAATGAGCCGTCTCCTTTAATTTTGCACGTATTTGTAGGCGTTGCGGATCATTACAGTAACAGTGAAAGCTTTTCGTGGACGTTTTTTTCCGTGGACAAGAAAACATTTTTTTGTGTTTTTTTGTGATGTACCTACTTGGCTGAGGATCCATTTTGATGGAAAACCAAAACAAATAGATTCACTCAAAGTTCACAAAAAACTATAAACGTAACAACAAACACAACGTAACAACATTTTAACAAAAACCCAACAAAATAACAAAATATCAATTCGCAATGAAATAAGATATTCGTGCATTAATTTATCACTACACTATTATATGTGGTATCATTATTTCACAAAATGACAGTAGCTAATGTCAAATTTGGGTAGCGGTTCTGAAACCATTCGGTTGCATCCGACACGGAATCTCATCTCTCGGTCTTTGTCTTATCTGTTTAGCATGACAAAGACCGGGAGATGAGATTCCGTGTCGGATGCAACCGAATGGTTTCAGAATCGCTACCCTGGAATCGAATTAAAATTCCGAGTATAGTCAATTTCGTTTTTGTACTTACTTTCCATCAGGTGATAACCAGTAGTGATCTGTGGATACTCAATCCATGGCCAAAAAAATAAAAAAATTGGCAGTCATACGAACTGCCGGTAGAAGTGAAAAATTATAACTCAGAATTTGGTAGCTTACCTTGGAAACTTACACCAAAAAATTGTCTAGGCGCGCCTAAAGAAGTTTTCACTTCAAAATTTAATGGGGCGTTTTCTAGATGAAGATAGACTTGTCAAAAATAGTTCTAAATTTTGCAAGTGTGGCACCACTGTTTGTTTTTGGTTTTTGACGTGATAACGTCTTATAATTCGATGAAGCCGGCTGCACGCCCACAAAACATGACGTCATGTACCGTTACCGTCGGTCGTTACCGTCGGTCGTTACTTCGCCGTTGTATTAATTATTTCGACCAGTAGTTCAAGCGGGGATGTAGCTCAGTGGTAGAGCGTTCGCTTTGCATGTGAAATGCCCCGGGTTCGATCCCCGGCATCTAAAAGCTTTTTTGCATTGTTTTTTGTATTGTTTTGATTGAAAATGACTAAATTCTACTGATTACTTTTTACATACCAATCTATTAAACAAATGAAATTAAAATTTTCTTTTGAAAAATGCTATCATTCCATCAGTATTTTCTTAAGACGTTGTCACGTTCTATCGTCAGTAAACCGACTTTACAGACAAACATTTTTTTGTCAAAGATTTTGGTTTTTGTGAAATTTCTCTAACAAAATGAAACATTGGCGCCACTTATGGTGAAATTGAGAACTGTCTTTGACAAGTCTATCTTCATCTGGAAAACGCCCCATTATAAAGGTACCTACGTAGGTAGGTACGTAAAGTTAGTCTGTGATCGAATAGTATCCCGTATCTCTCTACTACGTAGTATAGATTACGAAGTAACTATTTTCTGTGCGTAGCGATTCTGAAACCAGTCGGATGCACCCGATCCGACTCATTTTGTAGCGGTCCCGCTACCGAATGGTGAGGAATCTGCGATTCTCAACGCCAATCACACGCCAATCGGATTGGCGTAGTTGGCGTAGGAATGTCTTTTGGCCAGACCAAAGACAAGCTATCCCATCTACTTTTCGAATACAGATACAAATTTGGTAGAAAAGTTAACTCATGGTAGGAATATACAAATCGTCAAATAACTGTATTTCGGGTTTATTTTGTGGTTTTGAATGACTTTTTTACATAGAATTTGCATAATAAACGAGTAAATCGAACAATAACCTCTGGAAATTTGCATCTGCAACACAATAAATCATAGTTTACATTCTTCGTTTTACCTTCAATTGTCAATCTGTTGATGTTGTCAAAGTCAACGGAACCATTGTTTGTTTTGTTTGGAACATGAATCTGTATACTTCGTGTTCATGGTTTGGAAATAACAACAAAAAGTAATGGTTTCACAGTTGTGTTTGTCCATTACAGTTATATATAACACATCTAAAAGTAACCACTAACAAAAGTATCTACACTCCACCGATCATCAATAATCCTGCATCTTCACTGAACATATGCCAGAAGTCTGTCATCAAACTGAAGACTACCTGAAGTGGACCGATCATCTGTAGCAAGATTCCTACCTCTAAAACTCTAAATGAAGAAAAGTTCAGAAGACTATCTTAACGGAGAAACGCTAGACACTGGCGAAATTCCGGTGAAATTACCGAATGGAAGCCATATGAAAAAGTTGAAGTTGGACAAGCAAATCAAGTGATTACTTACTCTGTGAAGCAAATCGTATATAGAAGACTCATAAAATGGTCAAGAAGATAAGTTATAGTTTAATACAAGAAGCCAGCAAATGTGATGCATTGTTTAAAACGACTTATTATATGTCGTGCCAACCTCAACTCGCAAAGCACATGGATCTCATAAAATGGTCAAGAAGAAAAGTTATAATAATGTTATACTTACTCCATACGAGAAGCCAGAGAGTTTTCGTTTTTTCGTTGACTCACCTTGAAAATTAAAGCAGATTTTCAGTAAAAATATTCGCTTTAGTACTGATTTACCTATAATCCAATTTCATTTTGTGAGAAAAAGATAATATAAGTATAATAGGTACAGTACACACACATCAATTGTGATATAAGTTAAATTAGTTTTCTCTCTATTTAGGTATTTTAATATATCCCTTCAATAATTGTTAATTTTGTGACAAACCATGGTAACTTTTTAGACTGTATATTAGTGTATATAATTACATAAATAATTAATTACTTACCTACAAACGGCTATGTAGTTAATTTATATGTTGTAGAAGTAGGAGCGAGAGGTATACCAGCAAAATATCTGTATGACCTGCTGAAAGAACTTAGCTTGTCCAGAAGTGCAGTAAGTTCTATACTAGAATGAGTATCTAAAGCAGTAGGTTTATATCAGAATTGGCTGGGCAGATAGAGAAATATGAGTAGTGAAGGTGAGTGTTGATGTACATCAGAAAAGGGCCCCTTAAACCTACACCGGTGTCACAAGTCTCGGGATCTACTTGGGATTTCGCTCTCTGCCACACGATGGACCCCCGACACCCATACGGTGAATCCACGGAATGCTAAGAAGTTTGTCTTTCTCTTTGTAATTAAAAATCCATGGACACTCACTTCGCATCACAGTTTTGTGTTAGCTGGTAGCCCTTAGTCACTAAAGAGTTGTGATCATTATAATTTTAATATGTTTAGAAGTTTAAAAGTAAACTGAATTAGCTATGATTGTATTATGTATTAATTAATTAGGAAAATAAAACATTGTGGTATGAACAAAAAAAAAATGTTTTATTGACTGACTTTTGTACGGAGAGCTATTATGTTTAATTCATTTTTACAATATTCTGTTTGGTCTCTTATTAAATGTTGTTCTCAATGGTCTAAATAAGTAAATAAATATTGGTGGACAATTCACAGTCACCACCATCTGACCCCAAACTAAGCAAAGCTTGTACGATGGTGGCCAGAAAGCTGATATAATACTTATATAGTTTTAAATACATACTTATTATACACAGGAACACCCAGACACAGTGCAAACATTTGAATTCATCACACAAAATATTTGCACTGGGTGGGAATCGTTCAGAATAACTATAGACTTAGTGATGTCGCGCATACCGCTTACCTCAACTCGGCATTTGAAGCTACACAGGATGCTATACTCGAAACTACTAAACAAAGCTTATGGAAAATTCATAAAATTGTCAAGAAGAGATGAACAAAAGAAATTATAATACCATAAGCGTAAGTAGTAAATAGTATAATTTTGTAGTGGTAGGACTCTTAGCAGAGTCCGCCTGGGGAAGTACCACACCTATGCCAATTATTCTACATATAATAATAGTGTTCCGGTTTGAAGGGCAATGTTTCCAGAGAAATTACAGGGCTTAGAGATATAACAACTTAGATCTCTGGGTGACGAGCGCAGTGCAGTGCTAGGTAATGATTTGGGCTCTCCATGTTCCAATAGCTTCGTGTCACTGTGCTGTTATGTGGCAGTCATGTTGCTTACCATCAGGCACATGTCCTGCTCGTCTCGTCACTCTTTATTTAAAAAAAAAAAAAAGCCAGATACAAGAAGTCAGCCTGTTTTCGTTTTGTTGTTGAACTCATCTTATAGTGTAAAAACATTAGCTTAAGTACTATAAGGTAGTAACACATTTAATCAGTAAGCTAATCTTAAGTCCAATTTCATTTCGTAAGAAAATAATACGTACGTACATATTAACATCAATTGTGATATAAGTTAAATCAGTTTTTGCTCTATTTAGGTATTTAAATATCCTATCAATTATGTAGAAGAAACACTGCAGCTTTTAGTAATGTATATAAATGCATATTATGTAAATAGTAAATTCATCTGAAATATTAGTATCTCCTTGTAAATAAATGACATGTATGTTTCACTGAACTCATGACGACATTTTTTATTATATTTATATAGCTTTGACACTCATTAAATTACCTAATTTGATGTATGTTTGTATTTGAATTTATATTTATTTGTTAATACATTTTGATATTGTTAGAATGACTTAATATTTCTTTGAAAACATTCTTATAGTTGTAACAATGTATCTATGATGTACCTGGTAATTGTAACTTTGAATTATGACTTGTACGTTAACCAAGCAGGACCTGGAGAATGTTACTAACCCTAATTAAAATCTGTATAACCTAGGCCCACAAGGAAATAAATGATTTGATTTGATTTGAAAAATCCTTGTAGTTAGTAAAAACTTGGGATTGTTGTAATTTTAATAGCTTTAGAAATTACAAAATACCAATTAGGTATTATTATGCAGTTAGTTAGGATTGTATTATGTCTATAATTAGAAAAATTAAATGTGGTATGAATAAAAAGTCTAAATGTTTTATTTTTAAATATTTTTAGGCTTTTATTATTAAACTAATACTAATATATTATAATGTAATGTTATCAATTTATTAATATGCATATATGTGAGCTAATACATCTACTGGCATACTATCTATACTAATATTATAAAGAGGAAAGATTTGTTTGTTTGTTTGTTTGTAATGAATAGGCTCCGAAACTACTGGACCGATTTCAAAAATTCTTTCACCTTTGGAAAGCTACATTATTCCCGAGTAACATAGGCTACGGCAGATGGCGCTGCAGTTGATATCTAGGTTATTATTCGAGCGAAGCCGGAGCGGGCCGCTAGTTATTAAATATTTTTTTACAAATTTTTGTTTGGTCTCTTACTAACAGTTGTCCTCAATGGTAAAAAAGCACTGCTTACTTTAGTCTAGTACACTATCTCTTTTTTCAACTTTATTGCTAAATGATGCAGAATTTAAAGCATCAATAAATTCTTCAATTATTATTAAAATACTTACTGAAATAAATGATCTTTTAGTTATAACAATCACCTTGTATGGTAATAATGAAGAAATCACTATCTCTTTGTTTCAACTTTATTGCTAAATGATGTAGAATATAAAGCATTAATAAATTCTTCAATGATTATTAAAATACTTACGGAAATAAATGTTTTTTCATTTGATTTTTTAGTTATAATAATCACCTTGTATAATAATAATGAAGAAATTACTGGTCCTTTTGTTAATAGCCAGGAAACTTTAATCAAATTACAGCAGCAAAGTTTTAAACTTGCAGAAATAGATAATCCGGTACAACAGGCGGTATTAGAATCTATGATAAAACAATTGTGTCTGACATTCTCTCACTATGCCACCACGGCTTTATAAATAAGTATATAATAATATTTAATGTAGGAAATATGTAAAAATTGAGTAGGACAAAATAATGGATAATTTGTGGTCTACATGTTATTTTATTTCCAAAATATATCTGTAAAACAACACAGTAATATATTGCTATAGTTAGTTAGACGGGGTCTTTTCCACGCTTAGCTTCTTAATTAGGCCATTGGACGTTGCTCATACATCTGAATTGTTGTTGAAGGCCTCCGGGACTGCTGCTGGAGAGTCGAAGAATTATGTCCGCCACGCTCCTGCACTCCACAACCACATTCTGTGGCATTACTTCTTCCTCCATGCATCCTGTACCCTGCATAGAGGGCTTTCTGTCACACCTATATTGAATAAGTGCTTGTTTAGAGGACAATTGTCATAGTACCTATAACTTTGGGGATTTTGTCCCACATATCTAGCTATGTCTAAGTAAATTTAATGTTTGTTAAATCACATGCCGTACACCGGCAAGGTGCTACTTTTATATACACCTACGGGGTCTGCGTTGTCATTATAGGGATTGGGGACCAATAAGTTCTGGCAGAAGTACGTTTAAGTAACCTTTCCTTCATCTATAGATAGAACTAAAGTCGAATAGATAGGTACGAAAATACTGTTTGTTATACAAGGACCAGAGGGGTTCGTAGGTCACCCCTTTTGGGCTGGCACTAAGTAATATTATAGACGCACGCACTTATCACACGGTCTTCTTACTTAGTTAGCTCCGACTATGTTTGTGACCACTGGGGCCAAAGTTGTTTCCGCTCTTGCTGTTATATCGTTGTTTGACGTGATGTCTCGTATCTCCAATGTTTCTTTGTGGTTTCTTGGCTTTTTGCTCAAACAACAAACATGTTTCATATTTTCATCTCAAAAAATAAACAATATCAACAAATCAAATGTGGCAATAATCTATTTCTAGCAATTCTTTTGAGCACAAACTGCCAACTTTGAAAACTTCAAAACCCAAAATTCCAAAAACTAAACACATATTACACACTAAAGTTAATAAAAAGTCGTTTACTGTCCATAATCTTACAGAAATATTGAGAAAAACAGAGAAAAATCAAGTAAATACAATAATCTGAAAATCCTATTTAGCTATCCACGACAAAAAAGCTGTCCGAATCCCATCCGATTAGAAAACAGCTGGTAGTCGATTGCAAACGTCAAAAGTAATCGGAATTGCGTTGAGAATCGCAAATTGCCCGAACCAGTCGGTAGAGGCCAGTTTCCGTGAATCAGCCCGATCCGAATGGTTTCAGAATCACTACGCTGCTGGTCAGCCTAATCACTGAATCCAAACCGTCAGTTGTTGCCATCTCGGAAACATGGTGGGGCCCGGGCACCTGTTTTCAGATGCCTGGATTCTCCTGTTTGCGGGATGACAGAGCAGACGGATATGCAGGGACTGCCTTACTTGTAAGACGCTCCCTTACCTACTCCCTAATCCCCCTTCCTCCCCATTCCCCTGATATCAACATTGTTGGTATTAAATCCTTAAACACCTCATTTGTATCCATCTACATTCCCCATCCAACCTACTTATTAATCCCAGACTTACGACTTCTACTCTCATCCATCCCCCCCCCCCATGGTAATCATGGGTGACTTTAACTCCCACCATGTCATGTGGGGTTCAAGCCATTCGGATAGTTTTGGACGCTCACTCTTGGACATTTTTAATGAGATTGATCTATGTGTGATAAATGACGGCTCCCCTACCCGTAGGGTGCAGCCCTCACAAGATCCTCGAAGTGCCCTTGACCTCGCTTTAGCCTCTCCATCCTTAGCCTACTCCTTGACATGGAAAGTCCTCCCTAACTCATATGGTAGTGACCACTACCCCATTATTGTCACATTTTCCAACAAGCCTATCCCATTTTGCAACCCTTCCCCTTCTATAAAGTATAGAACATCATCCGCAGACTGGTCCTCCTATTCCTCCTCTCTTGATGTTGAATTGGAATCCTCTCATATTTACCAAATTGAGCCTGATCCTTTAACTTCATACAGTGCCTTCATAGACTCTATCATAACATCGGCAGACAAACATCCCCATTAAAAAACCCAATAAAGGATTCAAAATTTCTACTCCCTGGTGGGACTCTGACTGTACAGTAGCAGTTAAGAAACGTAAGGAAGCAGAGAAAAATTACAACCGGAACATGACTATGGAAAATTTTATTGACTATAAAAGAGCTGCAGCAGAATTTAGAAAAATTACCATCAAAAAGAAAAGACGGGGATGGTTCAATTTCTGTGAAAGTCTCTCTCCTAAAACTCCAGCATCTATTGTTTGGAAACAAATTAAAAGATTCAGATGCTCTATGAAATCTGATAACAATATTTCAAGTAATGACCCCTCAACATGGATTGAAAACTTTTATAATAACATAGCCCCCCCTTTTGTCCCCCATGTAGAATCACTCCCCTCTATTACAACCTTGCTTCAATCTCAGAATAATCTTGATAGCCCTTTCATATTTAATGAACTGGCTTTAGTACTAGACGGACTGACAGACTCTTCTCCAGGTGTAGATGGAATTCCTTACTCTTTTATTGTGAAAGCCTCTACTAAATGTAAAGAAACATTCCTCAGTCTAATTAACAACTTTTTTGAATCAGGTACAGTACCGAGTCAGTGGAAAACACAAATTATAATACCAATACTGAAACCCGGTAAAGAGGCTTTAGATGCACGTAGTTACAGACCCATCACACTATCTTCTGTTTTGGCCAAAATTATGGAACACTTAATCAAAAATAGACTGGAATGGTTTGCTGAGAGTAATGGAGTGATAGCAAAATCACAATTTGGCTTTAGAAAAGGCATGAGTACTCTAGATAACCTCAGCATACTCACAACAGATATACAGACAGCATTCAAGAAAAAGAAATACCTTATAGGAGTCTTCTTAGATATTGCCTCTGCATACGATAACGTCCAGCTTCCGGTGCTCAGGAATAAACTCATTCAGCTGAATATCTCTGTGAAGCTTGTTCGGTTCATTTGCAGCATGCTCATGGAACGCTCTGTTGTAGTAAAAGCTGGCGGTCAACTCTTTCCACCAAGAACCGTTTGGAAAGGCCTGCCTCAAGGGGCAGTCTGGAGCCCGATTCTGTATAGCTTGTACACCTATGATCTAGAGGCTAGTGTCAGACCATTTTGCAATGTGCTTCAGTATGCTGATGATCTTGCTTTGTACCAACGTGGTGGATCTTTGGAGGAAATTACAGTCAGGATGGAAACAGCGCTTGACTACCTGAACAACTATCTGTTTGACCAGGGTATGAATGTATCGGCCTCTAAAAGCTCGGCAATGGTATTTACCAAAAAAAGAATAATTCCAGCGATTAGACTACATATTGGTTTGGAGGAAATTCCTCAAACCAATCAGACAAAATTTCTGGGTATATATTTTGACTCCAGACTATTTGGCAACCAGCATTTTGATTATGTAGCACAAAAATGCGAGAAAAACATAAATGCTTTGAGATCACTTTCTGGAGTTTGGTGGGGCTCACACCCCTATTCTCAAAAGCTGCTCTATAATTCCATTGTACGGAGCCAAATGGATTATGGGTCATTCCTCCTCAATGTTAATAACAAGGCTGGACATAACAAAATTGCAAAAATCCAATCTAAGTGTATGCGCATTATTTTGGGAGCTATGAAATCATCACCCATAAATGCCATGCAAGTAGAATGTGGTGAAGCTCCTCTTATTTTTCGCAATCAATACCTATCTGATAGATTCCTCTTTAAATTGTTTCAAAATTCGTCTCATCCGCTCCTTCCGAAATTAATACGTCTTTCCCGCCTATATGGATCGCAGACCTCCGATGATATCCCATGCCTGGTATATAGTTACCTTAAACTTACACGGTTTCCTGATCCGATTGCCAGATACCCTTCCAACCCTTTGTACCTAATTCCTTATGAAGCCTTGATCTTTAAACCGAATATCCTAACCCACTTTGGCATCAATAAAAATGACGTTAATGCAAGCACACTTTTCACAGACCTCATCAACACCAAATATCATGGGTGGTATCCAATCTTTACAGATGCCTCCAAGTTCTCTCAAAATAGCATTGTGGGTGCTGCTGTTTGGATCCCAGCCACCAATATATGTTTAAGTTTTAAATGTCCCTCCCTTACCTCTATCTTCACAGGAGAGGCCCTCGCCCTCCTGGAAGCTATCCGGTTTATTAAATCCCATAATTTAAACAAGTCAATTATCTTCTCAGACTCAAAAAGCTGCCTTCAATCCAAAACATCTAGCCCTTTCCGTTCCTCGTCCCGTTTCCCTCTTATTCTTCAAATAAGAAAGGAATTATATGAATGTCATTGTGCAGGAATTCGTATTCTCCTGGCCTGGATTCCGGGTCACACCGGTATACCGGGGAATGAGTGTGCGGATTCTTGTGCCAAATCTGCTGCCCAAATTGGATCTATAGAAAACTTCAAAGTTTACTCCCATGACCTCATACTGCTGCCTAGGATGCACCTTGAGACAACTTGGTCAAGACACTGGAAAACATCCCAGAAAATCAAGGGAAGGTACTATGCTGATATCCAACCCGATATACCTAGAATACCATGGTTCTTCAAGATGCGTCGTGCAAACAAAGTCACCACCTCTACAATATGCCGGTTACGCCTTGGACACGTTTGTACCCCTGTGCATTTAGCAAAACTCAGGATTAGGGATCATTCTATCTGTGAGTGCGGTTTGGAAGAAGGAAACGTGGATCATATCTTTTTCAACTGCCCTAATTTACAAAGTTCCTCACTCTACGAGTTCCTCCCACCCAGTATCCCCCGTCCTACATCCATGAAATGTATCCTCTCCCTTTCCTCAACTCCATTAATTAATTATATACTATGTAAATATATAAATAAGAACAATATCAGATTATAATAATATGTATATAAATCACATATGCATGATAACTGTATTAACCTTTGATGAAACTAAGTAAACGAAGATAAGGTACGCTCTAATAAAAAGACAGCATAATGTAACGAAAATCTCACACAAGTATACGCAATGTGCACACAGCTTCACTTGCATCGTGAGAGACGTTTGAATGAATGACAAAGACATCATGACAAGTAGGCAGTAGGTGGAAATGAGATAGCTATACATCACATTTGTTTAGATATTTTTTTCGACAAGAATAGAAAGACATACAAATGGACTGGCGTGAAAGAGACAAAATAGCCGCAACTTACATATCGCCGGTCGTGTTGCACTCTTACGCTGTATGTATATCTGTCTCTTTTTAGAAATGGCCAATTGTAAAATTGTTTCCAACAGAAAAATAATTTTAGATGTAATGATAATTGAACTGTTATGGAAATAATTAAAGATTTTGTGTACTTACGCATGAAAAGTGATACCATGGAACTTGTTCTTGGTCTTTGAACTGTTTGTGCACCTTGCAAAAGCAGAATAAGACATTATTACGGCTCATATCGGATTTTTTTGAATTGTTAGCGAACGTCCACTCAACTTGTGGCTCCTGTTGCGACTGAGACTCAATCAGGAGACGTCACCTGATTTTACATTATCATCGTAGATGAGCGCGTGCCGCTTCTTAGTGTTTTAAGAGTTCAATGGTATTAACAGTATAATTTTGTTCCTCAGTTACTAACTAAATGTTTGTGTATGTCTAAGCTTTGTGTTGTCTATTTGTTTTAGGTTTTAGGATAATCAACAGGAGCATTATATTTAAATCGGTCAAATTCTCGACAAACTTTAACGTTGCCGTCACAGAGTAAGTAATCACTACGTTATAAGAGACGGGACTCCCTACTAAAAAAACGAACCAATCCAAATGTATGAAACACAGGGAATGCGTCAATACCAACCTAACTAAAACTTCTATTTATTTTTTGAATTTAATCATGGCCATGGATACTAGTTCTTCAGCCGAACTAAAACTTACAACAAACCAGTGACGCCAACCTAACAAAAAAAAATTAGGGATGGCTAGTGAAATCGATTAGAACGATTAAATAGTTAGGGGCTACTTTTATTTTCTCAAAAAAAAAAATAACGTTTTTATTTTTTATTTCTTTTAAATTAAGTACATACGTAATAAATTAATAAGTAATAACAAAAATGGTTGCTAAATTAACTACTGCCGCATTTTCCGCCGCCGCTGAAGGATCTGGCCTCCGGATGTGTTAATTCTGGACGTTCTGCAACAAAAGTAGAATGGGTTATTCACATATTCACTATATTTTAACTCATCAAAACACGATATCTTTTTAGTAGACAGATTAACGCTTATCTACTACCTAGCAGCGCCCCCGGTGTTACCTGCATAGTTCCCGTTATTTTTCCGGGATAAAAATCGCCGCTTGCTACTGCTACATTTTTCATTTTCACCGCCACTGAATGATCTGGACTCCGGGTGTGTTCAATCTGGAGGTTCTGCAACAAAAGTAGGATGAGTTATGACTTATTCACTATATTTTAACTAATTAAAACACGATATCTTTTTAGTTGACAGATTAACGCTTATCTACTACTAGCAGCGCCCCCGGTGTTACCTGCATAGTTCCCGTTATTTTTCCGGGATAAAAAGCGCCGCTTGCTACTGCTGCATTTTTCATTTTCACCGCCACTGAATGATCTGGACTCCGGGTGTGTTCAATCTGGAGGTTCTGCAACAAAAGTAGGATGAGTTATGACTTATTCACTATATTTTAACTAATCAATACACAATATCTTTTTAATAGACAGATTAACGCTTATCTACTACTAGCAGCGCCCCCGGTGTTACCTGCATAGTTCCCGTTATTTTTCCGGGATAAAAAGCGCCGCTTGCTACTGCTGCATTTTTCATTTTCACCGCCACTGAATGATCTGCTGGACTCCGGGTGTGTTCAATCTGGAGGTTCTGCAACAAAAGTAGGATGAGTTATGACTTATTCACTATATTTTAACTAATCAATACACAATATCTTTTTAATAGACAGATTAACGCTTATCTACTACTAGCAGCGCCCCCGGTGTTACCTGCATAGTTCCCGTTATTTTTCCGGGATAAAAAGCGCCGCTTGCTACTGCTGCATTTTTCATTTTCACCGCCACTGAATGATCTGGACTCCGGGTGTGTTCAATCTGGAGGTTCTGCAACAAAAGTAGGATAGGTTATGACTTATTCACTATATTTTAACTAATCAAAACACGATATCTTTTTGAAGCGAAAACTTCTTTTGGCGCACCACAGACAGATTTTTCGTGGACTGTGAATTGAATTCTAGAGCCACGCTCGGGAATGATAAGACATTTTCGGGTAAACTCCGACTTCGGACCATGGCCATTGTTGACCATCCCCAATGTAAATTAAAACTTGTGTAGTGTATTTAACATAAACCTATATACTTCTAGCTCGTAACAAAATAAATCAATATATTTTTATTAAAAACTTACATGTTCTACTGACAACGTTATTTATTTCGCAATAGCTTGTTGTTGCGCTTTCTTCGATGAATCCGCAGAAGTTTCCTCGGCTAGCGCAAAAGAACGATTTATATTGCGGCAATCGTTTCTTATTAATAAATGACTTAGACGACGCAACAAGATCTCAGACATCATACTTCTGTGGTCTTTACACATCCATGTCATATCACAGAAAGTCATCATTATTGTAACACAATAGCCACTAATATTTTGGCGAAATAATTGCGGTCGTACTTCGCACTCAAATAGCTTTGTAGCTAAATCAACTGTTTTACAAAGCTGAAGTGTCGGGTATGTGAGGGAAGATTTGTCGCTCCACCATTCTCGCAAGGCTATGTAATCATATATTGAATTTTGTTCAGGATTGGATACTTTTAATGTTTGACAGCACTTTTGACACTTTTGTTCTCTCAAAATAACTTTAGCTAAATAGCCACTGACATATATAGTTGGCTGTTTGTCAAACGTTTTAAACAGTTCTTCCAATTGCTTGTCTGATTCTGTCTCATCATAGTTGTCTATATCTTCTAAATGCAACACTGGCAAATTTTCATTTGAAGCTGCCAAATTTTCATTTGAAGCTGCCAAATTATCATTTTTAGTGGTACATGTGTTATCACCTCTATTTTGTTTACCGTTTATTTCACTATAGTATTATATTTAATACTGGGATTTGAGTTTAAATATGTGTCATTTAGTGTAGAGGGCGCCGGTGGGATACCATTCACTTCTACCCGCCATCTCAAAAGAGTTTTAGAGGGGTTGGCGCTATAAGTAGATGGAGCTAAGCCGTTGAAGAGCATTACTTTGTGAAATTTTGTATGGGAAAGATCGAACAGTTGTCAATATAAATTCTTACATTTATTTATTTGGTTTACTTTTACTCAATTGATAATATCAGAAGTGCTATGAACACCACGCCTGGAAATCACAACGGTGATGAGAAATAATCGGAAAAGCAAGCGTCGCCCGCAGTTAGTTAAAAATGTTATTCTTGGATCAGTGGTTTCAGTAAGTGCGTAATGTACACGTGAGTAAGCAACAGTTTAATATTACGATTTACTTTGAAGAAACGATTTTAAAAATTGTTTTAACCTTGTTTTTGCATTTCAAATGAAATTTTTGCATATCACCGACAAGTTAAAACTATTAATTATTATCTCGTTAGGGGGTACTGTAAAAAAACCTTCAATTCCGGGAACTGCAATCAGACCATTTCGTAGAATGAAACACCTTCGGTTTTTTTTAAAGTTTGTGGATAGGTATACTGTTTTATGAAACTTTATGAGAAGTAGCTTATTTTGTGGAAGAGTTGTTGCGAGGCACAGCAACCATAGATAAAAAGTGTAAATCAGTTGTATATTGGTTTAAATATATTTCAGGGAAACTGTTTGAAAAAGGTCATGCATTTTAAAACATAATACAGTAATAGAAAGTGTTACATCTTTGATTTGAATTTGGTTACCGTAGTTGGGTTACAAAGTGGTTATATTCAGTGCAGTTATAAGATACCCTTATGGTTGAAATTAGAAAGATTTTATCAGATGATGCCGAGCTATGTACGTTACCAATGAATTGTTTTGGTATTGTTTAAAAAAATAAGACCGTTTAATTCGCTATAAATATCACTTGGGAGCGTTTAAAAAAACTACATAGAAGGCCATAAATATGTGAGAAAAATATGAAACCTTGAATAGGTACGATTAGTAGACTTGGACAGGGCCGAGCCGCCCCTGTGTGCGAAGTGTGCGGCGCACACAGGCGCCAAGACAATAGGGGCGCCAGCGCCGCCACCGAATTTTTTTTACACTTACGCGATACCATGTTCTTTGTAGTAGAGTATCGTCGATTAGTTAGTAACTAGGTAGGATAGGCGCAACATTTGCCTATGTAGTTAAATAACAATTCATGAATTGCTAAGTTGCTATAGTAGTTTATTGTGTCTGCCAAGATAATGTTTACGTTTTGGGTTTTGGTTTACATTCATTACGGTCTCGCCTTTAAAATCAAAAGAACCACCGCGTCGTGAGATTGTTTATGTTTAGTTCCGATGTTACGGTAAATATTTGTTCCCTAAAAAATTTTGCTCTTTTTTGGGTTGAAAAATAGTTAGGTAGGTAATGTTCAATGCCAGACTTAAAAGTATCTGTGTTACAAATTTCAACCAAATCTGTGAATAAGCCATTCCGATGTTATAGTTAATTAAGCTTTGCACTTTTCTGTGCTAAAAAGTAGTAAAGCAATATGTTATTCTATACTACTAACACGTCAGATTAACACAACGAATTGGTTTGATATTTGAAACACAGGTGTTTTATAGTGTGAAATATTACATAGAATCCTTAGGTCCTTATTCATTCGGAAAAAATATAGTTTCTAATATTATTAATCAACCGTTCCACGGTTCAACGGATTAAGTTAAAATTTAGCAGGATTAGCAGCCCGCTAAATGTTCCCACTACTGGGACTCGGGGTCTTCTCTCGCAAGGAGAGAGTCAAGGTCATAATCCACCACCTTGGTTCAGTGCGGGTTGGTGGATGACACATGACTGAAAGATTACAGGTACATGTCGGTTTCCTTGCGATGTTTTTCTTCACGGTTTATAATTTAGCGGCATTACGCATATGTCTGATACAGTGGTGCGCGTGGTATTTGAACCTAAGGGTCCGGGAAGTCGCCGTTCTCCCGTCAAGAGCAGCTGTTGCTTGTTTAAATTTGAAATTTGAATAAAACAGTCAATTTTACACATACCACATCTCAGATTCTATGCAGACAAATTTGCGGGTAACAGCTTGTTTATTATTATTGCCAGAGGAACTATGCATTTTTTTAGTTATTAGTAAGTAGCTTATATGCTACTCCAGACAATAAACTATCTGTGTTTCAAATTTCAAATCGATCCATTCAGTCGTTCCGACGCTTATGAGCAACAAACATTCAAGTATTGACATCCTGCTAATATCATAAATATCAATGAATACGTGTTTGTTGCTCAATCACGTCGTAATGCATGAACAGATCGGGCTGAAATTTGGAGTACAAGTAAATTATAGTCTGGAAGAACACATGGACTAAATGGCCGGCAAAATAACGCGAACAGGAACTAGGTACGTGAGTAAGATCGCGGGGACCTGCTAGTTTATAATATAAATGGGATGTTTGTTGCTCAATCACGTCGGAACGTCCGAACGGATTGGGTTGAAATTTGGAACACAGTTATAATATAGTCTGGAATAGCACATACTTAGGGTAACACGGTAAAATATCGGGGATGTGGGGACTGCGCGGGTAAACCCATGGAGCACTGCTTTACCCCCGATTATCTTGGATTTGAATTTTTATAGTATTTTATAGTACTAGTCAAGTCCTTTCATTTGATACCTTTGATATTGAGAGAGTTATGAGAAAAAAGGTTGTTACACCATTTTGTGGTGGCGGCTATCTTAGAATTTAAATTCATTACGGTGTATAGGATTCTACTAGGCAAGCCCTCTCTTTTAATACCCATATTGAGGGAAGTTGTGAAGGAATATTTTATCCGCCATTTTATGGAGGCGGCCTTCATGAATCGATATTAACCAAACATAGCTAAGAACTACCCCGCAAGGAAACTGGATTTTAAATGAAAAAACTGCATCGATATGGGCTTATCCGTTTGAGAGCTTCGATGCCACAAACTGGATTTTAAATGAAAAAAACGGCACTGCAACTGCCGATAGAAGTGAAAACTTATAACGCAGAATGCAAACAAAAAACGCAAATTGCGTTGGAGGTTAAAAAGGGGCGCCATAAAGGTTTGGCACACAGGCGCTGGTGGGGGTCGGCTCGGCCCTGGACTTGGAGATATATGTAATTGAAAGTCAAACCCAATCGAGCAGTGCAATGGCTTTAGGATGTTGTCAGGTATTATGATTGATTGCTGATGAGTTAACGTTTGAATAACGTAGTGAAGTGCAATGGCTTCGATCCATTGACAAAGTAAGCGTTAGTGTGAAACCGTAATACCTTGGACATAAACTGACGTACCTGGTATCTGCCTAAGAGTGTAACTGCTAGAGAAAGCATTAAGAGTGAACATAATGAACTTTGACTTTGACTGTGACTATGACTTTAATGCCGCGTATCTAGAGTTACCAGGCGGCAGCTAGGGACAGGTGTATGTTTGAGATTTATGGAGAATGTGGGTAATGTAGTGACGTACCTCGAGTTGCGACAGTGAGACAGCGCAACTGCTTGGGAAAGCTATTCATTACTCATCTTAAGTGGATTTATGGAGAATGTGGTAATGTAATGACGTACCTTGAGTTGCGACAATGTGACAGCGCAACTGCTTGGGAAAGTTACTGATCTTAAGTGGATAATACTGGAAGAGTAAAATTAACTTTGATAAAATGAATAAATTGTGTATTTTGTTCACAGCAACTACACCAGACAGTGACACTGCCAAGGTTGGCAGCGTGCGCAGGAGGGCCGTGTTATCACCTCTATTTTGTTTACCGTGTATTTCACTATAGTATTATATTTAATACTGGGATTTGAGTTTAAATATGTGTCATTTAGTGTAGAGGGCGCCGGTGGGATACCATTCACTTCTACCCGCCATCTCAAAAGAGTTTTAGAGGGGTTGGCGCTATAAGTAGATGGAGCTAAGCCGTTGAAGAGCATTACTTTGTGAAATTTTGTATGGGAAAGATCGAACAGTTGTCAATATAAATTCTTACATTTATTTATTTGGTTTACTTTTACTCAATTGATAATACATGCAGCAAGCAGATCTTCATTTGAGGAAACCAAAGGTTCATTTTTATGGGTATCTGGATGTTGCAGATTTTCACTACACGATTTCGTTTCCTCTGTGTTTTTTTTCCCAAATACTATGTCGTGAAAATTGAACAATATTTCACTATCATCGCTTTCACAGTTTGTTCCTCTGCTTCGGGGTATGCTCAGGCGAGTCAGAACGGACGACTTTAAAGCTGATTGGAAATGGTGACAGGTCGGGTTTCTATTTGTTGGACTGTGTTGCCTGATAATTCCGAACAAATTTTCCAGAGAATCCTGATTGAGTTGTCTCAAATTTAAATATTTAAAATTTTTGCTCTCTGCATACCGCCAAATACTTTGAAGGGAGGTTATAGTATTGATGTAACCATTGACACATCTCACGTTTTTTAATCTCAAATGACTGTCAGATTTTAAAAAATGAAGGCTTCTTAGTTTTTCTTTGTACTCGATCCAAAGTCTATGGTGAAAGCTGTTCTTGCGCACATTTTCCCTAATGTTTTTTTTAATGTCATGCCGAGACGACGGCCCGTTTGTACAGTCAAAAAGGCGATCTAAGTCTTCAATTATTTCTGCAGTTTGTAGCATTTCTTGGTTGTTGGATATCTGGGAAAGTAATTTTAGAACTGCAGCAACTGTGTTACTCAGTATTTGGGCAGCTAATTTAACCTTCATTTTGGCACGAAATTTCGGTTCTACATGTAATTTTGTGATCTTTGTGAAATGAAGCGTACTTCTGTTTTTTTCTTCTAATTGAATTAAATGAGCCCACTTTGCCTTTTTATTTCCCATAACTAGTGTGCCACCACTGAGGAAATTATTTCTGATGGATTTGAAAAGATGTGGCACGTCGAAAATAGTAAAAACTTTATTGTTGTTTACTGTAAAGTAATTGGAATCTTCAGGGTTACCACAAAAGCGCTTTAACATGTTTAGAGCTCCAATATTCGTTGGACCCTGGTCGCATACCGTCGCTACTACGGTATATCCAGCATCTCTTACAGTATTGATTACATTTTTTATGATAACGGCTAATTTTTGTGTTGAAATTGTGCCCTTGACAAAGTAATGCGCTATCGGTTGTTTAAATTTTTTATGTATACCTTGCAGCATAAAAACCAGCGCGTGATCTGCCACTTCCGCAGTTCTGCCTTCTTCCGGTCCAAAATCCACATAACCCTCAACTTGATCAGAATTAACATTGTAGATTAATCTCTTCTTCAAAGCCATTTCGTCGAACATAACAACACATACCTTATTATTTTCAGTCATTTTTGCGCCTTCTTTTTTCAAATAAGAAATCACAGCTGGATATACTCCTGGATCCATTTGAATATTTTGCAAAATTGTCTGTAATGTTCTAACACTTGGCATTGGTAATAACTGTTTAAGGTACCTGTATGCTTTTGGAGACTTTTTATAGATAGCGATGGCAATGCTTTTATTCAATTTGGTCCAACGTTTACCTTGTGGTTTTCGTTTGTTGTTCCTAATAGAAGCAGAAATAAAACTTTTCAGTATCGGTGAATTGAGTTTCCCAATTTGATTAAGATGCTTTTGAAGATTTTTAATTTTAATTTTGTGTTCCTTCAACTTCTTTCGTAATATTTTTTTTCTAGGTGTGTCAATATCGTTCTGATTTGATTTTGATGGTCCTGTAACACACATGGGAAGGAATGTTGTTAATTATATACTAAATATTAAAATAGTTCTTAAATAAAAAATGAAGTAAAGTAAACACATACTCGGGCTGCACGGTATTTTTCTTTTTAAATTATCTGATGTAGTTTCCTGGGAAGGTAAAACATACGATGTTGAAGGTTCTGTAACACACATAAAAAGGAAGTGTTATAAGTATGTCTAAATATTAAAGTATTTAAATAAAATCAATGAATGGGAAACACATACTCGGGCTGCAGGATCTTTTCCTTTTTAAATTATCTGATTGAGTTTCCTGGCTAAGAGAAACATATGATGTTGAGGGTTCTGTAACACACATAAAAAGGAAGTGTTATAAGTATGTCTAAATATTAAAGTATTTAAATAAAATCAATGGGAAACACATACTCGGGCTGCAGGATCTTTTCCTTTTTAAATTATCTGATGTAGTTTCCTGGCTAAGGGAAACATATGATGTTGAGGGTTCTGTAACACATATAAAAAGGAAGTGTTATAAGTATGTCTAAATATTAAAGTATTTAAATAAAATCAATGGGAAACACGAACTTGGGCTGCATGGTCTTTTTCTTTTAAAATTATCAGATAGAATTTCCTGGCTAGGTATAACATACGATGTTGAAGGTTCTGTAACACACATAAAAATAATTATTATAAGTATGTTGAAATATTAAAGTTATAAGATTTTTTTTAAGTAGAGTGACGAGACGTGCAGGACGTTTGCCTGATAGTAAGCAATATGCCTGCCACATATTTTATAAGTTAATGTGAAAATTGTTTTTGTAAGTTATGAGGACTAAATTGGCTCCAAATGGTTCATGTAATATTTATTACACATGTTGCAGCTTGCCAGTTTACTTGAACAAATTAGCTAACCACACTGCCGTGTATCTAGATATATATCTGATACATATTAGACTGGTTTCGATGATATATATATTATATTGGATATAGATGGCCTCAATTTCAAACAATCCCATCAAACTATTCAAGAAACATATTTTTTTTAAATAATTTTAGTATTGTATTTATGTAGCATAATATAATATGCAAATAGTTTTTATAGATGATACAATAAAACAATGATCTGGCTTTCATACAAAATTGATAAATTATTTTATAAGATGTAATATGTACTTATCCAATATTTTGATATTTATAATAAAAATTGGATATTCTCAAACCCTGCATAAGTGATAATAATTGATAATATTGGTGTACAATTCACACACAACACCATCTGACCCCAAACTAATCAAAGCTTGTACTATGGCGGCGAGATAGCTGATTTTATACTTTTATAATTTTAAACACATTCTTATTATAAATAGAAACACCCAGACACAGTGCAAACATTTGAACTCACACACAAATATTTGCACTGGGCACGAGGCACTGGGAATCGAACCCATGACCCTCGGCTTCGCAGGCAGAGCTACTACCCACTAAGCCACGAGGCCAGTCAAAGGCAAGTCATTAAAAAGTTACTAAAATTAATAATTTATTAAAGTAGTGTGATTTAAAATGTCTTACCTGCATCATTATCCTTACAGTAATTGTGTTCTTGTAATATGCATGCAGAAAAATCTGTAAAAAGTAAATATTTAAAAAAAAATTAATTCTTCAGTGAGTTTTTTACGTAAAAAATCTAAATAAAATTAAAAAGTCAGCTAAAATTAATAATTTACTCTAGTATTCTGATAAAAAATCTTACTTGTGTCATTATCCTTACAGTAATTGTGTTCTTGTAATATGAGTGCAGCAAGATCTGTAAAAAGTAAATGTTGTTATAAATTTAATTCTTCAATGAATTTTTTTAAGTAAAAAAATATTGGCAGTCATAGGAACTGCCGATAGAAGTGAAAACTTATAACTCAGAATTTGATTGCTTACCTTTGAAACTACACAGGTGTAACTGGAGGGTGTGGCCTCGCCATCTTGGCATGGCCATCTAGAAATGTGTCAGCATTTCCCATTGGCTGACGTATTTCTAGATGGTCAATAGCCATGGTCCCAAGTTTACCCGAAGTTTTCTTATCATACCCGAGCGTGACGAATGAATTCAAATCGCAGCTCACGAAAAATCTGTCTATGCGCGCCTAAAGAAGTTTTCACTTCAAAAATTCTAAATCAGATTGTCTCTAGGGAAAGCAGAACCGGTTCCATTTACAAGAACCGGGATTTTAGGGATATTTGGGCTAAAGTACCGGCTAAAATGTGTAAAAGTTAGAGGGGGGGGGGCCTCTAACTTCTAAAGGAAATGAAAAACCTAAAATAATATATGATGTACATTACCATGCAAACTACCAACGAAAATTGGTTTGAACTCGATCTAATGAGTAGTTTTTTTTAGTACGTCATAAATACACTATTATTAAAACTTCGATCAAAGTTACAACAAACTACAAGAACTATGTGTACTACGTATATTATGTTACTTGCTGCATCGGAACTCTTCATGGGCGAGTCCAACTCGCACTTGGCCACTTTACTAAACAACAAATACTAACATTACCCATTACTTTATTGGACTATTCACTAATTGTCTCATTAATAATAATATAATATGAACCTCTAGTCTAGCATCTACAATAAAATATAAAAGAAACTGCGACAAACATTTTGAACATTGTGGTGTTGAAGGATCAGTGGCACCAAACTGGAGATGTTGGTCTTGTACAGCTTTTTTAGCTAAATGGAGTGGAAAGTCACTCAATATTTCATCGCTCAGGGGTGCGGCCGTAATCCCAATACATGGAACAGCATTATTTCTAAGTTGTGTCTTTTTCTTTTTAAAATCTCTACGTCGAAAATGCTTTCCACAAATATGTTTTAATTGGTGCAATTTTTCTATAGGTACGTAGGCCAAGTCCTCTTTACCTGTTATTTTTACCCATTGTTTGCACCTACAAAGTAAATTAAAGCACATCCATTAATGCAATAACTTTTTTATCCTACTTGTCACGGCTAGTCGCTGAACAAACTTTATTGAAATTAGATACGGAGGTAACTGCTTAAAGGGATTAAAATTCCCGTTTCATCATCATCAGCCCTTGTTCATCTACCGCTGGGCATAGGCCTCTCCTATAATACGCCACTTAGCCCGATCCTCGGTCTTACGTTTCCAACCGCCACCAGCTGTCTTTCGTATATCGTCATTCCATCTAGTCTCAGGGCGTTCTACAGCTATATACCTATTCGCGGTCTCCACTCCAGAAACCGTATACGCAACGGTTATCGGGTCTGCGACAGATGTGACCGGCCGGAATGCCGCTTCAGTTTGCTAATACGCTGAGCTATGTCGGTGAGTTTAATTCTCTGACAAATTACTTAATTGCCGATGCAAACCCTTAGAGAAAACCCAAGCCAAGCCATTTTGGCTTGGCTTGGGTTTGACTGCCATTTTGAAAATTTACGATTTCACCGCGAAAACTTTACGAAACCTTTCGAAATTTTACGATTCTTAGATTTTTTACTTGGAAATATGTCCTGAAATTCTATAAATTATAAGACATATTGATGTAGAGTATAGTTAAATTTGTAAAATGTACTAACCGGTCTTCATCCAGTGGAAAATTAGCCATAAATAGTCAAGTTTTACATTAAATAAAACTTGTATTATTGAGCAGAGACGATGCACAGCATCTATAGTGAGATTGCGCTGTTCTTCTTTCTGGCAACACACAGGAAATACGTCACACTTCTGGTAACTTTAGTCTATGAAAATGGCATGATGCTACCTGATTTCCGGTTCTGGTCACCTGAGCTCGAGCTAAGGCGATGTACCCTCATAGAAGTATCTCACTCAACAGGAGGCCTGAAAGGGATGCTGTGCATCGTCTCTGCTCAATAATACAAGTTTTATTTAATGTAAAACTTGACTATTATATCGGCATGTGACGATGCACAGCATCTATAGTGAGAGATGTGTTTATTAGCTCCTGGTGACCACGACGACGCTATGTGTAGAAAAGAGTAAAAAAAATAAGTTAGGTTAGGTTATAATTCATTTTACAAACAGAATAAAATGTTAACTTTGCATTATAACTATTAATAATTGAAAATCATTTATATATTAGAAACCAGGAATTTCTCGAATCAAATGATTCGGTATTCACTCAGATGAAATAGTTAGGAGGCGCTACCGTTGAACTAAAACTTCCACGAGAAGCCTTCATATTGGCATCTGAATAAATTATCATTACCCAGTTACCGGCAAATTGACACGAAAAGGGAATGATTACCATCAGCTGTGTGTCTATCTTTCTCAATTGAAATTTTCTTATTCCAAAACAGGACAGACATCTTTGACAGAATTGGGATGTTCCAAAAGTTTCCCAACCTGATTGAATATACATGTATCAGTGTCAGTCTTTGAACCAAAAAACTGGCCATGATGTTACGGCCTTACCCATCCCCATCCCAACACACAAGTCTTGGGGTCTATTCGAGATTTCTCTCTCTGCCACACGATGGACCCGGCACCCGCACGGTGAATCCATGGAATGCTAAGAAGTTCGTCTCGTCTCTCTGTTTTGAAGATATTCTAAAAAGAGTAAGGTCATGCATTAAACAAATAGAGTCACACGTGTGTATGACCCGGTGCCCGATGCTGAAAAATTATACAACTATGCATGCGATACTTCAAACAGAGTAATGATACACGATAGATCATTGTATCACTATGTGAACATGTAATTTGGGTTCCAACTTAAGTTGTGTCGCAAAAGGCTTTTGTCAAGCTATCTAGGCTAGCTAAGAGTTTTTCCTTCTATCTATTATCTATTAAGAAAATAAATTTCAAAACTTTTCCTCATATAACATGTTTGTTTAGCAAATGAGCACCCAGATCAGAGTGTTGCGACTGGCTAAGCAATTGTGCTAGATACCTTTCCAACGAGTTTAGATCCGCGAGTTCATAATTATAGTTGAAATTAATAGCTGCTCACTACTCTATGCAAAGGTCATAAGCTGGTACATAAGTTTTAGGAGTTGAATCTCGCCATCTCGCTCTTAAGTTGGTTTCATTCTACGTTGGACCTAGACTCTAGTAAGTTAGTTCATCGCCAACATTCTGTAATTCTATAAGTATATGTGGAAGAGTCCACTTCTACAATCCACGTCTCATCATAAACATCATCAACAGCCCACTAAACGTTCCCACTGCTGGGACTCGGGGCCTTCTCTCGCAAGGAGAGAGTTAAGGCCATAATCCACCACGCTGGCCCAGTGCGGGTTGGCGGATGACCCACGTCTACTAGGACTTAAAATAGGCGGGGCAGACCAATAATAAGGGTTCGGCCAGATTGTGAGAACTCGGCGGCGGTGCGTGCTGGCACGGTCCGAGGACATGACCCCCCCTAAAAACGTTTAACTTAACTGGAACGGCAAACTTACAGGCAAAATCGTGTTGCGCCACCAATAAAATCTTTTGTACTCCACGTATTGTCCTATTATTGGTGCCCCTGAATTATAAGGCTGCACCTGCGCTTGGCGCGTATTTTTCGCAGACTTCAAGTGATGTTCTCTGACGTGGAGAGTCCGATACGGTGGAAGAAATACACGCGCATTATGAAACACTGCCGTTTTGTCCGAGTGATTTTTGGTGACATAATCTCTCACAATTTTGGTTGATGTACATTGAACTTCAGAGACGCTGAAACTAGAGCTGGCCATAGTAATTGCCATTCTGATATATATATTTCCCTCGGGACAACCCGTCGGCAACTAAGTTTAGTCTGCCTGGTAGGTTACTCTCCAGGTGGCTAAGAGAGTTACACTCAAGCTTTCTAGAAGGTGCATCAGTTGGTAGGTTAGGTCTTGTAGAGCAACGGGCTTCCTCCCATCCCTACGCCGCAATCGTTTGCTTGTCTGTCTATAGAATTACATGACATTCTTACCTTACCTTACATTCAATTTGTGTATGAAGTGCGATATTATGCAACACCAATGGAGTTGAGACTGGTCTCACCTGCCGTATATCAGAGAGCTTTTAACCGTTGTCTGCTGCATCGGCGGCCAAGATTGATACAAAATCTGTTGTAAGCGATTGTTCGGCTACATTAATTCACCATTATAGATCCGTTCTTACTGCTGGTGGAATCTGCATCTGCTGCAGGGCAGATTTGTGCTTGGGATCTAAGCGCCTCCTCCCCAGTTGTTGCATGTGACGACAGTGCAGCCGGGGTGTTTCGAAAGTTGTGAAGTTTCAAAAGCTCTGCAGAATCTGGCTTTCTTTCAGAGACGATTTGTCCCTTTTTAGCACATAATTTCACCTTTGTACGATAGTCCGTACAGGGACCGGTTTGATATTTTGACACGTGTCCTAAACCAGATCGAGGTATTCGGATTTCAGGAATCGAAATGGTCGCAGGACCGATTTCTCATAGTTTATAGACCCACTACACACACAGTACCCACATACCTCTGTTCCGAGGAAACGGCGCCGTCCGATTTGAGAGAGCGGCGAAGTGCTTTTGGCGCACATGACAGTCCGAATGGAAAGCTGGTCATTTGCAGAACCTCGTGCTTGTGTACCAGCCGAAGAAACTTCCGGTGGGCCTCTGCCATGAGTGATCCAGTGGCATAATTAGTTGAACAAGCACAGGCTTGGAGATAATAGCATTTAACGCTTGCTGAGGGGCCTACGGAGCTCGGAGCCACTGCCTCTGATAAGATCGAGAGGACAGCCTCCTTGAAAATTGTGTGTGGGGTTATACAAGCACAGGCTTGGAGGTAAATGGTAGACGCCTGCAGTAGGGCCTACGGAGCCCGAGGCGTCTGCCACTGTCTCCGATACGCTCAGAGACAGCCTCCTTCAAAATTCCGTGTGAGGATGTGCTATTCATTTGCGGTCATACCCTTTCTTTCCTGACGGATTCTCCGTCCTTTGCAGCGTTCTTGACAGGGAAGTTATAAGTCGCGCTCAACGGTTTTGGGGCGCGCTGTGTCAGGGTTTTGAAGTGAAGAACTGTTTTTGTCAAGAAAAGCAGTAAATTTAAGTCTTGGGCCTTGACAGGAACTTCTTAGGTCCTTGTTTTCGGCTAAACCACAGCCAAATCCGCCCGTCAATACTACCTATGTTTTTCAAGTAAGTCAGTCATTGAGTCATGAGTCATCAGTACTCGGGGTAATTTTACGCAGATTTTCTCAAAGGGTTTTGGTGGTAATTTCTATCATGATATTTATAAGCATATCATTTTCAGCAACAGTTTTCCGCAAATAGTCTGCACGACTTCCTCACAAATTTTGAAATACTTTGATGTGAAGCTTAACAGCTGTGAACACAGTCTAAATACACATACATTGTGTGACACTGTTGTAAAATATTGTAAAAATTCTAAATATGATTAAGTGTTAGAGAGGCATTATACATTCTTACTAACGCCTTTTTCTTAGAATCTAGGCAATCTTTAAAAGGCCTTTAAAAGTTGACAAAGTCGGTCGTTTAATTCGATGTTGATAAAACTGGGGGTAGCAAAAGTTGACTTTGGTCATAGGTGTACCCGACATCTTTCTCGGATTATTCTCTCAAATTATTTCAGATTTTGTAGGCGGTTCAGTCCAGTAAAACCTACATCGAGTTTCGAAAGAATGTCTCGATTGTTGTCTGGTCTGTTCCATAGCACAAACGATCTCGGACTTTGTGGTAGAAAAAGTTACTGTTCAGAAAATATAGCAGGCACCATCCGTTCACTAATCCACAAAAAATCCGGAATCGCTCGTACTTCATCAAGAAATTTACAAAAAAACCGCTGTGCATCTCACTTACCTGCTTCTCTTCTTTACCTCTGCTCTTTCATAGTAGTTTGATGAAGCCAGCCGCCTGTGACCACGCGGCGGTGGTTCATCGTACGATAAACCCTGCCGTTTACTCTGGCCACGACTTGTCCTCGGACGAAGCCTGCCGTTAGCGAGTGTGTGACACTCGCTCATCCTCGAGAACCCACTTCCAAGGCGGGCGAGGACAATCTATTTCTTACCGGTACCACTAGGTACCCGTTTCAATCACTATAATTGAAATCACTAATTGCACTTAACGCTTGATCAGTTATTTTCACTTTAGTATAGCACTCGCGCGACACACTAGACAAATAAATGACCATAATCAGATTAAACTATTCGAATTACCGAAATTTTCTCAGAATCGGTGAGAGTTTCGGCTTGAGTTGTTGCTTCAACGAAAGAATACGACGCTATGCGGGTACATCGCCTTAGCTCGAGCTCAGGTGACCAGAACCGGAAATCAGGTAGCATCATGCCATTTTCATAGACTAAAGTTACCAGAAGTGTGACGTATTTCCTGTGTGTTGCCAGAAAGAAGAACAGCGCAATCTCACTATAGATGCTGTGCATCGTCACATGCCGATATAATGCTCGTTTTTTGTCTTCCACCCGACTTGTTTTCAGTCCACAAATCTCGCACGTCGCAAATGGCATCTTTATAAATAACTGCACAAGTTAACCACAGGTTTTCAGATTATTATACGAAAAGTACGCAAATTTCTACACAGTTTAAATTTTAAATTGTAATTTTCAAAAACGCAAAACAACTATGTAACGAACTTCAACTTTTGGAAAGACTTCATACCACAGAGTAAGTTAAGACAACGTTATGGCGCGAAGAAAATTAAAATTAAACTGACATTGACAGTTACAAAACCGAAGACATGGCGGCTATTATGGCGGCCGCGGCCGCCATTTTTTTTCGACATTATACGGCTAAAACAAGAGGTTCAGTGATGTCATAGCTACCATTTGAATATGGAATACTTTTCTACTTTGACGGGTTCGGTCACCATAAAATAGAAAAGGCGTTTCATACATCTAATTCTTAGTACTACGGTTTCGCCAGACTGGTTGCCGTCTATGAAGCTGCCACGAAACGGACATTGGCAGAAATGTGGCAAAATTAAGCCACAGCACGCGCCATTAATTAAGAATTGAATTAGTCTGTGTGCTACATAGGTACATCTAGTATATAGTGATCTGTGCATCTAGCCCATCTAGCACTTTATGTTTTGCGGCTGAAGGACTAGTATCCATGGCCAAGAATAAATAAATAAAAAAAAGATAGCATAGAGTCTGTGATCTATGCCTCAGACTGAGTACCAGCTGAGGAGCAAAGAGGATGCTGAGGAGTACAGACTACAGAGATACTAGTATAGTGCTCGCAATATAACTCTGCGCGTAGCAAAATATGGAACTAATTGACAGGCCGTCAACTTCTTGTCTACGTCAGTTGACAAAAGTTTGTTTACGTTTGGTGTATTTATTAATTTCCAAAGTAATTATTAGCTTTTATTATGCCGAAAGTGATTAAAAGTGCTGGCCGTGGCTGGTTCTTGAAAATCAATCGTGGTTGTGAAGAAGAACGATACAATAACAGGCCAAAAGTGCAGTTTTCCAAACGCAGAGCTATTTGACAACTAATATGTAGGGATACCATAGCAATCAAATCTCCACCTATTATCGGCGTATTTTTAAGCTGAGGCTTTATTTTTTGAGGTTTGATTGTTTTATCGCCAATGTCAATAATAAGACTAACCATGGAAATATGGCTTTATCGTAATAAATTTGTAGGACATTATTTTCGGCGATAGCATAACATGACAAGACTATTTATTCCTTTAAGTAGACAATACCAACCAGTATCTATGACAAACTCCAAAGAGTACTAATGCCATAGAGCAAGGAGTATTGTTCACACCACATTCACCCCTCCGTCAAAGTTCATAGTCTTGGAAACGAATTGGTGCTCTTCGTTCCCTTAAGGAACGCCGAGGAGCTGTAGTTTCACGTTCTTCATCAGTCTCGGCTTGTGATGATTCATGAGTCTGAACAACTGGTACCACTTCACCCTCAGCATCCTCAAAGAGCTCTTCGGATTCAGATTCATCATTTTGTAGTGGTGGAAGAGGAGCTAGTTGCCTATTAGACACGGTAGTTTCACGTCCATCGGCTAATCTTACGTGTGAATACGATGGATTAGCTTCCAAAAGCTCCACTTCTTCAACCTCGGAATCATATTTTGATCGTCTTTGATTGTTTCTCATCAGTACAGGGCCTGGTTCCATGAGCCACGTTGGTAAAGATTCTCCGTTAGCTGTCCGACGTGGATGATTCAAGAATTTTTCATGTGGCGTAGCATTAGTAGCCGTGCATAGTAAAGAGCGGATGGAGTGGAGAGCAGGTGATAAGACGTGCTCCCAGCATGCTGTGTCAAGATTCTTGGTTCTCAAACATAACTTTATAGTCTTCCATAATGTGCCATTGAGACGCTCAACCTGACCATTTCCTTGAGGGTTATATGCTGTGGTCCGACTACAAGCAATCCCATTCGAAACTAAATAGCTTCGTAATTCATTGGACATGAAAGCAGTTCCACGATCAGAGTGAATATACAGTGGCGTACCGTACGAGAAAAATAAGTCTTTTAAACATTTTATAACAGTGCCAGAAGACAAATCTTTGCAAGGGTAGGCGAATGGAAATCTTGAATATTCGTCTATTATTGTTAAAATGTAACGATTCTGAGTATTACTAGGCAGGGGTCCTTTAAAATCAATGTTGAGTCGTTCAAATGGTGCTGTTGCTTTTATGAGTTTTCCCTGCATCTTTGCAAATCTAGGTTTGATTTCTGCACAAATTCGACACTCTAATGTCATTTTCTTGATATCATTTACAGAATAAGGTAGATTTTTAGATCGTACCCAATGTGTCATACGCACGATACCAGGATGTCCCATAATATTGTGTAACTCGCTCAATCTGTTCATCGTCATATTTGAGCATACACGGGATAGAGTATCAGCTGTTACATTTTCTTTACCTGGACGGTAAACAATATCATATTTGTAATTTGACAGTTCAAGACGCCATCTTTCTATCTTTTCGTTTTTTATTTTGCTATTATGACTTTGATTAAACATGAATGATACAGATCGTTGATCAGTAATAAGTACAAAATGTCTTCCTATAAGGTAGTGGCGCCATTTTCTCAAAGATTCTACTACAGCACTAGCCTCTTTTTCGATTGAAGAATGACGACGCTCAGAATCATTTAGTGAACGAGAAAAGAAAGCTACTGGTCGACCATTTTGAGACAGGGAAGCTGCAATCGAATGCTCCGAAGCATCGGTTTCTACGGTAAATGTTTCGTTGTGGTTAATGGCAGTCAGGGCTGCTTTCATTATGTCCGTCTTTAGATTTTCAAAGCAGTTAGTCGCATTTTCTGGCAAAGGAAATTCGGAAACCTTAATTAAAGGACTGATCTTTTCTGAAAAATTCCTGATCCACTTTGAGTAATGAGCAAACATGCCAAGAGCCCGTTTCAAAGATTGCGAGTCACTCGGGATTGGGAGGTTCATAAGAGGGCTGAGGCGTTCAGTATCAGGTCGAATTGAATTATTTTGAATGCAGTAACCTAATAGCTTTATAGATTCTTTTCCGTATATGCACTTATCTTCATTTAATGTGAGGCTATATTTAGAAACAGTTTCCATAAAACGTTTCAGATTTCGATCATGTTCCTCTTTTGTTTTTCCACAAATTGTGACGTCATCAAGATATGCAAAAGTGCCTTTAAGTTTTTCTTTACAGATTATGTGACATAAAGTTCTTTGAAAAGCGGCAACTCCATTCGTTACTCCAAAAGGTATACGAGTAAATTGGTATAAATTTCCGCATGCTTCAAATGCCGTGAACTTTTTTTCGCTAGTTATTATTGGTATTTGGTGGTAAGCATTTTTCATATCAATTTGACTGAAGAAATTGTGTTGTGCGACCTTTGAAACAATCGATTCAATATTAGGAAGTGGGTACGCATCTAGCTCCGTATATCTATTGATCGTTAAAGAATAGTCTATGACAACACGTTTGCGATGCGTTGTCCCACCGGTAACCAAGACTTGTGCTCGCCAAGGTGAATTACTAGGCTCGATGACTCCATCCTTCAAAAGTTTGCTGATTTCTTTTTGAATAAATTGATTGTCAGCTTCAGAATATTTTCTTGACTTGATAGCGATTGGTTTTACATTTTTGGAGAGATTAGTAAATAGTGAAACTGGAGGCACAGCGGCTTCCATGACGTTGCAGATTCTAAGTGGTTTTTCAGGTCCTCCAAATTTAATTTCTACAGAAGAGTGGTCGTTTAAAATGTCATGGCCAATAATCACATCAGCGCAAAGATCTTCTAGAACATATAAAGGTTTTTGTTTGTAAGTGTACTCGTTTAGCTTGATAGTCGCATTACAAAACCCGTCTATATGTGAAGTTCGTTTTTTTGAAGCCAATGTAACTATTTCTCTCCAAGGATGAAGTTTTAGACCCAGAAGTTTTGCAAAATTTTTGTTTATAAAACTTGTTGAACTTCCACTGTCGATCAAGGCATCGGCTTTGTAGTTGTTGACAGTGATGGAAACTGTAGTTTTACGTAAGCTAGCTGGAGAAGCTGCTAAAATAACTGATAGCTCGCGCTCTCTTATTTCAGAAGTAACATTATTAGCGAGCTTAGTCCTGGCATTTTCGCTTCTGCAAACTTTGGCAAAATGACCTTTCTTTTCGCAGTTTTGGCAGGTAGCGTTGAAAGCTGGGCATCTTTTCCTTTGATGTACATTGCCCCCGCAAAAGAAGCAGCATCTAAACGTCTGAGCTGCAGACACATTCGGAGTTGCTCGACTGGCATCTTCAATTTGATTAAGCTCCATCGGTTTAATTTTAAAATCATTACAATTTGTTTCAGCCATTTCAAGTGACATAGCCTGATTACACGCATCCTCTAGACTTATTTCTAGATTTTCGAGCAGCCTTTGTCGAATCTTTTCAGAATGTATGCCAGCAATAAAAGCATCACGTACGTATTCATTTCTATGTTCTTCAGCATTAACGGATTTGAAACTACAGTCGTAAGCTAACTGTTGTAGCTTGCGTATATAATCTGCTACTGTTTGTTCAGGTGTCTGCTTAGTCGACCTCAGCAGGTATCTAGCGTGAATCTCGTTTTTAGATTTCAGATAAATTTTGTCTAACAGACTTAAAGCTTTGGTGTAGTCTGTTGTCTCTCTTATAAACGAGTATACGTTAGGAGATATATTGTTTAGTAAAATTTTAAATTTAACAGTGTCTGATACCTTGCCTGCTTCCGTTTCTTCAGAAAGATAGTTCTGGAACGTTTCCTTCCAGTATTGATATTTTAGGTCAGCAGCTGGAGTCCCTGGATCCGTGTCGAACTTGTCTGGTTTCAGTAATCGCGTTAAAGAGGACATTTTTTTTTACTACGCTTTTATTATTACAATAAATTGATATAATAAGACTAACCATGGAAATATGGCTTTATTGTAATAAATTTGTAGGACATTATTTTCGGCGATAGCATAACATGACAAGACTATTTATTCCTTTAAGTAGACAATACCAACCAGTATCTATGACAAACTCCAAAGAGTACTAATGCCATAGAGCAAGGAGTATTGTTCACACCACACCGTGGGAAAAAATGTGAGTGCTTAAGACCGAATGTGAGAAACAAGTTATATTTAATTATTTTTTTCATAACATACAAATCAAAATAGGAAATACAGTGACACAGCAGTAAAGATCAGCTGATTGTATCTTTCTCGCTCGGGTACACTCGGCGGTCCTACGTTCACCCGACCGACCCTTTCACCTAACAGCGTCAGCTTCATTTACCACCGAAGCGAAAATATGTGGGCGGTGCGCCAAAAGAAATTTCACTTAATTTTTTTAGCTTGGATGCTCTGTAATCATTTACTCCGTATTAATTACTTACTGTATGTTTTATTATAGGCGTTTCAGAACGTACAATTACGTGGTAATGGACAACGCATCATACCACTGCACTCAGACTAAAGAGGCTACAATGTATCTAATAAAGAGGCACAAAGAAGACCCACAATACTAAGTAGAATGACTGTTAAAAGGACATGGACAAGAAGTTTTGCGGTTACCGCTGTGATCCATCGTGATCTAAACCCTATTGAAAAATTAGATGATCCTTCAAAGAGCATTCATACGCCAAATTTTCAAATAGTGTTATTTATGGTCTCAATAAAAGATTTCCAAGTTTAAATTAAATTATCATGATTTCGTTGTTGCTGTAGGTTGAAAATGACAGATTTTTTATAATGTAATTAACTAAAATAAAGTTCTCACTTTAGACAGTCATTAACCTGTACCAATGATACTTGGTCATACTGAATCAAACTGCACTGAACCAGAAACATTATTTCGAGAAATTCGTTCTAATCTCTAATACGCTGTAGAAGTAGAAGCGAGAGGTATACCAGCAAAATCTCTCTATAACCTGCTTAAAGACCTTGGCTTGTTCAGATAGAAGAGCAGTAAGTTCTATACTAGAACGAGTATCTAAAGCTGCATTAGTAGGATCATATCGGATTTGGCTGGGCAGGGAGAGAAATACGAGTAGTGAAGGTGAGTGTTGACGTACGTCACTAAAAGGGGCCCCTTTTAAACCTACGCCCGAGTCACAAGTCTTGGGGTCTATTCGAGATTTCTCTCTCTGCCACACGATGGACCCGGCACCCGCACGGTGAATCCATGGAATGCTAAGAAGTTCGTCTCTCTGTCCTATAATTTATAAATAGTTAGTTATTTTGCTTCCCTGAAAAATCCCTTCCCGTACCTGTTTTATGAAGTTGAAAGTTTGCAATGAAAGGGGAGGGAACCTATTAGCTTGACCTGGCAACATTAAGTACGCCACCAGTCGCGCGCAGACTTATACTGCGAGCACTATACCTATATATTATAGTCAAATATAGTGATCTGTGATAAGCAGCCAGTGTGGCCAACTTAGTGGATTTACCACTAAAACTGGTGGTTTTAACACCCCATATAGTGGCGAAATATTGGTCTTAGTGGCTATACCTCATTCCAAATCTCTGTGAATAAAAGGTAAACAAACCAATGTCACTCTCAATATGACAGACCAGCATTTCTCAACCTTTGTTTTACAAGATAGTTTGTAGTACCTTTCATTGCTTGCCCTTTTAAATTTTCGTCGCAAAACAAGGCTAAATATATATGTATGGATATCATAAACACCCAAATATATGTTCCCACTGCTGGGACTTGGAACAATCAACACATTGCCGCTGTAAAAATTCGTCAGACACAAGAATCTGCAATTGCTGAACATCTGATTGATGCTAAAACTGGTAATTGGATCGAGATCCACGACCCGAAGGTTCTATCTACCGAATGTCATTACTACGCAAGAATGGTTCGGGAAGCATTGGAAAATAAAAAACATAGGTATATATTTCAACTTCGACGCGATGACCACGATGCCAATAACCGAAAACTACCCGGTTTACTGTTATAGGCGTCGCGGAATCCTCTAATAAATAAATGTGTGCATAGCGCACCAGTGGCGTAGCGTGCCTTGGCGGGGCCCCGTATAAAAAAATTTTTGGGGGTAAAGATTATGAAGGGTAATGATTACTCACAAAAGAAAAAAAAATTTTTACTTACATAAAATTAAAAAAATAATGTCGAAATTATCTATCTGTCTCTGTTTTCAATTTTTTTTAGAAACAATCTATATTAAATATTTTAGGTACCATACTGGCCTTTTTAATAGCTGATGATGACTTCAGTTTTTCTAAAATTTCTGCTTCTATGGGCAATAGTGACAGGTCTGACAGGCGATCATGTCCCTTTGAAGTTCTTAGGTAACTTTTTGTAAGTTTAAAATTAGAAAAAAATCAAAATTGGTAAGTTTTTTTGATTTTGCTTACGCACGTCGGGGGCCCCCGTGACTCGGGGGCCCCGTATAATTGATACGGCATATACGGTGGTAGCTACGCCCCTGTAGCGCACTGAGTTTGGAGAAACCTGATATAGTTAGTGTTGTGTGTAGTGTTGGTCACCCTGCGATTTTTGAAGCCCAAATGAGGGTAGATGGAGATCTCCTCTCATTTCATAATGAGAGTATGGCGGGCATACGTACATTTGAGTTCGGAGAAGAATGTAACACCAGAACCAGTGACTTGGAAAAGTAATTTAGATGTTTCCTTATATGAAAACGTTTATTTTATTTTTAACAAGAATTAAATCTCGTTCAAATTGTCCTCGTATTACCCAAAACTGATCATAACACTATGATGTAATATTCTGGAAACACATACAAAAGTTTCGATCAAAATAACACAAAATTTATGGCATTTTAGAGTGAAAATTATACAAGCTTTTGATAGTAAACAGCGTAATTTGGAACACGTATTTAGAGGTTTGCAATTTTCTCTCAACTCGTTACGACACAAGAAACCTTTTTCTCGGAGTTCTTTAGTCATACTCTTACCTTTTTTATTGATAACGAGTAGTTACATGTCATAATATTCAAGATATTCAAATATTACCAATACAAGTCAATAATTTAAAAAAAAAACAGACGTCAATTTAAGATCCCATTACAATAAAAATCAAATAATACATTACATTAAAATCAAATTACATTACAATTAAACATTCCAAATTAATGACAAAAATAAATAGAGTAAAATTAATCCATACTTGAATATAATGGAAATGGGCATTTTTACAATATGGGCAGGAGAGGGGTATGTTAGAAAAATAGGCGCGTCCTTAATAAGAATAATTTGATGAAAATAAGTATAAATGTCTTGAATGCAACATTGAGAGTTTGAGAAACACAGATCAAATTGCTAGTACTTAAAATCATATTTCTATCATCCTACCATTACTTTCTATAACTTTTAAAATAAGATAGTATAGAATTATTTGATCAATACAAATCTAAGTATATGGTATTTAAGATCGCAATAAAGTCGAATCCTATTTGTGAAAAATATTTTAAGGCAATTTCATAAAAATACTAAGATGAAACGATGTTTATGTTATGGTATCACCTTTTTTTTGGTTTGTTTTGGTTTTCTACACAGCATACTGGAACGCACTATAGTGGAATTGTTTAGTGGTTTAGTAAAATTCAAAAATGTTTTGACCCATCTACTTTCCCTACACGTTTCAATATAATTATGTAGGTACATATTCGTGTTACTTGCGTTTACTTTTAAGAGTATTTACTTTTATCGAAATTAATCTATATTACTTTACATGTGGGGATTCCCCAATCCCGTGAAATATTTTTCAATCAACTCGATCGTCGATCGTGGATCGTGGAACTCTCAGTACAGATGGTGTGTAACTCTGTAACTGTGGTATGATTGCGATTTTATTTAAACATAATAATGCCAAAATCACAATATAAGCAACAATTTCGGAATTCTTGGCTTCAATACCCACAATTAAAAGATTGGCTAGAGGTTATTGAAAGTACAACGAGACAAGTAGCAAAATGTAAATTATGTGGTATAACATTAAGGAGTCACTATGGAGATTTGAAGTCTCATGGGATGTCAAGGATTCTACCTTTCTATTTTGTAGATGCAAAATAGAAAGGTAAACAACTACTTTTTAAAGTGAAAACGTCTTATGGTGAACCGCACACATATTCTGTGACTGAGGCTGATCGTCACGTTCAAAAGTGAAAAGCTTGTTTGGATAAACTCGGGACCACTGAGTGTACACGAGCGAGAAAGATACAGACATAGTAACTTTGGCTTCTGACTTGTTTCTCATTTAAGTATCCTACTAACGCGATCCGTAATAATTCTACATAATATAATTTACTCTTTTTTTTTTATTGATAGCTCTTTCATTGGTAAGATTTTACCCAACTACGAAAGATGGGATTTGATTTAATATATGCAGTAAAAAGATGGTATACTGAAATACGAAAAATTATAGCGTTAGGTAAGCCGGAGTCAAACCAAGGTCCAAAATAGCCTTCAGTAGTTTTTGCCTCCGATTCCTACTCACTAACTAAACGCTTTGTATGTTTTAAAACGCAGTTTCTTAGGACGGGATTGGAGGAGATAGATAGGAATTTTGCAGCGCGACCAAACTGAAAAAAAATGTGAGACTAAAACGACTAAAACCGTGAGAAAAATATAAAAACGAAGTGACGCGTAAAAACTGCCCGTGGTCAGTGTTGTCAATTTTATTTTTCAGATGATCGTACCATAAATAAAAAAATATTTACAATTATTTACTTAGATAACAAAATTAAGCATATTTTTTTGCAAATTGTGTTGTTCGTTCCTACATTATCTTTGTGAGTGCAGACAAAAATGATTCGTCTGATAATCCATCTGGATTATTTAACAGCTGCTGTAATATTTTTTTATGTTTGTTAATTTTTTACGTTCATTTCAATTAATGTTAATAACTCTTATATTGATTTACCCGCTAGTCCTTTGTTACCTACCTACAAAAAATGGTATGTTGATTTACTGATTAAAATTTATTTATTACATTTTAATAAAAAAAATACTAAGCTTTTCTTTTTTCCTAAAATAAATTTATTTAGTGGATAGAATCATAAATTTGGTGTTTATGAGTATCGGACCTAGTGGATTGCTTGGTTAACCGTTGGCAACACTGTAAGCAGCAAGTGATTACTTACTCTGTGCCTACCCCCTACCCATGACCTGTATTCCGTGTTTTATATTGTTGTTCTGTTGATTTCTTTGATTTTATTCCATAATAATCATCGTTTTTTACATGGAACTAGAGTTCAATCTAGTATTCTTTCACCTTTATCGAATTCAATCAACTACATTCTGAATATGAACAGAAAGCGCAATGTGAATTATATTAAGCCTGAAGATCCAGAGTTTCTCAAAGTTCTTAAAAAGCAAGCCGGTTATGATGATCGTAATCATAAGTTTGATGAACTTGAAAATGACGAGAAAGATTTCGTAGATGATGAAGATAGTGAAAAACCACAAGTTGTGGTTTTAAAAACTGGTGATCTCACAGCCGAAGAGGCTGAAATCGAACAAGAAAGACTACAGCTAAAGGAAGAACAAACCAAAGCCGATCTAACTCAACGTGTTATATTTAAACCAAAAAATGTTACAGGCTCTGGTAGTGATGTTAGCAAACGAAAACATAAAAATGATGATAATAAATCCTCAAAAGAAAAGAAAAGCAAAAATCTGCTTTCATTTGATGACGATGAAGATGAGGATGAGAGTTAGATAAGCTATGTAAATGTTATTAAATGATATTGACCAACATTTATTTTGTATTAATGTACTTTTGTAGTGGTTGGGCTCTTAGCAGAGTCCACCTGGGGAAGTACCACACCTTTACCAGTTATTCTGCCACCAAGCAGTAGTTTGGAAACATGATTGTTCTGGGTTGAAGGGCAATGTTTTCAGAGAAGTTACTGGGGCTAAGATAAAACACCTTATATCTCTGGGTGGCCAGCGCAGTGCAGTGCTAGGTAATGATTTGGACTCTTCATATTCCAATAGCGGTGTGTCACTGTGCTGTTATGGGCAGGCATGTTGCTTACCACCAGGCATATAGCTTGCTTGTCTCATCACTCCATTATATATTAAAAAAAAATCATTTTCTGCTTGTTAACATTTCCCAGTACCTATCTACATATTACAATGCACTAGTTTAGCCCAATGGTTAAATCTGAAGCCCGAGTCTAATTATGCCTTTCTCCATGATTTATTTTATAATAAACTTAATGTATTAGCTTGCTAAAACAAACAACTTTTCAGTTTTTATTTTTATTACACAAATAGGATTATTTTCATGAATTGATAATGTTCTATGAGAAATATCCACTACCTAATATTTATTTTATTTACAGCTAGAATAGGTTTTAACCATAGTAACAGAGTAACTAGGTATTTTGCTATTATGAGTCTAGAAATAAATTATTATTTGCAGACAAGCAGCATAAGCTTTTCCTATAAATCAAAATGTTGAAAACTATTAGTAAGATTACAAAATATGCCATTTCACATTGTTTCAAGAGATATTTTCACTTAGTTCTTCTTGTTTCTGTAACTGGAGTGTGCACTGTCTGTATCATTCTCATATTCTAATAATTTGTGCAACAAAAATTTACGTTCATCTTTGACTATGTTAATACTCTCCTGGTTCCTAGCGACTTCATCACAAAGTGCTGCATTTTCCTGAAATAAAAATTTGATTTATGTATGCAATAGCCAACAACAAGTTTTAAAATTGTAGACATGAAATCCGTGTTGTACAAGTACATATTTTGTTCTTTCTGAGCATTCTCAGAGACATGTATATAAAAGGATGAAAAAAAGGATTAAAAAAAAAGGATGCAGGCTGATTACCAATAACCCTGTATATGCAGCATTCACCCAATGGTGAATGGCCCAAGGATTTGCCAGAGGGGTCACATAGCTGTGGGCAAGCCACAAAACTGTGCGATTAGTAAATGTATGCTTTTTAATTAGTGATCCACCTAAGTACTGGACCCAGCCCAGGGGGTGGTCATGACACCCATGATCCCTTCCTCTTGGATCCATGCTTGCATGCACCCCTTAATTTGATGTGGGGATTATATATTAAAAATAATAGGATTATCTTCATCCGTTTCCCTCATAAAAAAATTTAAGTGGTTACTGAAAATACAAGGGTATTTTTTACATAACATTAATCCTTGATGATGTTGCCGATCTGATGTTAAAAAATATAAAGCGGGCTGTTCTAAAATTTGGGTCTGTCTAGAACAGTAGACTGCCATGTCAACACATAAATAAATAAATAAATATTGATGGACAATTCACACACAACACCATCTGACCCCAAACTAAGCAAAGCTTGTGTGATGGCGGCCAAATAGCTGATATAATACATATATAGTTTTAAATACATACTTATTATATATAAAAACACCCAGACACAGTGCAAACATTTGAATTCATCACACAAATATTTGCACTGGGTGGGAATCGAACCCACAACCCTCGGCTTCGCAGGCAGAGCTACTACCAACTAAGCCACGAGGCCAGTCTTTATCTGATCTGGACATGGCGGTCATTTGCATAGGGACAGGGCCGTCTTTACCAGGGGGTGCAAGGGGTGCGGTGCACCCGGGCGCGGATCGCCCGGGGGCGCCATTCGAGCGCTGAATTTTTCGATATTTCATTGAACTTAACGCTATTGCACAGTTTTATGTTATTGTTTTTAACGACAAATATGTATGCGCAAGCAGAAAAAAAGTCATCAGCATTTTTTTTTCACTTTTATTACGCTTTCGGCGCTTGTCATACCGCATTACTACACTACACAAATAACAATTATTTTATTGAATAGTTGTATTCAATAAAACAACTTGCGCGGGTGTTGACCTGCGCAGCAAAATTCTGCCCCGGGGCCTTCACACCTCGAAATCCGGCCCTGGGCACTGGAAAGCATTGGCAGGTATCAGTGTAAACAAAACGAGAGCGCAGGCAGGAGAGTCCCGCACCCCGGCGCAGAATAGACTTAAGACGGCCCTGCATAGGGACTATAAAATACGGCTAGAACACAGAAGTCGCAAAACAATTATAAAAACTTGTTTTGTCGGTTGCTGCCTGTAAAGCAGTCTTGAAAAGACTATTTTAGAATATCCAGAAAAAAAAATAGTGGAAAACTTACCAAAATTAAAGCTTTTATCTGCCTTATGATAGACTTGTACTTTCTTCTGTAGCGTTTTGTTTGTATCGCATTGTGATAGGTTGTTGAATAATTTGATTTCATCACGTCTTTTTCATCAGCACCTATCTGTATGTAACAAATAGGTATTTGTTTAAATATTTATTTGACGGTTGAACTGCACCCTTCCTCTAATAAATAAGTATCAAAAGCTTGAAAAACTGAACATAAGTTTACATAAATATGATAGTAGGTACATCGCGAAGGATTAATTACAAGTAGTAGGCAGATGTGTATGGACAATGACAATATAATTATAATAAAATTACAATTTACCTATGTACCTATTATTTATTTACAAAACACAACTTATCTTACTCCGTTTCTCTTGATGAATCCAAAGACCCAAAGAGTATATATCACAGGTATATACAGTGTTGCCAACAAGATTTTTTAAAATCCGCCAAGTCAGTTGTGAATTTCCGTCAAAAATCCGTTAAATATTTTTTGACGTGATAACGTCTTATAATTCGATGAAGCCGGCTGCACGCTCACAAAACATGACGTCATGTACCGTTACCGTCGGTCGTTACCTCGCCGCATGTTTGTTATAGTTGTATTAATTATTTCGACCAGTAGTTCAAGCGGGGATGTAGCTCAGTGGTAGAGCGTTCGCTGTGCATGTGAAATGCCCCGGGTTCGATCCCCGGCATCTAAAAGCTTTTTTGCATTGTTTTGATTGAAAATGACTAAATTCTACTGATTACTTTTTACATACAAATCTATTAAACAAATGAAATTAAAATTTTCTTTTGAAAAATGCTACCATTCCATCAGTATTTTCTTAAGACGTTGTCGCTTTCTATCGTCAGTAAACCGCCTTTATAGACAAACATTTTTTTATGAGCTAATAATAACCGTTTAATTTCGAAAAGTTTATATTTGCAGGTTCATCAGTTTTCAGTATCCTATTAATATTATAAATGTCTATGATTGGATGTTTGTTGCCTAATCACATCGTAACGTTTGTACAGATCGGCCTGAAATTTAAAACACAGATTATAGTTTGGAAGAACACAGGCTTCTTTTCATCCCGGGACAACCAAGGGAACGGGAACTATGCAGATAAATCTGCGGAGCGGTGCTAGTAATAATATATACCTAAACATTGGTGTCCGATTGCTGATTGCTTAGTAGCAGTGAACTCCTACCACGCGATTTTTTTAGCTCCGTCTGAAACCCATCCCATAAGCCTAACCCCCGTAAGCCCGTAATCTAACACCCGTAAGCCTAAAGATGGGCGTTAAAAATCGCGTGATCTGGCTTCGCACTGCGTAGCAGTTACAGTTAGCAAAGGCAAGTGCCAATTAAAAACAAAAAAAAGTTTGTGTCTGGATTACAAAAGAAGTCTCTGATCAACCTTGTTGTCATCATACATATTATTCGTTCATATTAGGTACTTACCTTACCGTTTGAAAAACACAATAGTAGACATTTATTGATGAAAATGTGAAGTTTTTATTTCCGTTAAATATCCCGTTAGCCGTCAGAAAATTATTTTCCCGTTTTCAACGTACCCAAATCCGCTAGATATGACGGGAAATCCGTCAAGTTGGCAACACTGGGTATATATCCACTACGTGATGAATCCGTCTTCACAGACTAGGTAGAGAGGTATATCTCTACTTAGTCTGTGGTAGAGAGCAAAGAGAATGTAATACACAGAACAAATACATGTAATACCAGAAGTAACTATTTTCTGATCTGTGGTAATACTACGCACAGACTAAGTAGAGAGATACTCTATAGACCTTAGAATAAGGAATATAATACAGAATTACAAAGTTCCTGACTACTATAGTGCTTCTCGTTCTCTCAATTACAATGAGGATCCGTAACGTTTTTAGTTGAGTATGCAGATTTATAGAACTAAGAAATCCTTAACAAACACTGTAAAATTTTTTGTTCTACGACAAAAATTGACGAAGTTATGACCGATTTACTAGCGAAGTTCACCGAGTGGCCGTCGCGATAGCTGTGACGTCACTGTGACGGTCGCCGCCAGTTAGCCGTTGGCAGAGATAAGGCGCGCAGTGTTTTGTTTCTTTAATTGTGACTTTAAAACAAATTAAGTGTCCGATTTGTGTGTAATTCACTTTTTAAACTATGTATAAATATTGTATAGTGCCAAAATGTATAAACACTTCTATCAAAACGCCAGAAAAACTATTTTTTAAAGTGTCGAAAGACCCAAAACTTCGTAAAAAATTGTATTCGGTTGTAAAAAGAGATCATAAAACTCCACCCTCTGCCCAGGCTACAAGACATTGCTGTGAAGATCAGTTCGATGTGAGTACCTACATAACTATACCTATTATTTGGTTGATATTTATTAAAATAAGGTGGTACCTACTAGGTATTAAGTGCAGTGTACCTTTCTATTTATCTTATTTTAAGCTGATGTATTAATAGAAACATACCTTCTTACTTTTTCTGAGTATTGTGTATAAACCTACGTACCTACCTATTTGCCCGTTCTCATTTCTATGTAATATTCCAAGGTTAAAGCACAGAAACGTACTTAGGTAAAAATCAAAGAGTGAATGATATATTATTTATTTTTTAATCATCTACACAACAGCGGTGCATTTATGTATCTGCCTCAGCTATGCCTTACTGTTAGAAGCAACTACATTAATATATCCTACTAATATAACACTCGCATAAATTGTAACACACGTAGCGCAGTCCGCTTGGTCGAACATAACCGATTACCAAGGTTTCAATCATCATCATCAGCGGGGCTTAACTAGTATTTTTATATTTCAGTTGGAAGAAAATATGGAAAATTACGTAAAGTTTAAGTTGGTCGGAGGAAAGCTTAAACTGAAGAAAGGAGTTTTGCCTCATAAGTTTGAATGCCCCAAAAAAAGAAAAGTGACCGACCAGGTTATAAGAAAAGACAAGATATATAACTAGTAGTTTTGGAGAAAAATGGCAACATGGAACAAACAATGTTTGCTTCAGCGGCTTCTGGTTAGTTGTCACCGTAACACCTATCTAAGAACATGCACCAATCAAACCCAAACCCATAACTGAAAACTGCATCAAAATCAGACAAGTAGTCTTGGAGAAAAATGGCGACATGAATTGCACAAACAAACATCCTCCCCCCAAACGCATAGACCGTCTGCGTTGCGTCGTGGGTCGTGGGTAATAAAAATAAAACAGAAATAAAATATATGCGTAAAAATGTTTTTGCTTTATATTCAAGTCATCCTACCTAAGTACATACTGAACGAACGGTTTGTAACAAAACGCGAGATGGCAAAAAAAACAGCCATGACATCTTATATTGGATTCTATCATACCTATATCAGCAAGTGAGAGAACCATGCACTAAATAAAGCGCAACTAGGTTAAAAAATCATTCGCGAAATGATCTACATATGAATGTACGAAAACAATTATTTCATTTACATTCGATAGTATAAACACTACTTACTCTTAAGTTCTGAATATGTCCCTGTACCTACACTTTACATTCGCTTTATTACATAGGCAGGTGTAATAAAATGAATGTAAAGTGTAGGTACAGGGACATATTCAGAACTTAAGAGTAGTGTATATACTATCGAACGTAAATTAAATAGTTGTTTTCGTTCAATAATATGTAGATCATTTCGCGAATGATTTTTTAACCACTAACTAACAAATTAAATATTACTAATAAGTACCTACGTACGTAGATAAATAAGCAGCATCCTTACCTTTGTAGTTTCCAACCACGGATTTCAACGCTGGTGAACTTGGAATGATTACCTAGAAACCTAGATAATCAAATACCATAAAAGAATCCACTTTTGGAAGATTATCTGACTGAACTTGCACAAAACCCGCTTCTACTTTATTAGTACTCATATTACTTATGTACGTTTTATACTTAAGTATCACAAAATTACACTCCAACAACACTTTATGTAAATAAATTGCCAAATATTAGGGGCCAACCGAGTCGCGCGTCGCCGCTGCTACGTTGAATGTGCCGGCCGACCGGCCGGCCGCGCTCGGTTCCGTCACAGTGACGTCACACGCTCCCGCGTGCATTGACTTTTAGCGACAGGAACGGTATATGTTTATTATTTAATATCTTCGTAAGTAATAGTCCGATTTGAATAATTCAAAAAGATATATGATCCTTATGTCATAAAGAATAACGTGGATGATAGATCTATTGAATTAGCTATAACTTTACTGATCCTCATTCAATTTCAATTCAATACTCAAAAAGTATTGCCATAAAGAAAATATTCCACTAGGTAAGGGTAGTGCTGCGATAGACTGATGAATTCAGCCTGTGTTCTATGCATTCTAAAATTACATTTTAAAAAGGGGGTTTATATAATATAACTCAGTTCATGCTTCTTGCGACGCATGCTCTGGCAGTTCCATTGGAGAGCTACTAGGTTCTTGTCCATGTTGGTTGGAGTGGGAGATTAGTTGGGTAAGTTTAGAGGCAACGTGGGACGGTAAAGGAAATGGATTTATGGAGATGAAATTCACTAATAAGGAGATGAGGGTTTCAAGCATATCCTCTTTTTGAAGAGAATATTGCTGGGATGTGTGATTTAGTGCGCTACCATTCGGCATCATAGACGATGGTTGGGAGATAATATTTTGATGGGCAGTCTTATTATATGACTTCCCTAGTGGGGAATTTGACCGAGAGAATGTACGAGCAGTAGAGGATCTTATTGATGAACGACGAAGTTGGGGTGTAGGAGTAGATGGAATTTCTCTGTGCGTATGTGAGTGAGTAGTGAATGGGAGCGATTGAGTTACCTCTGCATATGATTTTGTCACCTTGGGGAATCTACCGGCAGCCTGCTCATAAGAAACGCTCTCCTGTGCCATGATCTTTTTTATTGACTTCTGTCTGCTGAGCTCAGGGCAGATTTTGCTATTAGCAAAGTGATTGCCCGAGCAGTGAAGGGAGTTAGCATTTTGCTCTGATGTAATGCAGCTATCACCAAGATGTTCATTAGAGCAGCGAAAGCATCTAGGTTTTGAACGGCACTGGGCCTTGGTATGACCAAATCTGCAACATGCTAGACATTGTATGGTGGGGTATTCATAGAGTTCCACAGGTAATGATGTATAAAATGAATAAACCTTGGATGGAAGTACTTGTCCTTGAAAAGTAACAACTATCGTCTGAGTTGGTATCCAAGTTGTATTACCGTCAATTATGTTTTTCCTACTAAATCGGCGGGCCTTCAGAATTCTTCCACAAGCTGGGGGTAGTTTAAGTGATTCGACAAATTCCGTCATTGATAAATCTGTTGGTACTCTTCTGATAATTCCCATCCTAGTGATGTTGTAGGTGGGGATGGAGGCAGTATAGTTGTTAGAGGACAGGATTGGAAGGACAAGGAATGAGTTGGCATCTTCAGCAGTGGTAAATTCGACGGACACCTTGTTGCGTCCAACACGTTTAATACCGTCTGTACAAATATGCTTAACCTGATGCTTTGTTAGGAATTGTCCGAACTTGATGGGTTTAAGTGTAGTTCCTAGAGCTGGTTCTGGATCAGATCGGGAAACGTGGATGATAAAAGGCCCTTTATCGGATCCTGAATAGCATAACACGCCGATGGCAAGCGATGGGTCCACATATACTGCTTCAATTGATGCACCTGGAGACGTAATCGTTTTGATTTTTCTGGGATCATTAGTGTCATCATCTAAGCGTCTCTTATTAGATGTTGTGCTACCTGTAGGAGCTGGATTTATATTTGGGGGAGGATCAGGGTCGGGTGGCAATTTGTTTTCCATTTCTGGGGCTTTTACTGGGTATAACAGACAAGAAACAACACAAACAAAAGCGTAGCTTACCACCACCGGTGCACTAAGGACACTACACTTGGTTTAGGATAATCAACTCCACAATATTTCGTATATTTAGGAAAATAATTCTGGCGCCAATCTACTAACTCTCACTAGCGAACGCAGAATCCCCCACACAGACTAAGTAGAGAGATGTAGCAGTGATGCAAGAGGAATATGTGAATGTCTCCCTAAAATGTATTCTTTCAAAGTCTTCCCAAAAACGGATTTTCAAGACAATAGGTTAACCTCAAAATAAATAAATTACTTGTTTGCTCATGTGACTAATTTAACTCTGAGGACCATCTTAATTTCACACCAAAATATTCTCGAAATGGGGAACTGACAAGTTCTTGAAAACCGAAAAGTTCGAGAAAAAATATATACGGGTAAAAGCTAGTTTCACTAAAGGAAGTTTCCAATTACGTAAAATCAAAAATAATTACATAGAAATAAATAATACATACTGAAAAATACTTGAATATCTTAGTAAATGACGAAACTGTGAACATTTAAAGAGTCTAGTCTGTTATTTTAACGAAATCGATGTGTTTTTGTCGCCAATTCATTACGTGGAAGTTTGAAATTAACATAGATCGTAGAACCCAAGATGGGCCCTCCCAAACTTCAGGGCGCACACAATCATGTCAACGTTGTGAAGAGTGAGCTCACTCATTCCGTTCTAGTCGGTTGTAAGACGCGGTGGACGCCGGACGTTTTTACCTATCACTAGCTGACCCCGCAAACGTTGTTTTGCCATATAAATAAAGGTATGAAAAATAGCTAGTAGCCGATTTCAGACCTACTGAATATGCATATAAATTTTGGTTAAAATCAGTAAAGCCGTTTCGGAGGAGTACCTAAGGAAACAAACACTGTGACACGAGAATTTTATATATAAGATTATTCGTTGTCAACAACCAAAATAAGTAGAACCACAGCAAATCTCGCCGCTAGCCATGATAGGAGTCAAATAGATTGGTTGTTTGTAAACCACTTACGATACACACAGAGACGCAGTTTATTACCAATTTCAAGGTGCTCAGGGCACATTTGTTGATTTATATCGATGGAAATTAATACATACTAATACACATATCCTGAATTTCACACTGTTTTTTTTTAAAACGTTGCAGATGTCTCTTGAAACTATTAAATTGGATTGGCCAAATTATTTTCACCCATAATTTTATGAGAAAAAAATATATGTAAACCGTGTTTTTAAAGATTCTAACTTTTATGTAGATACATTTATGGCTTAGATCTTGTATGTCCTCGTACTTATTTATCAGCAGATAGCCAGGTATAGTTTTTGAAAATACTTGAAAATGTTTCATTATGCCGTTGCTCTCATTTAGACGAAAGGCGTTTTCGTTACATTATTTACAGTAGTAACTAACATGATCATCTGTGCCAGATTAATGTTTTGTACCTATCCTGTGGTTGATACTTACATAGAATACATGATAACAGCCACATTTCGACTGCTCGCTTGCTTTTTTACCAACTAGTACCTACGCTACGAAATGATCGAGTATTGCAACCCGCCCCCTGCTCGTCAACAGTTGGACAGCGCAGCGCGAACTTGTACCTTTAAGGTACAAGTTCGCGCGGAGACCGCGACAGGAGACCGAGACCGGAGACCGCGACAGGCACAATGGAATTGTATGGACGCCAGTTCGCGCTGAGACCGGGACAGGAGACCGAGAAAGGTCGCGGTCGCGGCGCGAACTGGTGCCCATACAATTCCATAGTGTCAAGTGCCTGTCTTGGTCTCCGGTCGCGGTCTCGCGTCGCGGTCGCGGCGCGAACTTGTACCTTTACAAGTGACGGCATAGTGCTGAATCTTATTACTTTATACCCTTCTATCATCCTACATATTACCGTTTTAATTGTGTAGACTGAATGCTTTGTGATCAAATACAGGTGTTATTTCGTATGTAAATGATGTAGACGTAAACCTAAAATTGAGGCTATATGTGTTGTATTGTAGGTGCTTATTTTAGTGAAATAAACGTGTAAAAAGCCGATGGAATGGCTCGAAGTGAACTGTTCGATCTCTTTTTCCACCCAGTATTCCAAAAGTGTCTAAAACACGCAGAGGCTTCTATTACACCTGAAGGTTCAGGTCAGCTGCCACAGCTCCACACTAGTTATAAGCCACAGAAGATATCGCCCAAGTCTCAGGGGCAAGTGCGCAACTTGTTGCATGACAAGATCAGAGATGCGTACATACACCCACAGTTCATCACAGACGTGATGAAGCCCATGAAGATCGAAGAGATCATGGACCAGGAGGTGCAGAACCTGTCCGGAGGAGAGTTGCAGCGGGTGGCGCTGGTGCTCTGCCTCGGGAAGCCGGCCGATGTGTACCTCATCGACGAGCCCTCGGCCTACCTCGACTCTGAGCAACGTCTAGTCGCAGCTAAAGTTATTAAAAGATTTATCCTCCACGCCAAGCGTACGGGTTTCGTGGTCGAGCACGATTTCATAATGGCGACGTACTTAGCGGACCGCGTGATCGTGTTCGAAGGGACCCCGTCTTCGAATGCGACCGCGCACGCGCCCCAGTCGCTACTGAACGGCATGAACAAGTTCCTCGAACTGTTGGGCATCACCTTCCGCAGGGATCCCAACAACTTCAGGCCGAGGATAAACAAACACTCCTCTGTTAAGGATATAGAACAGAAACGTGCCGGCCAATACTTCTTCCTCGAAGACTAGACACAATGTACCAATAAATTGTATTTATATATTATGTATCTGTCACAACGGCGGCCATTGCTCCGGACGCCCGTGTTTTCCAATTAATGTAATAATACATAGGTCTCCTGGTGGTTCATTTGACCCGTAAATTTTGTTCACGGGCCTGTAGTATATTTGTTTGGCAAGCTTCTGACGCATTTCATTTCATCCAAACAAAAAAACCCGACCACGGTGATAAGGACGGAACATAGTATCTTTATCTTTGATTCACAAGCAATAAATAATTTTATTATAGCAACTCGTTTCCGCAAGTTTTTGCATCTTATTGGGCAAAGAGCGCAGTGCGGTACTAGGCCGTGGAACTCTGTATACAACGTAATGGCATAAACATAATACATAATTAGAGGCCCATTTTCGTTTATTGCCCGTGTTACTACCCGTCTTACTACCAGTAGTAACACGGGCAATTATTTTTGCCCGTGTTACTACTAACAGGTCCAGTAGTACGACGGGTAATTTATTTTTACCCGTCGTACTACTACAGCCTTTTTAAGATAGGTACCTCAACAAAATTACATCATTGTACCTCGTTAGATTGCCCCCGTTTAGACACCGCCTCAAGGGTCAAGCTCAAATGCTCGCTCAAACTCTCAAACCTGAGTTTACTGCCCACTGGTTCTCGCGCTAGATAAGTAACTCTCTACAACGATTCTATCATCTGTGTACCCAAAGATACCGACCGGATTCAACAGAGCGTTGATATGTAGCAGGAAGACCGTCGCAGAGAGAGAGACCCTTGAGGGACTCTGGCATTGATATCCATTTGATCCGATCCATCAATGACGACTCGTATGGATCGACTTCAATTTAACATAAAACATAAGAAAGTATTGTAATAAGGCCATCATACCAAACCCTGTCGAAAGCCTTCGAGATATCCAGGGAGATCGCAAGTGCTTCCCCGTGTTTCTCAATAGCTTCACTCCAGACAATGCAATGTAATGACGACATGGGGCTGATCTGATGATGGAGCTAAAAAATCGCCAAATGAACTTAGCAATGAAACGACAACCTCATCGATATTGGGCTCGTTTTATTCGTTTTGATGAGAAGGTACTTTGGTGCTAGATGATAACCAGGGTTTGATAATGCCACTGGTAGATGGCCATTAACTTTTTAGTTTGTTGAAGTGAAACCCTCATGTGGTGCACCATTCACAGATTTTTTGCACTTAGACTATAATAAGTGAAGCCGATCCATGACGCTGTGTGGTGAAAGGCTCCAACGGGTGAACTCGGACCGCTGAGTGTACCCGAGCGAGAAAGAGACAGTCAGCTGTTCTTCACTGCTGTGTCGCTGTTTGCTATTTTTACTTGTAAAGATAAAAAAAAATAACTTTAATTTCGGACTTGTTTCTCATTTATATCTTACTAATATGATCATTCATCTATACTAATAGTATAAAGCTCAAGAGGCTGTTTGTTTGAATACGCTAATGTCATGAACTACATTAACTACTGAATCGATTCCAAAAATTACACTGTTGGATAAATAATATGTACGTGATCCCTGTGCTATAGGCTATTTTATTATGAACCACGGGCCAACGTCGGGGCGGACCGCTAGTAAAGGCGCGGGCCCACCACGGCGCACGGAGAGGCTATACACGTGTATTAAGCTTTGCTTTATAAGAAAATATATATGTTGTATCTACTGGAACCCACGCAGATGCTACGCATAAATTGACATCATTGATACAGGCGTAGCTTGCTCGAATAGGGGGTTACATAGCTCAACGACGTGGGTATGTTTCCACTGGAATACACGAACATGAATATAACCCACGACTATATAGGTACAGGTCGCTTATCGCAGTGCAGTTTTCAGTCACACGCCTTGTGGAACGGCCCCCAGTAAAGCCCGTGTCCGTGGATTGCAGTGTTACATGCATAGCCTCTCCATGCGCCGTGCCATGCTATAATACATAGTCTTCATGTACTCCAGTGGAAACGTTGTCAAACAAATTAATATTCGCAGCTAAAATGCGTTGTGCGCCCCAATACAGCATGCGCCGCTTTGGGCACCTTAATACTATATAATTCAGATAATAAAGTATTCACTTCTGCTTTGCAGTCTTAACCACATACATTTTTTATTACCAAGTCGCCAATAGTTTCCAAAAAGATCAGTGTTACACATAACGAGGTACTAGTAATGATTTCATTTTGTTGTTTAAGCAAAAGAGGTAACTATCTGAAAATGGCTGTAGTAGTACGACGGGAAAATATAAATTACCCGTCGTACTACTGGACCTGTTGGTAGTAACACGGGCAAAAATAATTGCCCGTGTTACTACTGGTAGTAAGACGGGTAGTAACACGGGCAATAAACGCCCATTTTGCTCTCATCGTCACCAGTACCTATCTTTAAAAAAAAAATTGTTGAGAAGTTTTTTTTTGTTGGTGTTTTATTTAAAAAAGAATGTAGTAAGTATTGTATTCTTTAGAATTTATTCAGTTTTGATAAGGCTTTTACAATCTGTATCGATACATTTTAATTTAATCTGTTACCATCGATAGAAACAGCGACGGATAATAATTAAAGTTATTTACGGCACATTATTATGTAGAGGTAAGTATTTTAACTTCAGTTGGACTCGGCAATAACAGAACTATTTGGGTAGCGATTCTGAAACCATTCGGTTGCATCCGACAGGGAATCTCATGTCTCGGTCTTTGTCATGCTAGATAAGACAAAGACCGAGACCGAGAAATGAGATTCCGTGTCGGATGCAACCGAATGGTTTCAGAATCGCTACCCTGATCATCTTCATTCAGGGCGAGAGAGACAAGAAAAGCGCATTATAAAAGCATTTGTCTATTGCAAATAATGAAAAAAAAAACTCTTTTTTTTGCTTTTTATATGTCATGGACGTATAAAAAAGTCGGACGTAGACAAAACAAAAACTGTGTCCATCGAGTCCATGTGTGCGCTGTCACATACAGGCTGACACGTACACATCAGTGGGTCATTACACGCGCTACTTGTGTATATGTGTGCGTGTCAGCCTATCAGTAGTGCACCCTCGCTCGCTCAAGGTCTCGCGGTTTTAGCCTACCTCTAGACAGTTCCTTCCAGGAAACAAGTGACAGTCGGTTGTCGGACGCACGGCTGAGCGCTCGCGCAAAACGTTTCCCGCGCATATTGTTATTAGATATGATATATAACCCTCCGGGCTAGACAGGGACAGAGTTACGCGTTAGAAAGAGCGCAAATGTTTGTTTGAAAATCGCGACAGGTATTGCGAGCTGAATTGAATTTTGTTGTGTCCCAGCAAGAGTCGCTATTTATAGTATAATTGTTTTTGGTAAGTGTGGCTTCTGTACTAATATTTATTCTGTGCTATCAGTGACAACACACACGTGCAAATGTGGCCGACTCTAGTGACACAGTTTTTGTTTTAGCGAGACTACGTCCGACTTTTTTATACGTCCATGTTACATGTATTGAGACTTGGGACAATAATACAGTGTCAGCTATTTTTTTTTCAAAGTACTCACGTATCGTGCCTTCGGTATGTACTTTTATTATTACTTGACATTAAATTTATTCTGTTTCTGTGGTATAATCGTTCTAAGTATTGTCTAATAGTGTATATTTATAGTGAGAATTTACGTATTGTTTTCAACTATAATTTTCTCTTTATTTTTTATTGTTTTTGACGAATGATTGAGTATCATAAAATTAGGTATCTAATATTAATATCTTGACATGCCCATAATATTCAATGTTTAACTTTAATTTAATTGTCATTAGTGTAATTCGTTATGTAAAACGGTACTAATTGAAATAAATAAATAAAAAATAAATAAATTCGGTAAGACATGGGCATAATTTTCGAAAACTCTAAAACTTAGTTTACATTTATGAAGCATACCTATATAATTAACAAAAGTATATTTCACACACAAAAAAAAACTAAGATCAGTTAAGGAAGTAATACACAATATTATCCTACAAAACACGTAAAATGTCTAAACTGAAGTGATAAAACATTAAATTGTGCCCTTGTCTCACGGAAGGTACGGTAGGTAGGTATATTTATGGCTCTTCAAAAATAAGAAAGCAACACAATAAGCAAGCATCGGTCATAAATATGCTTGTTCTTATCAGTCTACTTTAAAAGGACAGCAATATTTTCGTTATTTACCATTTTACATAAAAATATACAAATATGTCCGAATAGGTCCTGGGTGTCATCGACATAAATCAATGGATGTGTCCTGAACACCCTGAAATTTAAAAAAATTTAAACTCTTTGTGTAGTTTAAGTAGTTTACAACGACCAATCTACTTGACCCTTAGAATCGCTAGCGGCGAGGTATGTTGCGGTTCTACTTATTTTGGTTGTTGACAACGCATAGCGATAGGTATAAACGTCCGGCGTTGATCGCTTCCTGCAATCGACTAAAACAGAAAGAGTGAGCTCACTCTTCCCAACGATAGCATAAGCCGTCCGCCTGAAGTTTGAGAGGGCACATCCATTGGTTTATATCGATGCTGGGAGCTGATTCACAAAGCAGTCGGAATGATTCCGGCACGGAATAATAATCCTTAAAGGCAATCAATAGCACTAACACAACACACAACAACACGTCTGAAGGATAGGTAGATAGGTACCTTCGAGTCGCACAAATAAACTAACAAAAATCTGCAATATTGTACGCAGCCTTAGCATCTTTGCTCTACCATCACATGCCACCTTTCCAATTATCTCGATTTTGTGATTAGGTAGGTACACTATAATCCCTGTTATTCTAAGCGGATAAGACAAACACCGAGAGGTTTGATTCCGTGTCGAAATCAATCCGATTGCGTTGTGAATCAGAATACATATACCTGTTCAAAAGGCACGTTCTAAAATTTAACTCTAACAATGCATTACTGCCGCGATCTAATGACGGCGTTCCTGGTCGCGCTGATGCAGCATAGCGAAGTTCGGGGTTCGGGGCCTCCAAAGCAGTATCTTTATTGCAGCCGATGTGACAGACCTATAAGACAGGAGGTAACTATCTTAATTTTAGAATGGACCTTCAGAACAGATTGATTTCATTGTAAACATAAATTAAAACATCTCTTTTTCCATCTTCTATAAAAAAATGAGCGGGTACGATAAATAATGTTATATTTTAGCCCAACAACGCGATTTCATTGTTAATGAATTTTGTTCGGTAGGTACCTACTCGTATGGTTTATCACGCTCAGTTTTTTTTACGAAATTTTGATCAACATTCGGTGGGAGTATTTATACAGTTTTAGATAAATTTAAATACGAGCTACGAGTAATAGCTTCTTGTTTCATGCATAATTTAATTATGCTTTAACTAATTACTAACCAAATAAAAATCTGAAATTCTAACTGAACATTATTTTGTTTTTATAAGTACATAGGTACTATTTTTTTATATTGTGACTATTGACTGATGCGAATCTAAAAGCAAGTGCGAAAGTACCTAACAAAGTAATATATGGACGTCTACTCTCTTTCTACGAATACGTAATTTCGTAAAAAAAAACTCACGACTTACCACTTTCCTACTCTCGTTCTACTTCGTTACGTCCGATACAACATTGTTTGACGTTTGATGTTTCTAAGCATACTCTAATTAGAGTAGGCTTAGAACATTTAACCGGGCAAAACGACGGATCGAAGTAGAATCGGAGTTGGAAAGTCACGAGTTTATTTCGAAATTACGTTTTCGTAGAAAGAGAGTAGACGTCCTGTTCTCTTGCTACGAAAACCATAATTTCGAAATAAACTCGCGACTTTCCTACTCTGGTTTCGGTTCTACTTAATTTCGTCCAATCGAACATTTAAACGGACGAAACGACGGATCAAAATAGAACCGGAGCAGGAAAGTTGCGAGTTTATTTCGAATATAAAATCTTTTAAGCTCGCGTCTTCCCTACTCCGGAGAGTCTACCGCCTAACTGAAACTGTCTTAGCTTTGATATTGTTCTCTTTTCTTTTCGCTTGTAATGATAGAGATAGCAATAGCAAAGCCAAAGCAGATTTAGTTAGGCGGTAGAACCGCCGTTCTACTACGTTTCGTCCGATCAAACATTGCTTGACGTTTAAATGGTCTAAACCAGGGCCGGATTTAGAGGTGTGGAGACCCCGGGGCGGAAGCTTCGTTGGGGACGTTGAAATACACCTCAGGTTAAGATTTCTCAAGCAAAACCCCACTACAAATGGGAGTTTATACTATCGAAATCTCTTTTTTTTTTTACGAAGTGTCTGTTGTGGAGGCCCCCCGTTTGTGGAGGCCCCGGGGCGGGTGCTCCGTTTGCCCTCCCCTAAATCCGGCCCTGATCTAAATTTAAATGTTCTAGAAAATTTTAACAGACAAAACGACCGATCGAAGTAGAACCGGATTAGGAAAGTCGCGAGTTTACTTCGAAAACACGTTTTTCGTAGAAAGAGAGTAGACGTCCTGAACTGCCTCTCACATAAGTTCGGGTCTACCATATCGTGTAAACCACATTGGAAAAAAATGAGCATGACAAATCACTTTATAACAATGTTGTAGTGAATAACCGTTTTAAGCACTACAGCTCACATGTCTAATTTGTCAGGACGAAGCCTGTTGGTATTGTTTGCTTATATATTCAGAGAGCTGGCTCCAAAGTTTGGGTAAGTATTTGAGGCAAGCTGAAAACTTGTCACATAATTCTGTTATATCCCTACACAGGGGTGCCGACCTGGCTGGTGAGTAGCTGATAAAAATGAATCCCTCAATTTAGATCACCTGTTAGGTAGAAAGTCCCACCAAAATAATCCGTCTTTTTTGAGAATCCCTATTTTTTACATTTGTATTATTTTTTTGCACAACATTTTTGCACGCGTCTGGCAATCCCAACTAAATCGTTTTTCTTATCATTTTGTTTATTCTTTAAACATTAATCTACATCATACTAAAATTGCATATTGCCTCAAATCATTAACACAACAATTATTTTTTTACATGAATATATTAATTTTGCCCCACTACTCACCAGGCACGTCTGCTGCTCCGCGTAGAGGTATAATAGGAGAGATATGTGACAAGTTTTCAGCTTGCCTCAAAGACCTACCAAAAAATTTGCTACCAGTTTTCGGAATAATATTAATTAGGTAAAACAATATACCTACGATTTAGTCCCATAAAATAAATTCAATCAGAGGTCCGACAGAATCGACTTCCGCAAAATATAGTAGGATAGATAATAATTATTATAAATACATTATTGTAAATAGATGTTCTACATCAGCATTATTATCTACTGGAACTACAATAGGAATTATCAATAATATTATATACTTAATAGAAAAACCACATCACTTTCTGGCTGCTATAAGCGTATTTAACATCATGTACAATCTATGTAAATCGAAACTACTTAACACAACCACGGACGTATAAAATAGTCGGACGTAGTCTCGCTAAAACAAAAACTGTGTCACTAGAGTCGGCCACATTTGCACGTGCGCGTTATCAGGTTGTCACTGATAGGCTGACACGCACACATATACACAAGATTGCGCGTATAATGACCCACTGATGTGTGTATGTGACAGCGCACACGTGCATATTATGTGGCCGACTCTATGGACACAGTTTTTGTTTTAGCGAAACTACGCCCGACTTTTTTTACCATCCATGAACACAACTTAAAACAATGTCGAAACTATTGTAAGACGTAAAGTAGTTAATAAATAGCTAACTAACTACAGATAATATAGTTAAAATATGATTCCTCTGAATCACTAACAACACTTTGTATCGGAACTACTAAATAACAAGGGGAATTGGAACATTTAACAATATGAATAATTTTAAACAGTGACGAGGCGTATCTGTGCTGTTGTTCTATTTGGTAAAAAAAAATAGATGCCTTTCCATCATTCACAGTATTTTGTATCAATTATTACTAAGAATTCCTGATGGAATGTAAAAGGATGTAGCCTCAGATTGGAAACCAGAAAATACCCTTTACAGTCATATAACTAGCAAACTCGCTTCTACCGCTTAACTAAATCGGCTATCGCTTTGCTAATGCTGTCTCTATCATTTCAACCGAAAAGAAAAGAGAGAAACATCAAAGCTATGACATTTTTCGTTCGGCGGTAGACCCCCCCGCGCGCTTTCTGCAATACTGTAGTACATACGACGCGCAACAGTCGTGTGGTACTTCCAAACATTTATCTTAGAATGTTTATTTTTAATTGCGTGGGAGCGATGTGGTATAATTAAGCTATAAAAGGTTTATTACATTTGACTAAATTTAGTTTCTTTTTGTAGTGGTAGGACTCTTGGCAGAGTCCGCCTGGGGAAGTACCACACCTTTGCCAGTTATTCTACCGCCAAGCAGTAATGTGCAAACATTACTGTGTTCCGGTTTGAAGGGCAACGTTTCCAGAGAAATCACAGGGCTTAGAGATTTAACATCTTAGATCTCTGGGTGAAGAGCGCAGTGCAGTGCTAGGTAATGATATGGACTCTTCATGTTCCAAGAATAGCTGCGTGTCACTGTGCTGTTATGTGGCAGGCATGTTGCTTACCATCAAGCACATGTCCTGCTCGTCTCATCACTACTTATTAAAAGAAAAAAAAGTTTCTACTGAACTCAGTGAAGTGTATAATAGCTTAATAGCATTTAGCAAGCTAGCTAACTAAATTCAGTCAACTAAATTTAGCCATGTAATAAGCTTTTAATAAGGTATAAATGTGTTATGGGTGTTCAACCCATGACACATGTATACCAAACGCGGTAATGATTAATAACATTTTGTATGACATGTACACAAATGTTAAAAATATCGACTTCCTTATTTTATTTTTTATATATTTTGGGCGTATGTACCTATGTACGTCGACGTAATATCAGTGCATCCTCACTCGCTCAAGGTCGCGCGGTTTTAGCCTACCGCTAGACCGTTCCTTCCAGGAAACAAGTGACAGTCGGTTGTCGGACGCACGGCTGAGCGCTCGCGCAAAACGTTTCCCGCGCATATTGTTATTAGATAATAAATGTCGTAAACCCTCCGCGCTAGACAGGGACAGAGTTACGCGTTAGAAGAGAGAGTTGAAAATCGCGACAGATATTGAGCGCTAATGCGAGCTGAATTGAACTGTGTTGTGTCCCAGCAAGAGTCTCTATTTATATCATTGTTTTGGTACTTCTTGTGAGTGAGGCTTCTGTACTAATATTTATTCTGTGGTAATATGTTGCAACTTGCAACAGACGATTTAGCCAAAACTTAGACTAAAAATATAGAAGGGTCTGTATTTCAGAATAACTGAATAAATAACAATGGGTCAATATAAAACTAAACATCTTCCTATTACTATGAACTACCTCTAAATTATCAAAGTAATTGAAAAATAACATGAAACAGACATTTAAAATACAGCTAATAGCAACATTTCAATTAATTATATAAATATCTACATCACTAGGGGCATTTTGTTTTGACCTACTAAATGCGCAATTTATTAATACTATACATTTGTTCACAATACAACAAAATGGGTCAATATTGACAAAAATATATTATTTCATACACGATTTTTGTATTAATTGTATTGTTATACATTGTACATTAATTTGTGTGATATCACAGCCCCATTGTACCTAATCTGACACTTTTCTTATTTTGAACCTACACTTTTTAATGCTTATCTTCAGATTAGTTACATAAAATTGCAGATAATTTCTGAATGTTGTCAAAATTCAATTACATTTACACAAGGAAATATGTAAACATCTTAGTTGAAATTATTTAAAACCTATTTGAGCCAATGCATGGACTCGTAATTTATGTATGATAATTTACATGTATGTCAAGTATCTAGACTTATTATATCAAATGTTACAAAAAAAAACTTTGACAACATTTAGAATGAGGCAAAAGGACCAACTGTCTATTATCTTATAGCAGTCTTATTTCAATCTTACCTTTAGCAGCTCTCAAACAATAGCATCTAAAGGTATGTTAGAAAGTAATAAGACAACTTTAAGAATGGTAGATAAGGATTTAAACATAATGGCAGCTGTGAAGTGAGTTATTAATGCTAGTCTTGACTCCATCGCCAGCAAATATATATTTTTTTATACTATAAAGGCAAGCGTTTGAACATGAATTATTTGATGTTTAGTAATACCGCGGTCTAGGATGGAGCACCTTTACCGAGAAGATACACATTTATTTTAGACTAGCTGTGCCTGCGGTTTCAGGCGCGTTTTAAGGGTTTTTTTATTTATTCATCAGCTATCTAGTAGTGAAAGCCCCATCATAATCGGCTGGACCGATTCTGCGATTAGCCAGAACAAACAGACAGGCAGGCAGACAAAAATTGTAAAAAAAATATTATGGTATATGTGTACTTTCTATACATTCATATGAATGCAGTAAAAAGCGGTTATTTTAATATTACAAACAGACACTTCAATTGTATTTATTTGTATATAGATATAAAGACACTCCTGTGCCAGTATATTTTGTAGTAGTAGGGCTCTTTGCAGTCTTCCTGGGGAAGTACTACACCTTTGCACATTATTGTACCGTCAAGCAGCAATATTGACTTCAGCTCACTTCAGAGCCACCATAGAGTTTGAACGTTACTGTAAGGAGGTTCAGCGGTCTCGGCGCGCCCGTTTCGCCCGCGGCGTGGGCGTGGTCGCCGAATCGTCGTCGTCGCGTCGCTTCGCGGGCGCAAGCGGCCGCTGCAATTGGCTTTGTGCCGTCAGCTGAAGTTGCAACGCATGCGTGTTCAATCTCTCCGCCAATAGCAGCGGTTTCAGCGCCGCCATCTTGTGGCTGTAGAGCGTCACGCGCGGCCGGCTATTCACCGCCGCCGTTAGCTGGTCGCGCACACTCATCTCAGTATTCTCAGCATTATTCCACTTGCCATTGCTTTCTTCTTCGTTTTTCTCATCTTTAGAATTGTCCATGTTATCTCCCGTGTCAGGTTTACAGACAATATGCACTTGCGCTCGAACTTCCGCGTCAAACTTCGATATAGTACTCACGAGAGGCTTCGCCCAACCGATGTGGAGAATTGGAGTCTGACTCCCTTCTTCCCATTTACATATGCCATCGTAAAATCTGAAATAAAATAAATATGATGGTAATGAAAGGTAAATTTGCATTGTGAGATTTCAACAGATGTGTTGTGTAGAGAAACATTTATTAGGTTCAGGAATCTTTCAGGTATGGTCTAAATTTGTGAGGAAGTGTAGCTTGTAAGTTGTAAGATTAGGTTATTAGCATCCTGGGGCTTCTGCCCTAGCCAAAAGTTTGGTAGGCAGTATAGGCCACGTAATATAAGGCACACTGCCATAGATTTCTTTAAAATAACACATTTATTACAAAATCCATCAGAAAAGATAGAAATATCAATATTAGTTTTTGGAAGACACCAAGTGTGGTGAATAGCTAATTGTTGTCATATTACCAAATCTTAGGCAATACAAAGTAATTTTGGAATCAATGACATACACTCTATAACTATTTATTCAATACATGTACATAGGTACATATGCATATTTTGTCTTATAAAAGTAGAATATTATAAAACATATAAAACAAAACTGACACTTACCTAAGTAATGATGCAAAACATTCAGGGTCTTTTAAAATAGATCTTGCTGAATGTCCAGAGCTTTCTGCTTTCATTAGTTGAGGTATTAGTTCATTGGCAATTTCAGAAAACTCTTTGTAAATCTCTTCGTCATCACGAGAGTAATTATAACTGAAAGAATAAGTTATAATCAAGAGCAATCATTCCAAATTTATATCGTAAGATTGTCTGTCAAATACAGTCTCTACCTTTTTTAAATTACTTGTTCTCATTTTAATTTTAGCTCTGCTTAGCATAACAAGGTAAAATACATACTGTCGAATAACATCTCCTGCACATGCCCAAGCATGGAAAGCTTCTTTAAACATCTTGTGTCGGTGGTAAAAGCCTGCTTGGAATGTATAAGGATATACATGCCGGTCCTCATAATGTGTTCGTGAGGATCTTATAGCTTGTGTGTACAATGCTGCCGAGTCAGGCCTATTGTTACCACCTGGTTTGGTGCTATTGAGGCCACCAGAGGAAGACTGGAGTTCTGAATCACCAGGGCAATTGGATATTCTCATATACTCATCCAAGTCTCCAAGGTTTCCAAGTGCCATTGGGTATGTATCTAGGTGACCTGCAAAGTGTAGTAGATATTTTAATCTGTGGTTTAATATCAAACTAATCATTATTTATTTGATGTGTGTTCCATGGAAAATGCAATAGATCTGTTTGAGGTTAGGCTAGTTTAATTGGTCAAGACTCATGTAAAAGTCTGCACACTAGTATTATAGTTCTCTCTTAATTTTTTTTGTATGCCTGGAACATTTAGTAACAACACTAAATTACATTGAAGAAAATAGTATACTATAACTCCATGCTAAAAACCAGAATACAATAATAATATCATAGAGTATTATCTTATCTAAGTGAGACAGCCAGCCAGGATATTAATCATTTGGAAAGCAGTTTTGATGTTAAAAGTAATATTTACCACCATCATAAAGAAGCCATAGCAGCTTGTGCTGCATCTGTGCCACTTCATGTACGTCAATAGTGGGGGTGAGAGTGGGATTGATGGATGAGACGAGTGCAGCTAGTTCCATCACACGGGTGCACACCACAGGCATGCCGGCTACATACAACCATGAACGAGCTGACACTCCTTCTCCCACTGATCTGCCTCTCTTATCCTCATTGCCTTTGCCGTGCCAAGTTACCTGAAAATTAACATTGCAAATACCATCTGTTATAGATAATTACTGAATCTGATTTATTTGATATTAAATAATGTAAAATTAGTAATACAACAGCAAATCTTCACGGAACTATTTTCTTAAAAGCAATGCATAAAATAAAATGCTTACTTCTGCTGTCTCTGTACCATCTTTGCCAAACACGACCCATGCATGATCTTCAGACAAGGCTAGATGAACGTCGTGCTTACCCAATACTTGGCAGCCAGCGGTCACGGCAAAGGCAACACCAAAACAATCAAGTTTGTTCCCTGTCAAGAAACTGTAAATAGATTGCAGATGTGCTCTGTCTTTGTAATAGCTGCGTGTCAATGAATTCCACACAACATCGGCGACGCGCTTCACCAACTCGCGTGTTGCGAATGTCCCGCTCAAAAGTTTAGTGTCGACGCCGCTCCGCATCAGCGATACAAACCGGTCGTGCAAGGAGCGCACCTCGTCCCATTCCACCGAGGGAAATTTCATCTTAACAAATTTATTTGCCGCCAGATTCACATCTTTATCGGTATTTTTCACATTAGTTAGATTGTTTTCAACTGCTCCAACAATAATAGAAAACAGGGCTAAGTCAGCTTCCTTGTCACTACGTAGTTGCTCTTCAAATATACTACATACTTTCTGTAAACTATCAATGGGAAAATACCGTTTATATTCTGATATTGCCGACATTGTTCAAATTAATTACATTCTCCAAACACCACAGATTTAGATGATTTTGAATAATTATTTTTATCTTCATAGAAGCCGGCTTTAGAACGCAAATAAAACAATTAAGGGATGTACTACGCCGTACGCCACGCTACGATACTGCTATTAAGAAACTGCTCGATTTTATATTTTGTTAATCGTTACGTAGATATTTCATCATTGCGGTTTTTTATTGACACACATGAAGGAAATCTTGAATGTATCTTTATTGAATTCACAGTCTTATTTACTAAACTTTCGATACTACAGAGAGTCAAAACTAACAAATCAAGAGAAGAGAGAGAGAGAGAAGAAAAAATGTAGCTGTTGAACTTGTGTTAGTCTTAGTCGTATGCAGCACTATTTGCACTCGTGACTGTGACTATTGGATGGATGTTAGCACCATGGGTTGCAGTGCGAACACCACTAAATAAAAACTTAATGTCATTATCAATGTCGGATTGTGACTGTTGTCTTTGACAAAAAAGTTCGACGTCGACAGAAACACAAATGCGATGTTTGGTTCGAGTTCAATTTCATGTTATTGTTTGAAAATAATTCCGTATGTCTGTTTATTTGTGTAATTTGGCATGTTTCTGTGATGTTTGTCTCTAAATCCATGACATGTATAAGTCCATAAATTTAGATGCAGTTGTAGAACATTTGAAGAATATCGTTGACAGTAGTCGCTGTGCTGTTTGGTATGTTTTTTGTTTACTAGCTTCTAGCTTATGATCGAAATTCAGTTTCTGTTGAGAAAACGATAAGTATATAATTGTTGTTTGTATTTCAGCGACAGAACGGATGGAAAGCGCATGAGATATACATGTGGTCACACGAGCTGTGAAGATTGCGTTATTTTGGCTGCAGACTGTTCAGTTTGTCTTACGCCACCTCAGAATGGTCTTAGAGAGCCAGTAACAGATGGACCTTTCACTCAAAGAGCTGCCGATGCCGTAAATCTACTCAATGTTTTTCAAAACGAATTTCACATAGATGGTTGGTTTTGGCACTTGGTGAAATTATTGTCACCTACTCTGTAATATTTTATTTTGCACATAATACCAATAAATTAAGGAGCCTGTACGTAGTGCTAAAGTTAAATATTGAAATTTTAATTTCAGCTTACAAAAGGCTCAGGACATCTGAACAATTGAAAGTTGAGAAAGAGTTGTTTCCTGAATGCATCCAAGCTCCTGTAAAATATTTCAACAAACGAAAAACCTTTAAGAACCCTAAACTCAACAAAGAAAATTCTCTGTCACAACTTCCTGGTGAAGAAGTCTCACTAATTGGCAATCTAAAAATGGAGAATAGTAGAAAAGATGTTGAGATATGGTTAAGTAAACATGTGAGAAAACCTTTTGCAGAGTTGAACTCCAACAGCAATACACTCAGGAAAAATACTCAAATTATTAATAAACAGCAAAATACTTCAATTAATGAAAATACTCCTTTGAAACAATCAAATAGAAAAAGATCTTATACAAAACCAGCACTAGCTTCAGTGAAAAACCAATACTATAAAACAGAAATCTCAAATCCAGCTAAGAAAACAAAACTAGATGATAAAGTATCTAGCATAAATGAGATCTTTATGGAATCTGAAACATCCAAATATTTAATTACGGGTACAAATGTAAATAATGATAAAGACGAAAGTGGCATAGTAATAGATGATGAGGCTGTTGTAGTTATAGATGATTCACAAAGTGTTAAAATAGATAAGGATATGGATGCATGTCTGGCCATCCTAGAGGCTGAACGTAATAAACATTATGAACCGACATCTTTAAATACATCAATTATTGATACTCCGCTGAAAAATAAGAAAATAGAACATAACAAAATCACAAAAGTGCCATTTTATTTGAAAGGTTGTCTTTCATATAATTACACTAATTATACCGATAATGATGCATCTGAAAATATAACTGAAACAAACAAAAATGACATCAATACAATAGAAGAAACAAATAAAGATGTCTCTATAACAGTTGAAAATAAAAACTTCATTGCAATAATTAAGATCCAGCAAATTGATCACAGTACAAACCAACCAAACAGCATGCAATCAGTTCATGTACAAACAGATACTCCAGAAGTTGATAGTATCCACAGTGATATTGAAATTGAAGATTCTCCAATTCAAGATCTATTCCAAGAGAATAGATTCCTTGTTAATAATAAGAAAGATATGAGTTTACAATCAATAAATAAAACTGGGCATGTGGTAATTGAAGAGTCTGACAGTGATGATGATTTTGAACCCAGTGTCTCCTTGGAGGTAACAGCTGAAATACATAGGTCCTGTGAAGATATGTAAGTATAACATGATATTTACCTATATTAGGTAAACTACTGAACTTTGCAACCAACCAGACACCCATATTGTAAACATTGTACTGAACTTAATTAATTATAATGTAAATGTAAATTTAATAGCCTCCCAATATCTTGGTTATCTAACAACAGCCAATCATGAAAAATCTTATTTGTTTTTAAATATGTACTACAATACTATGTAATTAAAAAATGCTAAGTCCAGTACAATGTTTTCTATAATATGAGTTGCAATGATAAAGTGTAAAAGTTATACAGACATTTATAAAAGCTCAATCTAATTTACATATTTGGACTTTTTTAAAATTTGTAGTGGTAGGACTCTTAGCAGAGTCCGTCTGGGGAAGTACCACACCTTTGCCAAATATTCTACCGCCAAGCAGTAATGTGCAAACAGTACTGTGTTCCGGTTTGAAGGGCAATGATTCCAGTGAAATTACAGGGCTTAGAGACATAATATCTTAGATCTCTGGGTGACGAGCGCAGTGCAGTGCTAGGTTATGATTTGGACTATCATGTTTCAATAGCTGCGTTTTACTGTGCTGTTATGTGGCAGGCATGTTGCTTACCATCAGGCACATGACCTGCTCGTCTCGCCAGTCTATGGTATAAAAAAAAAAAAAAAAAATTGTTTTGAATATTTTAATCTTGAGAACTACAAGACATTATACACTATTTGAGAAATAATTGTATGGGATAGTTGAATTCACAGTGAAGGCTTTAAGCTATACATTTAGGATGGGTGAAACTGTCAGATACAGTTAGTATTTGTTTTAAGTAATATAAATGCATGAATCTCAACCAGCCAGCCAGCCATGTTTAGCATAGAAAGTGTATTGTGTATTGTCTTTTTACTACTGGCTATCAATTTAGTAAAACTTGGTTTTACAGAACAGTAAAATAATGTTTTGACCAATGAGAACTATAATAAAAAGTGCCATGCATTAATTCCTGTTGGATCCTATTTTATAGTTTCTAATGAGATGTAATAATTAAGTTTGTCTCATCATTCTAGAGATTATGGGATCCTAGCAGATGTGGATGATGTAGAAGAGCACAGCAGGAGAGTCCGGAGAGGGCCTCGCGGCGTTACCCCAACCAGTTCCAACTCCTCGGAGAAGGAGAACTACAACCCCAATAGAATGAAGAATTCAAACAATTCAAAGAAGAAACCAATGAAAAAATAAAATATTCAATTATATCATAAGACAATCTGTCTCTGTGATTGTTTACCATATTGTGGCATTTTTTAATTGTAATTAATTTATGTTTAAAATATTATAAGCTATTTTTGTACTTTTTTTTCAACACACACATTTTATTTTCTAACATTAGTACCTAAATTAGTTAAAAAGATGTTTCTGCATACATGTATGCACACATCTCTATACTATTTGAGCCTTAATAGACTACAGGCCTGTGAACAAAAATTAAGTAGTAAATGAACCACCAGGAGACCTATGTAGGATGATAGAAGGGTATAAAGTTATAAGATTCAGCACTATGCCGTCACTTGTAAGCTGTCCAACTGAGTACAGTCGAAGAGGGGGGGTTACAACCCTCGATCATTTTTTCTCCTTGTCGCATGATTTTTGTACGGCGTTGCAGAATAATAGATTAGAAGTGGTATTAGGTTAGACAGCTTACAAGTGACAGCATATTGCTGAATCTTATTACTTTATACCTTTCTATCATCCTACATAGGTCTCCTGGTGGTTCATTTACTACGTAATTTTTGTTCACGGGCCTGTAGTCTATAAGCATTAAGTAGTGATCTGTGATAAGCATAACCCGCGAGACAGTTGTAGGTAAACAGTATGACGTGGAAACTGTCAGTATCACGTATAGGTGCTCAATAATCTAATGGCACGTGGCCAAAATGGGAACTAGCACCGTCGTCAACACAACCAGGATTACCGATGCCCGATTTCCCCAAATTTCCCAAAATTTGAAGTGTGAGTGTGCCAACTGGTATAATAAATATGATAATTTTCCGATTGAAATTATCGAGATGAGATCCGAAGTTATTGTATTGTATCCGAAGAATTCAAAGAAGCAAATTAACCTAGGGCTTCAGGTTTTAATTATTAATTATTTGTGTTACTTATAACACAAATAATTTGAAAGGCAGAAATAATCAAATTTTAACAAATAAATAATAATGGTGGGCACACAAGCCTATCTAGAAGGCAGAGGTAACACTGATCTTGTGTTAGTCAAATTCAAGGTGTGTCGTAGTCAACAATTCAACTATCTTAACTTTTTTATATCAGAATACCTACTTACTACATTTGTAACTTGATGAGTTCTGTGAACTGGTAAGTTCCCTCTTGTTTATATTGCCATTGAAAATTAACTAACAGGCGTTTAATTAATACCGGACTAAACACCAGTCGCTACGTCGCTAGTAGACATCTAAGTACGTATCTACTAAGGCAGTTGCATTGTAGTCAGTCATCATGAACAACTTTTATTGAGGACCAATCCGAAAAAAAAACAGTTTTACCATAGGCGCGTTTTTTCGAGTAATTTGTGTTTAGAACAGCTGATATAATATTAACCACTTTTTGTTTAGTGCAGCAGTTAGTTGTTTTTTGTAATAATGCTCCAATAGCTGCGTGCCACTGTGCTGTTATGTGGCAGGCATGTTGCTTACCATCAGGCACATGTCCAGCTCGTCTCGTCACTCTTTATTAAAAAAAATATCTAAATGGCCTAATGTTGAATTTACCTATAGTTAAATCAATAGATAGATTCGATCATAGACACCCGATGGCTTTAAGCATGGATCAATAAAACAAAAGCTCGTTTGGAGGTATCTGTATTTAAATCGTAATTTGTACTATCGCTGATCACCACCAGCCGGATGATCCACCGCCACCGCTGGGCCAACCGGAGGAGCCACCGCCGGATTTCCAGCCACCGCCGCCGCCGCCGCTAGACCAGCCAGATGAACCGCCGCCGGATTTCCAGCCACCACCGCTGCCGCCGCTGGACCAGCCACCGCCGCCGTATCCACCGCCACCGCCGCTAGACCAGCCGCTGCTGCCACCTCCTGTGTTGACCACAAATGATCCATTAGATATATTATTACAATATTCACCCTCTATATCTATCTAAGTATCAAACACGAATGATCCAATACCTACAACAAGAAAATAATGAGCCTAATAACTGCGACGCAGAATCGCAGCTCTAGATCTTAATCCAGATTCTAGCTGAGCTCGACAGTTTTCAAGTAAGTGGGTATTTAAATGCACCTTAAATCATAAGAAGACATAAAATCCTAATCTTAATATATAGGAATGTAAGTACCCAGGTATTCACATATAAATTACGCGTCACGTTGTTTGACCGCGACGGACTCCTAAACTAGGTACTTAACCAACTTGAAAGATGGATAGTTTTTATTTTGATTAATGGTATTTATATGACAACATCTGAGCTAAGTCAGAACGGGCCGCTAGTATTAAAAATGACAATGTTTGGTAGGATGTTTGTTGCTCAATCACGTTGTAACGTACCTACACATAGATTCTAGTCTGGAAGAACACATAGGTAGGCCACTTTTTATCTCGGGAAAATAACGGGAACGTGAACCACGCGGGTAAAATCGCGGGGCGCTGCTAGTTACTTATGAATATGAATAGCTAGTACGTTTCCACAAATAGGTAGGTACGTAGGTATCCTAGATGCAGGTAATACAGCACCCAAGTGTAGATTACTCAGGTAAGTTTATGTACCAAGGTGTATAAGTTTACGGAAATAACCTACCTACAATGTACGAATATAGGTATTTATACCTATATTTGTATTTACAAATGCTTGTATGTATGGTCGTGTGTCGTGTTATTAAAGTATCATAAAGTTATGAGCATCACAAACAAAACATCAAGAATTATTAAATCGCTCGATGTTTTTACGTCCACATGTTGACCTCCGACACTTCTTGAAATAGTAAAAATTGAGCGGTAATTCGTGAACCTTGTGATGTACCTTCTCTAACATGCATTAAAGTAATTTAGATATTGCACAACTCTAGTTACTCGCATTATCACGAACAAATCTAAAGTCCGGACAACGCGGCACGGGACTGATGTTGCGAAATTGATGGCGCGATGCGACGACTGGGGAATGGATGACCCTTGCGGAGACCATCCTACGACCTTTACACTTTACATCCGAGCCCAACTTGCCTAGGATTTGTTTGCTTTGTCGATGCGAAATCTGGTAGATAAACGCTGTGTGCCTACTGCATAGTGATGAGCTGATGAGCTGTAACACGTTGAATGTATTACGTTGGGTGTGTGTTCATAATAGCTGTTGTCTTCGTGGCGACTTAAAGCTTTTTGAATAACTTAAGATAAATAGATAACTCGGTATTTTGACACAAACAAATTAAAATATTACAATGAAACACTTATTATGAACTACTACACGTGGCAGCCTTATTGCCTTATTAGTTATTACTCTTCCAGGCAACCAGCAAAAAGCAAAATAGCCAATAATCAATAATAATACTTAACCGTATATATGTATATCGTCTATGTATGTAAGTGCACTGATAGCACCAGACTAGTATGATAACGAAATTGCGAATACATAATAATGATCAGGCGGTTAAGTTAGCGTAGGTAGGTAGTTACTCTTTACTATGAACGTAGCGTCGTGCATTTTGTTATTGTACTTTTAGTAAAATAGTTTTTTTCTTACCGTGACCGCCGCCGCCGCCGCCGCCAGTGGTAATAATCTTGATGATCTTCACTTCTGTAGAACAAAGTAAACGAGCGTTTTAGGTAAAGCTAGTAAAATTTGGTCTGTTTATAAATTCATTGATTGTGTAAACACAGTTGTTCAAAGGTCGAGAGGTCAAGCAATTAATCTTGGCGATTGACCCTAGCCTACGTCTAACAGGATAAATATATGAATCACTAATAACTTTTGCTTTTACGATAAGATTTACAAACATGTTTGTAGCATCTACCTACTTAGATACTTGTTCGTTGCGTAGGAATGAATGAAAATTTTAATGTCGTTATGTTTATGATTGCTATGTGTGATTTAATTGTCACAGCTAGATTAGGAAAGTATGTATGTTTAGTGCTGGTTCAGGATAGAATTCATAGTAGGTAGTACCTAAGTAACCTAAGTGGTTTACTCTAGCAGAAAGATACCTAAATCAGTAAAATTTACTGTGGACTTTCTCATATGCCCGTTACGGTGTCACTATCATGACTATCTGTCCGCTATCAATAGGTGAACTAGGGTCCTAGGGTGTCTTTCATAAGTTGCAGAAGCAAGCGAAGGATGGTAGGTAAGTGATAATCAAAGTGATCGCCGCCAATGAACTCGATAATTGGGTACTTTCGTACATTCTTTCTGATAAGTCGAATACGGCAGCTAGCTGCTGTTGTAGTTGTATGACATGTACTCACGTCCACCGCTGCTGCCGCCGCCGTAGCCGCCGCCGCCGCCGCCGCCGGACCAGCCGCCGCCGCCGTAGCCGCCGCCGCCGCCGCTGGACCAGCCGGACGAGCCGCCGCCGCCGCCGAGCTTCCAGCCGCCTCCACCGCCGCCGCTAGACCAGCCCGAGGAGCCACCTCCGAGCTTCCAGCCGCCGCCGCCGCCACCGCCGCCGCTGGACCAGCCGCCACCGCCGCCGCCGCCGCCGTAGCCGCCGCCGCCGCCACTCGACCACCCGCTACTGAATCCGGCGTGCGCCGCCGCGGCGATGGCTAACAAGCATACGAATACCTGCAAATAGTTAAGCATGAGATCGATGGTTCACAGACGCTCTATAATCGTGACACGGATTAGCAGGGGTTACCTAGGTACTTGGTAAATGTGTGTAACTTTTCTTCCTAAGCATTAACATTAGATATGTGGATATAAATTTTCACTACTTTTGTGTGATTTCCATAAACCACTCCATAGGCCATGGTCAATGCAGTTCATACGGGTGTAACAATAGCAAGAAGTGTCGGAAAAAAGTCATAATAGCGGTACTCACACTTTTTTGTTTCAACCGATGGATATGCCTAGGTAGCTGCAGCTTTTATTTACTCGTATTTAGTCGTTTCTAATTTTTGCAACTTGAAATTAACATTTTGTTGGCAACGATTTTTAAAATTTTCCATACAAATGAAAAAAAAAATAAGTTGTAACAAATTTACTAAAAGTGCATTATTTTTCTAGAAGTAGTTAAAATTGTAGGTACTTAGATACAATACTGCAACTTATAAGTACCTACTTTTCAAAGCCAACAGTTAATCAGTTGCGAAGATTTTAGTAGGTAGGTAAATTTACTATTCGTAGTAAAGTGTGCCTAGGTAAAACAAACACCTAATATGCCGTTCTTTGTAATTGTAATGTGTGATGATTACACGCTCCGACATCTCGTTAACAATAGAATTGACGTTCACAATGCGTTTTTAAGTTTTCGCAAGTGACCCATTCCCACAACCTCTGTTGCAGTAGTGCACTGAATTACAGTCATACAGAATTTAATTGGAGCATTGCATGTCAGTGAATTTGCATGTAATTAAGAAAAAATAAAATATTACTGAAATTTGGCTGAAATGAACAAGTCAAATGCTACATTTGATAAGTATCTGACTGTATATACTCTGACAGCAATAGGTACTTCACGTTGATTCTGTATCAAAGCACATTACTAGGTATAAACTGAAAAATAGGCCAAATTACAATAGGATAGTTGCAAGTTGAGTGTGTAGGTAAGGATAAAAAAAACATACAGCCTACATTTTCGTCCTTGCGGAAAACTTACAACGCAACGGGCTGCGTAAGTTTTCCAGCTCAGGTATAAAATGTAAAGTGTAAAAAAACATTAATAATAACAAATATATCACAATATATATTTATGAGATGCACTCTTTATTATAATAGATGCAGTTAAATCATTAAATTCAGATAATATTCTTCCAATAAGTTCGTTTTATAATAAGAATATTAGGTACCTAATTCGCTATTTCTAAGTCTAGAGTATTGCTAAGTTATTTCCACCTACCGATTTTTTAATACTAACAGGACGTCAGGACAGGCCCTTAATTCATGAAATAGTTACTTTGCAATTAAAATATCTAGAAATATAGATCTTAGAAAATATGCAAAACTTCCAGCTCAACGCAAACAAATGAAGGAAATAGTGTTTAAAAATACTGCATAACCATAAGTAGGTATGTTTTATGATGTAACATCAAACGGGCATAAAACACAAGAGATGCCCTCTCTTTATGCTCTCTGCGGTCATTTGGTGCATGTAACACCTAACAAATGAAAGGAGGAACTCTTCAACATTTCGGTCACTTTGGTAATGACCGGTGAAAAAAAAACGCGACCTAGTGGGTTTTGCTATGTCCTGAAATTAGTCATTGTAAATGTGAAATGAAATGATAATTAGTGACCAGGTAAAACAGTAAATTTTTATGTTACACGTAAAATGTGTATTTGTATTTAATGACCGGAAATGTGTTTTGAAAGTGGGGCAAAGCTCTTAATAGTTGATAGCGCTTTTATATACTTTTTGAATAACTATTTAATGATTGAATGGATGTTATTAGAGTGCCATATCAAGATGGAAACAATGTTAACCATCATAAGTCTCTTAAAAAAATGGGAACAATGAACCTACTAGATCGCGGGTGGAGCGCGGCGAAATATTGGGAACTAAGCGAGCTTCCGAAATTTTTAACACCGCGGTAAATTCCATAGTTAGTGATAATAGTGAGGTGTAATTTTATCTGAAGGTTAGCGCTGCGCGTTTCAGCATTCCTGTACTGTATTTGTTAATTAAGTATTAGTAGGACTTTTGCTGACGATACGACGAGTTAGTAAACATTTACAAGTTAAGCCACTATTTTTTTTATGACAAGCTAAATGACAATTTATTTTTGTAAAATTTTCGGAAATTCCGATTACTCAAATAAAACATTTTGTGATTTTAGCCATGTTCTCTTATCTCGGTAATTTTAATAAATATATGAAATCAAATATTTTGAAAATTTCTGAAAAGCTTTTTAATCAAATCTGAGAATAAAAGACTTCAACGGGTGTCATTTATTTATAATAATTTAAATTCTTGTAATTTATGATAACTAAATAAGATATTTTATTTAAAGGGTTATTTGACTGTTAATCAACCCTTTGAATGATGATGGATTTTGGGTTTAGTAATAATTTTCTGTTATGAATAAAAATAAGCGATGTAAATAAAAGCTGAAGGTAGTGATGGAAGTATTACCTTCATGATGTGGATCTGCGGCCACTGCATGCTGAGGGGTCGGCGGGTAGCGGTTTTATACACGCCAGGGTCTCCCACTCGCTGCTCTGACGGCCGCTAGCCGGCGAGCCTCAAGAAACGAGCGGAAGAACTCAACGGACCAATGATGCAACCCATTGTCGGCTTGTCCCTTCGGATGAGATCATTCCAAATATTCTAATGCAGGTTTATGACGATTTAAAATTTTGATTTGTACTAAAATTAACGAAGAAATTAGCCGAGAGCGCGGCGTGAACGAAAGTTTCATGAATACAGTTTTGTTTCATACCTGTTTTTAAGACAATTCAAAATAAGTTATAGTTAATTGAACTTACATTTTAAATGAGGCAATCATGACCTTATTAGTTTATACTGCAGTCCTAATATATTTCTGAGTGTCACGAATAAAGTACCTACCTACTGATCAAATCACGACGATTTTGTTTTACAGTAGACAGGCTTCCGCTTCGCTGTCAACTTGCTTGAAGTAAAGCGTTGTCGTGATTTTCATTATAGAGCATTTTCAGAGGAGAAACAAATTACCTCTCTGTTAGAAGATAACTAAACTCCCTCTCAGGCAAAGCAGTTTACCATTTCGTATGACGAACAACAACAGTAAAGTAAACAGACATATAAAGTCTATACGTATTTTTGGACAATCCTACGTAATAAATTAATAATAATAATAACCCATTTTTAGGCAGTCATGTAAAAAACGAGCGGACGATTACAGAAGCGAATTCTAGTTAGAGTTCAAGGTCTCTCATTACATTTGTAAAAATACCGATTTACTTAAGTACATACAAAAAGGAATTAAGTATAAAATCTAAACCGCAGTATGACCCTGGGTCGTCTGCTAAAGACTTGTAAAAACCAATGCAATATAATGTTGGAATTATTTCTCTTCAAGTGTTGATTTTGTGGTACGTGTGGCAAGTTCAGGAGGTTACCCACTTCATTGCCACTTACCAAAATAATATCTATATATAGGTCAGACAGCTCCATCAGATTCAGTTGATTATTTTAGATTACTTTTAGAAATTGTCGCCATAATGGCAATGTAGGTACTTAGAACCAAAATATAACGCCAACAATATAACGCTATCATCACCGATATGAATAGTTTATAAGAGATCAGCCTAAAAATTGAGAAAGAAATATAACCTAATTTTTTGAAGAAAAATAATTTAAATATATTCGAAAACCCAAAAACCGTTTTCTATTTAAAATTCAATTCAGACACTGCACCAAGAACCAATTACTATAAATATCATCGAGGTATTTGAAAGTAAATTTTAGTTTTTTGTTCATATACATATGTAAGTATCAGAAACCACCACACCGATAGCAATAAAATGTATATGGGAACTATGATCTATAAAACAAAACAATGAAAAAAACATGAAATCGTCGATTCACAATTGGCGGAGCAGCTATCGCGTAACATACAACAAATCATACAACTGAATTGAGAACCTCCTCGTTTTTTTAAGGTGGTTAATAATAATAGTTCCAAGCTACTCGAATAAATAGGATTTTAATACGAAATAACAACCATCCACTAATTGCTCATTTCAGGTAAAAATACAAATAATTTATGGGAACTATAGATTCTTCTGTTACTTTAGAATGTATTGTCGCAGGTGTTGGCATGTCTGTAAGTGCGACAGGTGCTTAATAAAAAAAAGCAAAAGTAAATGCAGAATGTATTTTTTTAATATCTAGGTACCTCAATTATCCAATTGACTTTGACGAGCGTAGTGCAGTGCTAGGTAATGATTTGGACTCTTCATGTTCCAATAGCTGCATGTCACTGTGCTGTTATGTGGCAGGCATGTTGCTTACCATCAGGCACATGACATGCTCGTCTCGTCACTCTTTATTTAAAAATATAAAAAACAACAAACTACTACGGTACCCTTCGTGAGCGAGTCCGACTTGCACTTTTGCCGCTTTTATTTACATATCGTATTTGTCAGCGTATTTTTTACGTTTAATCAATTCTTCTTTTTTCTTGCAGTAGAAGAGAAATAGCGCAAAATTGAATGGATGAAGTTTTGAGATGCGATCACTTTTGTTCGTTTGTTTATTTTACGTTAGCCTTACACCGTACGATAAGGTCGCCAATTGTTTCTAAATTTTTATGTTATGTTTTCTGTTTCTGTTTAAGTTTTGTTTTTAATTTAGTGCAATAAAGAGTTTATCTATCTATCTATCTATCTACACAAATAATTTAGTTTTTCACATAATTAAATGAATGACTAAAAAGCGAATACTTATTTTTCAGCAAACGGCATCTTTTATAGTGTACTTACTGGTTTCATCCGCGGAGTTCCAGTTTCCGTTGCCTATGTGTTTATTCCAGACTGGAGTCTGTCTGTGTTTCAAATTTCGACCAGATCCGTTCAGAAGTTACGACGTGATTGAGAAACAAACATCCAAACATAGGATAAACCATCGATATAAATCAATGGATGTGCCCTGAGCATGTTACAATTGTTCACAAACTTCGTCTGTGTATGTAGCGTGAGTGGTTTACAACTACAAATCTACTTGACCCTTAGATTCGCTAGCGACGAGGTATGTTGTTGTTCTACTTATTTTGGTTGTTGACCACGAATAGTCATAGAGTCATAGGTAGAAATGTCCGGCGTTCACCGCTTCCTACAACCGACTAGAACGGAAAGAGTGAGCTCACTCTTCCCAACGATAACATAATTCCGTGCGCCTGAAGTTTGGGAGGGCACCTCCACTGATTTATATCGATGGGATAAACATAGGATGGTATGGAACCCTTCGTACGCGAGTCAGACTCGCACTTGACCGTTTTTATTAAGTTTTTATTTTTCCGGGCTTCACACGGGCAAACATATTTTGAAATCAAATTTAATATTTTGTAGCAAAAAAATTAAGAAATAAATTTTACTTTTCGTGGCGTCATTGCCGACGATTCTATTCATTGAAAAAAGTTTTTATGACATAATAATACTTGGGTTTTAGTCGATATTTTTGTGTTGCCGACGCCGACATAACCCGACCGTATCCCCGTTCCCTCTAAGCGGTAGTATATGCATTTCCTCTAAGTAAAAAAGTATTGTGTTGGGAGTTTACAAACATTCTAATAAATTATAATGAGTTCTTCAAAATAATCTATGTTGTTTTCTAGTCAATATTTCGGGTAGCTCTCGCGACTTGCGGAATTTTATAGGTATTTTATTTGACATATGAATTTTCGAAGTTTTCGTAGGGATCTCTAATTTAATTCCGTGAACAATGACGCCTATTATTATTTTACTCAGTGTCTCAGTGATAATGTAGAGTTAGATTAGTGGTAGAATTTAAAAAAAGCGTGGCTGTACTTATGTACCTGAAGTTAGTTACAATGTTTACTAATTTATAAAATAGTTATAAATTAGTTTATGTTTTATAAAATGTTTTTGTAGTGGTAGGACTCGTGGCAGAGTCCGGCTGGGGAAGTACCACACTTTTGCCAGTTATTCTACCGCCAAGCAGTAATGTGCAAACAATACTGTGTTCCGGTTTGAAGGGCAATGTTCCCAGAGAAATTACAGGGCTTAGAAATATAAGATCTTAGATCTCTGGGTGACGAGCGCAGTGCAGTGCTAGGTAATGATTTGGACTCTTCAAGTTCCAATAGCTGAGTGTCACTGTGCTGTTATGTGGCAGGCATGTTGCTTTCCATCAGGCACATGTCATGCTCGTCTCGTCACTCTTAGTTAAAAAAAAAAACATTTGCTTATAGAGGTAGGTATGAGCACATTTGCAGTAAAATGTACACATTTCAGCACCATATAATTTATTGTCTGAATAATATGACCATGACACGCAGAAGGATGGTCCATGACGAGATGACGATGCTGGTCACGGTAATGTAGTATATACCTACATTTACAGATGAGTGGAAAAAATCTTTGCAGAATGTTTAAAAGCTTGGAAGCGTATCTAAAATTGAGCGTGAAAGCTAGCATACATTTTTACTTCATTGAGACGTACGTAATCTACCTACTGAATTCTATTTAAAAAATAATGGTAACGTGCTCTCTCAAACTTTGATCTTTAGCTATTGATAGCTGTTTCGTTGAACAGGTATTTAGGGTTACCTATAGGTAACATTTTTAAAGTTCAAAGTTCAAAGTTTTTATGAGCAATAGTTCCATCTGTTTATTACAAATATATATATATATATGACTGTTGGAGTCAGGTGAACCTCTATTGCCTAAGAAACTCGTGCTAGCGCAGAAGGCCCTACTTTATTATGTTACGTGGAGGAAATGTATTTACGCAAACCCTTTCTGGGGGAGACGGTGGGGTTATGCCGGACTCGACACCATTCGAACATGTGCCGCTACCGAGTAAAACCTCAACAGGGTTCCAACTCTGCTGTTGACTGCGGGAATATTGGAGCGTTCTCGCATTACTCCGGGCCTTTCTCTGGGGCATAGCCCCGTCACCGGCGCACCTGAACTCAGGGTACGCCGTTACCACTTCGAGGACCAACCAGTAAGTGGGTGCTAGACGCCCCCGTGTCTGGACATCCTTGATCCCCCGCGACGGCTCAGGTCTGTAGTCCCGCTGCCTATCACTTTTCGGCTGCAAAGGATAGGGAGAGCGGCGCATCGTAATACCGACGGTCCTCTCCCGCCGCGATCTCCACCCCACAGACACGATGCTCCATTTTATAAGCTGAGTGGCCGAAAGAAAAAAAACAATAGAACAAAACAAAAATAAATAACAAAACAAAAAAAAACATGGGGAAATAAGTGTATAAATTTGAATTGCGTATGCCTAACTAAAGAGGAGCTATTTGAGATGAAAGTGGTCTATATGACAAAACATCAATTTCATATGATATAATATGTAAGGACCTAATATTAAACCATTGGACTAAAAATAAAGCCTTAAGGTGATCATTTCATTTAACACATCGTCTGTGGAAATACACTAGATAGATACACCTGTAAGTACCTTTAAGTAGATGGTCTTTAAAATCTTATTCAAACGTTTATGAGAATTGAGATAAAGTTAAGTCTTCTTTGCAAATGTTCTTTGAACGAACCGATTAATTTCCACTCTTACATATAACAACTAAAGGAAACATGAACCTTAGTTTCCATTTTAACAGATTGAGCACTTAATCCCTGCTTTTCCCGAAAGTTTATACTTAAACCTCTGTCTACTATATTAAACAGAAAATCAATTGATATTTTATGTTTAGTTAATAAGAACAACGGCACGAAAAACTTTTAATTTTGGGGTCAAGACTGTAAGTACGTAATCGTTTAGTGTTATTATATTATTGATTAATCTGTATTTAAATGTTGCGCAAAACAATCTCCATATATAATTACATGGTCATCGTAATTCTTAGTTGTCTAACATGAAAAAATATGAACTTAATCCAGCTTTCAATTTTATATTTTTTTTTGTGTTGTGTAACATTTATTTTTTAGTAAAGTGATATGTTTTTTTGTTTTATATTACGTTAGACGCAAATTGCATGAAAGAGAGATGAGATATATTATCATATGTGTGTTCGAAGTCTCTAGAAGATGTATAAGAGTAGTTAAAGAAATGATTTCATCAGTCTCTACTCTACTCTAAATTTAGGTACTGCAGTCGATTAGCTGACGGAAGTTACTAAGTCAAGCGTAGAACGTAAAGATGTTTCGCGATTCTTAACATCACTGATAAATTAGAGATAAACATTGATGCTATGATAGCCGAGTGTCTGGTTGCCACAAGATCTCGGTAGAACCTTCACTTACTCGGTATATTGGCGGTCGTGGTTTGAATTAGAGCAGAGTAGGTAGAGTACTCATAAATTGTTCTCAGTCGCTGAAAAGGAACAAAATTAGTTTTTCTTCAGATGTGGCTTTTTTACACATTGTCTTAATATGTCCTGTTTCTTTTCCCAATACTGTACAGACAATATAACATCCAAGAAGCGCGGATCTAGGGTGGGAGGGGATCATGGAAGACATGACCCCCCCCTGGGCTGGGTCCAGTGCCTACCTAGGTGGACCACTGATTTAAATGCATGCATGTTCTTATCGCACAGTTTGTTACTTGCCCACAACTATGAGACCTGGAGCCATGTGACCCCCCTGGAGCCAAAGCTGGATCCGCCCTTGATAGCATCAGACCGCGCGGCGTCGTACCACTTATTTGCGCTTACACACCGTCTATCCAATATTCACCACCGGCTAAATACAATACAACAAAAAACATTGATTAAAAATAACATCAAATCATTTTGGGCACAAAAGGCGATCTTATTACTAATAGCGATCTCTTCCAGATAACCTTTTGGTATATAGAACAAGGTTAAAAATGAGGGCAGTGGTGTGGCATCCTTGATACGTATACGAGAATAATTCCACAAATAGAATAAACTCCATTTACAAATAAACACATTATGTATATATGGTGTATACACATACATATATACATATATATATGTATAGTACATATAAATAATGTAATGTAATTATATGTTACCCTACCATATGTTCTTATAATAAGTAATTTGATTATGTACGCCATTGGTTCATACCTCTTCTAATCCATTATTTCGCAATGCCGTACAAAAATCATGCGACAAGGAGAAATGATCGAGGATTGCAACCCCCCTCAGATTGGACAGCTTACAAGTGACGGCGTAGTGCTGAAAAATTATTACTTAATACCCTTCTAAGTATAGTGTTAGAATGACGAGACGAGCAGGACATGTGTCTGATGGTAAGCAACATGCCTGCCACATAACAACAAAGTGACACGCAGCTATTGGAACATTAAGAGTCCAAATAATTACCTAGCACTACACTGCGCTCGTTACCCAGAGATATTATATCTGTGAGATCTGTAATTCCTCTGGAAACATTACCCTTCACACCGGAACACAGTAATGTTTGCACATGACTGCTTGGCGGTAGAATAACTGGCAAAGGTGTGGTACTTCCCCAGGCGGACTTTGCCAAGAGTCCTACCAATACAAAATACTTGTAGATATTCTACAACACAATAGCAGTACCTTCAACCTTTAGTGTCGAATAACTTTTTAACTAGTGCACTTTTTGAAGGTGATGTGGTCCAGTACACATATCAAAACATTAGCAGCAGCCCGTGGTTTTACCCGCGCATTTCGCATTCACGTTTTTTTCCCGTGTAAATATGTTAAGTAATTAATATTTAGTAATTCCCGTGAAAGTCATGTGATATTCCAGACTAACCGTGTGTAATCTGTGTTCCAAATTTCAACCTAATCCGTCCAGGCGTGACTGAGCAAGAAACACCCAAACTATCGCGTTTTTGGGGTTCCCTAGCCAAATGGCAAAAAACCCTTACAGATTAGTCGTGTCTGTCTGTCCTTATGGCACAGCCACTTTTATCCGAAACTATAAGAACTATACTGTTGAAACTTGGTAAGTAGATGTACTCTGTGAACCGCATTAAGATTTTCACACAAAAATAAAAAAAAACAACAAGTTTTGGGGTGCCCCATACTTAGAACAAAAAATGGTTGTCTGTAAAGTCGGGTTACTGACGTTAGTTGAACGTGACAACTTCAACTACGCCTTAGAGCGAGGTAACGCCGGCGGAGGTAACGGCGTTAACGGCACATGACGTCATGTTTTGCAGGCGTGCAGCCGGCTTCATCGAATTATAAGACGTTGTCACGTCAAAAACTAAAAAAAAACATCAAAACCTTACTACCTGTGGGGTATCTATGGATAGGTCTTTAAAAATTATATTGAGGTTTGTAAGATTTTTTTCTAAACTGAATATTTTGGCCGAGAGACTTCCAAAGTGGTTAAATTAGTCTGTGTAACTTCCGCTGTAACTTCTAGAATAAGCGAATGTCAAAATTAAAAAAGTGTATGATGCAAACTTCCACCGAAAATTAGTTTGAACAAGATTATTGTAACTGTCATAAATACATTATTATTTAAAAATCGACCAAAGTTACAACAAACTACAAGATTTTTTATATTATGCTACTTGCTGCTATGGAACTCTTCATGGGTGAGTCCAACTCGTGGTTTGACCACTTTTATCATTTGTCACAGCGCCACACGCGTCACTGCGTTGTCGGCATTTATCGCAAGTTCAAAGGCGTCGTCCTACTGGTAGTTTTTCTATTTATACTGTGCTAGAGCGCAATGGCTGAATAACTTTACGTTTTGGCTACACCACGGAGCTAATACAAAGAGGAGGTGTGGTAATTAAATTTCCATATGAAACGACGCGTGATAATTTGCGGGATGAGGGGGCACTGAGGGTGTGTTAAGCTCCGCCCACTTCTCAATATTCCATCTATCGGCCAATAGCAAAACTACTTGCTTAGGTTGATGTTGATGTTACTACATAGTTCAGCTACCTTACAAACTTTTGACATCTAGTTTTAATGAGATGGGCCGTACTGAGAACTTAAATCTTCAAAAAAATGTTATAGGTAAATAAATAAAATTAAAAGATATTAAAAAAACATGCTTTTATTACTTGTTAATAAAATGAACTAAAAATTTTAAAATCATTTAAACATGATAATAAATGTATAGGCACTTACATTGCAACCTTTAACGATAAAAAATTAACATCTTCGTCTACGTCACAATAATCATATATCGTAGATACCTAATTATACATATATATTTATTATCAAACCCCAAATCTTTTACACCTTGTATTAAATCTTTGCGTTTTTATCACAGATCCAATTTTTTATAAATAAAAGCGTGTTACATTTTTTTTGCGATCGCGAATATAAATATTGAAAAAAATATACACCGCCATTTTGTTACGGCGGCCATTTTGGATGAATAACAATACCGCCTACATGTAATTGCATTGTCATCAGAAACAAAGATTTGTTTCAAATTTCAGCTAAATCGGTAACCGGGAAGTGGATCAAATTTAACTTGAAAGATTTGATTAGGTACACACAAACATCGGGACAGGTGAAACGTAAATAAAAGCTTGTAATAAAATAAGAGCCATAATGTAATTTTATTTAAGGTAGATTAAAAACAATGATGTTATTACAAACACAATTTTATTCAAAAAATTCAATTACCTGTAAAAATAATAGTTTTGGTTAGTTGTTGTCGGTTGGTTGCCCTATTGTTTTGTATTGTTGCAAAATGCTTAAAACGAATATCAATATATTTTTCTGCAATCGATTTCTTCAGAAGTACAATATGATTAACTGTAGGTGATTGGTCAAACATATGGTTGGTCGATTGTTTGAAACAATCTTGTCCAATAAGGGATTTTAATGTATTCGATACAATTGTATGTTTACGGAAAATAGAAGTATTCAAAGATTGCGATTTAGCACAACGAATACTGCATTCTGTCCGTATACATATTTTTATAACATCTCTAGATGGGAAAGTAAGACCACCCTTATTTTTAGTTTTTATCAAATCAAGATCACTATCGTCGTAGTTATCAGCATATAATTCTTTGAGACAGCTCTCACACTTGATCTTGGAATGTAAATATTTGACCACATACCCAGAAATATATGCTACTATTTGACGGCGGAAATAGTCACCTATAGTTATATTTAATTGTACATCAAATTCCAACAACATATCGTCAGGCATAGGCTCGACATCCGTGCTATCCGAAGATTCGAAACTCATATCATTTAAAATCCGATAACGTTCTGATGTAATATTAATTTTTTGCACAGAAGACACATTTAATATGGAAATATCTTCGAAAGGTATGCAATTTCCTCTAAAACCTTCTTTTAGTTCTGTATCTATGAGGGTTTTTTTGTAAGCAGCTTTAAATTGACGGGAGGTTGGGTTATTATTAGTTCTTCCATGTGCCCTTATTACTCCAAAAAATAGCTCCAAATGATCTTGTGAAAATTTGTACATAGTCAGATACTTCAGTGCCTTTTCCTCTTCAATTAGGCGATTGTACAAAAAAAGAGTACTGTTTATGCATGTTAAAAGACCTATAAAGCCAGTTTTTCGATTTGTAGCGATAACAGGCTTATCTTCATCGGGAGCTACTAAATAGGTCAAGAAATATTTAGCAAATTCTAAATACTCTTTTGTTTTAGAAATATTTTTTTCAAATAACGGTTTTTGTACTCCATCTGACACATGTTTCTCGAATTAAGAATGTCAAAGACATTATTAATTAAGCGTATAAAACTTATTGTTGCGGCTGCATTTTTGAATGTTTCATCACTTTTCTCACAAAGCTGGAGTGCATCGGCTACGCTATTGCTGAAAAGTTGACTAGCTAATTTTACCTTCATTTTTTGGCGCTGAAAGTCTATATGTTTGTCTTTTAGCTTGTTTCCAAGATGCAGACCTTGCGACTTTTGCAGGTTATTAAGCTTGATGAGATAGGACCATTCAATGTTATTACCCTGGTAATCAAGAAATCTCTTTTTGTTCTCAAAGGCGTTGCGTACAAGTTTCAGCATATGGCACGCGTCGAGGAAGACTGCTACTTCGTATCCTGCACTTGGATGTGGAAAAGTAGTTTTCGTTGCTTGAGGTTCTAACGAACATCCTAATTTTTTGAGCATTGCAATATTTGCAGCACAGCCATCCAGCGTCAGTGAAACTACTTCAACACCATTTTCTTCGCATTTGTAAAGACACTGTTTCATTATTAAAGCCCGTTGTTCCCCGGTCATAGAATGAATTAAAAAGAACCCCACTGGTAATTTCCACCTCTCAGTTTGAGAAACAAGTAACAGTACTAAAGCCTAAGACGCTTGTTCTGAGTTGTCCTTTTGGACGTCGTTAAGTCCGAGGTCAACATAGCCATGATATTTATTGCCATCCCATTCAACGTGTTTTTTTATAGAAATCTCGTCCATCATCAGACTGCACAGAGCGCGTTTGCCGGAGACATTATTTTTGTGGTTTAATATTTTAAAAGCTTCAGCTGTAAATCCAGCTTCACCGTCGACAGTCTCATACCATTTAGCAATTGTTCTCGGATGCGGTAAGCAGGTGTCAAATGTTTTTCTCACATACGAGTACGCATTTGGCGAATAGTAATGAAGTGATAAGGCGAATGATCGGAGGGCTGGAGAATATTTCTTCTTTAAGGGAAGTTTTTTGATTTTTGAAACTTGTCGCCCAACCAAGTCTCTCATCTTTACGTTTATCGTTGATAAAATTTCTGCGTCCTCTCCCTGCAGAAGGTGTTTGCTTTCTAACTCTTTAATTATTGCAGTTAAATTTAGAACCTGAAACAAAAGCGAAAACGAAGTTAGGTCATGATTTGGAAAACAATATTTGGTGGTATGTAAAGTAAAAGTAGTGGCATTAGCTAAGTAATTACCTTCTTTTTCAAGCGCTTAACTTTCATTTGTAGTCTTCTGATTTTTAATCCGGATTTTTTTTCTTTATATCGAAGTTGTTCTATTTCTTGCTTAAGCTTCTTTTTTCTAGGCGAAACATTTAGTATCAGAAATTCATTTAAATCACTTGTGGTAGGGTCTACAGATGATTTTACAGGCTCTGGTAATTTTCTTTTAAGCTGTAATATAAAAAATACTATCAAACAAGTCATTTTTCCAAAATTAATAAAACTCGGTTACGCAAATAACATCCAAACAAACCGATAAATCCAGTTTTAAACTAGGTAAAGTGCCCTTCTTTAATTTTTTAAGGCCTTTTTTTGTCACTATGAAGTCCGCATCATTGAAATGGCAAGAACAAATCTTTGTGTATTTTGTTGGTGTCCAATCTGGTCTATTAAGTTTTGTAATCCATTGCTGTTTTAAATTATTATCGGATGGAAATCTAAAACGAACATATAAAAATAATTAAAATTACTTTTAATTACATTAGTTTGTAAAATAATTTAATTCTGAATACGGCCCTGGATATTTGTTACGTTTAAAATAGTTATTCTACATGACGATAGGTGGCGGTCCGTTCATAGAGTAATAATAAAAGCTATACAAGTACAGTTTGAGCCACTAAAAGGTATTTAAGACTAAAGGCTTGTTCGCATTAAGCTAGTGTATTAGTCTAGTAGTGAGTAATTTAGTAGCTAAAATACTCGCTACTATTCAAAAATCGTTCGCACCGTGCTTTAGTACAGTTCACAAGTGAGTAGCGTTTTGCAACATGAAGCGTCTACAATGCAATAAAATAAATAAGCTGATTACGCTAATTGTATTTTATTTGCTTGTTTTTATAGAGCGGGGACTTAACATTCCACAAACATTCATGTTCCACATATAAAGAAACAAATTTTAATGTAGTATCTTCACTCCAGCGAAACGACATTTTGGCGGCAACCACAGACTAGTTAGTAAAGAGATGCGGCAACTAATGAACTCGACTAATTTGACAGGTTCGCACTCGTTTAGCCGATGAACCAGAGAGCACAGACGCGTGGTGGGGATGCTACTCGCCCGTTGAAAATAGAACAAAATGGATTGACTCGACTAAATCATTCACAAGACTACTCGACTAAATTTTTACTGTTCATACAAGTTTAGTTGCTAAATTATTCGCTACTAGACTAAATTACTAGTCTAATGCGAACAAGCCTTAAGTGTAGAACAGTTTTTAGTATTTACGTATTATTATTACAATATAATACTGCAATATTATACGTAAGCTTTTGTATTTTCTTCCCAAAAGTGTCGCCATCTAGTGTCAAGTAGTAGAATTTTAACACGGAAAGCTGAGAATGTTCTAGAACTTTTATATTTTATTACGTATAAAATTACTTACAAATGAAATGTGATGCCATCCATATTATCAGAACGTCTGTCTGAGTAACTTTGACATAGTAAAACACAACACTTCATCTTTTTCTTGTTAAAAACTCAAAAAATCACACTTATAATGTGAGTCTCGTCACATGTGCACCTGACGAACGCTGATAGCATACTAACTTAGGCTCCGCCCACCATGATGACGTCAGGACCTAGTTGAAAATCACAGTGCACAGTTGCTTAGCCCCGCTCCTCTTTGTATTAGCTCCGTGGGCTACACATACGAGTATCAACCTTTTGAGCCACTCAATAAATACAAGGTTGATTATTTGACGTACCTATGCATTTGGTTTCAGATTTCTGAAATGAATACCTTGTTAAATGGGTTTATTAATCTCCAAATCAAACTTGCTATGTGGCAACTTCGTTATTAATGCTATTTACATAATTAGCTAAATATACGTCGTAATTTTAGTGAATCATAATTGTTTAAAAGCCTTTCATAAAAGCGCTTAATTATGATGTTGTAACTGTTATCACCCGTGTATCTAGATTTCATGCTAATTTTGAAGATGCAATTTCATGCCATGTTAACGTTAACTCTTATAGCATGGTGCAGTCAAATATGTGATTTGTACGCAAACTTAACTCGTGTGAAGTTGCGTCAGTATTTAAGTTCGTAGGCGAAAGATTATTTAATCAATTTGCCAACATTAGTATAGGTAGGTACGGACCACATTCAACTTTTTTAAATTTCTTTTTAACCGTACCGGCGCGGCGGGATTTGTAGGTTTAAATGTCACCTGGTAGGTTTAAACCTCGTGAGTAAATATTGGGGAAATTCCCAAGTCCGGTTTTACAAGTTTGTCATCACCATTGGCTTTAACGATAATGTATAACATCGTGAGGAAACCAGCGTGGTAGATATTATGGCCATGATTATCTCCCTATGAGGAAGCTCTGTGTCCCAGTAGTGGGAATATTTAGTGTGAGTCAGGGCCACCACGCTGTCCCAGTGCTTGGCGGATGAAACATAACCTTTTCGAGGTTATGTTTTCTTGAAACATCAAAGTCAAAGTTTGCTAATGATGTCTTCTTTTGCTGTGTCCAGTGGTGAAGATAAATTTGTAGATCTGCACTTAGAAAAAATAGTCAGACACTCAACCGAGATTCGAACCTTTTTAAATTTTTGATCGTATACCAACAGAATTACAGAAAAACTCAAAGTGGTCTTTTAGGCCCCCTGTATGACAGAAAACTGCGAGAGTAACACAAATTTTATTTCATTTTAGTATGTGATCATCAATTCGAATCAATGGATATCCAAAGTCTGCAAGTTAAACGCGTTAGTTACATAATACGAAATCCGTGCTCATAAAAAACTATTTCCGTATAACAGACTTCCAGATAAAACCTAGCAAACAATGCCGACGCAAAGAAAAATTATAGGTATGAGTTTAGTTTAATAATGCAGGGTAATTTGTTGATAACTGATTTCGGCATTCATCACCGTCGGCCTTGCGTTTGCCGGATTAGTAGGTACAACCAGTGACGGATTTAGAAATCGTGAGCTGGCCGAAAGGAAAACCTCAAAAGGCGGAAAAATTCCCCATGAAAGGCTCCAAAATTCAGAATTATGTGACGCTTCCATCCAAATTTGCAGATTAATAATATAAATCGATTAATAGCACTTTATTTTCAAACAACAAAATCATAAAAGACTACGATTACCTACGTCACTATCTAAACTTTTTTGACAGGAAACTACCGAAAGTTGCGCTAGCCCAGAAATCGCAGGGCACTACCTACCTAATGTAAGCCATACACGCTACGGTCTGTCGGAGAGGTCTACCTGTGCAGTTATGCCTGCGCAGGCCAACCGAACAGAATTGATTTTCGATCTTGCTCCGGTCGCCTGCGCAGGCTTCCCACACACACTCCGGTCTACCTCTCCGGTAGACCACACTAAGCAAAGCTTGTACTACGGAAGCCAGATAGCTGATATGTGATATAGTAATACTTATATAATTGTATGTATATACATAAATTATACATAGAACACAGCCAGACACAGTACACATTTTTGATATACTTAACACACTCATTTAACACATACAAAAGTAGGTACTATAATTTAGTACACAATACACCTTTAGCGGAATGTCAGTACAGGCCAATCAGGCACACAGTATTAAAATTAGAATTAGTAGGTACTACTTCTTGTTTGACGATTAGGGCAACGGCACCTCAGGTGGAGTGACTTCAGATAGGTTTTACAGGTCGCTGGTAGGAAAATCAAAGGTAGACTTGGCATTCTTGCAAGGGGTCTTTACAGCCCTAGCGACAGTCCTAGACAGGATTTGTCTCCTATCGACTTTGAACTAGGTATATATGAAGATTCACAAGTGTATTTTTTTCACGGTGGCAGTTATGAAACACCAACAAGTTTTTACATAAAATAGGTTTATAAATTTAACTAAAGGGCAGATAAATAAGAATCACCACTGACCGCAACCGTGGTACTAGAGACGGTCCTGACTTCAGTCGTGGTCACTACGTCGGCGGCGGCATCAGTCGCTCATCTCCCTTCGCCATCGTTTGCTGAGGTCATCTCGAGAAGGAAGGTAGGTGGCAATTACTTGAATCATATGCTAATTAAATTCGATCGTGAAACTCGTTAAGTTTACTTATTGTCTAGCTTCCCCTGTGATTATCTGCGTGGGCATCAGTTTATTCAACGGTAGACAGAAATGATGACTGTAGATTTATATTTTGATTCAAAAATTATAGAAATAACTTATCGAATGAGATGATATGAGTATCATTGCGAGATGAAAAGGAAACAAGTTGTTGTTTGAATGGCCTCGTGGCTTAGTTGGTAGTAGGTCTGCCTGCGAAGCCGAGGGTCGTGGGTTCGATCCCCACCCAGTGCAAATATTTGTGTGATGAATTCAAATGTTTGCACTGTGTCTGGGTGTTTTTTATTTTAAATATAATTGGCACACGGTGTGCCAATTATATTTAAAATTGGTTAAGTAGTTTAGGAATCCATCGCGGACAAACATCGTGACAGGAGATTTATATATATTAAGATGAAATATCGCCTTGTTCCTGATCTTAACTTTCTAGGAGGGATTGTTCAAGACTTTGAGCTCTTTTTCGAACATGGGTGTCGTTGTCTATGAGCCTTTGGGCACAAAATGTCTACTTTACTAGCAGCGCGTTTTACCCGTGTAGTTGCCGATCTTTTTTTATCCCAGGATAAAAAGTGGCCTATGTGATTTTCTGATTTTCATAACTATAATTTAACTGTGTTCCAACTTGCAACTTGATCCGTTCAAACGTTGCGACGTGATTGAGAAACAAACATCCAAACTTTGACATTTATTATATTAGTAGGATGAAAATTGTTTAAGTATTTGTTATTATACATTTCCAGGTTCAATATCGACATTATATAGTTAGTTACTTTTAGTAGCCAATGAAACTACAGGCGTAAAATACACCAAAATATAGTGTATTTAAATATTTTTTATATATGTATAAGGTTTAAGGTTGTAAGTGGTATGAGCCGTGAGCTGTAATCGTAAACGTATCACGCTCGCTTGCACTTACATAGTGAATTCATGTCGTTGGAAAGCACGATATGACGAGATTACATATATAACTGACAGGTAACACAATTAGCACCACATCACTAATTTATGGCAAATTACAACGCTTTTATAAACGAAAGCTATTCAGCAAATTAGACAATAATACGACATGATAGCGCCACGCGGAAACAAGAAGATACCGGAGATATATTTGTTTTAACTTAAAAAAAAGACAATTCGGTTTTTAATTTCAATATTTGTTTTAAAATAATTAAATATTATCAATATTTATAAAAAAAAAATTGGCAGTCATAGGAACTGCCGATAGAAGTGAAAACTTATAACTCAGAATTTGATAGCTTACTTTGGAAACTACGTGAGTGAAATCCGAGGGCGCTGCTAGTCTGGAATAAATCTTCAAAGCATTGTCGTCAAAATAAGTCTTCTAAGCATGGCTATCTAGACTAGATGGGCTAGACTAGATCGCGATTTTAATAAAAAATTAATGGGACAAGAAACTTTGAAGCAAAAAAAATGATACAATTAGTGAAAATTAAAAAACCACATCAGAATGACCATAGTTCTTAACTTTCTTGGGGTTGGTTAAAATCGGAAAAGGGGAAAAACCTGAGGGCTCAAAGTATATTTCATCCAAATTAAAATCAATTTTGTTTAAAATTCTACAAACAAAGCAGTATTGAAATCCCACAGCAGGGTGTAATAAACCGACCTACGTGAACGCAACGATCGCACCGATAAGCTCACCTAATGGTAAAATCCATTCTGCGATCATTATCTGATTACACAATGTTCCATAACCTACGGTCAAATAAGACGGCTGATGCGAAGGCCTCAGAGGCGTGTAAACACCAATTTAGTTCACTAAGGTTGCTACTAAACAAATGCATCTAATAACCTTTTAAAGAAGTTACGGAGATGTAAATAATTATATTTTCAAAGTATGTTTGGTTTGCGCTTACAAAATCTAACAGAACGGTACCTAATTGGTTTTGTTAATGAATTTAAATAACCTTGTATATACTTACCCTACTTCGAAAACTTGGGTAATAAGAAGATACCTATGTCTTTGATAGTACCTAAATAATGTACTTAAATATACGGTCACGTTTTTTTCTTTACGATCAGTTTAGACTTTAGAGGATAGAGTACCCAGAGCCCATTCTTACGTAACTACTTGCTACGTCACTTGACCATGGTCCTACTGGCAGATGAACATTGTTAGTTTGTTGTTAGTAACATATGTATCTTGAACTTCAGTTGACTGAATTTTACAGCACAGGGGAATGATAAGACTCATACATTCTATCATTTTTAACCACCTTAAAGAGGAGGTTTTCAATTCAGCTGTATGTTTTATTGTATGTGTGTCATGCGATAGCTCCGCCAACTGTGAGTCGAGTTTGATGATTATTTTGAAGTGACGACGTCTAATAAATCCATGAACGCCGGCTGCATGCACGAAAAAGTGTCCCGTTATGTCTCGTTACGCTCATTAACGCTTGCGCCGCATCTATCAATGTTTTATTATGACGTTGTCACGTCAAACTATCGTCCGTAACATAGATGAAAAATTTTTTTTGCTACGCAAACGTCTTTGGTCCGTAAACCAACCGACTAGTGCACAACTGGTAGTGATCGGCTTTAAACCTAATTCTAGTACTAGTCAGACAAAATCTGACTGACTAGTACGAGAATTAGGTTTAAAATGTTCACAACACCCTCGTATTTTCCTCTTCTTCTCCTAATCTAAGAACTATATACATTAAAAAAAAGATAATTGTAATGACAAAGGTCACGGACACCGGAGTTTGTGGAGTGGGTAAATTAAAAAAAAAGCCAAATATCAATGAAAGCTTCGAAAAACTTATATAATTAACAAATTATCTTAATGAAAATCTGTAAAACCATAATAGCACACGGAAAGCGTGGTCAAAGCATGAAACAAATTGGCGGTTGACTACTCGTAGTTCCCTTCATGTTATAATCTAAGTCTTTTGAAGGTCAAAGGTACGTTCTAAATTGGCGTGCTTCATCTTTGGTTTTATCTTACCTTGCTCATATTTACAGGCGAATTGCTGGTCAAACGCATCCTTATTCGAGTTAAAAATACCGGCCAAGTACGAGCACACGCGCACGAAGGGTTCCGCCTGTATTTAAAAACCGGCAAAAAATCCTTAGTTGTCAAGGAGCTAGGAGCAGAGTGTTTTCGGGTCCTGTTGTACCCTGTGAGGACGGAGCCCTAAAGATACAATTATAATACGCAAATACTCCAAGCGCATCATAAAATTAATATTGTTGTATGTAAACGATGTCATAAAACAAGAGACCACTTGACACTGCGCGCTGGTGTTCTGGTCAATAGACATCAACGCGCGCGGTTGCGCACACCTTCTATCATTCTGGATGGGCTATTTTTACTCCGTCATAAAACGTTAATCTCTGTCTGTATGTAAAATTATAAGTAGGATATATTTATTATTAGGTAGTATTAAGGTGCTGATAATCACCTGCTCGCACTTTTGGGATTGATCAGCTAAGTATCAGCTTGAGTCTCTGGAATCAATCGAGAGCCGTGCCAAGAGGCTCATAGACAACGACACTCTAGTGCGAAAAAGGATTTAAAATCTTGAACATCGCCGCAAGATTGCTAACTTATCAGTACCTACTTTATCGTATACACTTCGCAGAGTGTGCAGCTGATCTGCATGATCTAATACCACCTTGCCCTTTTTTCTATCGGATTTCTTGTAGCTCGAAGAAGCGACATCGGTTCATGGTTGATGTTCATAAGACACAAACGAAGAGGTTTGACTCTACTTTTGTGATAAGAACGTCTAGGCTGTGGAATGCGTTGCTTGAGTGGGGTTTTCCCGGTGGTTATAACCTTGGTATCTTAAAATCGAGAGTGAATCGGTAAACACGCTTCATCGTACACCGCATCGTCGCTTAGCATTAGGCGAGATGGCGGTCAAGTGTAAACCTATAAATGTGAAAAAAAAACGATCACATTATAATAAGTTACGGTCGTCTAGTCGGGAGAACGGCGGCTGCCGATCCGGAGACCCCGCGTTCAAACCCCACACGCACCACTGTCTTTTCGAAGTCATGTGCGTAATGCCGCTAACTTAAAACGGTGAAGGAAAACATCGTGAGGAAACCGACATGTACCTAAAATCTTTCGAAGTGTCATGTGTCATCCGCCAACCCGCACTGGGCCAGCGTGGTGGATTATGGCCTTAACTCTCTCCTTGCGAGAGAAGGCCCCGAGTCCCAGCAGTGGGAACGTTTAGTGGGCTGTTGATGTTGACGATGTTGATGTATAATAAGTCGGGTGTAAAGTTAAGTTATTGTAACAAAGTTTCTTATTTCGCGTTACCCGCGCTCCTATTCCGCTTTTCGTCAATGAAAGTTACACCGAACAAGTAAAATAGTCTTTTTGCTGATACTAGCTATACTTACACTTTGTAGAGACTTGTATAAACTTCATTTCAACCGGGAGTCCACAGACTCCTCACGTCTCTTTAAATTGTTTCGGAAATCTCTGAATAATTTTAACTTAAGTTATATTTGTCATAGCTTTATGTATTATTGGTATATATTTGTTCGCTAATGTAATGTTACTATTACAGGCTTGACCTCAAAGGTTAGACGGCCAACACAGACAGATGTCGAAAGATGAACTTAAACGCTAAATTCAGGACGGGCCTATAATAGCCATCATCTGAGCTGTCTCAATGTGGTCTCAATCAATGAAAAGACAAAATGACTACAATCTTCAAAAAACCCTTGTTTTGACGTTAGATTTTCTTTAAACTGGTGTGTTTGTAGTTTTTATATTTAGTTAATTTAAATTTTAGGATTTTGGAAGTCATAATTCAATTGGAATAATTGATTAAAGTGATTTTTTAACGATGCTCTCGCACATCGACGACTAAAAAATGACATGATGAAACTGTGGGACAATTGTATTTTCGGAGTGATTTTTTACCCAAATTCGACACCTAGAAGTTGCGCGTTTTTTTAAATAGGCCTCAAATGGTATAATCAAATATGTTCATTTTCGTTCAAAAAAACGATCCTGTATTCAAAAAAGGCAAATTAAGTGATTATCATAGGCCAAACAGATAAACTATATCCTCGTAATATTATAAATACAAAATCTGGGATGTTTGCGGCTCAATTACATCGAAACCATTGAACAGAATGGGAACGGAAATTGGAACACAGATAGACTGAAATATTTAAGGAATAGCTAAGATTCGTTCAGTCGTTCCGACGTTATTGACCATTAAACATCACAATAATAACATTCTAATATTGGACATTCGAATGTTAAGATTTGCTTTCGTATTTATAATATTAGATTACTTAGTATTCTAATTCAAATTCAAATTCTAATTCAAATATTAGATTACTTAGTATTCTTTGTTTCTGTTACCGTCTAGTTATTTGTCTTGTATTTAGATATTTATCATCTTGTCAGTTAGTATGTATGTTTATTATGTATATATATGATTAGTTTTTATTTATTAGTGTATTATAATATTGTGTAGCTTAAGTATTTGTGTGTAATGTTATTAGAATGTACGTTTATCTCGTAGTAATAGTCTTTGTTGCGCACTACGCTTTTAGTTTTTCTATAATTTTCTCCACCCCAAGGTTGCCTGGAAGAAATCGCTTTCAGCGATAAGGCCGCCAGCTGTTTCACAAAATTTACTGTTTTCAAATATTTATGTGTTATTTTTAAGTTGTGAACAATAAAGAATTTTCATTCATTCATTCATATTAGTAGAATATGGTACAATCCTCAAAAAACTAAGTAGCCCGTTAGTTAGATTGCCAAAAAATATTGTACCCGTATTTTTTCTTTTGTTTCACAAACAAAAAATGACGAAGATACAGCGCTTCGAAGTTTCGTGTGACGTCACTTGTGAGTACGATTTTTACTCACGAGTGACGTCGCGACCCCCCACTCTCGAAGTTTGATGGTCTATATCTTTGACGATTTTTAATATTATGAAAATACAAAAAATACGTTTCCAATATTTTTTCATGATCTAGCTGACGGACTAATTAGAATGGTGTATTTTTGACCCAGTCCGGTACCCTATTGAAAAGAAGGTAGCTTTTGATTTGGTGAAGATGTTCTACGTAACTTTGTAAACGTAGAGAAGCTCGTGAGCTTGTTCTACTTCATATTTTGCTCTAATTGTTTCCATCATTATAGTCGACAATAGTAGCAAATTATATTGACCGGGCCGACGACGAGTTGCGTAATGAAGAGCATCGCTCATATCTCACAAGTGAATTGCAGATCGTCTTTGAGAAGTTAATATCGAAGTAAGAGGATGTTGCGCAAAGCGACAATGCAGGAGGGTCGCAGACAGAACGTTACAGATATCAGCATTACTGCAATAATGTTATAAATGTGAATTTTTGAGAGCAGTTGCAGACACAATAATATAAGAGTATACACACATATCGTTTTCCATAAACGATAGGAGTGTATGGAAAATTGATTTAAAAAAAAAGAAACTGTTTTTGTTGAAGACATTTTTTGTGACCCATTTTTATTTATGGTATTTATGGTATGGGTATGCACGGGACCGTCATCTCGCCTGATGTTAAGCAACAATGCGGCCTAAGATGGAGCGTTCTTACCTAGAATAATTTTTTTCACTCTCAACGTGAAAGTGGAAGTGTAGGTAACTATATCATACTAATATTATAAATGTCAATGTATGGATGTTTGTTGCTCAATCACGTCCTAACGGATCGGACTGAAATTTGGAACACAGATAGAGTATAGTCTGGAAGAACACATAAGCTACCTTTTTACCCCGGAAACATAACGGGAACAAAGGGAACGGGAACTACACGGGTAACACCGCAGGGCGCTGCTAGTTAAAAAATAAAACGATACAAACTCAATTAGAAAAAATCACTCAGACAACGCAATCCACAGAGTAAACGTTCTCCTTTTCTTTATCTTTATTAGGTATTTCTTTAATTGCCTAATGTAAAGCTTTCTGATTGTATATTATAGATAAATAACAGTTATTGACAAATTGCTGCGACCCGCGGTATAACCCGCAGTTTACCAGTTTTTCACGGTAATTTATTTTCTCGAAACAGGGTATTTTTTTTTTCAAATTCCGAATGAGATATTTCAAGACTTCAACAATGGCCAAACTTCCATACCGATTTCAACCCTTTAAATCTCGGAGATAATTTTCTGAAAAACTAAGTAAGTAATTGACAAATAAATGATCATAAAAAGTTTTATTTGTATTACATACACGGTCCGTCACTCTACAAGCAACAAACAACTGTCGGATTCATAATACTGGGCAGGATAACATTTTTCGATCAGACATCAAGTAAAACCTGGGAGCGCAATCAGTACGTTAATAACGCAAGAGAGTTTAATGTTCAGTGAATACATTTGAGTTTTACAAATTACGTTATTGCTGTTGATGTTATCCAATAAGGTCAGTAATTAATCTCATACCGAGATGTTTGTTCAGGGTTTATTATTTTTAATGTTTAGAAGTGGTATCTTTTGATAAAGGTCATAGTTTAGTAGCTTAAACAAAAATTATAAACCCGTGTATTTACTTGTGTTTTTAAACACATAGAATAACATTCCACTCTTAGATGACTAGCTGGAACTGCGGAAGTATTGAGTAGGTACTTAATTTGTTTATTTGCACTAGTAACAGTAAGAGGATAAGGACAATCAACTAGGTACATCGGTGATGCAAGTTTGAATGGATTGAATTCGGCATGCGACATTAACAACATAGGCTATAATTTCTGCTCTAATTTCTCTTTGTACTGTCTAGCGACACGCCAAAAAAGCTCCGTAATTTGGCTACCGGGATTGAAGAGAGATTCTCTATCTATAGGCGAACATTTAATGCAATCCGTCTATTTTGTTTGTAATCTGGATGTAATATGGTTTTTTTTATTGAGTTTATGGAATTAGATAAATTGTTAGATACATTTTACACAAAAATAATTAACGATAAATTTTTATACTAGCACATGTTGACGGCCTTATTGCTAATAGCGATCTCTTTCAGGCAACACCAGGAAACGGGATAAACGCAAAACGCAAACAAGATGTAGAAAAGCCATAAAAATTAATAATAACTGAAAAAAACATTAATAGTACATTAATAATAATAAAACAACAATAAAACGGTAATTACCTATACCTACAATGAAATACTAGTATAAGTAGAAGTAGTAGAATTCCACTCATTGCGCCGACACATTGTAAACATCACGAAGGATCTGACACCTTCCAACGCAGATTTTATCTAGTTCTGGCCTAGATAAGGAGTAAACTCTTTGGGTTCTGGTGCTAAATAGACACTACTAATTAGTTTTAGTAATAATCCTGTTTAGTACATACTGTTGTGCCTGTGCCATAACTGTATATTTATTGATAAAATCAATATCAAAATTAAATAATTTCAATATCTTTTTCTGACTTTTTATGGCGGTTCCTGCAGGAACCTTCCTTAACTTGCACGAAAATGATGTAATCATATTACATCGTTTTCGTGCAAGTTTGAGATTCCTAAACGAAAGTTAATTTAAGAGATGACGCGGACGGGGTGTTTGAAGTGCCTAGATCAAACATGGAAGGTTAACGACACAAGCGCGTCCTGAATACTTACCCACCGCGAAGCGACTTAAATACAAGATAGCAAATTGTGTAATTTTGACTAGCACGGGTCATGGGTGACGCATAGAGTTCTCTATGTAGTGTATACATTATAGTAGAATTAATTATGAAACACCTCATATTATTATCGACATTCCACGACAATTTTATTTGTGTCGCGGTCAAAGATGAAATATTGCTGCATTTTTATTTGCTTAATACTTATTAATTAACTAACCATGTTTATGGTTATTGTTAAGCTGTGTTGGGAAATATATTTGTTTGTATGAAAAGGACTAGAGACGTCGCGTCGTTAAAATGTTCTTAGTAGTTACGCAAAATTAGGTCGGTACCCACGTGAAGATACGCGTGACCAAAATTCATGCAACAGTTTGCAAAAGCAAATTGAGGTAAGTACCTACGTTTGATGATTTATGATCCTACTCCTGCAGCAATAGGTTTGCAGATGTCGAGCAGAGTCGTGATTGAGATCGATAAAACTAACAAACCTTACTACATACTCATAGCTTATAAGTAGTTATTGTACGTGTACGTAGGAACGTAGGGCTGTGACTGTGTCCACGGCAGACAAGATTACCTAAATAAGTACTTACTAGCTTTGATCAAGTTCGATTAGGCACGTAAAGGGTACGTACAGACTCTTTTTGAGGTTCCGTAAAACGTTAAAACGGAACCCTTATACATTCGTCATGTCTGTCTGTCTGTCTGTCCGTCCGTCCGTATGTCACAGACACTTTTTTTCCGAAACTATAAAGAACTATACCTACTGTTGAAACTTAGTAAGTAGATGTACCTATTCTGTAAACCGCATTAAGATTTTCCTTAAAAACATAAAAAATACAATAAATTTTGGGGGTGCCCCATACTTAGAACTGAAACTGAAAAAAATTTTTTTATCAAACCCATACGTGTGCTGTATTTATAGATAGATCTTCAAAAATGATGTTGAGGATTATAAAGTATTTTTTTTCTCTGCGGAATAATTTGCGTAAGAGACAATTCCAAAGTGGTAAAATGTTCACTGTAACTTCTATGATAAAACTACAAAATATATATGATGTAAATTACCATGCAAACTTCCACCAAAAATTGGTTTGAACTCGATCTAGTAACTAGTTTTTTTAGTACCTACGTCACAAACACACTATTCCAAAAAAATTTAGATCAAAGTTACAACGAACTACAAGAACTTATGTATTCCTTGCTGCTTCGGAATCCTTCATTGGCTAGTCCGACTCGCACTTGGCCTCTTTTATTTTCCCCTGCATTTACAGGTTAAGCTACGGTTAAAATTTTTGTATTTCACTAATTTTTTTAATGGGCTTAAAAGAGAGGGATGTTTTATAAGTTTGACGTCGATGTCTGTCTGTCTGTGGCACCGTAGCTCTCAAATGGATGGACCGATTTCGATGCGGTTATTTTTACTTGAAAACCAGTTTCCTTGCGGTACTTACATAAGTTTAGTTAGTATGGATTCAAAATGACCGCCTCCAAAAAATGGCGATAATTTTTTTTATCTCTATCAATATGGAAGGATGAAATATCAGATGAAAGGGTTTCACTAGGAAATAGAATACTTGACACTGATAAATTTCAAATCCAAGATGACCGCAACCATAAAAAGTGCAAATTACACATTTTTGATTGATTTGGTTGAAATTTGAAACACAGATTGTTTATTGTCTCATATACGACCTATCATCTCGGAAAAAGCATGGGCCCTAACGAAACAAATATTAACGACAGAACGACATTACAAATTAGATTGATATTTGAAACACACATGGCTTAGAGTCTAAAATATCACATCAGCTAACAAATCTATCATCTACTTAGGCTATCATCCAGTAAAAATGTATAAGTGGGTAAGTATCAGATCACGCACATCAGCTACAGACTCTTCGTAATGTATCCTATAAAAACCTACAAACTTAAGACTGCAGCCACACCCTCATCACTGGCTAAACGGCGCGAACTTTATACCTACTCGTTCGGGTCCTCCCGAATGTACTAAAATCACAAGGCCGCCGGCCGGTTGCCCGAGTTGACGTGCGAACGAACACCGAGTGCGCGCATAAATAATGTCGCGGCATTATTGTCATATTGTGAATGGCTGCAATAGCAAGACACTAAAATGTAGTAGTAATTTATCTTATTTCAAATTGCCGAAACAGGAAGCAAGGGAAGTGTTCTTATTGTTAATATTTATTTTTGAGCCAAATTTTGGTAGTTTTCAATCGCACAGAATATAGAAACAGTAGTGTGTAATATGTATATTGTATAATATCTGTTTATAATATATACAGTAAAGATTATGCATACAAATTATTTTGTCTAAAATACCTTTTTATCCCATCTTTATTATGTCTCATTAAGTTTAATATAATTTATGACGACATACTTTTTTGAATATTCATGTACATACTGAATGATACTAATTTGTTCATTTATTCGACGGTATGAAAACAACATACAACTACCTACATTGTAGAACTAAAATATACTCCAGTATGTTTTATTGACTATAAAACATACCTACCTAAAAAACCGACAGAATTTTTAACCGGATTCAAAGAAGGAGGTGGTTCTGGCCTTAATTTTTATTGGATGTAAGTATGTTTCGTGATAGCTCAGCTAATTGTGAATCATTTTTTAACCCCCGACCAAAAAAGGGTGTTATAAGTTTGACGTCGATTTTTTTAAAAAGGTTTATTTTTGTGCGGTGGTAGCTATGTTTGGTTAATATAGATTCAAAATGGCCCCCTCCACAAAACGGAGGACAAAATATTTCTTCACAACCTACCTCTATATCAAATGAATGGGCTTGTCTAATGGAATACTGTAGTGGTAGGACTCTTAGCAGAGTCCACCTGGGGAAGTATCACACCTTTGTCAGTTCTTCTACCGCCAAGCAGTAATGTGCAAACATTAATCTGTTCCGATTTGAAGAGCAATGTTTCTAGTGAAATTACAGGGCTTAGAGATATAACATCTTAGACCTCTGGGTGACGAGCACAGTGCAATGCTAGGTAATGCTTTGGACTCTTCATGTTCCAATAGCTGCGTGTCACTGTGCTGTTATATGGCAGGCATGTTGCTTACCATGAGGCACATGTCCTGCTCGTCTCGTCACTCTTTGTTTAAAAAAAAAAACAGTAATGTTTGCACATTACTGCTTCGCGGTAGAATAACTGGCAAAGGTGTGGTCCTTCCCCAGGCGGACTCTGCCAAGAGTCCTACCACTACTACCACCTTCCACCATTTCTTACAACCCTAGCACGTTTGGTCAGTGACGTAAGCAGACGACAAGTCACGGTATTTACAACTCTACGTGGGTGTGTTAAGGTGTATTTTTGCTTGCAAGTAATAGTAGGTAAGTAGTATACGACAGTTTAGGTTATTATCGTGTAGGTATTTGCACTTTTGTATGGCAGTGATGCATCTGTTACGAAGTAACTATTTTCTGATCTGTGCTGCAGCTATGTTCGATACTCCATAACTTTACTACGAGTATGTTTGATGTTGCTTTCTCTCGAATAAATGTATTTTTGTGTGGAAAAACAATTTCACTCGGTTTGTGTAATGGCCACTCATCCAAATATTTTTACGTAAGTACTACTAATGTACTAATAAGTTCGCAAGATCAACGTACGCGAACGAAGTAGCGGGTTCAGCTAGTTATAAATAAAATTACAAAAATATTAGCAAAAATTAAAATTGCATACATCTCCGCCGCCCGGCACCCTTTCTAGGGACAGGTCCTCCCAAGGCGGTGACGCGCCGCTGGTTTCCGGGGCGTCGCTGGAGCCAGCTGGTCGCTGGCTGTGGGTCAGGGTCGTTGGAGAGAGTGCGAGGCTGCAAGGAGTTACCCACGACTCTAACCCCATCCCATGGCGGAGAAACCTGTAGGGGTTTTAGTCAGAAGGAACACCACTTTTAGTGGTGCCGAGCCCGATATACATAGGTACCTGCCGTATCCTTTCACGGTACGTAACGGTACGCATTTCCACCATACGAAAAGATGTTATGCCTAACATGTTATGTGGGTAAAAACATCGATATGGTAAATATATACAGCAAATATGTAATTCAATATGATGTTTTAAAAAAATATACGATATCGTGATAAGCATTAAAACAGTGCGTGCAATATGTGTGTATAGTAATTATTATCAACGTTAGAACCGCAATTGTTAGCTAGCTGGCAGTAAAGACCATTTAGCAGCGCAATTGCTATTTTTGTGTTGTTATAATTACGTTATTGTTATTATTTCGGATCTTTAACCTTAATAATTTTAAATGATATTTGTAGTGTAAGTAGAAAACTATGGTGGACATAGTTTTAACATTACCTATCTACCTACTTATTTTGCTACAATAGACAAGCCATTGCATTTGGATCCCACCCACAGTATTGACACTAATTCGGCATACTTTGGATTAGTGCTATTTTAAACTAATTATCTAAGTGTCGAAAAGCTATTCAGTAGTTGTAATGTCGACATTAATTAATTATCGACATTATCTTACCTAAATATAATGTCGATGTCTCTACATTCACTCATACGCGATTGCAAATACTTATTTAAAGTTGTACAAATAAGTTATTTGTACAACTTTAAAACAATATTTAAAAAAAACTGACCCCTCTTTACAATTTTGATATTTGTTTTCAACACACTTTTTACTTTTATGCATTAAAATATTTGATAAAATATAATGGAATTGATTTATTCGACGTATGGGAACATGGAGTGAAATCAATGATTTCTGCTTGTTTTAGAGTTTGTCTATCAAGCCAAATTAAGTTAATTGTGTGTTCCAGTTACGGCTGGTCTCGTCAGGAGAATGGCAACTGCCGATCCGGAGCCCCTGGTTCGAATCCCACGCGCATCACTGTTTTTTTCGAAGTCATGTGCGTAATCAGATTTTTAAAAAAACGGTGAAGAAAACATCGTGAGGAAATCGACGTGTTCCTAGATTCTGTCGTAGTCATGCGTCATCCACAAACTGGGAACTCGCCAGCGTGGTGGTTTATGGCCTAACTATCTCCTAGTGAGAGAAGGCGCTGTCAGTTTGGCCATGTGGCGTGGACATGTCATGCTTATGTGTGTCCAGCTGTCCAGCCACCTAACTGCACAAAATGGTGTTTGAATATTCAATTCTAAGTTTTTTTCGTAGTATTCTCCCAAGGACTACCTATTCATCAAATTTGATGTATATAGCACCTTAAAGCCACTTGCTACTTTATTTTGTTTTGTTTTAAGTAACTTTGTTTATCTTTTAAATTAAGTGCAATAAAGAGTTACCTAATCTATCTATCTAAAGTCCGTATTTTGTCAGTTTGCACAAGGTGCTCTATCTCGCCTGTCGTCACACACTCCTGCCGTAGGCTGTCGCAAACGTCGAGCCGATCATATAGCCAAGAGAAAGGATAGACTACCCGCACTAGACGAACGGTGATTACCTGCTCTGATATTGTATTACCCATTACACAAACTTAAATTTGAGAGGCGAGCCTTTCATAATCTACTCTAATAAGAACATAGGTAATGGGGCAAGGAGCGATGTTATCTTTGGTTAGTAGGTAAGTATGTATGGCCTAAGAGCCCGTGATACCAGATTCATCCTACTAATAAGTACCTACTACAAATGTTAAAGTTTGGATTTTTTTTTTTTTTTTTTATAGCATAGAGTGACGAGACGAGCAGGTCATGTGCCTGATGGTAAGCAACATGCCTGCCACATAACAACACAGTAACACGCAGCTATTGGAACATGATAATCCAAATCATTACCTAGCACTGCACTGCGCTCGTCACCCAGAGATCTAAGATATTATGTCTCTAAGCCCTGTAATTTCTCTGGAATCATTGCCCTTCAAACCGGAACACAGTAATGTTTGCACATTACTGCTTGGCGGTAGAATATTTGGCAAAGGTGTGGTACTTCCCCAGGCGGACTCTGCTAGAGTCCTACCACTACTGCTCGATCCGCGATTGCATCGGGACGGTTGAAAACATCGGGTTGTTGCCAGTTGCCAGTTGTTCAGTTGCTGATTCGTTGCGGATGGCACGTATCAGTGTCATCATTTTCTTTCGCGTGTGGCGTAAAGGCCTGTTTTCATTTTGATTACTGCGAGTGCGAGTGAGTAGTGCAGGTGTTGAGTTATTAGTTATTAACACGTGTGGACAACGATTGATTAATGCGAGTGTGCAGTAACTTGCGTAGTGAAGTGATTAGAAGCGCGTTCTATTTTTTTGCGAGTAGCCTCCTCCCGCGCGTTTTTCCTTCCCCCTCACTCGCAGTTTGCCTGCCAGTAAACAGCAGCGTTGCCATATATACAGATTTCTCCGTATTTATACAGATTTTTAATGTGCGATACTGATTAGCATTGGATACAGATATGTTTTTAGGGTTATTGGTAATCAGCCTGCATTCTTTTAAGGGGATGTTAAGTACATTAAATACGTAATTATTTTTATCTACAGTTTTTAAAAATTCGTAAAGTTATTTTTTCCCATATTTGTATAAAAGAAAAGTGTATTTTTCCGGTCTAAAAGCATCGAACTCTTCGTAACAAGAACACGCGCACTCTTTAGCGCTTTACGATAATTATTATCGTACAATGAAATGTTCAGTTTAATTTTTTTAAATATATATATGTCGGAAAATGCTAGTGTCGTGTTGGTTCTTATTTGCGTTCATAACATTAAGTAAAGTACATTAATTATTTTTTTTTCTCTTAAAAATCTTAATTGAATGTTATCGAATTAGTTACACCTTTCTACGATTTAAAAACTTAACTTATAAAAGTCATTAATACTAAAATAACTGAATTGACCAATCATTGTGTTTTCTGCTTACATCTGACGGCTGGCAACTCAATGAACGAAACACAGCTACTATACAGAATTGGACAGTACTCGCACTACGCACCTGCAATAATCAATCGCGATTTCTTGCTCGCACACGCACTCGCAATCGCACTACTCAAAATGCAAACCGGCCTTTAGGCACGGATATGTGTCATTTTAAAATCGACAATAACTCCTTCAATTCAGTTTAAGAAAAAAATTAGCCAGAACCAAACTATTTCAATTTTTCACGTATTTTAAGCTCGTAGACTTCGTTTCTGGATTTAGTAAGATTTTTATAAAAAAGGAGTCACCAACCTTTTATTAAATTTGCAGAATTTGATAATATAAATAATATATTTATTACAGCGTAAACGACCAACTCCCTAAAGCGGGAAAATCACACTGCTTCTGTTGGTTTTCTTTGTCTCCTATGAAATGCTACATTTTTAAAAAGCACGATAACATTTTCTTTTCCCATTGTAACGACAACTTTATCTATAACGTTGAAATAACACAGTCCCTGAAGTGTTGATAAAAATGTAAAAATGTCTCGAAATATTGCAGGTCACTGTCATACAATTTTGGCGGTATACAAAAATATAGTCCTCATATTTATAATCGTCTATGTTAAGAATAATAAGAAAATACAAATACTAAATCAAAAAAATATGTAGTAAGACATCATACCTAAATATTTCTGGCGTCTAGAATCTATTTACATTCTTCGTTATTTTAAAACACAAAAAGGATTTAGAATTAAACTTTATATAAAGCTAAATTATAGATATACAAATAAATCAGACATTTATGCATCATATGTATGTACCTACTTGATATAGAAAAATACCACGCTGCTTCAAACTGCGCGGGTCAACATGGTTAATATGAGTCATAACGCTAGGACAGAGAGTTGCATTTGCTAAAAGTGCTGTCACTCCTTAGAAAAGAGCTGTTTTGTTGATATTGTTTACCGTTGGCCCGCAAGGACTGTAATCACTCTGCGATAAGGTTCATTTTGCATGAAATTTTAAGTTCTTGCAAAAAAAAGGGTTTGAAAAATACCACGAGTTGTTGTAAACAATGGACGGCCCCGGCCGGAGGGATGCAAGTTGCGTGACCCTACGAAGTACAATTTACAATATTCGGTCTTATGCCTTGCGTGTATGTTTTATTTTTGCACGGAAGGATACAACCTATTTATCTTGTAAGCGCATCTTGTTTTTTGAATTACTTTTACTTCTGGTTTGCTATCCTTAGTAACCAGACGTGCGTGCTCTACTTGTTCCTATTTACCTTACCGACTTTCGCTAAGTGTTTTTGTGACGACCGTGGCTTGTGTTACTGGACTCTACTGATTTTGCCTTGCGACGATTTCGGCTTTGAACAGGACTCCGTAATTTGCAATTGTGACGATTTTGGCTTGTGTTACTGGATCGTGATTTTGCCTTGCGACGATTTTGGCTTTGAACTGGACTCCGTGATCTACCATCGTGACGACTTCAGCCTGTGCACGCGAATCTCTGTTTGCCGTGAAATTCAAGTAAGTAAGATTATTTTCATACTTGGGGAAATTTTCCCTGTTCGCGTCCATTTAGTGCAGGCAAAGAGCAGTCAACTTCACTTGTCGCTATAAATAAAAAAAATAGAATCGGGAAAGATGCGCTCTCGTTTCATACTCACTGGCTTGCTCTTTAATCCGCGCTCTCGTGGGAGAACCTTACTCACTCAAGAGTGTATCCGCTGCTAAATATTATGTAAAAAAAATACATTATCTTCAAAATAGAGTAGCTAAATCCCAAATATGATATCTACTTACTTACTAGCTCTTTTTTTAATACACCTAATTTACATCACTACCTACATAGTACATATTTTTAGACCAATTAGGATTTATAGACTAATAAAAATGCCCCTTTAAAGCGTCTCGCCTTTTTACTGTCGAAATAAAACTATATACGGGAGTTTCATTCGAATATTTCTTTTTGTAGGTATGGAATACCCTTCTTCGAGTTCTTCGGAACCTGGACCATCGTGTGACATAGATCCTTTGGATTGGCCAATTCCTGGACCATCATCTGGCATAGATCCATATATGGCTCTTCTCCCAAGTTCACCCATACCTAGACCATCATCCACCATAGATCCCATAAGCGTGGAATTGGAACAAATTATGTCTCCACAAGAAAGTGATCCGTTATACGACATACCAGGCTTAGATTTATATGGAGACGAAGAATTGTATGGGATTTTAAGCGGCAATAACGAAGAAGTATTAAATGAATTAAGCAGTGCAAGTCCTAACGTGGAAGCAAATGCTGAAGATTATCACGCCGATAACAATGATGAAGAGGAAGATTCTGTAGAAGAAACGACTGGTTGGGTTCCAGGTAACCCCAGTGATATGCCAAAAATATCATTTACGGGAACAAGTGGTATATTGGAGCCACATAACGCAGACATGTAACATTACATATTGATTACAATATGTAAATGTACATTTTACCACTATTTTCATCTCAAAACTAGCATCTATCCATAGAATTCTTAGATATTTACATACCAAAATTTTCATATCATTAATTCCCTTTTAATTGTGTTCATTCGATGGACAATAATTTTCTGATTATTGTGATATATTTCTTGTATCATATATCTTATTCTAAATTTACAATAATTACGTTTTTCCAAAAATTTAGTTTGTTTACATAATGTAAACATGTCAAAAAACTATTTGTCACTTAGCAATTTTACTCTTTTTCATAAGGTTGTATAGTTTTTAGAATTAATCCTCTTTGAATTGTCAATATTAAAATAAAGTTTATTTTCTCCAGATTCAAATCATCAAAAGTTTACTTTATGAATCTCATCGGCTGAGAAGGTCAGTGAGAAATCAGCTTCCAACAGAAGAACATTAACCTACAAAAGACTTCCAAGCGATCAAGATCAGTAATAAACCTTGAAAGGTCTAAACGGCTGAGAGCCACTATCGTTCAACGATCACATCCCTTGAAATAACTTGGAAGTACTTACACCCTGAAAAACTGTTGGAAGCAACTACCTCCACGAAGACTGCTGGCAGAGAAGCTCTACCGTGCTAGGTGGAGCCGGAAGCAACTACCTCCACGAAGACTGCTGGCAGAGAAGCTCTACCGTGCTAGGTGGAGCCGGAAACAACTACCTTCACGAAGACTGCTGGCAGAGAAGCTCTACCGTGCTAGGTGGAGCCGGAAGCAACTACCTTCACGAAGACTGCTGACAGGGAGCTCTACCGTGCTGAGTGGAGCCCTTTTCGTTTGGAAGCAGCTACATCCACGGGGACTGCTGGCAAGAGATCTCTACCGTGCTAGGTGGAGCCCTCCTCGTGGACATCTGCGAGCCCAGACTGATCACAACTACATCCAGGAAACCTGTTGGGAAGCATTTACTCACTGGCCTTCAAGATAATTAATTTCGAAATTTTCTCATTTTAAGTTACGTTTTCTTTCTTTTTATCCTATTCAATCTTTATTTATTTCTTTAATATACTTGTTTTATAACTGTTTATCATTCCACCTTCATCTACCTCTCCCACCTCTCCTCTGTTGTTCACTGACGTGACATTTGGCGCCCAACCTTCCAAAACAACCCCCCCTCTCTTGCTTATTCTTTGATCCCTCAACCCTTGATTTCCTCAACCTTTACCCCCTTAACCTTTGATCCCTCAACCCCTGAATTTCTTCTAAATTCTAAAACATACTTACACTAGTATATATACCTAATATTTCTTTTCGGCACTCTTTGGATTAATAACTTCCCTCTTTTATCCTCTCCTCCCCTCATCTCCCTTCATCCTCATAATATCTCATCTAAACATTTCATCACTTGATCATTCATTTACTCAAATCACTATTGATCTAATATCTAGATAATTATTACTCTAACAATGGACAGAACCATTAAATTTGAGTACCTCAACAAATCCGAACTGGAATATGAGGTTAAGATTAGACTAGAGGAGCCAGTCTCTTCCATCTCTTTACTGCGCAAGCAAATTGCACAATTAAGTCAACAGTTTCCCTCTGAGGAAATTTTTAACTCACCTTATACTATCGAAGAGGATTTATGTCAAACTGAAATAACGCTGAATTATGTTGAATCAAAATTAAACAAACTAACAAAATCCGACTCGAGATTAATCAAATTTATTCAGACCTTTTTAAACCATTTACATTTTAGACTCGATCGGATCGACATTGACATAAATCCTACCTTCTTAGATACATTCAAAACACTTAAGGAAAAATATGACAGTTTAATCAATAAATTTAACTTATTTATTCTTCCAGACCCGATTCAACCTGAAATTGTATTGGCGGAGGTCGTTAACGCAGGTCGGTCGAACCCTCCACAGTTTTCTTCTGCGACTCAACAAGTCGCCCACTCACAGGTACCTCTTAATGATTCTGAACTCTTCAAAGATCTTAGACGTCACTCTTTCGATGGTAAATCTTGTCCAAGATCATTTTTACTTAAACTAGACGAATATTGTTTTTGTCGTAGAATTGATAGAAATTTATTAATTTCAAGAGCCTATGAAATTTTTACTGACAACGCGTTACACTGGTTTCGTTTTAAAATTGGTCAAAATCCAAATTTAACTTGGGACGATGTTTCTAATTCTCTCATTAAGGACTTTGGTGAACATGATTACGATTTCAAATTACTTGAAGCTATTAAAAATCGTACTCAAGGTTCGAACGAGAATATTATAATCTATATTTCAATAATGTCAGGTATGTTTTCTAGACTCTCTAGAAAATTATCCGAATCTGAAAAAGTAGAAATTTTATTGCGTAACATTAGACCCTGTTACTCTGTCTTTGTAGCATTAAAGGACATTTCCTCCATTGATTCTTTAATAGCTACTTGTCAAAACTATGAGAAATTTCTCGATAGAGACAAACAATTTAAAGAACCAGTTAATAGTTCTCTCATGCCTGAGTTTTCTTATAAAAATACTGCTTCAACTTCATATAGAAATTCGTCCCAAAACTATACGAAACAAGTAAACACCGTTTCTAAAAATACACAGTCTAATTCTATGACAAATTCTAATTTATTTTGTGTACGTTGTCGTACAACAAATCATAACTTAAAAACATGTAAAGAACCTCATTATACTGTATGTTTTAAATGCGGTCTGAAAGGATTTAGAACTCCTGATTGCCCTAAATGTTCTAAATCTAATTCAAAAAACTAAACTATGACTTAAAAAGTAAATTTGATATTGATGACTGGAAAAATTGGTTAGAAACTATTAAAAAATTTTTCTCTTGTTACAAAATTTCTTCAACTCTTTACTCTAATGAAATCGATTTTAAACGACCTTTCATCAATATTAATATTAATAACTTATCTATTTCTGGGTTATTAGACTCGGGTAGTTCTATAACTATCTTGGGAAATAACTCTCATCTAGAAATAATTAAACTCGGTTACAAACTTTTTAAGTCAGATTTTATTACCGTCTCTACAGCTAATAACGAAAAAGTCAATTCTTTGGGTTACTTTGACTTACCTATACAGTTTAATAACCAAACACATTGTATCAGGACCCATGTTTTTCCTGAGATTTCACCATCTTTAATTCTAGGAATCGATTTTTGGCAAAAATTTAATCTTTTACCAAAAGTTCTTTCCTCTTTGATTAAATCTGAACATAATTGCCAATCTATCTCAGAAAATAAATTAGTGTTACCGTATGATAACTTATCGTCTAACCAGAAAATTATTGCGGACGACATTATTCAACGCTTCAAACTTATTTCTTTTGAAGAAAAAGGAGAACTGGGCTTGACTAATCTCATAACTCACAAAATTGACACTGGAGATGCTCTTCCTTTCAAACAGAGATGTTATCGATTATCTCCTGAAAAACAAAAAGCTTTAATTAACGAAGTTGACAAAATGCTACAATGGAAAGTGATTGAAAAAAGCGAAAGTCCTTGGCAATCTCCAGTAATCATCACTCCGAAGAAAAATGGCGAATGGCGTTTTTGCGTAGACAGCAGAAAACTCAATTCTATCACTCGTCGTGATGCTTATAACCTACCACTGATTAGTGAAATTTTGGATAACCTCAGAAATGCGAAATATCTATCTAGCATCGATATTGCTAAAGCATTTTGGGAAATTCCGCTAGATGTCGCTGATAGAGACAAGACTGCTTTTTATGTACCTGGAAGAGGTATGTTCAGGTTCACAGTTATGCCGTTCGGATTAACCAACTCGCCGGCAACTCAACAAAGGCTGATGGATATGTTATTCACTCCAGAGTTTGAAAACAAGGTATTTTGTTATTTAGATGATATAATTATAATTAGTGAAAACTTCGAAGAACATATCTCTCTGTTAGTGAAAGTTCACGAAAAATTATCTTTTGCTAATTTAACTATCAATTTTACAAAGACTCAATTTTTTAGAAAGGAACTCAAGTATCTTGGTTTCGTCGTGGATGAATTTGGTCTACGAGCTGATCCTGAAAAAATAAAATCAATTCTTGAATATCCTGTACCTACCAACAGAAAAGAAGTTCGAAGATTCATTGGCACTTGCAGTTGGTTCAGAAGATTTATTCCAAACTTCAGCACTATTGCATTTCCTCTTAATAGATTGACGTGCTCTGGGAAAAATGCACCTAAGTTTCTCTGGAATACGGATGCTGCTTTGGCTTTTCAAAAACTTAAAGAAGTTTTGGTTACAGCTCCTATTCTTGCCTGCCCAGATTTTAATCTTCCATTTTCAGTTCATTGTGACGCATCAAACTATGGTATTGGCGCAATGCTGACTCAACACCAAAATGATCAAGAAGTTGTGATTGCATACATGAGCAGAGCTCTTAACAAGCACCAACAAAACTATTCTACCACTGAACGTGAAACCCTTGCAGTTATTACGGCCCTGGAACATTGGCGTTGCTACTTAGACAACGGGATGCTATTCACTATTTACACAGATCATGCTGCTCTTAAGTGGTTTCAAAACTTATCAAATCCTTCGGGAAGACTTGCTAGATGGTCTCTCCGTTTATCCTGCTTCAATTTTATTTTGAAACATAAGAAGGGTAAAGATAATGTTGTTCCTGATCTTCTCTCTAGATCTACAAATCAAGATTCTGGAATTCAAGGAATCAATCCCATCTCTACAAGTAATCCTGTCGTCGATCGTGATCTAGAACACTACAACAAGATATTTCTCGCCTGTAACTCTAATCCCGATAGTTATCCTAATTATCATATTAGAGATAATAAACTCTTTCGTTGTATTCACTCTTCTAATGAAATTAATGAAGATTTCATTTGGAAAGAAGTTCCTCTACCAAGTGAAAGAGCTGCCATAATTATCAACAATCACAGTACTCCTCAAGAACCTCATCTTGGAATCTTCAAGACTTACAAGAAAATCTCTTTATTATATTATTGGCCTGGAATTTTTAAAGACATTACAAATTTCATTAATAAATGTGACACGTGTTTGTCTTATAAACATCCTAATCATTCTCCTTACGGACTTATGGGCAAACCAAAAATTTGCTCTAGACCATTTCAATCTATTTCTTTAGATTTAATGGGTCCTCTTCCAATGACTAGAAAACGTAATCAATATATACTGGTTATTAACTGTAACTTTACTAAATATACTTTAATTTTTCCAATTAAACGGGCTACCGCGTCTATTATTATTGACATTCTAGAAAACTGTGTATTTTTAGTCCACGGTACTCCTCAAACTATAATAATGGACAATGGCTCTCAGTTTCAATCTCATGAATTTAATAATTTTCTCAATAAATACAAGGTTCCTTTTATCTTTTATTCTCCTTTTTATCATCCACAGTGTAATCCCACTGAACGTTACAATAAAACTATTGTTACAGCTTTGGCTTCTTTAGTCGGTGACGATCATAGATCCTGGGATATCTTCCTGCCGAAGATCCAGTTCGCAATGAATTGTAATGTTAACCTAACAACTGGTTACTCTCCATCATTTTTAGTGTTTGGTAGAGAAATTATCCCTTGTGGATCTCTTTATACTCCAACTGAAAACATAGAAGAGTTAGTTTTCTTGCCTCGGGATATTTATGCATTGAATTCTGGTCTTCTCTCTTCTACTTTTGATAAAGTACATCTTGAACTTTTAAGAGCACATGCTAGAAACAGTGCTCATTATGACTTACGTCGTTCTGTTAAGGAATTTAATGTTGGTGATACTGTTTGGCGTAAGAATTATGTTCAAAGTAACGCTGCCACCTATTTTAGTGCTAAATTAGCTCCAAAATTTATAAAATCTAAAATCATAAATAAATTGTCCCCTTTAGTTTACATTTTAGAAGATGCTAACGGTATCACTGGCAAATGGCATATCAAAGATATAAAAGGATAAGCCATCGTTTCTTAATTTTCTTTATTTTTTATCATCCCTTTAACTTTTACTACATTTACTTACATTACATTTACTAACATTACATTAACCTCCATTATTTTAATTACTCTTTAGTATTTTTAACGTATTTAAACGTTACCCAAGACTTAGTGGTCTTTTTTTTTTTACTTTCTCAAGTTAATGAGCTCTAAACTCATTAACTCTTTAACCAATGAGTAACCAACTCTTGGAATTTGTATGAACACTAAACTCATACTCTTATCTTGAACCCTAACGTTCAAGATATCTTTTGAGCCCTACCGCTCATGTTAGCTTTTGAGCCCTTATGCTCACCCTTAATTACTTTTTTTTCCCTTATAAAGAGCGGATGATAACTCTATAAATAAGCCTAACTATCAAGCCCTATGTTCATCCCTTTTATCATCCTTATTTCTTCTATCCATAGAGCGGGTGATAACTCTTTAAATAAGCCGACTATTAGAGCGGTCGATGACTCTTTAAAAAAGCCTGCCATCGCCGAGAGTGTATGCTTTGAGTGTTCGTCATTGAATGTGAACTTACACCCAAACAGAATGGAAGTGATGAGTGAAAGACTTGAAAGGTTACGTGAATGAATTTGTTTGTGTGAAGGTAATACCTCTCTTAAACCCATTAGAAATTCTTACCAAATTTTACAGAAGCGTAAAATTTCCGCAGTCGTGGGGAATAATGTAACATTACATATTGATTACAATATGTAAATGTACATTTTACCACTATTTTCATCTCAAAACTAGCATCTATCCATAGAATTCTTAGATATTTACATACCAAAATTTTCATATCATTAATTCCCTTTTAATTGTGTTCATTCGATGGACAATAATTTTCTGATTATTGTGATATATTTCTTGTATCATATATCTTATTCTAAATTTACAATAATTACGTTTTTCCAAAAATTTAGTTTGTTTACATAATGTAAACATGTCAAAAAACTATTTGTCACTTAGCAATTTTACTCTTTTTCATAAGGTTGTATAGTTTTTAGAATTAATCCTCTTTGAATTGTCAATATTAAAATAAAGTTTATTTTCTCCAGATTCAAATCATCAAAAGTTTACTTTATGAATCTCATCGGCTGAGAAGGTCAGTGAGAAATCAGCTTCCAACAGAAGAACATTAACCTACAAAAGACTTCCAAGCGATCAAGATCAGTAATAAACCTTGAAAGGTCTAAACGGCTGAGAGCCACTATCGTTCAACGATCACATCCCTTGAAATAACTTGGAAGTACTTACACCCTGAAAAACTGTTGGAAGCAACTACCTCCACGAAGACTGCTGGCAGAGAAGCTCTACCGTGCTAGGTGGAGCCGGAAGCAACTACCTCCACGAAGACTGCTGGCAGAGAAGCTCTACCGTGCTAGGTGGAGCCGGAAACAACTACCTTCACGAAGACTGCTGGCAGAGAAGCTCTACCGTGCTAGGTGGAGCCGGAAGCAACTACCTTCACGAAGACTGCTGACAGGGAGCTCTACCGTGCTGAGTGGAGCCCTTTTCGTTTGGAAGCAGCTACATCCACGGGGACTGCTGGCAAGAGATCTCTACCGTGCTAGGTGGAGCCCTCCTCGTGGACATCTGCGAGCCCAGACTGATCACAACTACATCCAGGAAACCTGTTGGGAAGCATTTACTCACTGGCCTTCAAGATAATTAATTTCGAAATTTTCTCATTTTAAGTTACGTTTTCTTTCTTTTTATCCTATTCAATCTTTATTTATTTCTTTAATATACTTGTTTTATAACTGTTTATCATTCCACCTTCATCTACCTCTCCCACCTCTCCTCTGTTGTTCACTGACGTGACAGACATCAATAGTTATTTAGACTATTTTTTTTTATTTTTAAATTCCCATTTTTTAACATTAATAATGGAATGTACAAATAAGTACGGAAACAAATTAAAAGCTGAAGCGACTACTGCACGTGCTCGCTTTAGTAACTGGACCGATTTAAGTGTCCCCGAATCAAAAACTTTTCTCGGCATACTATTGCTAATGGGTACTATAAAACTTAATAGAATGGTAGATTATTGGTCAACGCATTATTTTTTCCGCTTAAGTCCACGCCTATTTATGACCAGGGATAGGTTTTTTTTAATTTTAAGAGCTTTGAATGTGCAAACCATCGAAAGGGCAGAGAGTATTTATAAAATAAAATCTTTAATTGATTTATTCAACGACACCGTTAATGCAGTGTATTACCCAGTGAAAGAGTTGACAATTGACGAATCTCTTATACTGTGGAAAGGGAGACTATTTTTTCGCCAATACATCAAAAGTAAAGCTCATAGATACGGCATTAAATTGTACATTTTAGCCGACGCCAACGGCATAATTTTAAAAATCCATGTATACGCAGGGTCACAAGACGTACTAGTAGGAGGTAGAAATCACACAAAAAAAGTAGTACATTTGCTAATGCAAAAATATTTAGAAAAAGGGCATGCTTTATATTTGGATAATTTTTATACCAGCGTGGGATTAGCTGAGGAGCTAATAGGAAAAAAGACGTACGTGACTGGTACCTTAAGAGCAAACCGCATCGGAAATCCATCGGAATTAAAAACTACCAAATTAAAAACTGGCGAATCGTATATAGTACATAATAATAAAAAAATTATAATCACCAAATGGCAAGATAAAAGGGAGGTGATATTTATAAGTACTGAACATAAAAGTCTCTATCGAGGGACTACTAGTCGCCGTGTACGCACAATAAAATATAAACCGGCAGTACAAATAAAATATAATCAATATATGCGGGCAATAGACCGTCACGATCAGATGCTAAGTTATTATTGCTGTGAGCACAAGACCCTGCGCTGGTATAAAAAAGTCATCGTACATATTATACAAATATGTTTGGTGAATGGGTATTTACTTTATAATGCTAACAATGCAACTAATAAAACCACATTATATCAATTTAGAAGAAGTGTCATGGAGGAATTGTTACCAATGCCCAACACCTTTGAACTTTCTCGGCCTCTATCAGAGGGGAAAATACATTTACCGACCAACTTGCCAAAGAGAGGTAATAATACCTTAAGAAAAAGATGCAAGGTCTGTTACGCCAAAACTAAAAAAAGGGTTGCTGTAATAACTGGCTGTCCCGATTGCCCTGGATTCCCAGGCCTATGCCTTAAAGATTGTTTCAGAGAATTTCATAAATATTGAAATTCTCTGTAACCTTGTGATCATGCATGCGTCTGTTGTAAATTAGCACCGTTTGTGTCTTCGACCGTACGAATATTTACATATAAATCACTAAATCATCTACACAGTTATATCCCTTCATTTTTGTATCGTCTGATTGTACTATGTATAGGTACAACGTGTTAATGAAAAAGCGCTAAACCTGAAATTTGTTTGTTCAGTTTCATATTTAAATTAAGCAGTGTCCGTTCATTTCATATTATCAGAGCCTTTAACCTATCAGCGGCGGCCATTTTAGATAACAATAGAATTTAATTGTGTCTAGGGGGCTTCCGCTTGGGGTCGAACTGTTAATATTAATGAACCTACTCAAACACAAGAAAAAAAAGGCAAACTTTTGGAAATAGTCCGCGAAATTATTTTTAATAATTAAGTATAATATGCATGTACTTCTTTTATATTAAAAATAAGTTGAGATGTCTGAGGTTCAGCATTTTTTGATTAACTCGTTTGGTTTTTTTGCATAATCGAGCTAATTTGTATGTTGTCAATAATGAGAAATGTAGGTACTACGTAAGGGATAAAAATGTTCACTGTTAAAAAGGAAGTACTACTTTTATTATACAGGATAACCCTACCTACTAATAAAATACTTCCTTTTATTATGTTTATTTATGTAAGTTACGAGCTAATGGTCTACAAATAAATTGTTTGTAAATTTAAATATTTTTATTAGAATCAGGTACATATTTATTGTTTGATCAAAGCGTCATTCACCAAAGACTATTATTGCCAATTTCAACAAGATTAATTAACCTCTTAACATAATCATAAAAATCTAGCTTATACATTATTTAAAAAATCAGTCCTAACTTACATAAATATAAAACAAGTCATACAAAATTATAAAACGCATCCTTATTTACCTACATACTGATATCAATGTCATTAGAATAGACCTTAGCTTCGCAGTGAGCGAGATTAACAAATTATTAAAACCCTCGGAAGAGTCATTGTCTTATGTTTTATGTTACTGCTGCGAAAATGTAAATGCTGTAAAAATGTATATTTAGGTTGATTGGATCCACTTATGTCATGTTTTTCAATAAATATTAATATCTAAATTCAAACTCTGGTTTCATTTAACTCTTGGTATTCATTTGATTATTTTAATAAATCTAATATTTGCTGCATCTTCATAATTCGCTCGTATGGTTTGAATCGCAATAATTCGTTGGAAACCAACTGGCCAAAATATTTACAGCTATGTATGTCCAGTACGGTAGGGACATCACATTCCTTAGTTTCTACGCTATTTACACTGTCCATTACTAAAGTTTCTGTGCATGGTTCACTTTCAACCATTTTTTTTTCTGTGGTAGTCGCACTGTCCATCATATTTTCTTCTTTATTTGTTGCAGTATCCCTAGTTGTTTTTTTGTCCGGTATTAAATCCCGTTCCCAGCTTGGTGGTAGGTCCCAGTCTTGTGAATTTGGTATTGTCTCTTCGTCACTGTCACATTGTGTCTCGATTTCTGTTTCGGGAATGTACTTCCTTTTTCGCCTTAGTTCTTAAACAATAAATCCACTATTAATAACAAATATATGGCAGTATGTACTTTTCAAAATGCTTTTTTTACTGACAGTTACAAAAAATTCGGAAAAAAGTAATGTGATTGTTGATCGATCACCAACAGTTTTCATAGCATAGTTTCTTAGAGTAGTAATTCTAATTTCTGTTAACGCCATAAATTCAAATTTAATTTATAATTAAATAAAAACTACCTATTAAATGTTGTGCTCACTTGTAAGTGACATACATATCAGAATTAATATGTTTTTGTAATTTATCTAGCGTATTCATATGTATTGCTGTTAGTGAGACTTTATAAGTAAAACAATATTTTAGGCCTAATTTAATATTGTATATTCAATAATATCATTAGGAAATGCGAAATAAGCTGAAAAGGTTTAGCACAACTGTATTAAAAAGTCACTTACCTTCCATTTCCAAAATTACACTTATTTTGCCACTTCTAATCACTTAAAACAACGCGCCTGTCCGTTCACGTCAAATTTCGAATGTAAACTAACAGTATTCAAGCTTTGAACGTGTAAAAAATGGTCAAAATACTGTTTTCTTTTCCGCATGGCGGAAAACACAGATGCGTGTCATCTAATCGTATGGCGCTAGGCACTGATCAGTGTCACGTTATTTTTGCTCGACGCCACAGTTAAAAGTTAGCGAAATTAGCCATCGCAACGAATCAGTTGCACTGCCGAACCATTCTGAAATACGATTTAATATAAGTAAGTACTTATTAACATGATTATTGGTTTCACTTTTGACAACTCCTAACGGCCTAGTGGCTAGAAGGTCCCATTTAACCATCGCGAGGTCGTAGGTTCGAACCCGCCTGCCTATAAGTATTTTTTCATTTGCAGGTGCACAATTTCGCTAATACCACTGGTTTTAGCGGCGCAGGAAAATATTCTGAGGAAACCGGTATGTCACAAGAAAACATTTTTTAGAACACGTATGGATTTCGTCAATCTAGACCATATGGTATGGCAATATGATAGGCCCCATGTCCCAGCAGTGGATCATGAAGTGGACTACTTATGCTAGATTTGCTTTTGATCCTCACGGCGAGTCACACTTTTAGTTTTTACCAAATGACGATCTCTGAGAATCTCGGACTCTTACTCTATATCGTTCGCTCTATATCTGACTTAACAACACAAAACAGCTAACAGTGAAGCAATATATTTTCTTAGCTATATTTTGCACTAGCAGTGCCCCACGGTTTTAGCCGACTCATTGCCGTTCCCGTTACTATTTCGAGATAAAACAATAGTTTATGTGCTATTCCTGTCTATAAACTATTTGTGTTCCAATTTTCAACCCGATCTGTTCAGCCGTTCCGACGTGACGAAGCAACAAACATCCAAACTTTAATTCATTACATTTTATTAATTTATCATTTCATTGTATTACATTACGTAAGATTAGTAGGAAGTAGGATACACAGAAAACAAATAAAGTATTAAAAATAGAATAGAGGTTTACAATCTGCTACTGACCATTGAATATTACTAAGTTTTGAACCGTTTCTTAGATTATTATATTATAGTATAGAGTGACGAGACAAGCAGGCCATATCCCTGATGGTAAGTTACATGCCTGGTACGTAATAGCACAGTGACATGCAGCTATGGGAACGTGAAGAGTCCAAATCATTACCTACCACTGCACTGCGCTTTTTCAAACCGGAATACATTGCTGCTTCGTGGTAGAATAACTAGCAAAGGTGTGGTACTTCCCCTAACGGACTACAAAGAGTCCTACCACTACAAATATTCATTAATTGCTCGGTAATAGTAGCGACGACGTTCGATTTCACAATCGTCAGATCGTAGGTTCGAACCCCGCCTACACTTCTGAGTATTCTCCAAAGTGATAATGTACAAGTTTGTCATCACCTAGTTCTAACGGTGAAGGAATACATCGTGAGGGAACCGGCACGTCCCAAGAAAACTTTCGTGGACATGCGTCATCCGCCAACCCACATTTCCCCGGCGTGGTGGATCATGGCATTGACTCTCTCCTGAGATAAGGCTTGTGTCCCAGCAGTGGCAACATAAAGTGGGCTACACTTATGTACCGTCTCTTGCAAGGAAAAGTGGTTTCCAGCGGACAAAGTAGGAATGTAATAAAAAAGTAATATAACGTAGTGTCACGTTACTCAACCAGACGTACCTACTATTCTTTAATGTCCTATGTAGCTACATAAAAAAATTACAAGCATTTGCTAGAGTTATGTATGTAGCATGTATTCTTCTGTGCTCGGTTATCCAGACCTACTGTGACCATCACCTTCAGAACGATAACTAACATCGCAACTCGTTTTGCCTAGCTTTTTTTAACTTGGGAAACGTCTACACCACACTAACTTAACGAAGCTAAGACATGAGCACATGTTAGTTATTTAAAAAACCTCATAGAGTAATCGTTAGTTTTAATTTTAAATTTATCTGATACCTAGGTACATGTAACAGAACCTACTTAGTGCCGGGAGGAGGACGTAGAAAATAACAAGACGATATCGTATCATCGTAGATCAACAGATAAAATCGGACTAGTATGTAAGCATAATTGAAATAAAAAACCAATAAATATTTCCTACTCCCACCTTTTTAGGGTTCCGTAAAACGTAAGAATATATATATATTTATAGATTTGTCATGTTGTCTGTCTGTTCATCCGTCCGTGTGTCACAGACACTTTTTTCCGAAACTATAAGAACTATACTGTTGAAACTTGGTAAGTAGATGTATTCTGTGAACCGCATTAAGATTTTCGCACAACGCAGCTAAACAACAGTAAGGAGTTTTTTTTCAGTTCGCCATTAATACACTTTTATTAAAACATCGGTCGAAGTTACAACGAACTATAAGAACTTATGTACCTAGGTATTATGTTACTTGCTGCTTCGGAACCACTTGGCCGTTTTTATTTCCTTTTCTTCTCGTAATCTAAGACAAATATAAAAACAGAACCCAAATTACAAAGGTCACGGACCCCGGCATTGAAGAGGCTAATTAGAATTTTCAAAAAACAAACAGAAGCAACTTTCTAATACCACATTCGGATAAATTTAGGCACATTTGCCCAAACATAAATCACGTTTTGAAGTAAACTCATGAAGCTATTCGGACGAACTTACAAAATACGCAAACATGCATTTGTAACGAAATTGCTCAATCCAGTGCAATATTATGGACTACACCCATCAATTACATTATTTACGTACCCACAATTTGCATAGTGCTCAAGAGAATGGTATCCGCCAGATCTTACCCACTGCCAGAATGAAAAGCGGAGTTTAGACTAGCAAGTACATTAACTGCACGTGAGACTACAAATCGTGTTACTATAGTAAGTTTATACATAGTTGATGCATCTATACCATGAACAAAAAAGGTTAGTTACAACAAGTAGATTAGGTTTTTTATTTCTATACTTATCTGTCTTAGCTCGGGTCGTTATGGGGTCTTTGCATTTAGACATTTTACCACCTAGCTTGGCTCAAAGTGGCTCCTGTCCTTCCTGTCACGAGACAGATGCTTAAGATTCAACCTTTATAACGGTAATGATAAATAATATATGGTAAGAAACGAAATCTCACATGTAAAAAACAAACCAGTTGCTTACAATAAAAAATTACAATACTAAAAATATCAACATGTCTCCTTCTAACTACGTAGGTAAGTCTCGCTCGACATGGTCTTTACGTCGGACTGTGGGAGTTCTCACCGGTCAATGGACATTGGGACCCCCTAAATACGCACGCTTAGCAGCTTGACCTTTTCACAATCTTGCTCCGATTTTAACTTAACAACCGGAGAATACCGGTTTTGGTTTCGCCTAAAATATTTGGTTCAGACCTGGTCAATCAATTTGGAAGACATTACTTCGAAAGATTCTATGCCCGACAAAGAGAGTAGACGGCAGCTGAAGATTGGTATTTTTTGACGTTTTATAAGATGCAATTATCTGAATGAAGATTAAAAATATACTGAGTTTATTGAAATATCTTTAAAATAGCGTTGTGTTTTCATTATCTTTTATAGTACCTAATAAAATATTCAAGATCGTAACTACCACCGCACTCTATAATGGCGTAAAATAATTCTAAATGTAACGTTTTTTATTATGTTGTCACCAAGTGTTGTAAATGGTTTACGCTGCGCCCTATCATGACCTAGATGTATCTAATCATCTTTATAACATATTTGCTCGTAAAGGGTCTCTTATTGGACCAATTTCTGTATCGTAATGTATCTTATTACGCACTAGTGCTGTAATGTGTAATGTAAAACGCACGGTTTCAAAATGCACCGTCCACAGACTAGGTAGAGAGATATGCTCCATCTAAAACGAACGGTACCTTTTTAAATCTTAGTAAAGAGTTTTTATGTCAGAAAAGTGTGGTCTACATTTTATGAATTAAAATTAACTTTGAGAGGTAAAATATAATAAATAATTATTTAATTCGTTAATTTAATCAATTTTGACCATAAATTACTTTAATTTTTCTGTAACAAAACACAAAAATATTCATTTACTTTATTATTAATGGCATACCGGCTGGTTATGGTTATGGTTTGACTGGCCTTGTGGCTAAGTGGTTAGTAGCTCTGCCTGCGAAGCCGAGGTCCGTGGGTTCGATCCCCACCCAGTGCAAATATTTGTGTGATGAATTCAAATGTTTGCACTGTGTCTGGGTGTTTCTATGTATAATAAGTATGTATTTAAAAACTATATAAGTATTATATCAGCTATCTGGCCGCCATCACACAAGCTTTGCTTAGTTTGGGGTCAGATGGTGTCGTGTGTGAATTGTACACCAATATTTATTTATTTATTTATTTATTTATGTGCCGTTGCTTAAAAAAAAAAAGACGCCGATGCGCGCGCATTGCTAATCTGTGATCCATAGTGATTACTTACTCTGTTATGATCTGTGATCAACTAAATATTATTCCGCGCGTTTTTTTTTCGCTGTATTGTTTTTATTTGAAAATGTCGTCAGAGTTTTGTTTATTTCCTCGCAAATATGTTATAAAACGTCGTATGACATACGTGCGCTTTGATAATTACAGCTGAGGCTTTATTGCTAGCTCGAGCCGAAGGCGAGAGCTATAATTAGCAGAGGCTTACCTTAACTTACCGCACTTATATCATAATGTAGGTACTATTACGCCCCTTCAGCGCCCTTTAGACACTGGGTGCCCGGCAATCGCCAGGGTCCAGTGCCTCGGCACCGCTGATACTACTTACTCTATTTACTTACCTACTAATGTCAGTTTAGTAGAAGTAACTTGCAGAAACTTGTGTAACAAGTTGCAGGAAATTATCGCTAATCTAAAAGTATTCGTCGCGTTTCGTTAATAGCTTTAGAGCAATGACGCTAATTCATAGTTAATTACTCATCCATGTGTTTCTATTACCTGTAGGTACCTACATGTGGAGGCCTTGACGATCCACAATCTATTCAGTACCTGCCGAGTGATTGTGAGTGGAATAGATAAATTAATTTACCCAAATGGCTCGATTGTCGATAAATGATGGTTAATCTGTCAGTGTTTAGAGGTGCTGGGTTTTGTAACTGGTCAATCAGAACCGTACTTACTTTAACGACTACTCTCGTAATATCTGCTACGTATAACTTTGGAAACTTAGGAGGATAACTAATTATCGGATAGAAGGTCGCTAATTTATACCAAGTGTAAAGTTTTGCCAACTAACGTGATAAATTAATTTTTTATTAAATTATATGTTATTATTCTTGATTCTTTTTGTCTTATGCTTGAGTATTATTAAGAACCCAACATGTCGCAACGTTAGGCAAAGTCTTTGCCTAACGTTGAGACATAGACAGAGAAAGGAGGTCTTTGCCACAAAGACCTCTCTTCCACTTCTTCTCTCTTTCCACGAGTTTCCATCTAGTGCTACAACATTTCAGGTCGGCTGATATTGGTCTAGTTCATTCCACCATAGCCCGTAGCTTTTTAGGTCTGCCCCAGCATCGCTTTCGATCTGGATACCACAGAGTGGTAGTTTTAGCTCAAAGATCATCCGATATGCGACATATACCTTTGTCCAGTCCAATCCCATCTTAAATTAACTGCCTTTTGAGTTACGCTATTTGAGTCGTGGAAGTGAAACACAATACCTATAGTGGTTTTATACGATCAGTGAGCTATGCATCGAGAATACGGCGTTACAAAGCCCCTTGGCAAATAGCTAGTTAGGACTTCTGATCTTTACTCAAACACCAAGTTTGCGCATCCGTATGTCCGCTGGTTGCAGGTTGCGCAGGATAGTTCGGAACCTAGGAATCTAGGGGGTAGGCCTATGTTCAGCAGTGGACGTCTTGCGGCTGATGATTATAATAATGTCAGGGACCAGACATATCTATGAGCTTGAATTTCAGGTATAGCCAAGAAGGACCAAAAGCTCCTTCATTTGCTCCATAAATTGTACAAAAAAGGTATCACTACTAGAGACTGCCTTGAGGCATAATGTCATGAGTCTGGGGCGAAACCAATCAGACCAGGTTTAAGCAGACGCAGGCGTGTCTGTTCTCTATAAAAAGGAAATAAAGTAGCCAAGTGCGAGTTGGACTCGCCCATGAAGGGTTCCGTTGCAGCAAGTAACATAATATACATAGTACACATAGTTCTTGTAGTTCGTTGTAACTTTGATCGAAGTTTTAATAATAGTGTATTTATGACGTACTAAAAAAAACTACTCATCAGATCGAGTTCAAACTAATTTTCGTTGGTAGTTTTCATGGTAATGTACATCATATATTTTTTTTAGTTTTTTCATTCTCTTACTTTAGAAGTTAGAGGGGGGGGGACACACATTTTACCACTTTGGAAGCGTCTCTCGCACAAATTATTCAGTGTAGACGAAAATGATTTTAGAAACCTCAACATCATTTTTGAAGACCTATCGATAGAGACCCCACACGTGTAGGTTTGATGAAAAAAAATTTTTGAGTTTCATTTCTCAGTATGGGGGGCACCCCTAATTTTTTTTTTTTTTTTAAACTTTTGTAAAAATCTTAATGCGGTTCACAGAATACATCTACTTACCAAGTTTCAACAGTGTAGTTCTCATAGTTTCGGCAAAAAGTGGCTGTGACATACGGACGGACAGACAGACAGACAGACATGACGAATCTATAAGGGTTCCGTTTTTACGTTTTACGGAACCCTAAAAAGATTCCATTTCAACAGACTCCTACTTTTCGAGGTGTATCCGTGCCGGTTACTGATCATCTTGAGCTTTTGGGCGTTACCTTGACATCTACACTCAACTTTGGCTCGTATATCGTAGTCCAGTGCAATTACGCAAAAAAAATTTAAAAAAACCATTAAATTATGTAGTTTGGGGACTATGAAGGATCGATAGGGGTATCCTGAGCATATATTCCAATTTGAGGGATTCTGGTGTGGTCAGCTCATGGTCATTTCGATGAAAACGCGTTTAATTCGATATCTCGAGAACTGTTAGTGTTAGGCAAAAAATTGTTGAGACCTTGTCTCTTCTAAATTAAATTTAATAACTTTTACATCAACAATTTTTCTTTTTTTCATCAATATATTTCAAGTTATTGCTTCCGAAAGACAAAAAATTTACTTTTTTTTCCTCCCTTTTTTTATGTTTCGCCATTTTCTCCCCAACCGTTCAACTTTATGAAACTTTACCGATAATCAAAAGTGTAGATCTTTTAATAATGAACAACTTTTTTCTGTAATGACAATACCTTCAGAGTTATGTTACTTTACAGAGCGAAATCCGCGCCACTGCGACACCTCCGCGACAATTCAAAAAATCCGCGGCACCTCCGGTCTTAGGGCTGAACCCAAAATTCATTGTTGGATTGTGTCGGTGGAGGGAAAAAAAGTAATTTTTTTGCCTTTCGGAAGCAATAACTTGAAAAGTATTGATGAAAAAAAGAATAGTCGTTGATGTAAAAGTTAGTAAATTTAATTTAGAAGAGAAAAGGTCTCAACAATTTTTTGCCTAACACTAACAGTTCTCGAGATATCGAATTAAACGCGTTTTCATCGAAATGACCATGAGCTGACCACGCCAGAATCCCTCAAATTGGAATATATGCTCAGAATACACCCCTCTATCGATCCTTCATAGTCCCCAAACTACATAATTTAATGTTTATTTATTTCCGTAATTGCGCTGGACTGATCGAGTGCAAGGCTAAATTAGCTGCCAAAAAACTAGGTGTCCTGTCAAAGGTGTAAAAGTACTTCAAATCTGAACAATTACTTTTGTTATACAAAGCACAGATTCGCTCTTGTATGGAGTTCGTACCATTGGGATGGATCGGCTAAGTATTCAGCTTGAGGCTCTGGAATCGATGCGAACACTCTAGTGCGAAAAAGACTTCAAAGTCTTGAACATCGCCGCAAAATTGCTAGCTTATCGGGGTTTTATCGGATTCACTTCGGAGAGTGTGCAACTGATCTGCATGATCTAATACCACCTTGCCCTTTTTTCTATCGGACTTCTCGTAGCTCGAAGCAGCGGCACCGGTTCATGGTTGATATTCCAAAGACACGGACGAAGAGGTTTGACTCTACTTTTGTGATAAGAACGTCTAGGCTGTGGAATGAGTTGCCTGAGTGGGTGTTTCCTGATAGTTATAATCTTGGTGTCTTCAAATCGAGAGTGAATGGGTTTCTTCTAGGTAAACACGCTGCATCGTAGACCGCATCGTCACTTAAGGTCAGGCGAGATAGCGGTCAAGTGTAAACCTATAAAAGTAAAAAAAAAAAAAAAAATTGCGAGTTTATTATCTTCAAATTCGTTCACCCATTATAGAGGTATTTACGAGGTAAGTTATAACAAACATAGACACACACAAACACAGACATTTTTCGCTTTTATAATATTAGTCTCATACACTTCTACAATCAGACAAACCAAAGAATTAGGGCATGGCGGTATTGGACTTCTGACAAAACCGGTATTTTTTCGGTATTCAAATTTTTAAAACCGGGATCCCGGTTTTTCGGTATTTTTTCGGTATTGTACTTCAGCTGTTCGGTATAGTAAATCTGGTACCTACTTACTTAATTTAGCATTTCAAACTCTAAAGTTAAACAAATATCAATACATACGCATAAATTTTAAACTAGTTTACACTCGTTAGTTTTATACGAAAAATTAAACCAACTTCAGAACCACAAAACAGCACTCAAAAGCGAAAAATAAATTATTGTAACTATTATAAATCCAACTCACTCATCTATTTGATGTCGTAGCCAGTCAAGTGAAAAAGCTAGTAGATGTTATGTACCTAGTAAGTAGTGCAATTACTTGTAGGTAGATAGTATTTATGGATTGGTATGGCTGGTACCGACCTCAAACAGTAGCGCTTAAAATAGTTATAATAATGTATTTTTCGCTTTTGAGTGCCTATTTGTGGTTTTGAAGTTGGTTTAATTTTTTGTATAAAAATAGTTGATATCACAAGACCAAAATAAAAAAAATTGATTTACCCCCGACTACCTCGAATTTGTAATCTGTACGACATTCTACTAGTCAAGTCCTTTCTTTTGATACCCATATTGAGGTAGTAGTGAAAATAATAATGTAATTCGCCATTTGTTGTGGCGGCCATCTTGGATCGGCCGAAACTTGTCAGTGTATAGTATTTTACTAGTCAAGCCCTATCATTTGATTACCCATATTGAGGGAGGTTGTGAAGAAATTTTGTATATTTCTTAATAAATTTAGATACTTTGTGGAGGCGGCCATCTTGAATCGATATTAACTAAACATAGCTAAGAACCACCGCACGGGAATTAACCTTTAAACAAAAAAACAGCATAATCGGCCCATTCGTTTGAGCTCTACGGTGCCACAGACAGACACACACAGAGACAGACAGACATACTGACAGACAGACATCGACGTCAAACTTAAAACACCCCTTTTTTGTCGGGGGTTAAAAATGTTACTCTTTTTAGTGCAAAACAAGTTTTTATTAATACATTTACACTATTTCGTGTAAACTATGAAATAAAATGACGTAAGACTGCCGCTCATCAAGTTTACAATCATAAAATGAATTGCAATTGATTATTGATTGTTATTTTCGTAGTCTAGAGCTACCTTATGGGTTTTATTTATGAATTTAATTTCTTTATTCATAATACCGAAAAACCGGTATTTGCAATTTCAATACCGGTATTCGGAATTGCCTAAAATAGTCCGGTATTACCGGTTTTTCGGTAATACCGAATACCGGTATCCATGCCCTACAAAGAATGTTGTAACCCCTCTTAGAATTAAAAAATCCAGTTTTATGATGTTTGTTCTCAGTGAATTCTTCACCAAGTTTTTTTTTAGATTTAGATTTACCAACTCCACAGACTCCGGGGTCCGTGACCTTGTCATTCGGGTTATTTTTCCAGTGAAAACTTCTTTTGGCGCACTACAAACAGATGTGTCGTGGGCCGTGTGATTTGAATTATAGCGTCACGCTTTGGAATGATAAGAAATTTTTGGGTGAACTCGGGACCATGGCCATTGGCCATCTTGAAATGCGTCAGCATTTCCCATTGGCTATCTAGAAATGCGTCAGCATTACTAGATGGTGATGGTGGTGGTAGCCTCCGGTTTCACTCGCGTAGTTTCCAAAGTGAGCTATGAAATTCTGAGTTTTCACTTGTCAGGGCAGTTCCTATGGCTGCTAATTTTTTTTTTAATTTACCTTGGATTAGGAGAGGAAAAGGATAATTAGGGAACATTTTCAAGTTAAATCTAGTGATCTTTAGTCCGATTTTGTTATTTTCTAAGTCGTCTCCTCCCAGCTCAGAGCCTTGCCAACGACCGCATTACTGCCCCTGATGGATGGTCAACTCTCGGATGGTCTTCGGTGATGCAGCCAACGCACGCCGTACGAACCGACCGATGGCGTCGTCAGCGTAGTATGTATGTACACTGTACAGTTCCCTGTGTGCCGTGAGATTATCTTGCCCGTTTCGGCTTCGCTCAGATATTGCCATAGAATGATTATTAATCGAAATAAAAACTATCATCTCTTAAGTCGTACTAAATTACATTTAACATGTAAATGCCAACTTTCATGAATTTCGGTTGACTTGGTGAAGAGTTCACTTTCACAAACATCATGACAGTGGATGTTCAAATACTCGTAGGTATTAAGATTTTGACAAGTCTTCGTCGTAACTTACAAGTAAATTTAGCTCTCATATACCTTTTTTGGGTTCTGGAAACTATCAATGATTTGTAGCGTTCCCTCAGAATATTACTCCGTATCCTATAGTTCAATATAGAGGCAAAATGATCATGGTATCCTGCCAGTAGTGCCGGTGTTTGCAATTTTACTCAGTTTGGACAGAACGCGTTTGTTGTGTGTCGCATGCTGGTTCTATGGTAAATTATAGGAGTATCTGACAAAATATCCAGTAGTTAGACTACCTGGTATCTCCCAAATTTCTCCTAGTTTGGAGGTTGTCCAAAGAACGTTCGGATAAAATTATTACAAAGAAATATCGATGCAGATATTGAACAAATGTCTGGGATTTTGGTAATCTCTGTTCCACACCGGTACTGTCGGTTTAACCCTTCACGCGTGTGACGAAAACTCGCGGAACGGTCCGTACGTCCCGGCTAGATCATTATCACATATTATTATTATATATTCAGTATAATATACCTACATTTATATATTACCAGAAAGCCCTTGAAATGTAGTTTACTATTATATTAAATTCTAACTATTTACAACATTAATTAATCCTGTCACGAAATGCAAAGTTTACATTTTACGCCCGTTGTAAAAAAGTTTTGGATTTCACAGCATTTCAATGTCATTATGCTTTTTCACTAATAAAAGAACACAACACACAAATAATATTAGCTTTAGCACGTTCGCCATAGTTTTTTTAGTAGATTACAATACAATACAAACCGTTTTCACATTTTCTGGTTTATAAAAAAAAAATCTTTGTCGTGGGGCAAAATGGCGTCGGACAATCGCGACAAAAAAATGGCGGAGTAGAATCCGTATTTTTTATTTTTTTAGGCCAAATGAAGCTTTATTTCTATTGTGTTACCGGTAAATTTTACGGAATTGAAATTCCGAATAGACTAGTACCAACATTATAACGTGTTAAGACGTATACATGTCACAATCCGTCTTCCAATAGAGAGCTTTCCTTACGCAACTATGCGTTGCGTAAAGCACGTGAAGGGTTAAGAGATCTATAGTTTAGCACATCTTGTTTAAAGAAATGTGTAGGTCATAATCACAATCAATCACTATTCGACTGGTGTGAGTTGACTTCGGGCGTTCCACAGGGTGGTATTTTGTCACCATTGCTTATTTCCTCGTTCATCGATATGCTCTCCATCTTATTAACATGTCGATACCACTTCTACGCGGATGATTTGCAGCTATACATCCACACCGATGTACGAGAATTGGAATCAGCTGTCGCTTCCCTAAATGCGAACCTTCTCCAGCTCTTGTCATGGTCTTCGAGTTTCGGTGTCCCAGTCAATCCGAGTAAATGCCAAGGTATCATTGTGGGGAGTTCACGCCGCCTCAGCAGTGTTAATCTTAATAACATAACGCCATTGAAATACAATGGCTGTGTCATTCCTTTTGCCACGACAGTTAAAGACCTGGGAATTTTAATTGATTCAAATCTTACCTGGAGACCTCAGATAACGGAAGTTTCACGCAAATTCTATGCTTCTCTACATTCAGTAATTCACCTCACAAGTTTCTTACCCATCAAAACCAAAATCGCATTGGTACATAGTTTTCTCTTGCCAATTATTGATTACGCCGACATTTCCTACCTTGATCTGACCGAAGAACTGCTGAATAAGCTAGAACGACTGCTAAACACTTGCATACGCTTCATCTTTGGGCTTATAAAATATGATCATGTATCGGAGTACCGTGCTAAACTTAAATGGCTTAAGATTAGGGAGAGACGTCACGCAAGGATCCTCGGTTTACTGTATTCCATTTTAAATGACCCCAAGACTCCTACATATCTAAAAGAACTCGTGGCCATCATCTTAGTTAGTCACTCATATGTAGTAATTTATCTATACCTATGTTTTTTATTGTATGAATTTATTTATATATCATGTAAACATATTATTATATTTATATATATGTATATATTTTTTCAATATTTCTTTGTATTACGTATTCATAATATTTATGTGTATAAGTATTTAACAGCGTGTATATGCATATATTATTGACTATTGTTGCAGCTGAAAGCGGATGCCTCAGGGGCAGATTTGGCCCGTTTAAATGCTGTAGCGAGGCCTGAATCGGGGGCATGGTTACATGCTTTACCCTCTCCACACTTGGGCACCTTAATGGATGACGATTCGTTGAGAGTTGCGGTGGCTCTGCGGCTCGGTTGTATCGTCTGTGAACCTCACAGCTGTGTCTGCGGGGCCAAAGTCGAGGGTAACGGTCACCATGGCCTCAGCTGCACTCGATGCATGGGTCGCAGACCGAGACATCATGCTATCAACGACATCCTGAGGCGGGCTCTTGTGTCGGCAGAGATACCCAGCATTTTGGAACCCGCTGGACTATCGCGCTCGGATGGCAAGCGACCTGATGGCCTTACTTTGATCCCATGGCAGAGGGGACGCTGTCTCGTGTGGGACGCAACGTGTGTAAGCACGTTTGCATCCTGCCATCTCGCCGCTACCGAGCAAAGTGCCGGCGCAGGAGCGGAGGCGGCTGCCAGAGCCAAGCACCTCAAATACTCGTGTTTGGGGTCGGCGTATGATTTCGTCCCGTTTGCCGTTGAGACTGCAGGGCCGTGGTGTGCAGAGGCTCGAAAGTTTATGCTGGACCTCGGACGGCGTTTGCGTGAAAGAGGGCGCGATTCCCGGGCAGGCTGGTATCTGGTTCAGCGGATTTCCATGGCGATTCAGCGGGGCAATGCGGCCAGTATTATGGGGACCTTTGAGCGACACTCGGCGCGTGGGGGAGTTTTTATTTGACCAGTAACATGATTTGTCTTGTTACGTGCTTTGGTATTATTGTTTTTTTTCTGTGTCGACTTTGTGTTGTATAAAATTGAATGTGTTTAAATGAAATAAATGATTATATTAAGTATATTATTAGTTTAAAACATTTCCCACGTTATTGTGTCATTATTGTATCATTTTAGTTTTTACTGCAAACATTGCCTACATTACATGTATGTCCTACTCAGCGGGTAGCTGGTAGAAAATGCGCCCTAGCATTAAGCTTTCCGTTTGTACATTAATTTTGTTATTGTGCAATAAATATTAAATAAATAAATAATCAGACAAAGTTTGTAAACAACACTATTTATTTAAATAACTACTTACATAAAATACAATCTACGGACATTATCCTCACTTCTTCTTCTTTTTGGCTTCAGCGCGGCTTCCTCCCATACCTTCGAGCTGTTGTTTGAGCTCAATGAGTTGGTTGTCGGGGACGTAGCGCACCTCCTCGTGCGCTATGGCGTGCTCGTGGACGTTCAATGTGCAGCCTTCAGGAAGTAACGAGCGGGCGACGCGGAGGAGGGTGCCTAGTGCCCAAGCAGGCACGTCTGTCACCTGTGGATTTAATAATTATTGTTGAAATTTTCAAAATCACTGGTTAAAGACTTTCGTCTTTAGGCATTGGGGTATTTTGGACTCAAAGATGTTTTTTTTTATCGCATATAGGTCCACGTTTGACCACCAACTCGTCTGATGGTAAGCGACGGTGTGGTCGAAGATGACGCACGTTGACCTAGAAAGTACCTATTCACTCTAAACTTGAAAGTTCTAGATTGTATCTCTCAGGGAACAAGGAGGCCGGCAACTTGTGCCGAAAGATGTGTTGAAGGTCGGCTGCATGCACGAAAATTGACATGTAAGCAAGAGCGCGGAATAAGTGATAGAGAGGCACGGTCGGCCCAAGCGTTCGGTTTGTGAAGTATCGACATTCAATGACGTCATTATATCATATCACGTAAAATTATCATCCGTAAAACGACTTTACCAACGAACTATTATTTTTTATCGATAAATAGATTTGTAGTTGATTGCCACCTCATTCATACCTAGAAGAAATCGATTTACTCTAGAGTCTAGACTTTAACTTCTAGACTAGACAGACGGGTTTCGTGCGCTGATGAGAAAATGAGCTTATTAATTCCTACAAAGGCTACGTGGTAGCGACAATGACATCCTGAGCATTATAGCTAATAGAATTGAGTGTCCAATACAGAGGTATTGGTTGAACTATTGATCGGTATAAAATAACTAAACTGTGTCTTTTAGTCCATTTAATGTTTTTTTATAATTTTTGTGTATGTGCTTGTGTCTATGGATTTTAATAGTCAAAAATAAAGTTTATTATTATATATTATAAAATAATAACCTTTATTATAAAAACTTAAACCTAGATAGCCGCCAGCAGCGGGGCAGGGCCCAAGCTACCGGTGGTTAGGGCAGCAGACTGAGGAACCTCCTGACGATGCCCGTTGTGTCAAGGATGACCGCCTTCTGCATCTGACCCTTGACCCAACCGTCTAGCGAAAGTATCTTAAGATGTTGGTCGAGACTTTTCGCTATAAGGCCGTTTGCCGACACGACTATTGGTACTATGATCGTCGAATCAACATCCCACATGGCGGTAACCTCGTGAGCCAAGTCAAGGTACTTGCTCAGCGAAACACAGAGGGCGCTGCACGTCGAAACACAGGCCCAAGCCTAGTTCGACGGTAGTTAACTTATTACTAATCAAATGCTAGCAACTTTTATTTGTAATATTTTTTTCTGTGTATTGTTTTAATGAATAAATGATTATTATGATTATTGTTATAGCTTGTCCTTCTCGGCTTTCACGAGGTTCTCGTCATGTGGTACGGTGATATCGACGATCACAGCCCGGCGCTGAGACCGGTCTACCAACACGATATCAGGTAAAATAAAGTGGCCAAGTGCGAGTTCGACTCGCCCATGAAGGGTTCCGTTGCAGCAAGTAACATAATATACATAGTACACATAGTTCTTGTAGTTCGTTGTAACTTTGATTGAAGTTTCAATAATTTTATTTTTATTTTATTTTATTAAGTTTGGGAATCTTACAGCTAGGTACAAAAATATATAACATAATAGGTACAAAAGGCCAATTAAAAAAATTCCACTTGTAGATATTAATAAAGATTAAGTAAATCAAGTAGACTTTTGACATGAAAACGTACAAAAAAAAAAAGCTTAAACAATACCAAATAAATACAGTAATTTCGCTCAAACAAAGTACTCCTGTGTGAGAAGTCTCTTGCATTGTATAATAGAAGTATTAAATACGTCAAGATCATGTTTAGCAAGCAGGCTATTGAAACTCCGGCTCGCCCTCAGCAGGTAACTATTTTGCCTGTAGTTAGTGTTAGCTGCGGGTATGAACAGCGAGCACGGCCTCCTCCTCGGATCAGCTGTCACTCTGAGACCTACTTGCTCAAGCAGCTCAGGGCAGTCCACTGCGCCGTTAGCTATCTTCAGCAAGTAGGCCACATCTGCAATATCTCGTCTTATGTGCAAAGGAAGAATGTGGAATTTACGACAACGCTTTTTATAGTCTGGCAAATAATCTTTAATTTTAAATTGCAGATGTCGCAAAAACCGCTTCTGAATACGCTCAATGCGCGATCTATAGACATCATATCTCGGGTTCCATACTTGTGAAGCATATTCTAAGTGACTACGCACATATGAACAATATAGAATTTTTATGGTTTTGATTGATTTAAATTCAGTTGATAAGCGTAGAACGAAACCTAGTGCCCTTGATGCCTTATTGACAATAGTATTAATGTGCTCATCAAAAAGTAACTTACTATCAAAAATAATCCCCAAATCACGAATTGAACCAACTTTTGTAAGATTTGAATTCTTAAGCTTATAATTATAATTCAGGGGTTGTGGCTTACGAGTAAACGCACAAAAGTAGCATTTGGATACGTTGAGGTCCAATTTATTCACAAGACAATATTCGTCGAACCGATTGAGATCTTCTTGCAGCAACTGCGAGGATTTGTGGGAATCAATGGGGCATAATATCTTCATATCATCTGCGTATAATAATACTTTAGAGTGTTTAAAGCATGAAGAAATATCGTTAACAACGAGAGTAAATAGCAGTGGACCTAATAATGATCCTTGAGGAACACCCGAGGGGACTCGCATAGGTGATGACGTATAGCCATTCAGTACTACTGTCTGACATCTATTTTGTACGTAGGACGTAAACCACCTATACAAGTTACCTCGGATACCTACTGCCTGGAGCTTCCGCAAAAGTATATTGTGATCTATTCTATCGAAACATTTAGAATAATCGGTATAGACAACATCTACCTGTGAAGGTTTGGACATATGCTCGGATAAGAAGTCACTGCATATAATCAAATTTGATGTAGTAGACCTGCCTCTTAAAAAACCGTGTTGAAGCGAGCTAAGTGTGTGCTTTAACGACGCATAAACCTGCCTGTATACTATTTTTTCTAGCACTTTAGCAAACAGACATAGCTTAGAGATGGGCCTATAGTTCTCAACTCGATTTCTGGGTCCCTTTTTATGTATAGGTGTAATATACGCAGATTTCCATATCATAGGCATGACACCTTCGGATACTGATCGCCTAAAAAGAATAGTAAGCGGAGTGGAGATACTTTTAGCACACTTCACTATAAATATTGCCGGAATACTATCAGGACCGGCAGATTTACCAAGGTCTAGGCACTTTAAGAGTCTACAAACTTCGAAACGCTCAAACTCAATATTTGCTATATCCGAAACCGACATATTGCTATCAGATACGTCGAGCGAGTAATCAGTACAGTTACCATCCAAAAATGTGGAGTGAAAGTAATCACTAAACATATTACAAATATCTTCCCCGGAGTTAGACGAGCGCTGACCAAAACATAACACTGCGGGATAAGCGTTATTTTGTTTTTTTAATTTAACATATGACCAGAAAGCTTTAGGGTTTTTAGATATATTTAATTCAATGTTCGAAATGTACTCATCAAACATCTGTTTTTCTAAAAATTTTGCGCGATCCCTTAAAATCATAAATGATTGCAGGTCAGAACGATTACCGTAATTTTTAAACTTGCGGTGATATTTGTATTTTTCTTTCAAAACTTTGATGAGTGTTTTTTTAAACCAGGGAGGGTATTTCTGTGAAGGCGTGACTGTTTTGGAAGGTATATGAATTGTTCTAAGATCATTTAAAACGTTATAAAAATATGAAACAGCGTCTTCCAGCGATTTGTCGTATAGTTCATATTCCCAACGAATGTCGTCTAGCTTGGAGATGATGACGTCATAATCTCCACTATAATAAAAATACTTAACGTATGGACGAGGTTTAAGTTTGTGATATTGGACGAAGTCAGCAGAAATACAAAGAGCGGGGTGGTGTGCTGTGTCGAGTTTGGACAGTGGGTTCTGACAGAGAGAGACTCCTACCTCATTATTTGAAAATATTAAATCAAGTATTCTATTGTTACTGTTCAAGATATTATTATATTGTGATAAATTGCATAGATTAAAATCGTCGAATAAATTTTGTTGTATAGGTCCTATAATATTGTCGGCAATGTAACCTGAGCTCTCATCAGACGATTTCCAAGATAAGTTAGTCATGTTAAAGTCTCCCATAATGAGAATTTTATCGCAAGGGTGTTTTAATATAATATCAGTAATATTGTCAGAAAAAGTTTCCAGCTGTTTCGTCATAGAATTACCTGCATTTTCCTCACAAATATAGACAACACAAAGATGCAGCTTGTAAACTACCCTTGGTCTCCGGCAGTGCAATGTTAATGTCACCCACAAATCTTCTGCATTGGAACACCACTCACTACGTTCCTCGGCTATAATTTCCCGCCGAATCGCCAACAACACACCACCTCCTCTTGTCTCGCCTGTTTTGTGATAGTCCCTATCCCGCCTGAAAACTATATAACGGCCGTCAAACAACTCACTATTACGTATGCCATCTAATAGCCAAGTTTCCGTCAAACATATAATGTCAAAACTATTTAGAGAAACGTTCCTGTAAAAATCAGATGTTTTCGTTCGTAAGCCACGAACGTTTTGGTAATAAATGTTATACATTATTAAAACTGAATAATAACACTTGAATAAAAGTTAGTTCAATTAAGAAAAAAGCACAAATACGGTCATAAATTAACAATGAGGCATAAAGACATTTAAATGTATTCCGAATGGTGTAAAATAGAGAAAAGATAACCGAGATAATGGCACAATAGAGGATGGACAGCTTAGTGGAAGCGAGATGGAGCGATATATTAATTAAGAGGTGCGAGGCATGCGCGCGCGTACCAAAGCAAAAGGCGCACTGGAGAGGGAGCGAGCCAAAGCCTCTCAAACTTTTAGAGTGGTCTTGATCTTGACATAAAACATAACATAATAATGAAAAATAAATTATAAATGTTACTTCCTGCTTTACGATACTTTTTTTAGATCTGACTCGGTTTTTATGGCTATGACGTTGGATGTAGGAGTTTTCCGCGCAAAAATTTTGCACCCTTTGACCCATATGTATGCAAATCCTCGTTCCTTGGCCAAATTCTTTGCCTTGTTTAGCAACATTTTGTTGTCCAGGGTGAGATGGTCGTTGATAAATATTCTTTTGTCTCCGCGCAAACCCAAGTCCGTTGGAACAATGGTACACTTTTTTGCTGCGGCTACGAAATCCTCTTTGATGTACCTATTGTGGACGGAGACCAAGATCGTTTTGTTAACTTTATCATTTCTCATAGGGATCCTTGCAACATAATTTATTTGTTCTTTCGCGATTCCACAGCCCGTTTGGTTACCAATTTTCGTAACGATCTCAAACAGGTTCTCCGATTGAGAAATTGGGACTCCTTTGATCTCAATATTATTCATTCGAGATCGCTGCTCAATCTCTCCCAAATTATACTCCAACTGATCAAACCGCTGCTGCAGAAGACGGACATCGTCCTTGGTTTTGAGAAGACCCTGGACTTCCTGACTGATTTCCGAGATCCTCTCAGTCAGTGACTCCACGGCATTATGCATGAATTCAACAGAGGTCTTCATGTCCGCAACATCAGGCTTCATAAGCTTTAGGTCCGCTATGTCCGACTTCAATGTTCTGAGATCCGTGATGTCAGCCTGAATTGCCTTGACCGAAGCTATCAAAGTTGGCAATGATGCTATCTGAGCACTGAGCCGCTTGATGTCCAGGGATATGCTCTCCAGATCTGCAGGTACTGGTGACCCCGCCGAATTTTTTCTAGATACAGATAGAAGTGGACTCGTGGTGGCGGTCTTGCAAGACGGGCATTTCCAGTTCGACTTCCTCTCACCCAGTTTACGATAACCGTTCTCGGTTATTCCAGCACAGGGGAAGTCAAAACGCCCCCGGCAGATGGAGCACAAAGCGCCATCTCTGAACTCAGCATCACACAGCTTGCACTTAAAAGATTCCATTGCGTCTTATAGAGGTTCTTGGGTGGTGCCGAGAAAAGTTTGAGAAACGCAACCAGTAGTCAGTGGCGTTAGCGCAGCGAGTAGGTACGTATCGTCGTATGCGATAGAAACAGATGCAGGTTGTCTGAACGCGTGCGCACTATTTGGTGTCTACGATCGGAATGAATAATAGTGTATTTATGACATACTAAAAAAAAACTACTCATCAGATCGAGTTCAAACTAATTTTCGTTGGTAGTTTACATGGTAATGTACATCATATATTTTTTTTAGATTTTTCATTCTCTTACTTTAGAAGTTAGAGAGGGGGGGGACACATTTTACCACTTTGGAAGTGTCTCTCGCGCAAATTATTCAGTGTAGACGAAAATGATTTTAGAAACCTCAACATCATTTTTGAAGACCTATCTATTGATACCCCACACGTGTAGGATTAATGAAAAAAAATTTTTGAGTTTTAGTTCCTAGTATGGGGGGCAACCCTAATTTTTCTTTTTTTTTTAATTTTTTTGTTCAAATCTTAATGCGGTTCACAGAATACATCTACTTACCAAGTTTCAACAGTGTAGTTCTCATAGTTTCGGCAAAAAGTGGCTGTGACATACGGACGGACAGACAGACAGACAGACAGACAGACAGACATGACGAATCTATAAGGGTTCCGTTTTTACGTTTTACGGAACCCTAAAAACATTTATATACCCCTTTACACCCGAGAGATGAAGTTCTTCTATATCGTGTTTAAATGTTATTTCTTGACTTCCATAGCGATAAAAAATGATGAGAAAAATATTGAAAAAAATCCTGGTGCACCTGGTTTCCAGCAATCAGACCCTCACGATCGTGAGTTTCAGGATATAATCGTAAGGCGCACGATCGTGAGTCTGTGTTATTTTATTGCTATAAAACAAGGAAAATTATAAAATAACGATTAATAATTATGAACATTGTTTTTATTTACATAAAATAACATAAAATCAACACGTTTTTATTACTTTCATCAGTATTTTAGACGCAAGTTAAACAAAATAATGTATTTTTAGATACTACTTGTATTTTTGGTAAGTTATTAGAGGAACTCAACTTATTACAATAATAATCAACCTTTTTGGACGTGATGATGAGTCTCAAAACAATTTTTACCTCGTGACAAACATAAATACATCACTTTTCTTGCACCAATTTTTTGATAGACTGCCACAATTTTCCATTCGACAGGATCTAGGTGCTTTTATATCATCACTGACAGTATAGTGTTTATATCCATCATATATTTTTGCTGCGGATGATGCAATTGCTGATCTATAATTTCTTTAATATCGGCTTGGTTGAGACTTGAGAATCTCGTTCGCTACCATCTGGACGAGGTAGGACGATCTGGTAAAAAATATTCAATTGGTCGTCTTATTGGGTTTATTGGTAAGGCAGAATACTTATATTGCGAGTCTTTTCTGTAAAAGCAGTTTGATTCCACATCCGCTTTCTAGTAACTCTAGGCTCTAGGTCCTGGTGCTACTCCTCGCCCCCTTGAAGGTCTCCTTCCACGGCTACTTACTGACGATCTGGATCTGACACTTGTAGAAGATTACCATCTTGATTCTCGTACAGCAGATCGAGATTCTCGCGCAGTTGTTCTTAAATTTTGCGGATCTGGCAATTCACATAGTGATGACGGTGGTAGTGATACTGTTGCCAAAGAGGAACATGGTATTTCTTCCACATCCTGTTCTTCCTCAGACACATGGTCTCTAGTGTGACGGAACAAGACGCCTGGACCAAATTCTATGTCATCGTCGTCCAAGTCCTCAAAATTCGAGATCTTGCCGTTCGCCAGAAGGTCACAAATATTTTTTTCTGTGAGTGAACGCTCTAAAAGTAAATAAAACATATATTTATAGGCTTGAAAATACATAAATAAAATTAAAACACAGAGGAACATTTGATATTAAGTTTACGTCGTACAACCGAAGTACCACGATCGTGCGAGTTTAAATTTCGAGGAATAGTGTCAACCGATAAATAAAGTTATATTCAAAAAACTAATGTAGTACTGTTTAACAACTAATGAAGTAGCAACGTACATTAAAAAAAGTTAGTAAACCATTAATACTACGAAAATATCCAATACTTACTTGTTCGAGCCGCGTGGTCAAAAAACGCAGCCCTCTCTCTCGTGACTTGCAGTCCACTGACGAGTTCCACTTTATACCTAGAGTAGTAAAGTGTGTTTTCGCGTGTTCTCAGATAGTCTCACAATTGTTCGACGGCGGTTGCGTCCGCAAAAGTTGTTTCGTGTGCAGTGCAGAATTTTTTAAAGTCAAAACTCACGATCGTTTAATCTCGGGTGTAAAGGGGTATACTATATCAGACCGAGCTGATTAAAACGGATTAGTCCGATTCAAATTTACTTGTGGATATTAATAGTTTATTTCAAAGTGCTTTTACATCAAAGATAGTTTACATTAACATAATAGCCTTTATAACAATATAGAGGGTGTCCCAAAAGTCGACGTCAAGCCGAAGTCGCATGATAGGTAAGGTCAAAACAGTTATCAGAAAAAAATTAAAAAAAAAATGTCTTTTATTTTTAAAATTATTGCAACAAAAAATATTCGGGAAAATTTACCACCCTGTAACAGTTTTTACTTTCCTGTTGCTACAAATCTTTACTTTTTGCCATTTTTTTTACTTATTTCACCCTGAATAGTGCTTCTGTAATTTGTAACCTTAAAATCTGAGCTAACTGCTCCAGCTTGAAAGAAGATGTCATGGTTTACAGAACCACGTTTTGAAAATCAGTTTTTCGCCCTACTTTAACTGACGTTGCTGAAAAAAAATTATACCACGTAAGTCTGGCAAGTAATTTTAAAAGTTAGCGCATTTAATAAGGATTTTAAAGTGGTATAACACTTATTACATTATTTCTTAGATAGGGTACAAAAAATATTTTTTCAATGAAAGTCGGTTTTGAATAATTTCTTTGACTTTACTAAAAGTGATTCTAGTGAACTCAAAGCGTTTCTTAAAACCATTGCGTGGTTTGAACGTGACGGAGTGTGACTTTTTGGTATTGGCACACGCAATACAGACACACTACTCTCCTTCGTTTACTACGCATCTTTTCGTATTCGATCGTGTTATTTTATGTACTAACTACTTTTGGATTCGTTTATTGGACTTGTTTGGCTGTGTACACCACACAGGAATATGCCAACATGCACCTCATTTATGGGGAATGCAGATGTAATGCTAGTGCTGCCTCGATACTCTACCGCCAGAGATACCCAAATGCTGATTGTTATCCAGATCACAAAAAATATCACTGAAATTATTCCTCATCTACCACTTGGCTGATTTGCACTTACTGAGTGGATACCTATCCTAAAGCTGGTTTGTGTGGGTGTTCAATATGTCAGTTTTCAACTTTGCAAATATTCTTCATACATAGTTTATTTTTTAAAGTATGTTGTGTAGATACCTGTACGTTACGTTCGTAAACATTGAGATTATATTCAGCGTCAATAGCCGTGCCTCCTTTTTTGAACCGCTGTACTTTAAGCCTCTGTGCTGGTGTCGCCCAACTGGAATAAATAAAAATATGAGTTAAAAAAATATTTAATACAAAGTGTGCTGAATTGGAGTGATTTCAGCAAACAAGTAATAGACAAATATCGCAAAATCGCAGCAAGTATTTAGGACAAGTTTAGTGTTTTATGTTTTATATTTTTTTTTGAAGGAACAACATTTTAAATTTGGCTTACTTACTGTACATCTACTTGTTATAGACATGCGTATTTGTAAGTTTGGAAGGATCCGTCAGAATGTACCGGTATTGGTGGCTATCCTGGGATATTGCTTTAGTTTTTTAACATCACGGGCCTTACCTTATAGACCACAGACCCGTGAACAAAATTTATGGGTAAAATTAATCACCAGGAGACCTATGTAGGATGATAGAAAGGAATAAAGTAATAAGATTAGTAAGTAAGAAAGGGGGAGGGGGAATTCTCCTAGTTGCATGATTTTTGAACGGCGTTGCGAAATAATGGATTAGGAGTATTGACACAAGGACTACGCGGGTAAAAAGGCTGCACTGCTAGCATAAAACTAGTAAAAGACATTTTGATTACCATTCTTCAACTTGTATGCCCATTATTTCTGCATATCTATGGAGTTGGCTCTGATATGCTTCCAGCAATGTGAAGTCATATCCCTTTACTTGGAGGTTCAAGCAATCATACACAGGTTCATCAGGCTCCATGCTCTGGAAAAATTCAAATTATTTTTATGAGACATACTTCTTAGCATTCCATGGATTCACCGTGCGGGTGCCGGGTCCATCGTGTGGCAGAGAGAGAAATCTCGAATAGACCCCAAGACTTGTGACTCGGGCGTAGGTTTAAAAGGGGCCCCTTATATTGACGTACGTCAACACTCACCTTCACTACTCGTATTTCTCTCCCTGCCCAGCCAAATCCGATATGATCCTACTAGTGTAGCTTTAGATACTCGTTCTAGTATAGAACTTACTGCACTTCTGGACAATCCAAGGTCTTTAAGCAGGTTATAGAGAGATTTTGCTGGTATACCTCTCGCTCCTACTTCTACAGCGTATAAATTAACTACATAGCCATTTTTTGTTAATTCATTTTGAAGGTCGTAATAAGTTAAAAAAAACAATCGTAGAAACCTATTGAAATAAAAATTAATTCCTATATCCCTTGATCAGTCCATAAATTCAAAACAGTATTATGATATTTTTTAACGAAGTTTTTTACCACTTGATCTAATCAATGCTATGGGAAAATGCGCGTTACGCGCGCTATAGTTGGGAGACGGACCGAAAAAAAAAATGCATTATAGGTAACTATTTTTCGACATTTCGTGCTACAATAACAGTCGTGTTTGAACAATATAATTACGTACATGGCTACACCAAGTAGTCGCAATGTTTTAATTAATAAATATTTAATTTTAATATTACGCTTTGTCGAAAATAAAAATTAAGAATGTTGTGTTGTAATTCAGGACATTATAAATTATGATAATATGATAATGCTTGATGAATCAGCTCTTAATATGTCGTTAAAACCTTTAAGGCCCGATTCACACGGATTGGCGCGGCTGCCAACCGCGCCCGCGTGCGGGCGCGGCGCCGCGCCGCGCGACGGTTTTGTTTCAATACTCACGAGACCGCAGGAACATACCTAGTATAGCAGACCATTTTCAGAGAGAGCGACGGCGCGGCGGCAACTATTTTCTGATCTGTGGCGGCAGCAAAAAGAAGCAAAAGAAGGGCCGAGCAACGGAGCGGAACATGCGCGTAATGACATTTTATGTGTATGTATGTTATGTGTAGATGAAATCTCGTGAGTTCGCCTCATGGACATGCGTAATAGCATTTTAAATGAAAACACGATGAACTCACGTGATTTACAGTCAGTCTAGTCCGACAGTTTCGTGAAGTAAACCATCCATACAACTAAACAAAATCTTTTTGAATTTATAACATTTTTTTTTCATGTACAGTTAAGGTCTTTACTGCTTTTGAAACCTATAACACTACACTGCACATCACATCAACAAACTGGACAAATGGATAGCAAAACACAATATAATTGTAACAGACAATTACCTATAATTTGTTATTTCAACACTGATACATAGGCATATCAGCTAATGCTGCTTGCCTTCTATAAATAAATATATAACTAGCAGCACCACCCCAGTTCTACCTGCGGATTTCCTATTTCCTGAATTTTACCATGATAAAAGTAGCCATGTACTAATCTAGACTATAAACTAGCAGTGTTCTCAATTTCAACTTGTTGAATTATTTGGACGTGATTGAACAACAAACATTAAATATAGAATAAACATTAGATAGGATTGTTCTTTAATGCTTCCTTTTATTATCCATCAATCTAGTTTGGTTAGTATATATATTATAAATATCAATTTTATACCAATAGAGGTACAACTTTTACTTACATAATTTATTTATATGTTATAAAAAACTTACAATAAGATAGTCTGGTTCATATAGATCGCTTTTAAGTCTTTTTTGTAGACATTGGGTTGTTGTTAGTCCAATCAATTTAGTAGGCCTTACTAACTGCGTCATCTTCACCTGAGGAAATAAATGATTATAATATTTCTAGTTATATAGAAACAACGTAGGGTCGAGGTCAATGGGCAAGCAATACTTTATGTCAACAAGTACTTACATTTACTTGGGCCAGATAGTTTCTTTCAGTTACAGGCAAGATAAGGAGATCAGTTGTCAAATAGACAACGCCTAGAAGAGTTACTGGTCCATGAAATAACTAATGAAGGGAGAATTTCCTATCTCCCTGAAGCACAAACTGCTTGACACATGTATCTTGCCTATCCTAGCCTATGGTACACAGACTTGGTTGTTAACCAAAGCTCAGAAGTTCCACCTCGGGGTTTGTCAACAAGTAATGGAATGCAGTATTTTAGGAATTAAAAGACAAGATTGTATTTGCAACACTATATTGTGTTCCATTACAGGTGTAACAGATGTAGGATTTAGGTCTGCCAAGCTTAAATTGGGGGGTCATGTGAGCAGAATGCAGGCCAATCGATGGGCCAAGGTTTCTACAGAGACACGCAGTCAGACGGCATCGGTCAGTCGACCTCAGGGTCGTCCTTCAACACGATGGAAGAACGAGTTCGGTGCGTTTAAAAAAAATTGTACGATACAAGCTCAGGACCGGATAAAGTGGAGGGAATTGGGGGAGGTATTTGCCCAGCAGTGGGACAACTGAGTTTAAAAAAATTGAATTTTAACTAATTGAGTTTTAGAACTAAGTGGATTTTAACTAATTTGTGCGTATACATCAACGTGACTGAAGCCGAGTATTATGGTTACACTTACCATTTTGCCTAACGTGACTGGAAACATTTTGGGATGTAAACCACCAAATTAATTCACAACAAATTTTATGAAAGTTTATATAATTTGAATTAACTAAACAATTATGTTCAGTATTAATTCACATGGCACAACATTTTGTCACAACTTTTCAATGCCACAGCAGCTTTACAAGCTTTACGTTGGCTTTACGTTCTCTTTGACACTTTGACAGCAGCTAGCAGCTGTTAATGACATAACAAAACATGACAAATAGACAATGGCAACAACATCTCAGCGATGATATCCAATTTTTTAATTTTCCGCATTATATTATTAGCCATTTCGCTTGTTGTTTCGCAAACGTTTTCACATTTTTTGTGGGGCGCGGTGGTAATGAGGCGTTTTCCGACGAGACAAAAAGATAAGGGTAGCGATTCTGAAACCATTCGGTTGCATCCGACACGGAATCTCATCTCTCGGTCTTTGTCTTTTCTGTTTAACATGACAAAGACCGAGAGATGAGATTCCGTGTCGGATGCAACCGAATGGTTTCAAAATCGCTACCCAGGTTCAATAAAAAGATGATAGGAAGCGCTTGTAGGTCTTTCACTTAGTTGTCAAAAGCGTTAGGCATAATGGGACTCAATTCATTTAATTTGCGAACGCACGACTTCTTGTTATAAATAAATAAATAATAAACTACTTTATCCATGTACGCATTTAATTCGAATGAAAACTATATCAAAATATGCAAATTTCAAAACATATTCGTAAAAGACAAAATATATATTTTTTGAAGTGAAAACTTCTTTAGGTGCGCCTAGACAGATTTTTATGGGCTGTGAATTTAATTCTACCGTCACGCTCGGGTATGATAAGAAATCTTCGGGTAAACTCGGGACCATGCCCATTGGCCATCTAGAAATGCGTCAGCCAATGGGAAACGCTGAAAGGGCGTGGCCTGCCACGCCCTCGCGGTTACACCCGTGTAGTTTCCAAGGTAAGCTATCAAATTCTAAGTTATAAGTTTTCACTTCTATCGGCAGTTCCTATGACTGCTAATTTTTATTTAAATTTATTCTACTAAAGATAATAGTCCTTCACCTGAGAGAGTATCCCTCTACTTAGTCTGTGGATAAAATATTGTCGTATCCAGAGACGTGACGTACTTATCTTAAAATCAAAGTGTCTGATATACAGATAGGTACAAGATACAAAATACGTACCTATTTACATCTTGTATTTCAAATACTTTTTATTGTTTCTATTTTGTATCTTTAATCTAAATACATTTTCCTGTTATCTAGTATTTTAAATATACTTTTACTAAAATAATCTTCGCAGTCTTTCTCTCCGAATGCAACTGAACGCAGTGCGTCGTTTAAAATTTTTGCCGATATTCATTATCATCATCATCATAACCAGCCCGTGGTCGTCCACAGCTGGACGACCACGCCTTTCCAATGTTGTGCCACCAAATCCAGTCCTCGGCTCTCCGCATCCATGGAAGGCCATCCCACGGGACGTCTCGAACGTGGTCTCCACCCCAAAACCCGTCTTCCCCAACGTCCATCGGCTTTGTGACATATGTGACTCGCCCACTGCCAGTTCAGCTTGCTTATTCTCAAGGCTATGTCGGTTACCTTAGTTCTCCATCGGATATCCTCGTTGCGGATTCTGTCTTTTAGAGATACTCCGAGCATAGCTCTCTCCATAGCTCGCTGTGCAACTTGGAATTTGTGGGCGAGGCCTTTTGTCAGTGTCCATGTTTCCGTCCCATAGGTTAGGACTTAGGACCGTGAGGATACACTGGTTATTCACTTTGGACTTCAGGCATTGAGGCAGTAGTGACTCAGACTCAGCCCAACCCAGACGTATGCTTCTGTCAGCCTCTTTATCGAAGTTGTTTCTACATAGTTGAATAACTTGACCTTGATATAGATATTCCTGAACAACTTCGATACCTATTCCTAAACCATCCAATTCGAATCCAATTCCGATACCTGGCTAGTTACAATTAGCCATGTGTCGTTACGTTTCAGTTAAACACAGTAAAATTAATAATAATAATAATAAATATTGGTGGACATCACACACAACACCATCTGACCCCAAACTAAGCAAAGCTTGTACTATGGCGGCCAGATAGCTGATATAATACTTATATAATTTTAAATACATACTTATTATACATAGAAACACCCAGACACAGTGCAAACATTTGAATTCATCACACAAATATCTGCACTGGGTGGGAATCGAACCCACGACCCTCAGCTTTGCAGGCAGAGCTACTACCCACTAAGCCACGAGGGCAGTCAATTATTCCGATTGTTCAAAAGAGATTGCTCCAGGAAGATAAAAAGGACAATGCCCACGTCCCATCCTTTGAAAAACCTGTCTAACTTTTTTTGATACTGAAATTGCGTAGAGATGAGTAGTGTCTAATTAGGATTGTTCATGCTTCTAAAAACGTCTGCTGTTGGTGTTTTTTATTTCCCAAATACCAAAAATGAGTTACAGTTAAACCAAAAGTAAGGTTATGTTTACTGTCAAAATACATTAGAATTATGTTTTCTTTCGGATTAGAACAGAAAAGAAAAGAAAGAACTATGGTATTATCTTTCAAAACATATTTCTTATCAGAATAAATAGGAATGATAGTACTGCTCACTACCAACTGATTACCATACGTATGAACACTGCATTTGCATAGAAATATTGTCAAAGAAGGGAATATCTTTATTGTGATATAAATATCTCATTATTTTGATATTCGAGATAGTGGCCTTAGAAGGTCCAGAACAATCGAAGGTTTCCATCAGACAACACAAGCATATATGGTTTTATGTAATTATTACCACAATTATGTACCTAAGTAAAATGGAGCACTGAATCACATAATTCCCAGTTTTGTTAAAACCAATATAAATTCCATCACAAAAACTTGAGTTGTTGTTGATGTCCGATTTGGAATTAATAATATTCTTCTTATTCCTACGCACCGCAAAGAAGCTCAAAAAATGTTATCTTCCTGGAGGAATCTCTTTTGAACAATCGGAATAATTTTACTGTGTGTAACTGAAATCCGACATTGAAACATTGGAACTGGTAATCGGAATTTGTTGTAGTGAATAATGCATAAATATTACACCGCTTAGAAAACAAGAAGAAAACTAAATATAGCTAGAAAACAATTCATTTTGCTTGTTTACTTTTTTTGATTTCACAATTTGTCAGTTTGACATTAATCTTTGACCACAAAGATTGTTTTACCTCTTTGTTTGACCAGTTTGGATTTGGTGAAAACGTTTCGTTTCACAATTGCGTGCCAACTTTTTCCTCGTTTACACTGCTATAAAAAGCAATGATAGTTTCTTTGTCGCCGTAATTACATCGTTATTTAAATATGTAAAAGTAGTAAATAAACGACATTGTGAAAGAAATTGACATACCTAACATCCATATTCAATCTCAATCTAACGCGGATCAATAAAACGAAACGCAAGTACCGTTTCGTTATTGCAATATTTTCCAAGTCAGCTTTGTTGGTAAATGGTAGGTTTCATTTAAACAAATGCAAATTATTTTATTTTGCAATGTTAGAAAGTTCTATAACTTCGCACACGAGTACAACAAAAAATCACCGATTTTTTAATATATAACTCAAATGTCTACACGACAAATGTTTTGGCCGGTCAAAAATGGACATTGTCCTTTTTGAGCTTCTTTGGGGTGCGTAGGAATAAGAAGAATATTATTAATTCCTAATCGGAAATCAACGACAACTCATCAAGTTTTTGTGACGGAATTTATATTGCTTTTAACAAAACTGGGAATTGTGTGATTCAGTGCGGCTTATTACTTAGGTACATAATTGTGGTAATAATTACATAAAACCATATATGCTTGTGTTGTCTTATGGAAACATTCGATTGTTCTGGACCTTCTAAGGCCACTGTCTCGAATATCAAAAGACATTCCCTTCTGTGACAATATTTCTATGCAAATGAAGTGTTCATACGTATGTTAATCAGTTGGTAGTGAGCAGTACTATTATTCCTATTTATTCTGATAAGAAATATGTTTTGAAAGATAATACCATAGTTCTTTCTTTTCTTTTCTGTTCTAATCCGAAAGAAAACATAATTCTTATGTATTTTGACAGTTAACATAACCTTACTTTTGGTTTAACTGTAACTCATTTTTGGTATTTGGGAAATGAAAAACACCAACAGCAGACGTTTTTAGAAGCATGAACAATCCTAATTAGACACTATTCATCTCTACGCAATTTCAGTATCAAAAAAAGTTAGACAGGTTTTTCAAAGTATGGGACGTGGGCATTGTCCTTTTTATCTTCCTTACCTTCCTGGAATCTCTTTTGAACAATCGGAATAATTTTACTGTGTTTAACTGAAATCCGACATTGAAACATTGGAACTGGTAATCGGAGTTTGTTGTGATGAATTTATGCATAAATATTACACCGCATGAATTTATGCATAAATATTACATTAGAAAACAAGAAGAAAACTAAATATAGGAAGAAAACAATTCATTTGCTTGTATACTTTTTTTGATTTGACAATTTGTCAGTTTGACATTAATCTTTGACCGCAAAGATTGTTTTACCTCTTTGTTTGATCAATTTGGATTTGGTGAAAACGTTTCGTTTCACAATTGCGTGCCAACTTCTTCCTCGTTTACATTGCTATAAAAAGCAATGATAGTTTCTTTGTCACCGTAATTACATATATCGTTATTTAAATATGTAAAAGTAGTAAATAAACGACATTGTGAAAGAAATTGACATACATAACATCCATATTCAATCTCAATCTAACGCGGATCAATAAATCGAAACGCAAGTACCGTTTCGTTATTGCAATATTTTCCAAGTCAGCTTTGTTGGTAAATGGTAGGTTTAATTTAAACAAATGCAAATTATTTTATTTTGCAATGTTAGAAAGTTATATAACTTCGCACACGAGTACAACAAAAATCACTGATTTTTTAATATATAACTCATATGTCTACACGACAAATATTTTGGCGGGTCAAAAATGGACATTGTCCTTTGTTACACATTTATAAAATGTTCAAATTATCTTAAACATCTCATCCAGTGAAATTAAAGGGCTTAAATCTCTAAATTAGAGATAACATTTCTTAAATTTCTGGGTGACGAGCGCAGTGCAGTGCTAGGTCATGATTTGGACTCTTCATGTTTCAATAGCTGCGTGTCACTGTGCTGTTTTGTGGCAGGCATGTTGCATCTGTGCATGTTTTGTTTCGGTGTGTAGCATTTATTTTAGTTTGTAAGTAGTTATAGAAACCGAGATTTGTTGCTCATCTTGTGTGAGTATACAAATGTGTCAAGTTTACTAATGTTGAAATCGTTGAAATATTTGTTCCTCCCGTCCCGCACCCCGCCAAATAATGTAAAAAAAAATGGCAGTCATAGAAACTACCGATAGAAGTGAAAACTTATAACTCAGAATTTGATAGCTTACTTTGGAAACTGTAGATAGCTTACGTGTGTAACCGGAGGGCGTGGCCTGGGCATCATGGCATGGCCATCTAGAAATGCGTCAGCATTTCCTATTGGCTGATGCATTTCTAGATGGCCATGGCATGATGCCGAGGCCACGCCCTTTCTACATTTGCCATTGGCTGACGCATTTCTAAATGGCCAATAGCCATGGTCCCGAGTTTATCCGAAGATTTCTTATCATACCCGAGCGTGATGCTAGAATCCAATTCACAGCCCACGAAATATCTGTCTAGGCGCGCCTAAAGAAGTTTTCACTTCAAAAATTTGTTAACAAACGTTATGTCCTGCGTCCACATAAGCTAAATCCTCAAAGTACAAACTACATACCTACATAAAATCGAAAACTAAACAAATTATAAACAAAGCAAAGAGAACTTAATTTGAGCTAGACGCAGTTATCGTTGCTTGCTTCTTTTTATTTTTTTGTCTATGATCATCTGTCAGGCTGGCCGTCATCAAGCCGTCATCCGACTGCCGACATGACATTTCGTGAAACGGGAAGAAATGTGTAAAAATTAAAATTTATTGTTCAGTGTTGACTTTATTTTCTTTGAAAAAGTGAAGATTATAAGATATTTCTATCTCGACCATACATTCAAACATTTTTTCACGGAGATGTCTACCGGCAGTACGCCATTTCCAAAATGGCAATTGGCCATACTACTCGGCGCACCTCTGGCGATCGGCTTAGGTTACATATACCTAAGGAATAGATTAGAAGATCCCGAGAAGAAAAAGGTCGCCGAATTGAAGGCAAAGACAACGATTTCATTAGACAACGAAGAGAACAACAAAACTGCAGAGAGCGCCATCGACCGTGCTATGAAACTAAAAGGTGCCGGGAATCGTGCTTTTCATGCGGGCGAATATGATAAAGCTATCTCTCTATACAACGAAGCGATCGAAGCTTGTCCTGCTGACCGCACCGTAGACCTTGCCACTTTCTACCAGAATCGTTCGGCTTGCTATGAAAAACGTGAAATGTGGGAGCAAGTCAAAGAAGATTGTACTATTGCTCTGAAACTGAACGAAAAATATGTGAAAGCCTTCCTCCGTCGTTCACGTGCCGCTGAAAAGAGCGGTGATCTCGTCCTAGCATTGGAAGATGTGACATCTGCTTGTATTCTTGAAAGATTCCAAGTGCAGAGCTCATTAATTAATGCTGACAGAATCCTGAAGGCGCTCGGTAGGCAGCATGCGCGAGAGGCACTCGCCCGCCGCCAGCCAGTCATGCCTTCCAAACATTTCATTAAAACATATTTCTCTGCATTCTCAGAAGACCCTATTACTCTGATCAAGGTTGATGGCAATGGTGGCTTTGCAAATGCCAAGAAGGCCATAGATTCCCAGGATTATGAATCTGTTGTAAAATATTGCACTGAAGAACTAGAGAGTGATGGAAAGTACAAATTTGAAGCTTTGCTCATGAGGGCTACATTCTATTTACTTCTAGGCCAACATGATGAAGCACAGGCTGACCTCGGCATGGTTATCGACAGTGATGCTCCTACAAAGGTCAAAGTGAATGCTCTGATTAAAAGAGCTTCATTGTTCACTCAGTTGGAGAATACAGAATCTTGTTTGGAAGATTTTGATAAAGCAGCTCAGTTAGACCCGGAAAACTCTGATATTTACCATCACCGTGGACAAGTGTACTTACTGTTGGAACGTATGGATGAGGCGACTTCAGAATTTACCAAAGCTGTCACGCTCAATCCCAACTTCTCCATTGCATACATTCAGAAGTGCTATGCTGATTACCGACATGCTCAAATAAACAAGAATGTCAGTGCACTTAATCAAGTGCGACTTGACTTTGAGAGTGCCCTGGAGAGGTTCCCACGCTGTGCCGAAGCCTATATTCTATTTGCTCAAGTACTGTCTGATCAGCAGGAGTGGGGGCGAGCTGAAGCTCTGTTTGACGCTGCTCTGTTGGTAGACCCTAACAATGCCACACTATATGTGCATAAAGGGCTTGTTCAACTCCAGAAAAGCACAGACTTTGATAAGGCAGTTAAATTGATCAATAAGGCCATTGAAATGGATGATAAATGTGACTTTGCTTATGAAACTCTGGGCACTATTGAAGTACAAAGGTAATACAACTTTTCCATACATTGTATTCTTACATAAATCATTGTTCAATAGTACACTTTGTATTGTAACCTTGAATTTTATCTGAGTCATGGGGGCATGAAATCAGCAGTTATGCCACAGTTTCAGATCTAGTATTTTTTATAAGTGTCTCTGATCACAATCCACTACATTATCTGTGGACTGTATTATCAGTAGGCAGGTAAACAATTTTAGATAGTATATCTGAGGTAATCTTGTTTTATGTCGAGCAATTCTATATTATTATATAAGAACTATTCAATAGAACAAGAGATTCTAAGCAGATTAAACTGTCTTATGTAAAAAAGACTCATTATATTTCTAAGACCTTTATTATAAATTATAGTACCTACATACATGAGATTAATTCATTTATTGGAAATCTTAATATCTTGACATTATCAATTGTATCAATAGTTGTTTCTAATTTTCATATTAATCAATTTTTTTTCTAAACCTCAATCTAAGTAAATCTACTTGTACACTGTACTTGTGGATATGTGAAATAATACATAATATAATTTTAAATACAAACTTATGATGAAAAGGCAAAAACACCCTTTTAGGAAAATTTTGTGATGGTTGGGAATCAAATTATAATTCAGTGAGCAGACTGACTAATGACTGAACCACAAGGCTTATTTTCACCTAGCCACACCCCGGACACTCGCCTAAACTCCATACAAACGGTGCAGTCGACTTACCTACTCTCCACACAACAATGCAGATGTTGTTCGCACATATTTACGCATGTGTGCGTGTCGGCTAGGGTTACTGAATTATTTTATTGAATAGTTAGATGTGACCCGTGAGTTCACCTGCCAGTGTTAGTGGCCTACAATCTTACCAAGTGTTGGATCTTTAATGCAAATATAACTTTTTAAATCAGAAGGGAGAAAATTCAAACCAAAAAAGTAAAAAGTATTAACTACCTATTGGTTTTTAGTAGGTACACATTTGAGACTTACCCAAGGAAAAAACTTTGTTCCGACCAAATATTAATCACTCCACACACACATTTATCTATTTCGTTGTAAATCACAAAACATTGAATTAGATAAAATTACGTGCATACGTTGGTATTCACATCTAATACGGCAGCGATCAGTACAAGTATTTAATATGGTTTTGCAACTCAAATTAAAGTTTGTAAGCATGAAACTATATATTTATACCCGCGAAATGCAACAAATCGGCAGAATCAGGTGTTGGCCGGTTTGTGTTGCCAGTTCCGGATTTAATTTTTTTCCGAATTGCTTCAAGAATCACTTATTTCATGTCAAATGGTGAATTACATAATATTCACATTTGTTGGAAGGAACGCATAGAATTTTAAATGTTGCAAATAGTGTAGTGATAGTGTCTATGTTCAAAGCACACTATAAAATTAAAGTATATCGCCTGACATAAAAAACTAGAAGTAGAACAAGTGAAGCTGTATAAGTCAAACATAAGAGCCAATGTCAAAGTCAAAGCTTAAAATAACTTAAGAAGTTTCATTTTTAACCAACTTTGAAAAAGGAGGAAGTTCTCAAATACATTTTTATTTATTTGTATGAATGTTACGGTATAGCTTCGCCAATTGTGAATAGATTTTGCTAGATCTATTTTATTGTTTGATAAGATAAGATATTGTTCCAAGGTTTCCATTCCAGTTCCATGCGATTTTGGATTGAAATTGGTGTGGCAGTTTTCGCAATTACAACAAAAATAACTTGAATTTAATTTAACTGGATGACGCTATTGTAGATATCACAGAAATTATAAAATGTAGTCTAGATCCATGGACGCACATAAAACTACATATAGTCTAATATAGAACCGTTTTCTTTTTTTTGCGTCGTTTGAACGCGAAAATAATCACTCGCCAAGAAATCTGAATTGCAGCAATCTTAATTAATAAATCCACTAAATTGGTAACACTCTAGTGATTTTGTAAATTGTGAACTTATCAAAACACAGTAGAAAAACGATTCAATCCTAGTATATTATCATATTATAGAAATTCTTATGAAATTAAAAATCTGTTGTTCTTGTTTCGTGTAACAGATGAATAATTTGGTACCTAAATAACAGCAACACAGCATCATGGTTGTATTCTCATAGAAAATTGTCGTCTGATATAACCCTTCGTTGAGTGCTTCTCGCATTCTTGAGGGGTAGGAAGCTTGAAACTGGCGGGGGGTGGGGAGTGTCCGTTCTATCTGTATTATCTATTCTATGACCTAGCCTCAAACAAAGTAAGCTTTGTATTTTTGGATATGTGATATAATATAATTTTAATACATGATATTTATACATGATAATTTTAATAAATAATACATGATACACAGGAGTGTTCCTGTGTATCATAAGTATCAGGAGTGTTCCTGTGTATCATAAGTATGATGGCAGAACAATCATTCATATTCACCATACAAAATTTTGTCATGGTCAGAAATCAAATCCTCAACCTATAATCATCAGTGAGCAGACTCACTAATCACTGAGCTACAGGGCTAAGTCATTAGTAAATGGTTTATGAACTATAATTTAAACCAATGTATTGTTTTATTTCAGAGGCAAACTGACAAGGTCACTAGAGTTGTTTGAGAAGGCAATATCACTGGCTAAGACAGAATTAGAGATGACTCACTTATTCTCCCTGAAGGATGCAGCTGCAGCTCAGTTGAAAGTGTCAGAGCGCTGGGGCCTGGACCGGACTGTCAGCTAGACTACTGCCGCCTACTTGCCACTGAGCCAACGAGAATAATATCTGGCCGTCCAACATCCAAGAGTCAATCAGCAACAAAAACAAGAAAACAAAAAAAAACTGAATAGCCCACATTCTTATCCTTTTATGTGTTCATAATTTAAATTTTTGTTGATTAAATAGTAGCATTAAATCGTGTCTCGGTAGGGTAGCTTGTAATTTCTTGTAGCCAGTTGGTATTCTCGTTGCAATGAGGCATGTTGTACCGCCGCCAACTGTCATTGCATTGCTTTGGCTACATTCATGATGAAACCGTTCAAATGTAAATCCTGATGGCACTTCGTCATGGATATATCAATCATAGCTTTATATATTGGTTAATATGTACATAATAGTTGGAAAGCCATTGTTGCAGATCAATAACATGTGTTATGATTTTTATTGAGTATGCTGTTCTGAAAAAAAAAGGCATCTAAATGTATCATGGACAAAATTCAATAGAACTCATTGGCATGCATGAGATCTGCATGATAAATTGCCTTTGCCATTGATGCACACATTTATATAAATCCTTAAATAATTAATCCACATTAAGAGTTAATATCTTAGGTAGACTGTTATTACTACATGTACATTATATCTGAATTTTAAAATTGTACTTAGAAAACCTCCAAAGTTTAGTAAAAGTGGCTTTCTAAACTTGTTTCTTCTAGTCTAATTTGAGAAAACCAGTAATTGGTAAGCGTTTTGACCTTGAGATTGAGACAAATTAACATACAGAGACAACTGCTAGCTCATTTAATGAGTGAGAGTGGTGTTCCTGTATATTTGTGTAAATTGATGATCATCCTGTCACTGTCTGTTTATTTTATTCTAATGCATTAAATGAATCTGATCCCTCATATTCAATCTCTTCTTGTGTATTCAAGAGCTAAGGGAGATTTCTCAACCATGGGCATAATTCTTTCCAAATGAAGCAACAACCGAAAAGAATTCAGCTTCCCTAATGACAGAGACAAGTTTATAAAGTTGTAAATTTTGAAATTTTTTCATAATAAAAGTATGTTTGTACAAGCAATATGGCTTGAAACCTCGGCCTTCCCTATAGACTGATAGTTTAACAGTTGTATAGGGAAACAAATATTTGTGTCCCATATTTTAGTATTTTACATGTCTGGCCAGAATATCACAATTGAATAAAATCTATTGTAAATATCTTTCTTTCCCTTATCTAAAAGGAGGTGTACAAGCATTGGTATTGTCCAATATCTTCAGTGCAAGCAGATATTCACTTCATATTGAAGTTTTCATTGGCTGTTGATCCCAGGACTTTAAAAATTATTTATTGATAAAAGTGTTGATATTGATGTTTAAAACTTAAGTGAAATTTCTGATGTTGTGGTCTATGTACAGTTAAAAATTTACTAGGTGTGTGGCATTAATATTTGGTAAATTTGTTTAGGTAATGTACACAGATTTTATAAAAACCCTTTTAAATAAATACATACATATTTCCAAGTTATGGTATCTAGGTATTCAGAATATTGTAAAATTATTGTAAGGTGAAATGTTAATTGATGCCATAATTAATTACTGTTTTCGCTTTTATTCTATGACGATGTCGCAAAATATTTAATGCATTTATTTTAAATGGAGCTGATGAAAAAGGTTCCTGATGTATGATTGAAAATTAATGGCCATTCTTGCTTTTTGGTTGAATGAAGTGCAAAACTAGTATGCATTATTAATTTAAATGTTAAATTAATATTTTGTACTGATATTAAGTTTGTAGCATTTCTAGTGATAGATGTTGGCTTAGGTCGGAATACCTTCGTAGTTTTAGATACGTACTGCTTCTGTTCGGGTCCAAATTTCGTTTTGTGGATAAGCCATGCAAGCTTCAAATAGATTCGTTTGGTCAATAGGGAGTGAACGTACGGCGTCCATATAAAATGCGCCTGAGTGGGCGGCGGTGTCTGTGTGTATAAATCGGGTGCATTCAAGACACACTGCAATTTCACTTATAGAAATTTTCATATTGTGCTCTAAGTAGACTTAGTTAAAATTTAAATACGCGTTTTTCTAGTACCGCAAAGTTGTTAGTTTTGAATGCACCCTAAAATTATCAGTTAGAATGGGAAATTAGAATTATAGATCGCTGAGATGGTTCTACAAGAGTTGTTACCTCACCGATAGTGGATAGTTATCAAATTACGAAAACTACAAAATACATTTATTGAAACAATTTAATTTAACTGTTGTTATTTCCAATTTTTTAATGGTACCTATTACGTTATTATAATTAATTATCGATAAGACCCTTTTTTTCGTGGGAAAAATGCTTTTGTGTATGTCCGCTGTACAAGGACAAGGCAGAGTAGGTCGGGATTGACACCACTTCAAGAGTGGCCCCACTGGCTAAAACTCCCTCGGGTTCCTCCGGCCATGGCCTGGCGGCTGAGTCACGGGACCACAACTCTGCCACTGGCAGCGCCCTTGCGAGCTGGCCTCGTGGGGAGATAGAACTTCTGCATTTGGTATCAGCGTCTTGTCACAACTCCAGGAAGGCCTATCCCTATGTAGAGAGCTGGAGGGTCTTAAACGTCCGACGCCCCAGGGTTTCTGGTAGAGGCTGAGAGCCTGAGTAGCTCGCCCCGTGTCCGCTTCCGTCTCCGCGGACGAGAGTCTTCTCTCGCGCTTCTCCGCCTCACAAGACCTCTGACTATCGCTCATCTTGGCTAAGACAGTCGGTTGTGAGATATCCGGCCCCACGACTGCGGTTCTGCCGTGCTTAAGCGACCGCGATACCCAGATTAAACATCGTGGCCCTAAACGGTCGCACTGGCACCGCCTACGCCACGTATCGCCATTTGGCCTCAGCGCCGTAGGCTTAGAGGGCAAAGCAATGGCGAGCAGCGGAGCAGCACCGCCTGCGCCTGCGCTCCACAAGCGCAATTGACAATTAATACAAACTGCTTAGTTTGGGGCTAGATAGAGTGGCGTGTGAAATGTCCACATGTCAATATTTAATTTAGACTGATACTCGACTGATTGTTCCGTCTGGTCGAGTAACACTACAAAGTTTTTCCATTTCCCCCAACGAATTTATACATGCGACTCTCGAGGGGACGAGGTTCACGCATAGAAGTGTGTCTCTCCCCGGCCATGTTTAGCCATCAGCATCACCACACAACGAGATACCACCGAGGTGAGAGGCCATCCATAAATTGTTACACGATTTGCTTGATTTTTTCCCCCTCCCCCGTTCTCGTCACAGCTGGTCTCATTCACAGACTAAGTAGCGAGATAGGTACTGTCACATTTATTTTGTGAGACCTTACCTACATAGTGTGACATTTTTTGCAATTTGTTTTTTATCATCATCATCATTATTATATTTTGAAAAATGTGACGTCACTGCATTTGGGACCTTTCCACGCCCCTTGTCACATTTCATCGACCCCCTCGACGTGACGTGGGTCTCTTCCATAGCATACAATTTAACGCTATGCTTGGATTTCTCCTCCAGTGCACCATACACATAGATACGTAAGATAAAGGAAGAAAAGGCATAACAAAACGAAGATAATAATTTATTTTCTCTCCCAAAAAACAAAAACTGACTTCATATCAGCTGTCTGGCTTCCATAGTTTAAGCGATCGAAGCAAAGCGAACGACTGTATGATTTAATAGACTGTCTATTAAATCATACAGTCGTTCGACGAACCCGTCTAGACGGGGCAATCGCGCGGGGTGAGGCGGGAAGCGCGCTCCTGCATTGCCTACATTTCAATGTAAGTATTGCAGGAGCGCGGCTCAGGGCTGACGTCTTCCGTATGTTTTAATTTTATTTTGGTGCCATGTTTTTAAAATTGCGACAACCCCTCGATCAAATTTCATAAGAAGCTATCACTAAGTCATCCAGATAAATGAAAGTGAAATTAATTTAAATTTATGATAAAATTTCATGAACCGCCACGCCGATTTCTATAAAATTTACATGGGACCACCTCTGAACGATCTACCAAACAAAAAAAGAACCATTACAATCGAAGCATAATAAAATTAGGCATAGTTTTGGCAGCCTACAGTGCAGAAAATGGCTTCGTGACACTGAACGAGAAAGAGACAGAGCGCGCGGGTATGCCTGTATATGCGACACCACCAAACGACCCTATTGTAGTTACCGCCTGATGCACCAAAATTATGTTGGACGACAAGATCCTAGAGATGGCCAAAATTATCGAAGGTAACTCGAGTGTCACAGCGGCTTGGGAAAATTGGGAGGTACCAAGAATACAATGGGTCAATGGTGTTCCGGGATGTGGAAAGACAACATGGGTTATTAGACACTTCGACGTGGACAAGGACGCTATCATCACCATAACAACTGAGGCAGCAAAAGATCTAAGAGAAAAGCTATCGTACTGCATTGGAAACCTGGTCAAAATCAGGGTGCGAACTATGGCTTCTGCTCTCGTAAATGGATTCGGAAAAGAGAGTTTCAGTCGCCTCATGGTGGATGAAGCCCTCATGAACCATTTCGGAGCCATTGTAATGGTCTCACGCCTGTCTGGTGCTGGCGAAATTGTCCTCATTTGAGATGTCAATCAATTGCCTTATATCGATAGGGAAAATCTCTTCGAAATGAGGTATCACCGCCCGAACCTGGTAACAAAGATCAGCCAGGAGTTGCTCTGCACACATCGGAACCCAATGGACGTCGCATATGCGCTGAGGGAAATATAGTCGGGTATGTACTCCTCGGCGCCTCGTATAAAGTCCCTAGAGCAGAGAAGGTATAAGGGAGCGCAAATACCCAACACCCAACCAAACACCCTCTTTTTAGTTCACACTCAAGAGGAGAAGGAGACCCTGACAAACCAGGGTTATGGTTCAGGCACCGGGTCACGCATCCTTACCATCCATGAAGCTCAGGGACTAACATAATAATAAGCCTTTTATTTCTGAAGTATCTTAAAAAACATTTGGTAAATGATAACTTAGTATAGTATGTTTTAACTTAAATTAATGCATGAGTATTCCGTTTTGTTTATATGATATCTCTTAGTTCAGAGTGCCTATCGGCAAAGGCCTCCTCTAGCTCTTTCCAATGATCCCTGTCCAGGGCGGCTCTTTTCCAGTAAGGACCAGCTGCCATTCTTATTTCGTCTTCCCATCTTTTCGTTGGTCTTCCCTTCCGTCTCAAACCATCTCTAGGGTACCAGTCGGTTATTCTTCTACTCCATTTTTCGTATCTGCACCTAATCATGTGTCCCGCCCAGCGCCATTTTTGCTGCTCGATTTTGGTTATAATGTCCGTTAGCTTTGTTCTGTCCCTGATGGTTTTATTGTTGATTTTGTCTAATTTGTCTTGAGACAAAATCAACAAAATCAACAGGGACTAACATACGAGTCGGTAATCGCAATAAAAACTAAGGGAAACACGAAGCTGCACGAGAGCGTGCCTCATGCGGTCGTCGCAATCTCACGGCACACGGAGACCTTCACATACTACGCTGACGACACCGACGACGCCATCGGTCGGTTCGTGCGGCGAGCATTGTCTGCAACACCGCAGACTATCCGAGAGTTCAATATGCAGATGGCCATCAAGGATAGAAATGCAGTCGTGGTGGAGGCGCTGAGCCGGGAGGAAGCGGCTCAGAAAATAAAAGTCTTATAATTAGCAAGAAAATGTTCCCTACTCTCCCCTATTTCCTTTTCTTCTCCAATCCAAGATTCATGTAATAAAAAGAAAACGATTGACAAAGGTCACGGACTCCGGAGTCTGTGGAGCTGTAAAAATTAAAAAAAAAAGCATAATTAGCGGCGCTCTCGCGTAACATAGGTACATAAAAAAATTACAAACGTATTGACCTTGAAACGAACCTCCTTTTTTGAAGACACAGTAAGAAAAATAGTAAGATAAGTAGAGTGCTATACCTATACATTATGTTTGGGCATTATTAACTTGCCAAATTCCGGCGATGATAAAATTATTAAGATGATAATAGGTATGTCAAACTTTCGAGTAGGTCTTGCTTGGTATTTTAAGATAATAATGTTACTATGCATCGCTTATTTGGTATTTCTCTTCAGTAGTACTGATTCTTTGCTTTGTCTCAACGGCACATTTACTAATAAGCAATTTGGCGAGGATCCGTTGTTGTACAGAGGGTTGTTTAGCCCTAGTCGAACTGTTACAGCTAAACTACGATGTACAATGACAATTTTGTGTCCAGGTAAATTGTAAAAAATAATTCTCATCAGCAATACTTTTCGTTTCATCGATCTCACAGCACGGAATCAGTATTTGTAATAAGTACTTAGGTAAATACTGATATCATGTCAGTCAGTTTCTAAAATTCAAAATTCGTACAAATTAATTTATTAGCCAAACAAATATATTTGGATAAGTATGTACAGTGTTACAAATATACTAAAAGCAAAATGCGCCTAACCATACCATAAAAATAAAATTCTAAAAACTCAAATAGGTTCCTAAGTAAAAAAAAATCCGAATTACCCATACCGAACTGTTTCCGGGGCAGAGGTGCCCATGACGCTCGCCGCGTTCCCCCACGCTGAATGGCTGCCAACCTTTGCTCCAGGACGTCTACTCTAATTTAACGAAAAACGTAATTTCGAAATAAACTCGCGACTTTCCTACTCCGGTTCTACTTCGTTTCGTCCGATCGAACATTGTTTGCCGTTTAAATGTTCCATACTCTACTCATCATACTCTAATTAGAGTATCTAAGCTTAGAACATTTACCTAAACGATGCGACGGATCGAAGTAGAATGGGAGTTTCCTACTCCCATTCTACTTCGATCCGTCGCGATTTTATTTCAAAATTACGTTTTCTTTGAATTAGAGTAGACGTCCGGGAACGAGTATGGTTAGGAATATTACAGATTAGGTTGAGAAATACTATTTAATGTCTAGACAATAAATAATGATGATGAGGAATTGAGGATTCGCCCTATGACATTCAAATTGAAACTTCATAAGTATTTATAAAGTAGAATTATTTTTAACGTCACCGAAATTAAGACGTTCTGTCATGCAGTCTCATTTCATCGGAAATCTTTCAGGTGACCGCAATGTACTTTTGAAAATATAGTTATTTTCTATTGTAAATTATTGGTCATAAGTATAATAATGTGCTGGAAATCAGTTTTTGTTGTGCTGGTAACTTGGTTAAGCGGATCCAATGGACTGCTTTGTTACAACTGTTCCACGATGCACCTCGAATGGAGTTCGTGTGCCGGAGACTTCGTTTCCACAGACCTTAGTAATTTCAACACCAGCGCTAAATACTTAGTCAACTGTACTGGAGGTATCGTACCGTCCGAAGTGTTTTGGGTTTACTAGTCATATTTCTAATCGTTCGATTTAGATAGAAAACTATTTATTGTGCATCAAATAGAAACAAATAGATACAGTAAAACACTCATAATATAAATATATGACTGATTGCTGAGAGCAATCTCTTCCTGGCAAGTGGCATATTTATAGGAAAATCGGCTCCATACTAGCATAAGCGGGGGAAGAGACGTTAAATAAGTAATACTGCTAAATATACCAGCTACGCCCCGCAGTGTAAGCTTAACTTTAACGGGATAAAAAGTAACCTGTGTGAACCCAGGTACTTACATACTACGTACCTAATCATTTTAATTTAAAACCATTCCGCCGTTACAGAGCTACCTACGAGTACATGGAAACAAACTTTCGCCTTTATAATATATATTAGTGTGATTATCCTACTAATATTATAAATGTCAATGTATGGATGTTTGTTGCTCAATCACGTCCTAACGTATGAACGGATCGGGCTGAAATGAATTAATGAGGATGCGGTTGAAACACAGATAGATTATAGTCTGGAAGAACACATACGCTACTTTTCACTCCGAAAAAAAAAACGACGGGAACGGGAACTACGCGGGTAACACCGCGGGGCGCTGCTAGTAAAATATAAAGCATTAGCAGCGCTCCGTGGTTTTACCCGTGCAGTTATCGTTTCCGTTACTCCCGAGATAAAAAGTAGCCTATGTGTTTTTTCAGGCTATATTCTGTGTTACAAATTTCAACCCGATTCGTTTAAACGTTCCGACGTCGTTGAGCAATAAACATACAAACTTTCCCTTTTTTGATATTAGGAAGTGGGATATACTTATAGTATTTAACGTTATAAATACTTGATACTAAACTTAATACTTAAGTCCATCTACATACTACATACAAACCCGTCCGGCCACAGCGTAACAGACGTGCTCGTGGTAGTGCTACGTATGTCTCTGTAATTTCGCTCGAAATCAAATACCTACAGAAATAGCTTTGCCTTGGATTTGTTACGATTTTGTAAGGTGACTGTTCCGTGAGGAGGCTGCAGCTGTAGCGATAGATTGAGACCAACAGCAACAGCCATTAGGAAGTTTAAAAAAAGGGTTGCAGTAATTTTATAATCTAACTAGAATTTATATTATTTCAACTAATTAGAAACCTTGGAATATAGAACGAAAGCTACGGGTTCAAACTAATTATTTAATGAAATCCCGGGGATGCAAGGTACTTTAGACCCGAAAAGAAAGCGTGTCAAGTTCAACAATAAGTAAGTTATGGAAAATTTTGATTCCCTATTTTGTAATTCAAGAGGCTTAGATTCAAGACGGCGTGATCGAGCTGAGTGCCGTGTTATTGGAGCCTATGCCCAGCAGTGGACGAATATGAGTTGATGATGATGATGAGAGTCAAAACGTAGTCGAGATTGTCCTTTGCTTGACGGCTCGGTCAAAAATATACCATTCTAATTAGTCCTTCAGCCAGATTATGGAAATATGGGACACGTATTTATTGTTTTATCAAATTTTGAAATATCGTGACAGAAATATCATCTAATCAGAGTCACCGGACAGGGGGTTGTGATGTCACTTCTTTATCATAATAATCGTCACTTCTGAGGACTATATCTTCGTATATTTTAAGTGAAAACTTCTTTAGGCGCGCCTAGATAGATTTTTCGTGGGCTGTAATTTGAATTCTACCGTCACGCCGGGGTATGATAAGAAATCTTCGGGTAAACTCGAGATCACGGCCATTGGCCATCTAGAAATGCGTCAGCCAATGGGAAATGCAGAAAGGGCGTGGTCTGGCATTATGGCATGGCCATCTAGAAATGCATCAGCCAAAGGGAAATACTAACGCATTTCTAGATGGCCATGCCATGATGAACAGGCCACACACTCCGGTGACACCCGTGTAGTTTCCAAAGTAAGCTATCAAATTCTGAATTATAAGTTTTCACTTCTATCGGCAGTTCTCTATGACTGCCAATTTTTTTTTTCTTAGTGAAACAAAAGAAAAAATTGGTAGGTATAGTAGGTACAATTTTTTTTTATTTGTATTCTAACTGACGGACTAATTAGTTTGTTTTTGTGTCGCCTATTATTGGGTGTAGATAGAGCTAGTTTCTATGTATATAGTCCGTAAATCTGTCTGGCTTAAACGCCAGACGATAACGTCACTCGAGTTACACTCATAGATACTTATCTATGAGTGTAAAAGAATAAAAAACTTATCCTAATTTAAGAAGATTTAAGAAAGGAGATCCAATTTTTCTGGCATGATGCCATGCAAATTTGATGTTTCTTTATTAGTATTCGAAATTAAATGTCAAAATTTAGTGAACTATTTCCCTAGCGTGAGGTTATTGGTGCAGATAATGCGATGTGCTTCGTCCGGGCGTGGTCGGCGCGTGCGCAACACTCGTGGCTGGTGCAACGCGGCTGCTACCAGCCAATGAGCGACGACCCTCTGCCGCGCTCTATGACAATACCAGCGCGCGCCATGTCCTGCAAGCATCTCAAGTATGTTGGGTACATACTACGCTAATTTATATATATTTTTAAATAAAGAGTGTCGTGACGAGGAGGACATGTGCCTGATGGTAAGCAACATGCCTGCCACATAACAGCACAGTGACACGCAGTTATTGGAACACGAAGAGTCCAAATCTAATATATCTCTAAGCCCTGTAATTTCTCTGGAAACATTGCCCTTCAAACCGGAACACAGTAATGTTTGCACATTACTGCTTGGCGGTAGAATATGTAAACGTGTGGTACTTCCCCAGGCGGACTCTGCTAAGAGTCCTACCACTACAACACATTGCCCTTCGAACCGGCTAATACGGTTATACAGCCGTTTATACGATTCCGATCCTGGTGAAATGAACGGAGCAGTAGGTAAATAGTTTCCCTAACAAAGTACAAACTGTAAGTAGGTACCTACAGTCCTACAAGCATCCACGCTTCGGATAACTTACCAGAGAATTCTTCCTACTTCGGCGTACTTCGACGAAGGGATTAACTCTGGTTTAAGTTAGCAAAAGGTGCATTCAAGTGGATATAGATTTATAGACACAATATGTAATGTTTCGGAAAAAAATACTTAAAATACAGGACGCATATAAAGGAAAGAAAAATTTCGAGATACCAAATTTGATGATGTTTTAAAAAAAATCTCTTGAAACGTAAGCGACTAGGTATGTTGCTTCTATGCGAGTTTCCATTTACGTACCCTACCTATAGTGACAATTCAGTTGATTAGTATTATAATATTAAATCGCGTAAGCTAATAGGAGATTTTCTTTCAGATTACCTGAAGCAGAGTACAAAGTGTGCCTATGTCAATCAGATTGGTGTAACGCGGGTAGAAAACTAACTCCTGTTTTTCAAAACCTCGTGAACTTTAGAAGAATACTTTTTGCTTACACAATTTACAAAATGATTTATTTATTTTTTTAGTTAGTTGGGCCCTCTCATAAACACTTAGTTGTTTTGTATCTGACTACATGTGTGTACGGATCGGCCCTTCATCATTGATGATTCCTTATCGGCTGCATTGGATCGCAATAAATGTGACTTTATGGGTTTATAAGCAGCTTTCACTTTATCTAAGGTGCCAGTGTCTATTTCTACGAAAAGGATGGTAAGAAGTCTGTGTTAGTGGGCCGCGTCCGCTGCGACGCTCGCCTTTTTGTACACTCGCTTCAATCTATTAAACCTACATAACATAATTAGAAAAATAGAAATTTTCAGAGCACATAATTTTCCCCTACGTTCTCCGTAATCTTAGACCCATACTTGACTTTTTCTTTCCACTTCTATTGAAAACAACGTGTGACACGATAATATTTAATTAATACTTAAAGATACAATAAATAAATTACGACTAAAATAACCTACTTGACCATAAGTCGTTCTGTGCGCCTGTCTTGGAATATGTCACATAAGATATTAGAAATTAACAAAAATAAGCTTACAAATGTTCACTTGTAAAATGAATTTTAAACTACATTAAATAAGCTCAATGTTTGACATGCACTCGTTAGTCAAATACAACGTTGAATCGGTGGGAAGGGGATACATGTTCTCGTTCAGAATTTTAGTATTGATTGTATTGTAACAAATATTCAGGTAACTGAGAACGAACACTTCACACCAAATTTTTGGCACTTCGCTGAATAAGTACTTCAATAATTTAATTACATATTTCACTTAATTTCGATCTCCTAGCTCATCTGTCTTCGTTATCGTGCTCTTGATCATCATTCTCATCATCGTCTTCTAGTTCATCAATGGCACTAGCTGCATCACTCGTTACTACCTTTGCCAATATACTTGTTAAATCAGTCCCATTTTTCTTACCCTCCAGATAATTGAAAACGTAGTCTTCAATACTGTCTTCGCTGAAAGGGATAAGATCTTCGAGATCAACCTGTCTCTTTATCCGTGACGACTTTTGTGTACCCTTCGTGGACTTGTAATTATTCTCATCGCTATCTACTATTCCTTTTCGGTACAACTCTAGCGGAACGTTACTTCCATCACTTACGTCGTATTTTATCCCTAAATCTGTCTCTTGAATTTCTATCGAACCATGACCTTGATCGATTAGCGATTTTAGATCTTTTGCTTTGCCCGACCGATTTTCTGTTAAATTTAATTTCTTGGTAAACTTTTCTTTGATTGGATGCAAATGTTTTACTTCATTCGTTTCGTTGGGTTTTGGTATTTCATTACTGATAGTATGTTTATCCTGTCCCGGTTTATGTTTCGAACTATATGTTTTCACTTTGGAATGACCTTGTATTATCAAGTACATGGGCACGGAGGCTTCGGTAGAAGCTTTGTTATTTTCGGAAGTGTCGTCAAGAGTCGGCGACACTGGTGTCGTATAACGCATATGTAAATAAGGATCATGAGTATGCAGCGATGGTTTCTGATGTAGTGAATTGTCCACGATATTTGAATTACCATTATAAGGCAGTTCGTGTGAAGTTATCGTGCTTTCTACAAACTTAACTGGCGGAGGTGGTTGCATAGTTTGCATATTCTCGAGTTTTAATGTGTCTTGAGGGTTTCTTTCTTTGAAAACTTGCATGTTTTCTGTAGCATGGGCATATAAATTGTCTTCAGGTCTATCAGGACCATTTATGATTGGCATAGACATCATAGGACCCAGCATATCAAACAAGGTTGTTTCTGTTTTTTGAGTTTGCACTTGCGGGGTTTGTGTAGGTTCCCAATTAACTGTCGTAATTTTTTCTGTAGCCGTAATATCTTCATAATAATATTGTGGTTCTGTTGTTGGTTCAAATGTAGTTTGTTCCGTTGGCCATGTAACTTGATTTCCTGTAGCTGGTTCTTCTGGAGTTGTAGGTGGTAGTGCAGTTGGTAGGAACGTTGATATAAGAGGTGGAACCCTCTTTTCAACTGGCGGCGGAGGCGCTTCCGAGAGCATTGGTCGATAAAATGAATACGGTTGTTTGGATATTTCTATGTGATCATTAGAAATCAAATTATGAGTAACATTTGCATCATATTCGTTCAATGGTGTTGTCGGGCCCCAACCGGCGTAATCACTGCTGACCACGTTGTTAATATTTGGTGTCAACGACTGGTTTACGTCATGGATCCAGTTTTGAATAGTGGAAGACGACTGATAAATCAGGTTTGCTTCTTGTAAAGCATATGATGATGTAAGTTTTTCAAATGGAGTAGTGTCTTTGCTAGCGAGGTGCGGTGCTTCAGTCACTTTGATGAGAGTGTTCGGTAAAGGCATTTTTTCGTGATTAAGGATAAACAGTGGGAGTTGATGTCCGGGTGGCGGAAGTGGCGGTGGTACGAGAATGGTCATAGGGTACGTGTCACTCAGTTTGTAGGTGAAGTCTTCGTACTTCGGCGGGAGCGGTCGGTATTGTTGTCTTCTTGGTGGCAGGGGCGGCTGGCGAGAGGTGACACTTGGTTTTTTTGAGGAGACGCCAAGCATTAGGACTTCTGATTTCTTGTGCTCGCGCTCAAGCCTAGAGTCGTCGGCCCAGTAGTGGACGCGCTCCAGAACTGGGGGCTCGTAGTCGTACGTAGGGTCGTTTCGCAGAGGATCTCCGCGCCCTGTCAGCGGCTTCCACTGCTCGAAATCCATGCGAGGAGAGAACAGCGAAGCCAAGCCGCTTGGGTTCGAGTTTTCATTGTTGTCTGGAAAGGAACATTAAAATGATTAAAATTCATAGATACTTCGAGTGTAAACATTTCGTAAGATCAGGGGAACAGGTCTGATAATAATTGAAAAAAATCAGTGTAAACTCACTTTGACAATTTTAAATACATAAAACACTAGCCCGTTTTATCCGAGTAGTTTCCGTTCCTGGTATTGTCTCTCGATAAAAAAAAGCCGTTGTGTTATTCTATACTAAAATAATTTGTGTTCCAAATTTCTACCCGATGCGTTCAGACGTTCCGACGTGATTGAGCAAAAAAGATCCATACATCCAAACTTTCACATTTATAATATTAGTAAGATTATTACGCGAGTTATATCTATTAGCTAAAATACGTCAAATCAACTAAATTCGTAAATTATAAGACAGATTAAAAGTTTACATCGGGATGTTGGTCATAAATCACGGATACTACACGGGCAAGGACACGCAGGTGTTGTCATAGAAACAACACATCACAAAAATTTCAATATGATTCGATGCGACCCTCAGTGAAGCTCAGTTACCAGCTCAGCTCAGTCACCTCAGTCACCAGTTTCTACAAAATCTCCATGTCGCCCTTCACGTCAGTAAACAAAAATGTGTAACTGAGAGGACCATGAATATGAAATGAAAATGAAAAAAAAAAACGATAAAACGTTTATGGTGCCAAAACAAAATATACCTACACATTATAAAAACACATAAAAAAAGATTTGGGTACGACAAAATAAAGTAGGCAGTGCGGATTCAAAGAGTGTTGTTAGTGTTCACTGTTCCCACAACACAGGCTCCAGGCTCCTTCTACATTGTTTTGACCCAGTACTCGTAGGTACTTATTAAAGAAAATGAAATGAAGACAAAATTAGGTAACAATTCTCTTTACAAAATATACGTATTTCACGTTTATGAGTATATTTTCTGTTGGTAACATCTTAAGTGTACTAAATGGATTAACTTTACTCACAAGTGGCGTTGTATCGTGTAGCTCCTTCCGGCGCTAATTGGAGACCGAATACACGGCTCTGCGGCGCCACTGATGCGGCTAGCAGCATCAATATCACTTTGTTTTGTATCTGAGGACAACACAATACTATTAATAACTGAAAGTCTAAAAAATCTTCATAAATTTCTGTATATCTACGTTTATCAATAATTTTGCGTCATTTTAAAATCATTGGTGGTTCATTTCATAATTGAGATGTTCAGTAAATTTGGTTCAGAAAAATAATAAATATAAAGTTTTCACTTTTCATGTAGCATACAGAATTTCTGAACAACTTAATGTTTAATATTTTAAAAAACTTTTAAAAAATCAACAGGCAAAAAACATTGTACTCTATATAAGGACATTGGGTGATTGAGACGAATCTAACGATATCTTAATTATCAAAATCCATCCAGCCCTTTGGAAGATACGTGGGAATCAAGAAATTTACAAACATACAAGATACGCGCGAAAAACATAACCTCTCTTACAGTCGGGTAAAAAAAACCACCAATTATTTTAATACGACGCAGACTTTTTGAAAACGTAGAAACGTTACACTTTTGACATGATAATGTCATGTGTTATAATAATTTTATGACCACCCATGGTAGATTTGATTGGTCCATTGAAAATAGAGTGGCCAAGTGCGAGTTGGACTCGCCCATGAAGGGTTCCGTTGCAGCAAGTAACATAATATACATAGTACCTACACATCGTTTTTTTGAATTCGTTGTAACTTTGATCGAAGTTTTAATAATAGTGTATTTATGACGTACTAAAAAAACTACTCATCAGATCGAGTTCAAACCAATTTTCGTTGGTAGTTTGCATGGTAATGTACATCATATATTTTTTTTAGTTTTTTCATTCTCTTATTTTAGAAGTTAGAGGGGGGGGGGGGGGCACATTTTACCACTTTGGAAGTGTCTCTCGCGCAAATTCTTCAGTGTAGACAAAAACTATTTCAGAAACCTCAACATCATTTTTGAAGACCTATCGATAGACATCCCACACGTGTAGGTTTGATGAAAATTTTTTTTTTGAGTTTCAGTTCTAAGTATGGGGGGCAACCCTAATTTTTCTTTTTTTTTGTAAAAATCTTAATGCGGTTCACAGAATACACCTAATTACCAAGTTTCAATAGTGTAGTTCTCATAGTTTCGGCAAAAAGTGGCTGTGACATACGGACGGACAGACAGACTGACGAATCTATTAGAGTTCCGTTTTTACGTTTTACGGAACCCTAAAAAACGAACTGACGGGCGGTCAAGTGCCTTATATTTAACTTTAGATTACGACTTGTTCCGTAAACTATCTCCCATAATCTTGTAATTGTTATCTTATACCTTTAAACGAGCAATTCTTGTACCTATATAAATATGTATATATATATAGAATCTGAATCTCGGAAACGGCTCGACGGATTTGCATGAAATTATGTATGCAGGGGATTTCGGGGACGATAAATCGATCTAACTAGGTTTTATTTAAAAAAAACGCATATTATGCGCGTTTTTAGACAATGAAAAACTGTCACATTAGACATTAGAATGTGAAGGTAAATTTCACCGCGTGACGCGACAGCATAATTAGCTCAGACGGGAAGTCGGGCGCTCATATCGGTCACGAATTAGTAGCTCCGGGTTCGAATCCAGACGGGTTCTCTTTTTTTTCAATTCGTTTTTTTAAGAAAATCTTTTTCTTGGAGTCTTTTATCTGTAGGTATCTAAGTATATTGAGTATTTAAACCGAGCAAAGCTCGGTCACCCAGGTACTTTGTATTATTTCAGCATATTAAGTAAGTACCTAGTCTAAGCTGTAGTGTCGGTCAAATCTGTGGGCAGCTTAAAGCCACACTTAGATTATTCCATACTAGCAGCGCCCCGCGGTTTAACACGTGTAGTTCTTGTTCCTGTTAAAAAGTAGTATGTAGCCTATGTTAATCCAGGGTGTCAGCTAACTGCATGCCAAATTTTATTAAAATTGCTTCAGCCGTTTAGACGTGAAGAAGTAACAAACATACACACTCACAAACTTTCACCTTTATTATATTAGATGCATAGGTATAAGCAGTGAACATCGTACGACACAACATTTCTGATATATCGTACAATGTGAATATTACAAGAATTAGTTGCCTGAGCGATCGTTTCGGCGTGGTTCTGTCCAATTAGTGTATGCAAGTAATTAGGGTGTTCTCGGCAGTTTTTGACCGGAATAAGGAACGAAAACGGCTCGTTAAAATGCCAGCCGCTCGGCCGGGAATAACACACGACTTATTAATTTTAATATTTTAAACATCATTATTTGTAGGAACCATGAAATGCGTGGCCTCAATTGATTTTCAGAATAACTGAGTAAGCAGGAGGATTGTTTTGTTTTGTGAAAGTTTCCGAATTGAAACTTATTAATTAGGTTGATATAATTTAGTTAAACGTAAATCTTTATTTTTCATTTCATTTAGAATACCCGGAGCTATATAAATTAGTAAACTACCCCAGTCCGGATTCTTACAATATACATTGACGTGTATGTATAGCAGCAGCCCGCGGTTTTACCCACGTAGTTCCCGTTCCTGTAACTTTCCCATTATGAAAAGTGGTATGAAAATAGTATGAAAAGTACCTATTCTAAATTTCAGCCCGATCCGCTCAGCCAACGTGATGGAGCAACAATCGTCCAAACTTTTGCATTTATGGTATTAGTTGGATAGTAAAATGATACTTGTATGATTGACTATAACTTAGAAATAGCTTCAGCTATTAGCTATTATTTTGATCCTAACTGTCAAGAAAGTACTTTATTACAAATAATATACGGATTGAAATCTGTACTAGAATACCGCACAAAATTACGAGTAAGCTCGATCTATGGTGTTATGAAGTATTTTCTTTTGTCATTGACACTTACTAACAAATACCAGGATACGATGGATGCGGCAGTGAAAGCGGCGCGTGCGCCGAATCGGTAACTCCGGCGCTACTTGACGGGAATCGCACTAAGGCGTTTTGCATCTAATTTGCCCTGTTTCGATTGTCCTTTCACTATTACATGACACCTAAGAATTTTTCCAACGATTTACATAAAGCACGCGTGATGATACGCGAGCAAAATGTTGGAAGATTATATCGATCGATAAAAGCGTTAAGATACCTACGTAATCAACATGAAGGTGTAAGTCGTATATTAGCAAAAATCTTGTTCCAGTACGGCCCATTCAGGGTGATGATACAATACATCTGAACCATCAGAACAGTGTCCTTACTCGTGTAGTTTTCCAAATATTTTTATAATTACGCGGCTTAATAACTGTTAAATATTTGAGCAAAGTCAAATCGGTATAGACGGCTTCGATGTTTGCGACACCAAAAAATCTCAATGAAACAATGATTCCGTACAATATATAAAGCTCTTTTTAACCGACTTTGAAAAAGGAGAAGGTTCTCAATTCGGTTGGATGTTTTTTACATATTTTTGTATCTTATACCTTTAAACGAGCAATTCTTGTACCTATATAAATATGTATATATACTTAGAATCTGAATCTCGGAAACGGCGCTAACGATTTTGATGAAATTATGTATGCAGGGGGTTTCGGGGACGATAAATCGATCTAACTAGGTTTCATTTAAAAAAAAACGCATATTATGCGCGTTTTTAGACAATGAAAATCTGTCACATTAGACATTAGAATGCGAAGGTAAATTTCGCCCCGTGACGTGACGGCATAATTGGCTCAGACGGGAAGTCGGGCGTTCGTGGCGGTCACGAATTAAGAGCTGCGGGTTCGAATCCAGACGGGTTCTCTTTTTTTTTCAAGTATTCTTTTTTTTAAGTAAATCTAAGAGTATCTATGTATTTTTAGTACTTATTTAAACCGAGCAAAGCTCAGTGACCCAGGTACTGTATGTTACACGATAACTCCGCCAATTATGAATCATTTTGTATGGTTCTTTTTTTTTGTTTGGTAGATCATAGTTCAGAGGTGGTCCCATATAAATTTTATCCAAATCAGTGCAGTGTTTTTTTTAAATATGAACAAAAAACAATAAAATTTACTTTCGTTACCTCGATGATGTAGTGATTGCTTCCTATTGAATTTGATAGAATGCCTGAATTTAAATTTCAATTGAAGTCGGTTATTACTTTTTCGGAGAAAATAAATTTACGTACTAAAAAATGGGACGTCATCATTTTGAACGCAATAAGCCGTAGTGACCTAATGGCGAGAACGTCCGGTTCACAGTCGTGTGGTTGTAGGTTCAAATTCCGCCCCATCGTTAGTTTGAAACTAAGTGAAAATGTTATGGACATTTATCATCACCGCTGGATTTAACGGTGAAGCAAAGCATTGCGAGGAAACCGACCTGTTCCAAAAAGGACTTCTTTCCAGGAAAAATGTCATCCACCAACTCTCACTTGTGCTCCGTGGTGTATAAATTAATAAGGATATTTTTTTTTAAATTTCAAACCACCTTCTGAGAATTTTACGTAACATTAATGAATTAATAGAACTTTGTATATAAAACAAACAATCAAGGTTTTTTAAGTAAATTACGTGTATAGTGCCTTTTCCATAGTAATACAATACGGCACGTTCAGTAAACATTTGTCCACAGTCCGGACGCTAAGCAACTTTCCATTTCTAGTTTTAAGTATTGTGGTTAACCGAAGCGCTCTATAGCTTTTAAGTGAATGATATCGTATATTATGAGCCCTAACCACCACGGGCTGATAAAGAAAATACAGCTTAGATTACAAACACTCAAATCGGCTTTCACGGTTCTGTTATTTTAATTGGGTTCGGACTGTTCAAAACATTTAATTATGTTTTAAACTTACTCTTTTACTTTACTACTTACCCTTATAAACATGACGAGTTCAAACTCTGCATATTCAAATAGCTGTGTTGCTATGGGCCGGAGTGTTGGTTTGCTATAAGAGGCAGGTCTTGACTCATTATAATACAAATAAAAGCGGCCAAGTGCGAGTCGGACTCGCCCATGAATGGTTCCGTAGCAGCAAGTAACATAATAAGTAGGTACATAAGTTCATGTAGTTCGTTGTAACTTTGATCGATGTTTTAATAATAGTATATTTGTGACGTACTAAGTAGATCAAACCAATTTTCGGTGGATGTTTGCATGACATCATATATTTTTTTTGTTGTATCAGTATCTTATTTTAGAAGTTACAGGGGACACACACACACACACATTTTACGACTTTGGAAGTGTCTCTCGCGCAAATTATTCAGTATAGAAAATGATAAAAATGAGAAACTTCTACATCATTATCTAGTAAGAATCTTAATGCGGTTCACAGAATACATAGTATACTTACCAAGTTTCGACAGTACAGTTCTTATAGTTTCGGAAAAAAGTGGCTGTGACATACATACATAGACAGACAGACATACATGCAGACAGACATGACGAATCTATAGGAGACCCGATCTTATCTATGTTTTACGAAACCCTAAAGAGATCGGCACCTGCGATATGAGTCGACGATTTACCTGGTACTAGACCAGAAGATGGTAGGACAAAAGAGGACCTATACTCAGCAGTGGGGTAGTTGACTCACGGATATTCATATGGATTCCAAAATTCGGTTAGATACATATATGTTTTTTTTGTATGTTACGCGATAGCTCTGCCAATTGTGAATCAATTTTGATGATTTTTTTTTTGTTTGGTAGAGTTCAGAGGTTTACATTTTAACAAAACCGGTGGGGCAGTTTTTGAAATATGATATACAACTAAAATTTACTTATATTTATCATGACGACTCGACGGCGACGTAGTGATAGCCTCTTATCAAATTTAGTAGAGTGTCTGAATTTAATTTTAAATTGAAGTCGATTAAGTATTGTTTTTTTTTTGGAGAAAATAAATTTGTTTAAGTACACCACTATTATTAAACACGCCGTATTAGTTATTATAAGTATTTACCGTGGTTGCATGGTAGAACGAGGCGGGTTAGAAGCTTTAGGACTAAATCTCGATATGACTAGATAGCGGGTCTGACTAAATAGATTTAAGATTAAATCTCGATTTGACTAGAACGCGTTAGGGTTAAGTAGCTGTGTGACCACATCTGTCTCCGCCTTTTTATCAGATTGACTTAATATCGATATGACGTACAATGATATTGAAAAGTGGTACATTAGTTCAACCTCACATTTCAGCATAATATACGTTACTGTAAATGTAGGAATTTTATACAACTCCCAAGGAACGTACCTATAATCCGAAGCTATTTAGGAAACGTATAAAATATAGTTTTAATAATTATTATAGACATAAATAGAAGAAATGTATACATTTCCCAGGAACTGTAAATAATTCCGATACCACATTATTTGGAAACGTATAAAAATAACGCCTTTTGTAATAAAACACGTTGTTAGAATGTCCAATTGGGGTCTATCACTGAGATTTGATTCCGGGTGGGGTCCACCAGAAGCTCTGCGGTCAGCCCAGAGTATCGCTTCTCCATACTCGCTCCACTCAAGACCTCTCTTGAGCTTTTGGCTCCCGCATTTTTTTTAAACATTCTAGGGGTAGTAGCGACAAGACTAGGTGGAGTCGGGGTGCTCCGAGTCGAGCTATCTTGAATGTTTTGCTACATTTCCGATGGTCAGTTAAGAAATGTATAGATTTCCTAGGAAATTTATCCAATATAATTTATTTTAGACATATCCGGGGGGATTTTAGGAATTATACGCATTTCCTCATTTATCCAACTCGGGTGAGCAGCGTTTGAGAAACTTCGGCACATTTTGAATCCAACATACCTCAATGCCTGAAGACGAAAGTCTTCAATCAGTACGTGTTGTCAGTGATGGCTTATGGAGGTGAGACGTAGTCCTTAACTGTGGATCTCATAATAAAGCTCAAAGCCGCACAGCGAGCTATGGAGAGAGCTATGCTTGGAGTTTCTTTGCGCGATGCTATCCGTAATGAGGACATTTGCAAAAGAACGGAAGTAGCTGACATAGGTTAGCAATGGCCAGGCCACATCGCTCGCAGAACTGACAATGGGGAAGAAAGGATCTTGAGTGGCGATCACGAATCGGGTGACGCAGTGTTGGACGACCTCCCACTAGATGGACAGATGACCTCACAAAGGTCGCTGGAAACCGCTGGTTGCAGGTTGCGCGGGACCGTTCGTTGTAGAAATCTAGGGGGGAGGCCTATGTTCAGCAGTGGACGTCTTGCAGCTGATCATGATGATGACATTGTTCTGGCTTATCAACGTAACTGTACTTTAGAAAACAAACGACAATATAGTCGTTACACTATTTGGAGATTTCGAGATCTAGTTCAAAAGCGATGTGGACCTAACGCGATGTAGTCATATCGAGATTTAGTCTTAAATCTATTTAGTCAGACCCGCTATCTAGTCATATCGAGATGTAGTCATAAAGCTTCTAACCCTACGACCCTATACGGGTAAACTACCCGAAAGTGCACACGGTGCATGAAACTGCATCGAAATATATGTACTCTCCCTACCGCCAATCCTATCCTAAATATCCTGAATTTATTTATACTAATGTAGTGATACTGAAATGATCCTAATTGAGACGGTTTTTGTTTCTGACTTGCTAAACTCTAAAATCTAATTTCCATGGAATGAGAAAAGTTTTGTGCTTGTTAGGTTTGATTTTCATAGTTTTATTTCGGAGACGTATAGGTTTTTAACTTACGATGCAAAAAAAGGATGTTGGAAGTTTGATGTGACTGTTCTGTATCTCTGCGTATCGTAGTCCCTACACAAATCGATCAATTTTCATGATGTTTTCTCGTTTAAAAACTAACGTGTTCGGGATGGTTTTAATTTGTTTTGGGGTCAAATAATTACTTCTTGTTTAATGTTGTCTTTTAGACCTGTGTAGTGCGCTGCATTGTATATTGAAACTTGAGTCGAACTAGACTGCCTATATTAAACGTGAGTTACCTGTGTATTAACTTAAAATATATTGAACCATATAAATTAAATTAATTCACATGAGATAGACGGCTCATGATTTGCCCTACAGCCTACAGTCCTGTATACCACTTTTTACGAATCTTTTTTAGGCGTACTGTACGTGAATTGAACGAAAATGCCCACTTCGAAAATTCTCTCGGGTATCAATTTTACTTAACGCAATGCAATAGATAAGCCATAAACAACTTCTGAACCTGTCTTCGCACAGATTCCGTTAGACTTGAATGTAGCAACCAGCCTTTAAAACATTTTATGGCCAAGTAAATACACAAAGGTAGGTGGTACGTATTGTCGAGTGGACTACTTATCATCGAGTTCGGGTTTCGTTCAATGGCGTCACTTGTAGTTATTCATTGTTCACAAGGCACTCCCACGTGATTGGTTCAAATAACCCAATTGCAATATGTAGCGATATTATTTATAACAAAAATAAAATAACGTGATGTATGTAGTATTCTTATAATACGGGAAGTTATTTTGGAATACTTTCAGGTGGGTACACTGGGTACTCGGTACTATCTAACTACCTATGCTCCACGTATGTGCGTAATATACATATAGTTAGTAAGATGAGGTGAGTGAGTGAGTGAGAGGCCTGCGCGTTTTGCGCTAGGCCTAAACCCGATAGGCAGTAAAAGCCAAATTGTTTGTGGGCCACTTCACACAAACAAAAACTCAGTTTTTTTTAATATTATGGTATCTATCGTGCAACTGATAAAGAAAACAAATTGGCTGTAAACTGCAAACTTTTACTTTTCATGAAATTTTGCTAACATCACGAAGCCAACGATTTATAAGCATTGTAGGTACCTCTATAGTCAGTTCTAGTGGTATAGACTACATTCAGTTTCTTACTATATTTCACTAATCAATGTATAAACTAAGGGAATTACGTACATAAATTGCGACAAAGGCTATTTGAGATTTCCTTTGAAACGTTTAGGTCTTTGATCGTACTATCGTGTATTCGGTTTACGGTCAGTAAGTGGAACACACTCTACACACTAGCGGTGCTATGCAGTTTTGTCAGGTTTTCGAAGTGTTTTATCAAGGTATAAAGTCATTTCGTATCTATATTACTTATATAGATACGAAATGACTTATATAATATAAGAATATATTTACTTTTTTCACAACAATATAAGCTCACACAGTAATTTGAAAATGTTTTTTTTTATCTCTGCCTTATTACACACTGGCAGCGCCCCGCGGTTTTACCCGCGTAGTTTGCGTTCCCGTTATTTCAGCACGAGAAAAAGTAGCATACCTATGTGCTCTTCTAGACTGTAATCTGTGTTCCAAATTGTTACCGGATTCGTTCATTAATTCTGACATAATGGAATAACAAACATTCAAACTTCGATATTTACAATATTAGCACAGTATAAAGAAATACTACCAGTAGTTCATCGCCTTTGATCTTGGGAGAAACGCCGCTAATGTCTAGACACGGGTAGGGTTGTCGCAAACACCAAATACAAACTCCAAAATAAAATTAAAACATACGGAAGACGCCAGCCTTGTGCCGCTCTCCTGCAATACTAACATTTTAATGTAGGCAATGCAGGAGCGCGCTTCCCGCGTCTCACTCCGCACGATTGCCCCGTCTAGACGGCTTCGTCGAACGACTGTATGATTTAATAGACTGTGATATTAGTAAGATAGCTCTAAAGAACGCAGAAAATCCTTATAATAAATAGCTCTTTCAAATGTTCACTTCAAATCGGGACATAGTGTTTTTGAAGTGAAAGTTTATTTAGACGGGTTGATCACTTATTGATGATATGGGAAAATATTATCAGTTCGAGTCACCAAATGGTCTATGTTGCCGCGCTTACGTATCTGAAGGGCCTAAAAGCAAAATGGCCTACATATTAAAAAGAACACAAAATCTAAATGACCTAGTAGCAAAATGTCCTAATATCGGAATGACACGAGGTCAAAACGGACAGGTATTAACGAAATGCCCTCTATGTACAATAAGAAAAAAATTGTCTTGGCTGTACAAATGCTATAAGAACAAAAGCAAGCTCAGGGAATTAGCAAACTGATGTGGCAGTGGGCCGGGTCACATCTGTCGCAAAGCTGTTAACCGTTGGGGTAGATGGGTTCTGGAGTGTTGCCCATTTTGCTTTTAGGTCCTTCCGATACTTAAGCGTCGCGGCGTACCTTACAGCGGTGGCCAAGCGGTGGTGAAGCAGCGGAACGGGACATAGATGTTTTTTGGATGATGGCAGATGAAGTATTGTGTGACATTAGAACTGTTTAATACTAAAATTCAAAGTTATAAGTTTTCACTTCTATCGGCAGTTCTTATGTTTGCCGATTCCTGTGCCTGTCATTTTTGTTTACGTTGCTGTTTGGAGGCAGACTGACAGATCTATAAAAACGTAAAGGAGGATGGAGTACTTCCTTATGTGGACTCTGCGTAAAGGTACAAGTTCACGCGGAGACCGCAACACGAGACCGAGACCAGAGACCGAGACCGGAGACCGCGACAGGCACTTGACACTATGGAATTGTATGGGCGTCAGTTCGCGCCGAGACCGCGACAGGACGTCTACTCTAATTCAACGAAAACGTAATTTCGAAATAAACTCGCGATTTTCAAACTCCGATTCTACTTCGATGCGTCGTTTTGTCCGTTTAAATCTTCTAAGCCTACTCTAATTAGAGTATGCTTAGAACATTTAAACGTCAAACAATGTTGTATCGGACGAAACGAAGTAGAACGAGAGTAGGAAAGTCGCGAGTGTTTTATCGAAATTTCGTTTTCGTAGAAACAGAGTAGACGTCCTGGTCGCGGTCGCGGTCTCGGCGCGAACTGACGCCCATACAATTCCATAGTGTCAAGTGCCTGTCGCGGTCTCCGGTCTCGGTCTCCTGTCGCGGTCTCGTGTCGCGGTCTCCGCGCGAACTTGTACCTTTAGAGTCCTTCCTACCCAAAGACAATATACCTACTAGACTATTTAATCTGTGTTCCTACTCCTTCAGCATTCTTAGATAATAAAACTTATTAATATTTTTGCAATAAATTATACTTTGGTTGGAAACAAGTTAATTTCACAGCGAAACATTCATAATTTTAGAAACAAAACACAGTTAATATTGTCGTAATTAATTAATATCGTTCGTCATTGGGCGCGGCTCGCCGTCGATCTATAAAGTCTACGAGACAGCGTTTCAACCGGTTTTTTACGTATTAGATATAATTGTTCACGCACTTCCTAAAATCTCGTAACATTTGGAAGTGAAAGTATTGAGGTAATTTTATTAAACTTGACTTTGATTCAAGAGAGCCGTCGCGTCGGCGCAGGCTGCGGCGCGTGGGAACTGCGCAAGCGCAGACAGGCAGACGCCACAGGCGGTTTTACGCCCACTCGCGCCACCGACCGTGCACTTCATCTCAACAAATCCTTTATAACAGACTATCACAAAATGCGAAAGTTTTTGCGTATTTTCATCCCGACTCCGCAAAAACGGTTATGTTTTGTTGTGCATATTTCCACACCTACAAGACCTATATACACAGACATTTATTTATACACAAAAATGTACCAACCAGTTTGAAATAAGAGATGTAAGATTTGTAAATTACTTTCAGAATTTATATCCGTAGGAAAATCTGGAGAGTAAAATTTACTACTTAGAAGGATAAGTATGAATCTAGTTTATTACGCACGCAGAACACAGACTAAAAAGTTTGAAGTTTCTTATTTTCCAGACTCACAAGACTTTTTTATAATATTTAAAGAAAATTATCATAGACATTTTTCAATACGACTTACAAGTTTGACGCCCAATACGTAAAAACTGATTTTAGCCGTCTTCAAAAAAAAGATCTTTGACGCTTCTGCTGTGTATATCGGGTACTAGGCTTAGCTTCTTCATACGTAATCATTCTCAAGTAAAGAATACATGTAACGTTTAGATGAATTTGATTAATTAACCATGTAGGCAGACAGTCTGAGTATATTAGAATACACTCAGACTTTATAAGACTGAACAACACGCGACGACAATACAAAACTTGGCGTGCTTTGTTACTTACATCGCAGCGCGAAAAGTTTTGTAAAGACATCGCATGTTCTAGCACATCAATATCTGAACGAATTCACGCGAAGCTTGCGTAACCCTAAACCAAGCAGAACCATGTTTCGGGCGGTCGTCTAAAAACGAGAAAATTGTACGTGATTGACTTATCAGCTGTCAAATTTCTCTGATATTAGAGTGCTATGACGATAAATCTGTGTATCCCTCGGCGCGTGTGGGTGCAGGGAGCGATATAACACTTTCACACGTTTTGTGTCGTTGACCTGTGGGCGGCTGAAGATGTGCCCACGCTACGCGACAAAACAGACCGCTGACGGGCCGCAACTGACCGGCGCGGACGCGTCATATCACCACAGACTTACACAAAAATAAACTCACTGGGACTCATCGTCGTCATTGGCCTAGTTCTATGTTTCACAGCTAACATAGACATAAAACTCTTTATTGTGACCTAAATAAGCAGAAATATTACAAACACCTATGAACTAGCTCCACATCGTAGCCTTATTGCTGAGAATAACATCTTCCAAACAACCAGCTTAAAGAAAATTGGCCTACATATTACCTACAAGGTTACGTGAAGGGAGGTGTGACATTTTTCATTAATTGAGTATTGAAATATAATACTTAGAAGTGTGTGGTGAGATAACATAAGTAACGTCATAATCGAGAGGTGCACTTGGCGGCTGATGAGACCAATATGGGATCTACAACAATCGCAGGGGTTCGGTTCGTTGTTGGTTAAAAAAAAAGAGTTATTATAAAATAATGAGGTGGTGGGATTAAAAAAAAAATTTCATCCCACCACCTCGGAAAGAGTACTTTTGCTCCTCGATATTAGGGCGCAAAAGTAGTTTTTACCCTCTAGAGCATGGGTTCCCAAAGTGGTCCAGGTGAACCCCCAGGGGTCCATAGGAGACCACACGGGGGTCCCCGTAGAAGTGAAAAGAAAATAGGGGTTCACAAGTTGTAAGAGGTGGTCCACGAAAAATTTTCTGGTTTCATAGTAAAGAACAAACATTTTGGCTTGGATAAACTCACCAACGTGGTCAGGTCAAAAATATTCGAGATAATTTATTGGCAATTCATCAAATACATCGTCGCATTATAAGTATAACTATTTTTAATTGTTGATTTGCATTTCAGAGCTCATTGTCCGTCATTGCCGTTCTCCCGACTTGCAATAATAAATGTTTATATGTAATGTTGTATAACAAGAACTATTAACCCTACAAATTAACCTTATTATTTCTACCTCTTTGGTGCCGAATTCATCATACATTTTTTATAAATCGTTATAAACTCAAACTCGGCACCTCCTCGGTGTACAAATCGATTTTAAAGCCTTTGCGCGCTATTTTCTTTTCGCGTATGGAGGACAGAGGTAAGGAATGTAATTTCAAATGGCAGAACATTTCAAAATGCTATGAATTAATCAATTGTAATCAAATTGAAGTTTGCCGATTTAATAAATAAATGTTATTGACGACTAAAATATTAACTAATAGACTATTTCAACTACTTGTGCAGTAGAAAGTAATGTAGTAAATATAACATCAAATAAATAATTACTATTTTGAGAAAACATGTAGCTACAATATATGTATTTTGAAGTGAAAACTTCTTTTGGCGCGCCAAAGACAGATTTTTCGTGGGCTGTCAATTGAATTCTAGCGTCACCCTCGGAAACAATAAGAAATTTTCGCGTAAACGCGAAACCATGGTCATTGGCCATCTACGCTCGCTACGCTCGTGATTCAATTATAGAATCCTTCACTTGCTCGGTCATCAAAATTGAGCACGCGGTTAAAAAGCCACTTTGCACTCTTGTACAACAAATAACTAGTTCACAAAACTCCGCAATTTTTGGGCGAATGTGGAAATATATTTCTGAACTCTAAATAACAACACTCTAATAATATGGTAGTATAAAATGTTTTAACAGGTACTTAAATTATAACTATCGATTTAATTAAATTTAAAAATAAACTACTAAAAATTTAAAAAAAAATCCTACGTAATATGGGTACTGGTATAATGTTCTTGCATCCAATGTTTTATTGGTGATGTTTTGATAAAACTAAATAAATATTTAATCATAACGTAACTATATAATAATATATTCTAAATCAAAACGTAAAAGGTATAGCTGCAATTATTATTGGCCTCAAGAGGGCACATACCTACGCTAGGATAATGGGAGCGCGTTGATGTCTTTAGCATGAAAAACCGCAAAACACCGTAGCATTTACTGCACAGAAGAAACACAAAGCTACTCGTTATGTTGCGCGTGAATTACTAAATGATAAGTTATTTCATTACATAGAAAGACAATATTTTATTTTTCAAGATTTCATGCGAAACGTGTGATTTTAATGGAAAGCTTTTTTCCATTTTTACGGGTGGATGGTAACGTAGTTACTATTATTATTTGTTATAGCCGCTTACAGATTTGCTTATCCCAATGCCGGAGATAAGATATTTACCGAGGTCGAGCGCCAAAAGTTAATTAGTAGGTACTAAAGGTTCTTAATATAAACAAGAAGTACTTTTAATAAGCCGAGAAAAGCCTGGTTAGAAAGACAAAACGAACGTTTTCATCGTACGCCTGATGGTTAGCCACACGCCTGCCCATTAAAACAGTACTGTAGACTTATCTGAACTTGGAGAGCGCAAATCGCTATCTATCCCTGCACTACGCTTGTCTTCCCGAGATATAAATAAGATGATTCATTTATTTATTTTCGTTTTGAATGGTTCTAAGTTTAACGAACCACGCAATTTAGGAAAAAAAACTCTTCTTTCAAGGTGCTAGCAGAGTATCTCCCTGTTTAGTTTGTGGTACTTACTCATATAGTTGACTATTAAGTCAGTTTTGGTGCTTGCGATGAAATGTGAATTGCCAAACTGATTCGGACTAGACTGATTATATTTATCAAAGGTTAGTTAGTAACGTAATAAATACATGGGTGTATTTATTTAAAATGACTAATCCAATTTGACCAAATACTACAAACTTGAAAAATTGGGCTAACCTACTATTTGATTATTTGTTTTACGTGTTTAGAAAGATCTTAGATTTACTAAAAATAGATACACTTTATAATTAATATTCTCTATAACTAATATTGAAATATACATTTTAAAAAATGTCCTAAATTATTTTTAGTTTTGCTTTACCCGTTTTTATTTTTATTCTTAACAGCTTTTTTAGTTTTTAACACATAACATACCATAGTTTTATTAATATTGAACCTAATTTGAACTATCTAATTTTTGTTAATAATAATAGGCTTACGTTTGTTATTATTGACTTTTGATTTTGCTCTCTCTTTATTTTCGCTTGAACTTTAAGAGAAAGAGAGGAAAAAAACCATAACCATTTTAAAATGTGGCCAAAGGGTAGGTAGTTTGTTCCAAGCCGTCATAATAACCGAGAATTAGATGTATGCCTAGTGCACGATATACCTTGCCCTTTTTTCTATCGGCCTGCTCATAACTTGAAAAAGCGAACATTGTTCCATGGTTTACTTTCCAAAGACTTTTGAAAAAAAGTTAAGATTTTTGAAAGAAGGGTTTGGCTTTATTTTTTTGATAACGTTTCGGCGTCGCCAGAGTGGGTTTTCCCCAACGGTCAATGTTAGTGTCTTCAAGTCGAGAGTTCACTCTTGATTTCGCTTACTTCTTGGTTCATCGTAGACCACATCGTCGCCTAACATCAGGCGAGATTGTGGTCAGTTGTAAACCAAAAATAGTTAAAAAGAAAAAGTGAACAATCATCTAAATTCTAAAATATAATGTGACTATTGCAGCCTAGATGCACTTCTCCATTTTGACTCATGATTAAGTTTGTTAAATGATCATGTTATTGCGGATTTTTCAAGTTGACAGGTCGTAGAGGACAACATACAACCACCCTGCTACCATCTGCATACGGATGCTACAGAAACGATTAATTGAAACTTTAATAGGACAAATAATATAATCTATTGTCTGCCCTAAGTAGGTACTTGTATCCCTATGTTTATGGTAGGTAAGCACATCGCTTTTGAATTAGCACAAATAGTATTCTAACTGTATAAACCTACACTAAACCTAGACCCGTATTATTGGAGTTTAATTCTGAAATCCTAAAAAGGCGTATTCCAAGCATAAAAGACATTCAACGCGCCTTAACAGGCGAGTTGAGATGCACCTTGTGGTATGTAATGGCAAATGAATAACCTCCTCCGCAGTTGTTTCGTTGACTCGCAAGTCCTGTATTCCCGCCGATGCTCAAATCACCTGACGCGTACTGATAGAAATAGACCCCAGGAGCTAAGCCAATTCTGTGCAATAGTAGACCATGTTCTACTGGCGTATCCTTGCGTTTTGGTTATTGGTCGGGAATAACCGCCTAAATCATTCTGTGGTGTTGTGTTTTTGTGCTAACAAACAATAAGCAACTAATTTGTTTATTAAAGTTCGGTAGGCAGTTGGTAGCCCTTAGGTCCCTTTAAAAAAAAACTAATTTGTTTACCAAAATGTATGTTTTTTTTTCGATTTCAATAACTTACTTACTTACATTGATAAATAAGACATTAATCAATGGAAACCTTCTCAACTAATATTATTCATACCTGCATAAAATATTGGCTATTATCGTCATGTAAATAAATACATAGCGGTAAAAGGTCCTATAATATTTTATATAATATTGTCTGTGATATATCATAATGTACATAGCTCTATTTTTATATCATAACATAATAAAATATATTATTACGTATTAGTATCTTTAAAATTAATATATCAGTCAAACGTAAATCTATATTTTAATAGAACTTAATCAACATTGTACTTAGGTAATTTCAAGATAAAATAACAACATGATTTGTGTTTTTTTTTCTGAGGCGTCCATGGTTGCGTAATATTTTGATAATAATAAGAATCACATGAGAAAATCCGTAAACGATAAAAAAAACTTTAGACCAATGCTTTACATTTGTTATAAATTGAACTAAAGAATATCATAGAGTACAAAAGAGGCCTTTGTCCAAAATTAGGGTATATTTCTTTATATTATACAATAAGTTAACTTAAAAATATGCATAGTAAAACGTAACGAACGTATTTCATATGAAATTATCATACAACAGTCACTGAAAGATTTTCCTGAAAACTTTGTTGTATTAAAGTTCAAATTAAAAAGTAAATACTGAACTTATTTTCCTTTTCACTCTGATTTAGTTTAATGACTAGTGTCACATCTAATTTAATTTTAACTTCGCAACAGTCTCAACTCACCAGGAGCATTTTCTGAATGGTGACCATTACGACGGGTTGTCACTCGCGGTTGCGCGGGCGCACTCGCGTGTGATCGGGCCGGGACGAGCGGACGCGTTGTCCGCACGGTGTCTGCGCGGTGTCTGCCGCCTCCATTCATAGGGCACACACTCCACGAACCACGGTGACCACGGAAACGATGACGTCACGCTATCGCTGGAAGGTCACTGAAAGCATGAAAGAGCGTCGACGAACGACGGACGTTAACAGAGGTGTGCCAGTAAACACGTATAGAAAGACATCTCTACCAGTTTTTTATGGCATATTTATAACATTTTAGAACTAAATTAACGGCAGAATGTTCGCAAGCAAATGAGCATACTTTATAGCAGGTACTGCTCATATTTTTTCGTTAAATAGGCCACTACACGGACTCCAGCTTCCGTGATCTTTGCAATTTGGCCTCTTTTTTGTAACATGTGCCTTGAATTAGAAGAAAAGGAAAATATTGGGGAGTAGGAACGAGGTGGAATATTTTTAAACTTATTCTAATGCTATTCTACAAAACTTAAATATATATTTGTACTCCCAATTATTCGTAAAAGCTACCTGACTATTAGTGACTTTAGACCTTAACTCTCTTTTTACGAAGTCGTACGAAACGCAAGATATCTCGACCCCTCTGAGGTCTTTCTAGCTAGTCGCATCAACGTAAAGTTTTTTTTTTAAATGACCCCATGAATATAAATTAATGCGCTCATTTGTGATTAACGAAGCCTATAAAAGTCAAATATCAACTTTCGGTGTCCACGACACACCATTCGTCAGCTTCATCGTCTACGTTATTAATATGTGTGCACTCAAGAAACAGTTAATGATATTATAAAAAAAGAAAGAGTCGTTAATTAAATTTACAGAAGGCGACCCCGATAAGCAAGATTTCCAATAAATCGCTTAATCTGCAGTTTGAGGTTTTTGTTTGTGATTTCGCAGACCGCTACACTGTCGGGCATTGTATGTAAATGCGGCTGTTTGGGTCGACATGAGAAGACTCCTTATTAATTAGTCATTATTCTGTGACAGGTAAGGAGAGTTGACCCCGCTCGCGCAGTAGGTACTGCCTGCAGTACTGTGAGGGTTTGTCGGCAGGCCTTCCACTGCCCTACTAATTATTTATTTGACATTACAACGCTGCCACGCCATCGTTCACTACAAGATGTTAAATGCAAATACAACCGGACTGTTGTCTGTCTTTCTCGCTTACACAGTTGCATGACTGTTGTTTTTTTATGTTACCCTCTGAATGGCATATAGACTACAGGCCCGTGAACAAAATTTACGGGTCAAATGAACCAGCAGGAGACCTATATAGGATGTTAGAACGGTACAAAATAAAAAAATTCAGCACTATGCCGTCACTTGTAAGCTGTCCAACTGAGTGCAGGTGAGAATTCAAAAGAGCAAGTAGAGTGGGTACATTTTGGTCATATGTTTCTGTACGGCATTCTACCATCCAATAGTCCATGAAAAATAATGAGAAAACGCGTAGTGCCATACAAAAATAGTGGGCCATAAAGTCGGGAACATTTTTGATTTTCCGGCAATTTCCATGGAAAATTTGGTCATGTGAAAATTTGGTCATGTACGGCATTGGTTTCATACAGTTTCAATACCTCTTTTAACCCATTATTCCGCAACGTCGTACAAAAATAATGGGACAAGAGGAAATTATAGTTATATAGTTTTTGCCAACAAAAGGTGTAAAATTATATTTTCTACAATAATGACCTCAATAATTTTTGCCCTAAAGTGCATAGTTCCCGAGATATCGGTCAAAAACGTTTTATCAAGATGACGCTTGAAGATCCACCTGAACCTGTCAGCATTTTGTGATTTTATGCTCAGTAAGTGATCCTAAACCTTATAAAAAATAAATTTGGATTGAAAATTTATAAGTTAATTTCTATTTTTATTGGCCTATAATATGAACTTTCAGATTTGTACGGCATTGACTTTTCTTAGAAATACACATGTAGGTATATTAAATTCAAATAAATTATCAGAATGCCGTTAAAAAATCGTACTATCACCCTAAAGTACATTTCGTTACATGGAATGTTCTGGAGGTTTATAGCCATTTACTGACTTTTGGACTAACAAAAATGTACGGCACGTATAAATTTTTTATCTATGCACAAAATACTTTCGGAATTAATTAATCACTGAAAAGAGGCAGTTGAACCCCGATAATTTCCTTTTGTCGCATTATTTTTGTACGGCGTTGCGGAATAATGGGTTAGAAGAGGTATAGCAACTGTAAGGAACCGATGCCGTACATTATCAGATGACCAAATTTTCTCTGAAATACCTAGTACAGAAGCATATTATGACCAAAATGTACCCACTCTACTTGCTCTTTTGAATTCTCACCTGCTCAGTTCTCAGTTGGACAGCTTACAAGTGACGGCATAGTGCTGAATCTTATTATTTTGTACCCTTCTATCATCCTACATAGGCTGCCTGCTGGTTCATTTGACCCGTATTTTTTGTTCACGTGCCTGTAGTCTAATAGTGGTACACTCGACTTCTGGTGACAAACTTAAATACACATACATACAGCTACACAGTGAAAAGAATAAAACAAGCATTTAGATTTCTGGTGGTCTAGAATTCTATAATATGTTATTGTATTAATACTATTGAAATATATACAATATTTTCTAATAAAAGAACATTACAACTGAACAGTCGGGATCCATTGAACAATTACATTGTATGTCGAATAATAATGGATCCCGACTCTTCAGTTGTAATGTTCTTTTATTAGAAAATATGGTATATATTTCAATGGTATTAATACAATAACATATTATAGAATTCTAGACCACCAGAAATCTAAATGCTTGTTTTATTCTTTTCAGTGTTTTTTAGTATGCGAGAACGTAGTTTGGTTCACTTTTTACGCAGTCGGGTTTTTGAGTTTCTAAATTATATTTTTTTTTGTAAATGTTTTTCACTCTATTTCGATTTAAATTTCCCGGAGCTTATGGCAAATCTGAAATTGTTTTATAATAATAAACATTTATTTTTATTATTAAAGTTTAGGGTTGCCATGGATGGTTTAGATTCACAAACCAGTCCGGCAGATGGCGCTGCAGTTGGTATCTAGGTTATTATCCGAGTGAAGCCGGAACGGGCCGCTAGTAGATTATAATAAAAGTGCCCCGATGATTGAGCTTTGCTTGGTTTTTAATTGCTTGAAGACACGAATAAAACATGTTTTTTAATGAAACCTAGATAGATCGATTTATATCCCTCGAAACCATTTTTTATTATTAGTAAGAATGGAGTGAATGACGAGACGAGCAGGACATGTCTGATGGTAATGGTAAGAAATATGCCTACCCATAACAGAACAGTGACACGCAGCTAATAGAATATGAAGAGCCCAAATCATTAGCTAATACTGCACTGCACTCGTCATCCAGAGATACTAGATGTTTTATCTTTATGCCCTGTAATTTATGCACTGGAAACATTGTTCTTCAAACCCTGTTTACACATTACTGCTTGGTGGTAGAATAACTGGCAAAAGTATGGTACTTCCCCAGGCAGACTCTGCAAAGATTCCTACTAAAATACATACATTTATTTATTACTTAAGTATATGAATTGTATGATGGCACATTCATAAGTAAAAAGCTGCATCAGATGTACCTTTGTACCTATAGGCCTATTCACTTATTTTTAGCATGGAAATGATAATTATTGGGGTAGGTACTGATTATTAATAAACCAAATATGTCCCAATGTTTCCAATGGTGCGCGAGTATAGAGGTAGTCATTCTGGGCCTAAGCATAGGTACGTGATAATAACGTGGAACGAAGGTGCCTACCTAATTTAAATAAGACTCACTTAAGGTATTTCTGTATGTAGGGCCGCTAGACACAACCGATGTCGGTGCACGTAGGTAGATAGTAGACAGATTTTGCAAGTCGAAAGTGTGACGTTCCTAGGTTTCGCGATGTAGGTATTATATTCCGGGGTCTTACATGGGAACCGCACATCGACAAACTCTGCGAGAGCCTGGGAAGTGCTTGTTTTGCCTTGAGTCGTGTAGCTTTTAAGTTTAGGTACCTACTGAGGCGGTAAAACGCAAAAATTCCAATGGACAAATTATAAATATGCATTAAGATGTTTCGAATTCTGACATTGGCGAGCCTGCTCATATTTCAGGTCGCGGTTTATAAACTTGACCCCATACACTGACAAGTGCCCGACATAATATAAAGACAAACTTGCTGAAGTGCGTCGGACGCAAGACAAGGCGGCCAAGTCAACGCGTGTCGGCCAAATCAACGGTCCGACAGTGTATAAAGGCCGATTTACATCAGACGAGCGAATGCTCATTCTAACCCCACTGTATCAAATTCATTTGGTGTAAACAAACGTAGAACATTCTTTCGTTGTTTTGTTTTCGTTCGTAAAGATTCTATGGAATATTTAATATGGAAAACGCTAAGAACGATCTTTCGTTTACACTAAAAGATCGAGAAAGAATGCTTTTGTTCCAGCTCTAGCTCTATGTTCGTTCAGTTTAAATCGGCCTTAATAAGCTGCCGAAGTCGATAGTCACTGTGCCCTCTCTTGGTAGCTTTAAACTTTATTAGGCTCAAACGCTGGTTTACCGAGCAGACGTTCTACGGCTATAATGAATTTATTAATTCCAAAAATGGAATATTGTATTCGACGATGATTTTAGTTGACATTACCAATTGATTTTTAAAGCGCTTTTATTAGCTTCCCTTGTAACCAACTATGTATGTAAGAAAATCTTGGAATCTTAATTTGACCCACTTCCCAGTCTTCGATTAGGATGAACTTTTGCACACGCTATGAGTTCTGATGACAATACATGACTAGCTAAGAAACATCATACCAAATCCAATATGGCGGCCTTCCCAAGATGGCGGACTGGCTGTTTGAAATCCACCCCCATGAATGGGTATCAAAAAGGGTTTGCTGTCAGGAATACGAAAAAAAATTGTCAAGTGACTTAAATCCAATATGGCGGACAGGCTATTCGAAATACACCCCCATGATATGGGTATCAAATGAAAGTGTTTGCTGTCAGTAATACGAAAAAAATAGTCACGTGACTTAAATCCAACATGGTGGATTGGCTATTTGAAATACACCCCATGATAATATATTAAATGAAAGGGTTTGCTGAATGGGATTATAAAAAAAACACGTAACCTAAATCCAACATGGCACCCGTTCCAAGGTGGCGGATTGGCTATTTGAAATGTAAAAGCGTGTTTTTTAGTTTTTTAAACTATTATTATAATTATTTTGACATAAATTGACTTTAAGTTGATTTAGATCCCTTTTTGATTGTGTTAATTTATAGATTACTAGCTGACCCCGCAAACGTTGTTTTGCCTTAGTGAACAACCCTTGTCACTTAGGGGTATGAAAAATAGCTAGTAGCCGATTCTCATACCTACAGAATATGCATATAAAATTTGGTTAAAATCAGTAAAGCCGTTTCGGAGGAGTAAGGAAACAAACACTGTGACACGAGAATTTTATAATATAAGATTTATACAAACATACAATGTATGATAATTAATTATTATTTATTAGTAATTCTTATATACATACAAACTAATGACGTGTAACAAGTGTTATAAATAAAATATGATTATGATTAATGTTTTAACATATTTATAATTACACAACATACCTATATAGACGTACAGGGATATTCTCTTAAGTTAGAAAGTACATACTTACCTACTTCGTTGTTTTGAATTTCGAGTGCGCCGTTACTGAGAACACAAAAGTTAGGAAGAAAAGTTCTAAAAATTAGCTAAATCGATGTTTGAGTAACGGGGTAGTCTTCAAATGTTCTTGACTGCTACTTCTAGTTATCTTATAGTCCGAAGAAATAAGCACCAAAGATGTTTCACCTATCAACGTTACAACATAGCTACCTAGCTACGTTGCTACTAGGCGTGCGATATGTGAAATTTGCAGCCGATACTTCTCAGAATGCGTGCCACGCACCTACTACCTTAGAAAGAAGCACCCACAACAAAGTAGGCACAAGTAGTGTCAGTGAAACGCTAGCAGTATTCGAAACGATCAATTATCGACACTGCGATACCTATCCGTAGGATAGGCGTAGGAAAAAGGCAACAATTGCGCAGAAGGGCGGCAATTTGTTGTGCAACATCGCCATTTATTGGGTAGTTCGATTATGTGACATGATGTGAATTATCACATGCTTTAGATTTGCATATCGTATAAGTGTGCTTAATGAGCTATGATGTAAGAGCCTGCACCGCTACCGGAGGCGGAGGTATTAAACAATCATAATCATTTGCCTCGTGATATCCTATATTACAGTTGATTGATTTTATATGGACGTACCCAATCGGGTTTTTGATCGAATAGATTTACGCATTGGAGTTAAATAAGCTTAATCAAAATTATTACAAGGCAGTTAAAAATGTTGGGTATCTGGTACTTACCTATGTATATATCTGTCTGTATTTCTGTATATGTAAATATTGCTTAACTATCTTCTAAAGTTACAATAAGTTTACCTACATGAGATTTAAAATGCGGCAATTTAATGCAAATCTTTGTACCAACATTTTCTTTTTACGACTACTTTAACTTTTACCTACTAAACGAAAAACCACTCCTACGTGTGATATAAAGGCTACACTTGCTTAAATTTTAGAACTGGAAAATTCCAATAAGAAAGCAGACAATGCAGTCGCGTAGCGTGTGTGTGAGTGTATCGGCCGCCCGGGGCTGAAGACAAAATTACCGCCCTCTTATTTAGATATTTCAATTTAACGTACCTATTACTATATACCTTCATTCATCATCAGCCTTTCTTCTCCAGCCACTGCCTGCAGCTGTACGTATATCGTCACTCCATCGAATTTCACAGCGTGCTAAGCTACGTTTGCCTATTCGCGGTCTCCACTCTAGAACACGTCTACCCCAACGGTTATCAGCCTTACGACAGATCAGAAGCTGTCGCAGCCTCAAAATTTGGCGAGGGGTTTTCGCAATCGCAGGGGTGGTCCTGCGGTTATACCAGCGAACTTGACGTTCCTGTTCCCGTTGCCGCGTTAAAAATAAGAAAGCAGGGCATGGTTTCTTTTCAAACCGACGAATAAGTGGTAGTTTAGCGGACGAACGTTCCACGTGGGAAGCAATCTACTAAACCTACCGTCAGTTTGAACCTCGCGCTGATAGATATCAATAGTACTTAAAATCCGTATAACATGTAATATCCTCATTCTCCTCCTCCTTGTCTATGCTGCAATAAGACGACTAATTCAGCTAGTGGTAGTAGCTAGCCTAAGATAGTTTTCAATTTCGGTGGCGCCAATGTTTCATTTTATCAGAAAATTTTCCCAAATTCAAACATTAACGCTAGGTACTTAATTATTAATTACCTTCATCATCATCAACATCCACCTTCTCTATCCCACTGCTGGGTATAGGGATCTCTTTTCCCATGCCATCTTCCTCGGTTCTGCCCCAATCGAGCAACCCGCGATAGAAACGATATCGTCGACCCATCTTGCTGCTGGACGTTACACTCCGTTTACTTTGCCTCGGCCACAACTCGGTCACTACTCTACTCTACCTTTTTAAAAGTTAATTACGTTAGGCGGAAATGAGTACTATCTGATAGATCTATTGACTTGCATACGCCCCATACGCCTCAGTGCCTACGAATAAAAATATAGCAATTACTAGTTATTATTCAGTTATAATATTTTGGACAGGCACTTAGATGTATCAATAATCCAAAGAATTTGTTGAGACAAACAAATTTCGAATTATTAAGAACCTAAAGATATATTTTTATTAAATAAAACATCAATTACCCGTACAAAATGGGGCTGATCCTAGTTCGCAAAAACAAAACAGGGTTTTTACTTAAAAAACAGTACCTTCATTCATTTATTTATGTAGGTACCAGGTACCAGCGGCTTGTTCCGGCTTCGCTCTGATATTGTCACAATCACAATGAAGACTAACCCTATCGATGAAGTTAGATCAAACTGCACACCGTGTGCAAATTGTAGTCCATTTCATACAATGCGACATGAAATGTAAGTTGAATATTTGAATATAAAAAAAATACATTAAATCTAATTTAAAGTTTGATATGCATATTAATGTTGAAATATATAAATGCATACATTGCATGCAGTTACAGTTGCCATAGAGCAATAATGCATCCTTCGCACCAATGTTTTGATAATAGAACATTCAAATAAACTGGTTTAGATAATTGAGCTTTTAATAATCGAGGTGTTACTATAGACTTAAACAATAGATTTTTATATCAGTCTATCTACACTATAATCAAACATTACTAGAAAAAGAAAACAATTATGTTTGTAATTTATTGGACAAGTGCTCCATAAAAACATCTAAAGGATCAGTATCACCCATTGAATTACTAGAATTTCTTCTTCCATATTCTTGTACTAACTTCATGTGTTCTTCTAAATTTTCCACTTCATTGGTTTCAGAATCAAAATACTTGTCTTCTTCATCCTGTGAGACTTGTTCCAAGTCATCATACTGTTCATTATTATCAACACTTGAGTAATCATAATCATCATAGCCTTCTAGAAAGCTGCTATACATCTCTTGATAAAACTCTTCTTTAAGCAACCTCCTTTCTGGAGCACTAACAATGTTTTGCTTTCTCACTTCTGGCTTAAAACTGGGCTTTGTATCAGGAGTATCAAAATCACCCCATTGTTTCCTTACAGGATCCTGTTTCTGCTCTCCTTCATTGATATCGACCGCTTCAAGTCCCTCTTCTAGTAATTGCTCATTCTTTGTTTGTGTCATATTATTTCTGTCTACTGTGTCAAGTATCATTGTGAGTAAAGTTAAATTATCATTGTCAATACCGTCTCGTTCTTTGATTTCATCATCTGTCATGTATTGGCCAACTAACTGTTCATATAGCAATGGGTTGCGCAGCATCATTTGCTTTTCACTAAAATAATCAGATTCAGTTTGGAGCTGTTGAAGTGCTTTGTAGCGTCTGTTCTTAACTCTCTTATGCCTGCTTGCTTCAGAGTGGTATGTTTTAAGATATTGAACGCATTGTCTGAAACGATGGGTGCCTGACGGAAGTTGTGATAATTTGTCAAAGTATTCTACGTGGTACGGAGCTAGGAATTTTCCAAACTGGAATAAGAAGTCAGTAGGAGAAGCTTTGTAAAGTTCTGTAGCCATACGAATTTTGTCGCTGGTACGAATCTCAGTTTCATTTACGTGTGCGTTTTTGAAGGAAATATTTGCTGCTCTTACTAGATAATCTATTATGTCATTGATTGGATCAGCGACCTCAGTGTCCTCGTCTAACTTATCTTCTTGTTTGTCTTGGTTAATTAAAACCATATTTGTATTCATTATATTATTTTCTTTTAGTTTGAAAAGATTGATGTGAAACACGATGCACTAAAACGTAACGTACCTAACGATACTTTTAGGAATTAATTGCCTTAGTTGCTAAATTAGAATTGGTGGAAATTATAATTATAGAGAAAACTACGAAAATACAGAAACAGAGAGCTATTGCGTTTTTTTCTTTGTTTATAAACGTGTGACTGCTGTGTGTGTGCACTGTGCACTGTGGCACAGACTAAGTAGAGAGATACTCTCTGTGCAGTGTGCACTGTGGTGGCTGTGATGTTGTGTATATTTGTATATTACGTTTTTAAGTAGAGTCGGAATCGGAAGTCGCGATTCGCGATGATCGAAAAAACATCGATAAATTTAAAATAGCTTCGAAAATTAGCCATTATTTGTCTTAAAAAGAAAACGACAACAAAAAAAATTGTGCGATATCCATAAGAGATAGGCGGAAAAATAAAACGATAAAACCCTAGCGGAGTTTTCTGTAGACCTTTTTAATGTATACAATACTTAGTACATTATTTTGATAAATCTCGTAGGGTTCAGCCTGCGTTTGCAATGTAAGCGAAAAAAATGTAATTATTTACGACATCACAAATAACAAAAATAACAGTATTTCTCTACTATTTAATGGATATTGTAGCGGCTGCATCGTATATTTCATATTTCAAGTACCTACTAACTCCATTGCTTTTGTTCATTGTGTCCCTAGCGGATAAAATAAATCGTATAACATAAACACTAATAACGTAAATATTGACCACAACTAACAGTGCTCCATTGTATTAAGAAATAGTTATAAGCGACAATCACATTGTAAAAGCGAGGAGTCAGATATTAAACACCATCACGCGAACACGCATTTTATTTTGCCTGTCACCACACCTTCACGCACCCATCGGCAAAATGTTATTTTACATAAAAATATTCCCCTTCAATCACTCTATCTTTTAAAAAAACCGCATCAAAATCCGTTGCGTAGTTTTAAAGATTTAAGCATACATAGGGATATAGGGACAGAGAAAGCGACTTTGATTATTTATACTATGGTAGCTGGCTGCAAGTTGCCTTTACTACCGTAACTCCTTATCGAACTCAAAACATCGATGTTTCCTGCTAAACATCGATGTTTTTTCGATCGTCGCGAATCGCGACTTCCGATTCCGACTCTACGTAAAAACGTAATATACAAATATACACAACACCACAGCCACCACAGTGCACACTGCACAGACTGCACACACACAGCAGTCACACGTTTATAAACAAAGAAAAAATGGGTAGCGATTCTGAAACAATTCGGTTGCATCCGACACGGAATCAGGGTAGCGATTCTGAAACCATTCGGTTGCATCCGACACGGAATCTCATCTCTCGGTCTTTGTCATGCTAAACAGATAAGACAAAGACCGATAGATGAGATTCCGTGTCGGATGCAACCGAATGGTTTCAGAATCGCTACCCTCATCTCTCGGTCTTTGTCTTATCTGTTTAGCATGACAAAGACCGAGAGATGAGATTCCGTGTCGGATGCAACCGAATGGTTTCAGAACCGCTACCCTGGTCACTTGGTAAATTATATATTTTAAACTAAGCGCTACATGCTTATCAAAAAAAATACTAAGTCTTAAGAAGTTTAGAATGCTAGGAAAAAATAGACCATAGTTCTAAAAGAACTACATTTCCTAAAAAAAAAATCTATGTAACTGTCCCGAGGTAGTTGCTGATTTGCGTGGATTATTATAAATTCACTAGCACATCTCTTAATTTCGCGGCCTGATGTTGCGTCATTCTAATTTAAGTTTTATAGTAGAAAATCTGTGTGGGTGTATTTAGCAAGACTCACAGTGCTTTATAAGAAAATCAAAGAAAATGAAAAGAAAAAACGTAAAAGAGGTACTGGGTTAAACTCGCAAATCCATTTCTTTTAAAAACACGTGTTTCAATCACGATAAACAGTACTAATACTAGGCTCGCCTCGAGCCACTCGCAGTCACGTACACACGTACGAGCCAAGATTGACGGCTCGCTTCGAGTAGGTTCGAAGGAAATTACTTTCATTTAATTCCATCGAGCCGGCTCGGTGCGAGCCTTCGAGCTGTGAGTTTTGCGGTCCACACGTTGATTTTTACTCGACTTTGAGTAAAACTATCGAGTAATACCGTATGTGAGTACTGACCTTTAGACATTTCAATGCACATTTTCTGCAGTACGGGAATAATGCAGTACAATCTTTAGCATGTTTACTTTTAAACCCCACACCCCCACAGTCTATTGTACTGACTTCATGTTTATTATCTTTTATACAACAATTTTCAAGCTGTTTCCGTTATTATAAGACAATAATTTTTCAACTCTTTTCTTTCGTCAGCTTTTTGTCGCACTCCTAGGACGAGTTTGACATTCTCTGGAGGCCCTTCCCAATAACCTTTGAAGAGACTCGGTAATCTATCTTTGAAGGAAACTCGAAGTGTTCTCATAGCCTCCACCATGCGTGACGACGGATGATCGATTGACCGAAAAGATAGGTCGTTTGATTGATAAGTAGCACTGAGCCTTTATGAAACGGTTGAAAGGATTTTGGCTAGGGATTTTGGGATATGTTTTGAGAACCTCTTTTGTGTCGTGTTCGTGGTTCCGTTCCTAATTTGGTTATAGGCTCATGAATAAAAAGGGCGAAATATGCTTAGAATTCACTTTGAGGTAGATTTATTTCAGATTTTTTTTTCGAGAATCGTATCGTAATTTACAAATCATAATGAATAAAAATACGTATAAGTAATAAATAAGTTCACAATCTAGTGAATTTATAATAATCCACGCAAATCAGTAACTACCTCGGGACAGTTACATAGATTTTTTTTTTAGGAAATGTAGTTCTTTTAGAACTATGGTCTATTTTTTCCTAGCATTCTAAACTTCTTAAGACTTAGTAATTTTTTTTGGTAAGCATGTAGTGCTTAGTTTAAAATATATAATTTACCAAGTGACCAGGGTAGCGATTCTGAAACCATTCGGTTGCAGCCGACACGGAATCTCATATCTCGGTCTCTGTCATGCTAAACAGATAAGACAAAGACCGACAGATGAGATTCCGTGTCGCATGCACCGAATGGATTTAGAATCGCTACCCAGGGAAGCGATTCTAAATGCGATTCCGAATGGTTCGGCGTGCTGGTAGTATATAATTTATTTAAAAAAAAGAGTTTCTCAGATCATAGTGTCATTATTCAATGTTCAATCAATGTCGCAACCTATTTCAAAATTACTGTCAAAGTCTAATCTTTCACACAAAATTGGATTAGCCGACTTCACTTCAGTGCTGCAGCCAAATTCGTCAACATTCAATAGTCATAGTTTGCGTAAACAGAAAAATACGATAAGATTTGCAGGAAAATATAAAAAATAATTTTACTTATACGTGGATGCAAGTACCTACAAAACTTTAAAAACTTGTAGTGCACATTAGTGGCCATATTTTATAGCTTTATACTAATTCATTATAAATCATCCTGCCCAACCAGTGTTTAAAATGAACCAAAATAGGAGGAATCCCCCTTGTTCTACTTGAGACCACCATATGATGAAAAAATTTAGTATTTGAAGAAAAAAATACTAAAATGGATCAACTTAATATAAATTGGTTTGATATTTGTGGTCCTCAGGGTATGCAACCATGGGATGATGTATCAAAGGATTTTGGCCCGTGTTTCCAAGAACTATTTTTGCAAATACCGGTATACTTCTTAACCGCTATCATATCTGCATACTACGTGGGATACAGAAGAGATTGGGTGATTCGTGAAAAAGCACAGGAACATGCAATAGTGCTACGAAGCTTTGTTGTGTTAGCTCTTGCATTAATACCTATTATAGAACTGTATGTTTTCATTACGAAAGTTGACTTTGTTTTGTATCCTGTTGACTACTTTGCCGCAGGGGCCGCATGCCTCGCATGGTTAGTGCATTTTGGCTATGTGCTGGCTCTGAAGCACCGTCTTGGGCCAAGTGCTCGAGGTCCTTCAACACAATTAATAATGTGGTCATTTGCTGTATTGCTAAATTTGATAGCGCTCAGAAGCAATATCATGAGTGGGTCTACAATTGGTTTCTCTGTTGCTGTATTGTGCTGTCACGGATTGTACTTCTTCACCCTCCTTCCATCCAGCGAGTCGAGGCCCACATTTTATTCTCCATGTCTAGTGGGCTCCCAACACTCACATGTAGGTATATCTTTAATAAAAAGTTTGATTTTAGCTATACAATATGAAGTTAATTGCTGTTTTTTGTTTTCCAGAATGAATATACCCCATTACTACCACATGTGGATGATGAGATCTTAGGCACTGCTATGCAAAGCAATGGATGGTTCTCAAAGTTAACATTTCTATGGGTGAATCCCCTGCTACATAAAGGTAACAATATTATGATTCAGGCTAGTAAAAATTGCTTTAACACATAAAAAACAAAAAAACCTTTTATCAAGTTATGCAAAGAAGATATAATTATTATTACTCAGAATAATTGTATCTTTTTTTGTATAATACTTGTAATTTATAAGTATGTTAAGCCTTGAATTCTCTTATGATTCAGGCTAGTGAAATGGCTTTAACAGTTAAGAAGCCTCAGGAGCTAAGAATGATGCCATTTTCAGGTTTGGAGAATAAACTGCACGATCCAGAAGAGTTATTTGACCTACCAGCCCAGTATCGCTGTTCTTATGTAGGTGCAAGGATGGACCGCTGTCTCATAGGCAATATTGATGAATATAGGCAGTATACGGATGTGCCACATGAGCCTTTTATTGCATCAGGTAAATTTATACTACAACAATATATATGGTTTTAATCTCTGTAATTTTGCCAATGTTTAATGTTTCGTTGTCAGGCAAGATCTCTGTAGTAATAATTTGTACACCATGTTCTTTGTTTAAATGGTTGGTTCATTTCAGTTGGTCTTGAATTTGATTATATCATATCAGATCACCAGTTCTAAATTGAAAGCCTCTCATTTTAGTCATCATTATAATCAACTCTTTCTATAGGATCAAACTAAACTAAAAAAAAACCTGTTACACAAATATATGCACACAGTATAAAGTATTCTGAATAATCTTAAATTCTGAATTTCAACATGTTCCCTTTGGCAACATATTCATCTTCTCATCTGATCTGATATATCTGGTAGATTACATATTAAAAAGGCAAACTTTCTCTTCAAAATAGAGAGCTTTGTCATCCATGGGCAAAGACCAAGGCAAACCAAGAGAGAGAATAGTGGGATAAAAATGCTGGATATTGATGATGATACTATACTCTCTCTGCTTAATACTTGTGATACAATGTTTCATGCAGGTACCTACATAAAGAAAGGTCAACTCAACAGGTTTATGCATAGATTTGAAATATCTTTAAAGCAGACAGACGGGTTCTGCTTATCATAATATTTCTTTAGATAGTGATAGTGATAACAACTGGTTTTTCTTTGGCAATAAAATTCCTTAATTGATTCTGATTAGGTAAATCTGTGCTTAGTTAATGTCTTTTACTATTTATAGAAACTCGCAGTTTTATAAAAATAAACATTTTACTAATATTATAAATGCAAAAGTGTCATGTTTGTTGCTCAATCATGTTGCAAAAAACTGACTGACTGACTGAGCCACAAGGTCAGACAAATCATTCCTGAATGTTCTCCTTGTCACATTGCACTCCCTGCCCTGTTGACATTTAAAAACAGCTATCTAATTCTGGATTGACCCTAAAGGTAAAAAGTCTTGAAATTGACTAATATGACATAAATTGATAAGAAAACAATCTTTTTAAACCCACAACAAAGGTGAAAGATACAAAGGACACTTTAACTACCATTTATTTCACAATTTCATTGCCATTTCATAATCAAGGGCGGATCCAGCTTTGGCTCCAGGGGTCACATAGTCTTGGCCAAATCACAAAACTCTGTAAAGCACATAATGAATATGTAAAAATACATGCTTTTTAGGGTTCCGTACCCAAAGGGTAAAAACGGGACCCTATTATTGAGACTTAGCTGTCCGTCCAAGCGTCTGTCACCAGGCTGTATCTCAAGAACGGTGATAGCTAGACAGTTGAAATTTTCACAGATTATGTATTTCTATTGCCGCTATGACAACAAATACTAAAAAACGTAAAAATAAAACAAAACTAATATTTAAAGAGAGCTCCCATACAACAATTTTTTTTACCGTTTCTTGCTCGATTAGTCTGTCTTAAGCAAACTAGATGGCGCCACTAGTAAAAATAAAACGCGATATCGAATTCATCGTCGAGTTAAAAATCAAATTTTGCAAAATTTGAAACTTGTTGCCTGTCTGCGGAAATGCGATGTACAAGGAATTCCGGATAAAACCAAAAAGGTTTTCGCTGTTTATTTGCTAATGGTTCGGAACCCTTCGTTCGGGAGTCCCACTCGCACTTGGCCGGTTTTATTTTCCTTCTGAAAACAGCTTTGCTTTCAATCCTCCATTCGCTTGTTTAAAGGATATGGTGCAACAGGTGAAACAGCCCCGCAAGCCTCCACCCCGGTAACCCCTAGCTCCCGCGTCCCCCTGCGTCCACTGCGAAGACAGAACGTTACCCTGCTGAGAGCATTACACAAGTGCTTCGCCTTAGAATTCTACAGCATCGGGATCCTCAGACTAGTGTCGGATATGGCCGGGTTCGCGGGGCCCTTGCTACTTAACAAGCTCGTCTCTTTTGTTGAAGACGAAACTATTGATCCACATTATGGGTAAAATTCTTACTTTTGATTTTTTTATTAGACAATAGTTATAATAAGCATGATGACAAAAAATAAACGAATTAATCCGTCAGTTATTTTATTAAAATTATTGTACATATATTTTTACTTTTGTTTCTCAAACAAAAAATGATGAAGATACAGTGCTTAAGGTACAAGTTCGCGCTGACACCGCGACGCGAGACCGCGACAGGAGACCGCGACAGGCACTTGACACTATGGAATTGTATGGGCGCCAGTTCGCGCCGCGACCGCGACCGGTCTCGGTCTCCTGTCGCGGTCGCGGCGCGAACTGGCGCCCATACAATTCCATAGTGTCAAATGCCTGTCGCGGTCTCCGGTCGCGGTCTCGTGTCGCGGTCTCGCGTCGCGGTCGGGGCGCGAATTTGTACCTTTCGAAGGTATTTTTAAGAAGACGACGTCACAACCCCCCACTCGGAAGTTTGGTGGTACCATATCTTTGTCGATTTTCAATAATTTGATCAAACAAAAATACGTGTCCCATATCTTTCCATACTCTACCTGACGGATTAATTATTAGAATGGTATATTTTTGGCCAAGTCGTCATCCCAATTGAGTTTGCATTTGAATTCCCAATGCAGTCTGAATATAATTTGGTGAACTACCATTCCTTGTGTTTATTATTATGAACGGACATGATATAGGCTGATAATGTCGATTTCGTGCCGGAGTCATTCCAATTGTGTTATGATTCAGGGTATGAACCGAATAAAGTAGGTATGTACATTGCCGCAATTATGATATGTCTGTGATAGTTGACTTCTACTGGCTGTTGTTCTTTGGACTAGTCTCTTTCACGCAAAAACTACTGAACTGATCTGGATGAAATTTACGATATGGATATAGTGCGGAAAAGCAGCACATGGGCTAATTTTAATCCTGGGAATATAACGAGCAGAATTACGTGGGTAAGACCGTGAGGCGTTGCTAGTCTATAAAATATATAATCAGCCCGCTTTATTTTTCCACTGCAGGGACTAGTATTCTCTCACAATTCGATACAATAGGTCGTAATCCACCATAGTTAAATGCGCGTTGCTGAATGACTCACGTCGTCGAATGGCGTCATTCTTGCATTGTACCATTTACCTCACTATCTTATCTTTGCACATGGAGAAATATTCACCGATGCATGCATACGGATTCCTACGATCTTACGCTTGTGAATCCTTTAGTGATAGGATCCTTTTGCATACTTTAGAAAATAGTGGAATTAATAAAAATCTCGGACTGTCATACTCGCATGCTCTTAACTTTAGAAAAAATAACAGTACCTATATAACCATGAGACTAAAGGGTCTGAATAAGTATTTTATAAAATGAACACATTTTGATTCTTGTTTTTAAATCGACATTCTTCTTTAGGTACGTCTATGCCGCTAGCCTTTTCGCTGCAACTGTAATATCGGCCCTCTTCAACGTCCATTTCAACTGGTTGATGTCTATAATCGGGCTCAAGATGCGCGGGGCGCTAGTATCGACGATCCTGAGGAAGACGCTAAGCGTCACGTCCACTGAAATCACGAAACGGTTTTCTGTCGGTGAAATAACCAATTTTATGTCCACCGACACGGATAGAATCGTCAATTCGTGTCCCAGTTTTCATGCCCTGTGGAGCATACCTTTACAGGTAAGTACATGAAAAATTCCACTAATTATTTTTATAAATATAGTAAATAATAGCTTTACGTTTAGCCACACAATCGATTGATTGGAAGCGACGTCGACGAAGACGGACCACGTATTGCTAGAAGATATTTATTCACTCAAAGATTTGAATATACCCGGGTTGTTATGTTTTTAATTATTTTATCCCTTTAAATTTTATGAATCCTACGGGAACTGAGAGTGGTTCCCGGTGGGATTCATGAAATGATTCATTTGCGTAAATATTATTTAGGGAAGCTAATTTATTATCGTGAAAAACTGTTAAGCCACAGCTTACACCGCGGGGCGCAACTAGTACTAGAAATAAATAGTGCTTGAATATAAAAGCTCTTTGCAGAATTTTCGCCTGAACACTTTAGTGGTGGAGTGCAGACTGTACGTCCATTTCCATATGTGCTTATACATAATCCTGTTGTTATTATTTTCAGTTAGTAATTACTCTATTCCTGCTGTACCAACAAGTGGGCGTGTCCTTCCTTGCTGGCGTCGCGTTCTCCGTAGTACTGATACCGATCAACAAGGTTGTAGCGAACCAGATCGGCACACTCAGTACGGAGATGATGAGCCACAAAGACTCGCGCGTCTCTCTCATCAGCGACCTGCTGAAAGGAATCCGGACCGTTAAGATGCATGTATGGGAGGACTATTTCATTGGAAAAGTTAACGGTAAGTTTTGTTTTTCAACCATGTAGGTTTGCATTTGTCATCTCGCCTTATGTAAGCAACGACGCGGTCCGTAATGAAACGTGCTTATTTATACTTAGAAGTAATCGATTTACTCTCGACTCGAAGACAATTGTAACCATTGGGAAAGCGCCTACAGTGGGAAACACGGGCAACCCATTCCATAGCCTAGAGCCCTATAGGCCTAGATGTAATTATCGTTAGTTGGTAAGTTATTCAAGTGTAGTGTCATTTGTACCCTTAAAAAGTTGATATAAAACTGTTACAGCAAAGGTTGCCTCAGCATTTTTAGGGTTCCGTAAAACGTAAAAACGGAACCCTTTATAGATTCGTCATGTCTGTATGTCTGTCCGTCCGTATGTCACAGCCACTTTTTGCCGAAACTATGAGGACTACACTGTTGAAACTTGGTAAGTAGATGTATTCTGTAAACCGCATTAAGAAATGTACAAAAAAAATAAAAAAAAAGAAAAATTAGGGTTGCCCCCCATACTGAGAACTGAAACTCAAAATTTTTTTTTTCATCAAACCTACACGTGTGGGGTGTCTATCGATAGGTCTTCAAAAATGATGTTGAGGTTTCTAACATCATTTTCGTCTACACTGAATAATTTGCGCGAGACACACTTCCAAAGTGGTAAAATGTGTCCCCCCCCCCCTCTAACTTCTAAAGTAAGAGAATGAAAAATCTAAAAAAAATATATGATGTACATTACTATGTAAACTACCAACGAAAATTAGTTTGAACTCGATATGATGAGTAGTTTTTTTTTAGTACGTCATTAATACACTATTATTGAAACTTCGATCAAAGTTACAACGAACTACAAGAACTATGTGTACTTTGTATATTATGTTACTTGCTGCAACGGAACCCTTCATGGGCGAGTCCAACTCGCACTTGGCCACTTTATTATTATTTGCAGTAATGGTTAAAATATACTTTTAGCAGCTCTGCTTATTTTGGGGCTAGATGTAGGTATGTGAAAAAGCTTGACCATTATTTATTTATTTTACTAGCAGCACCCTGATGTTTTACCCGCGCAGTTCTTATTCCTGTTATTTTCCCGCGAAAATTAAAAGGCAGCCTATAGGCTAGTCCAGACTATAATCTACTGCACTTGAAATTTCAACCCGAATCTGTTAGTAGAATCCGTAGGAAAAGTCCTACGTTGAACAACAAACATCCAAACTTTATGAGATAAGTTGCTTTAGTAAAGATACAATGCTCAACTCATATATTCTCTTCCAGACGCGAGAAACAAAGAATTGAAGTACCTCCGTTTGCGCAAGTACCTGGACGCGATCTGCGTAGTGTTGTGGGCGACTACGCCGGTGTTGGTGGCCGCTCTCACCTTAGGCACGCATTCTCTCCGCGGGCAGCCGCTCACTGCACCGACTGTAAGCCACTTTACTCTCTATTCCTATTAGTACATGGTTGATGTTAGTATTACAAGTACCTGGACGCGATCTGCGTAGTGTTGTGGGCGACCACGCCGGTGTTAGTGCCCGCTCTCACTTTGGGCACGCATTGACTCCGCGGGCAGCCGCTCACTGCACTGACTGTAAGCCACTTTACTCTCTATTCCTATTAGTACATCGTTGATGTTCGCATGTACGTACGTAAACGCGATCTGCGTGATACTAAGACAACCGCTTACTTCTGTGTACACTGATTTCTTACAACAACATACTTATTTGCTTAAAAACTACACAAAATAGTTAGTGCGAATGTACGACCCAATTGTAGTTACCGCCCGATGCACCAAGATTATGCTGGACGACAGGATCCTCGAGATGGCCAAGTCCATTGAAGGGAACTCAAACGTCAAAGCGTGTTGGGAAAACTGGGAGGTACCAAGAATACAGTGGGTCAACGGAGTTCCAGGATGTGGAAAGACAACGTGGGTGATTAGACACTTCGACGTGGACAAAGACGCTATCATCACCACAACAACTGAGGCAGCAAAAGACCTAAGGGAGAAGCTATCGCACCGTATCGGAAACCTGGTCAAAACCAGGGTGCGAACTATGGCTTCTGCTCTGGTAAATGGTTTCGGAAAAGAGAAATTCAGCCGCCTCCTGGTGGATGAGGCTCTCATGAACCATTTCGGGGCCATTGTGATGGTCTCACGGCTGTCTGGTGTTGGCGAAATTGTCCTCATCGGAGACGTCAATCAGTTGCCTTACATCGATAGGGAAAATCTCTTCGAAATGAGGTATCACCGCCCGAACCTGGTAGCAAAGATCAGCCAGGAGTTGCTCTGCACACATCGCAACCCGATGGATGTTGCATATGCGCTGAGGGAAATATACTCAGGTATGTACTCCTCAGTACCCCGTATAAAGTCCCTGGAGCAGAGAAGGTATAAAGGAGCGCAAATACCCGGCACCCAACCCAACACCCTCTTTTTAGTGCATACTCAAGAGGAAAAGGAGACCCTGACAAACCAGGGTTACGGGTCAGGCACCGGGTCACGCATCCTTACCATTCATGAAGCGCAGGGATTGACATACGAGTCGGTAATCGTAATTAAAATTAAGTCAAACATGAAGCTGCACGAGAGCGTGTCCCATGCGGTTGTTGCAATCTCACGGCACACGGGGACCTTCACATACTACGCTGACGACACCGACGACGCCATCGGTCGGTTCGTGCGGCGAGCGTTGGCTGCATCACCAAAGACCATTCAAGATTTTAACCTGCAGATGGCCATTAGAGACAGAAATGCGGCTGTAGTGGAGGCTCTGGGCCAGGAGGAGGCGGCTTAGGCAAAAGACGATGTCGAGTCGATTACTATCGGAATCCCAACCGGTAGTGATCGGCTCAACAGACGAAATCGGACTGACTAGCTTTAGAATTACGTTTAAAATGTTCACCACCCCCCTACTCCCCCCCTTATTTTCCTCTTCTTCTCCTAATCCAAGAACTATGTAAATAAAAAAAGATTATTGTAATGACAAAAGTCACGGACCCCGGAGTCTGTGGAGTGTTTAAATTAAATAAAAAAAAAAAAAAAAGTGCGAATGTAAATTTTAAAGGTCGTAATCCATGTAGAAATTAATTAATATCTAAACTAGGAACGACCTGCGAGATGACGTACCAATACTCTTCGCCAAAACTGTGTAGTTAAGTTACAATAATAATCAAGTAGTTATTCGAATGAACAGAAGACAGTAGGTATAATATATATTTAATACTTCAAATATGCGGGCGTGAATTAAGTGATACTATGACAGCTGCTCACTGCGCCGACTGAGCGTAAGTTTCCTCTCTATTACTATTTGCACAAGGTTGATATTAGAACTGCAAGTAGATATGTGGACGTAAACTGTGTGGTACTGTAATGGTCGCTAACTGCTCCGTTTGTGCATCACTTTACCTCTATTGTCACATTATAAGTAGCACAAAATTGATATTAGTACTGCAACAATGGTGATATAATTTGCGTGGTACCGTGACTCAACCTATTGTATGTCACTTTGCACTCTATTGCTATATTATATCTATACTAAGCTTTTACTCGCGACTTCGTCCGCGCGAAATAAATATTAATGTAACTGAGGCAGTATTTGTACCCATACAAATGTACGTTTACTAAAAACAGCTTCTATTGAAACAATTTTATACAATTTAATCAAAATCTGTTCAGTGGATTAGGCGTTCAATTGTAACAGACAGAGTTACTTTCACATTTATAATTATATAATAGTACCTATGGATTTCAAGTCTCTAGTTACAAAATTTTACGGTTTATCTTCAACATTGACGAACTTCCATGTAAACTTTCATTTATCATTTCCACCCCTTCAACTCTTTTTCCGTGATAAAAAGTCGACCTTGTTCTTTCCTGAGTTTAGTCTATCTGTGCACCAATTGCATCAAAATCGGTTCAGTGGTTTAGGCAAAAACAGTCAAAGCGTAATAGACAGAGCTACTTTCATATTTGTAATATTAGGTTGGATATCAAGTATCTAGTTGCAAAATATCATGATTTTATCTTTAACGATGACGCACTTTCATCCCCCATTTCAACCCTAACACCACCCCACGTACAGTTTGAAATAACAAAATTGCTGGAACAAACTTTTATTTTCTTCGCGTCTGGTGTCTAGATACGAAGGTTCATGATTGTATCTTCAACAATTGCGAGCTTCTATACAAACAATTCATCCCCCACGACAACCCCTATTTCACCCCCGTACAATTCGAAATTACAAAATTGCTAGAACAAACTTTTTTTTACGTCTAGTGTTTAAATAAGAAGTTTCATGGTTTTCTCTTCGACAATTACGAACTTCCATATAAACTCCATTCCCCCATTTCAACCCCTTTTTCCGTAATAAAAAGTGATCTGTGCCCTGATCTGTGTGTGTGTGATGTTTCTTGACATCCAGTCTATATGTGTACCAAATTTCATTAAAATCCGTCTAGTAGATTACATGCCTATAACCTATAAGTTTGAAAATGACGGAAGTTTCATACAACCGTCGATCCCTTGTTCCACCCTCTTAGGGGTTGAATTTCGCAAAACTCCGTCTTAGCGAGCGCCTACGTGCTAAAAGGCACCTACATACAAAATTTCAGACTCCTAGCATTTGTAGTTTCTGAGATTCGGTGATGAGTAACCTTTCGCTTTTATATATATATATATATAATATATAGAAGAAGATACACGAGATTAAATTGTGTAATTTTCTAATATGCTGTGAGTTTTTTAGATGGCTTATTTCAATTAAAAACAAATTGAATATATTTTAACCTAGATCCAAATTAGATTTTAAAAAGAAATGCCGCATCTTCAACTACATTGTAGTTTACCAATAATAGGTACGCGTCTAGCGGTGAACAAACGCGGATTTATTCGCATTTAAAAAGACCGGATTGCTTGAACAGAAATAACAAGAAGTATAATTCACATGCGAAAAGAAGTACAAAAAAGTATGTTGCAGTCAAATTACATTTCAGTTAAATTTATATTTCGTAAATTGGATCTTGTATTTGTTTCAGGTGTTCACCACAATCGCTCTGATCAACATGTTGATAGCGCCACTGAACGCGTTCCCTTGGGTTCTGAACGGGCTAATGGAGGCTTGGGTCTCTATCAAACGAGTGCAAAAACTGCTCGATGTAAGTCCTATAATCACTTAAAATCACGAATACTATTCATCATCTATTTTGTGTATTTTGTTAGAAGCTGCAGGTTTATTTTTGCAATAATTTGAACACAACCAAACCGAATCCTACTAATGTTATATATGTAAAAGTTTCGACGTTTGTTGATTAATTACGTTAAAGGCCTGAATGGATCTGGTTAAAATTTGAAAAACAGTTATATAGGACTGTGTTCCAAATTTCAACCCATTCCATTCAGGCGTTATGATGTGACTGGACAACAAACATTCAAACTTTCGCTGTTATAGAGGTAATATTAATACGATATCAGATCAAAGTCTGAAAATACACAATTAGACAAAATGTTCTTTAAAAATTATACAAAAATGAAATGTAATATCGCTCTTATTTCAGCTCCAAGACATGGATGCTGAGTATTACTATGACAAAGTTAACACAAACCGCGACGAAGACAAAGTGATCATCTTCAAAAACGCTTCCTTTTCGTGGGCGCAACCGTCGCAACGAGCGCCTCCGAAAAAATCAAAAAAGAACAAAGGAAAGCCTAAAAGGAGGTTATCGAGCATTCAGAGACAAGACTCGTCCTCTTCTACAGAAGCATTGGACAGACAAGATGAGCCTTTTAGCTTAAGGGATATATCCCTAGCCATCGGAAAGGATGAGTTTATCGGTATAACTGGTAACGTAGGGAGTGGAAAAACTTCTTTGCTATTGGCTATCATTGGCGAAATGCTGAAGAAAAGCGGAGATTTGCAAGTGCCGGAAAATCTGAACAGTACGTAATTATCCTCTGTATTGTTTGTAGGAATTTCTTTTCGTTAGTTTTGCGTTTCGTTATTCCATTAAACGCAATAGGTCTGCTGAAATTATCCAATCGCCTGAAAACAAGAAACATTTTGTTGTAAGTTATCGTAAACCGTAATCTGATCTAATGTATTTATTTACTGCTTTCTATCCGTATATGTTTACGTGTTTAAAAAGAACACAGTTAACTTTTAATATGAGTGATATTCGTAACGTCTCGTTCGCACCAACGAGTTTTATACCTAAAAGCGAGACGACACGATTAGGATTTCGGTGTATATCTTTCGATTTTAATAGGATTTAGTTACCTTAATAAGCTGCATGTTATAAGTTTGTAAATCGAAAGTTCTGACCCCAAATTGTTCGATTCTACTCCGTCGATTTCACTTGCATGGGCGCTTTCCATCGTCGACCGCATCGTAAAGTAACATCGTGCGCGAGCGTGGTAATTTATAAAAGTAAATATATATTATACAGATAAGAATATGGAAATTCAATTTAACATTCCTTATATCTTAAGTTAGTCTTAGATGGTCGCTATTGCTTTCAAGATTGGGGTATCCCATTTTTAAAATTTTCCAATCTTAAAACATAGTCCGCATTGTATGCTTTTTTTTTTTTTTTTTTTTTTTTTTTTTTTATTTAAAATTGCTACTCCACAGACTCCGGGGTCCGTGACTTTTGTCATTTAAAATCTTATTTATTTTTACATGTTTCTTGGATAATCAGAAGAAGAGGAAAATAAGGGGGGAGTTGGGAACATTTTAAACCTAATACTAGTTAGTGTTCGTCTGTTGAGCCGATCACTACCGGTTGGGATTCCGCTAGTAATCGACTCGACATCGATTCTCTGCCTTATTGCCATTTGCCTAAGCCGCCTCCTCCCGGCCGAGAGCCTCCACTACGGCTGCATTTCTGTCCCTGATGGCCATCTGTAGGTTGAACTCTCGGATGGTCTTCGGTGATGCAGCCAACGCTCGCCGCACGAACCGACCGATGGCGTCGTCGGTGTCGTCAGCGTAGTACGTGAAGGTCCCCGTGTGCCGTGAGATTGCAACAACTGCATGGGGCACGCTCTCGTGCAGCTTCATGTTTGCCTTTGTTTTTATTGCGATTACCGACTCATATGTCAGTCCCTGAGCTTCATGGATGGTGAGGATACGTGACCCTGTGCCTGACCCATAACCCTGGTTTGTCAGGGTCTCTTTCTCCTCTTGAGTGTGAACTAAGAAGAGGGTGTTTGGTAGGGTGTTGGGTATTTGCGCTCCCTTGTACCTTTTCTGCTCTAGGGACTTTATACGGGATGCTGAGGAGTACATACCTGAGTATATTTCCCTCAGCGCATATGCGACATCCATCGGCATCGGCATCCAAGCATTGTATGCTTTATTACTAGATTTCGTTTTTTGGGTTTATTTTTATGCATATTTTTTTCAGGTTTTGGCTACGTCCCGCAAAAGCCATGGTTAGTGCGCGGTACAATACGTGACAATATTCTGTTCGGGAAGGCATACGACGAAGCAAAGTTCAGAGCCGTGGTCGACGCGTGTGCTCTAACCGGTAAGTTTCGTTACCGGTCGTAACCGGTCGTTAGTAGGGCACTTTTCCATACTAATGAAAGAGTAGATTAAGGCGCTACGCAGAAGACGGGGCAGGCCGGGCCGGTAAATTTGACAACGGACGATAGCGCAAAGGGAATCCTATATGTACTACCAACGCATACGGAGAGCAAAACGTCCGTGGCTTCCTTCCATGAATCACACAAAACAGTTTGTGTGCAGTAAACCAGATGGCGGCGCGGACCGGCTATTTCATTCCGCATGATTTTGACTCTAACAAACGTTGTGAACTGCCTCCGTTCTTCTTGTGCGTTGGGTGCCCTTCGGTATGTCACCGTTTTAATAAAGAAAAGTGTGAGTGGTAAAGTGCAAATAAATAAATATTGGTGGACATTCCTTCCACTACTTACACTAACCAGTCCCATACTAACCAAAACTTGTACTAACTTGTCAGACAGCCGATACAATAAATAAATATCGATGGACATCTCTCACACAACACCATCTAGCCCCTAACTAAACCAAAGGTTGTAGAGATAGACAAATAGCTGATATAATACTTATATAATTGTAAATACATAGACACACCCAGACACAATACATAATATATGTATTACGTATTCATTACACAAATATTTGCCCTGGATCGAACCCACGACGCCGCAGGCAGAGTAACTACCAACTAACCCTCTAAGCCAGTCTGTGAACGTGAAATGAAATATGAATCTGAAATATGTAATTGTTTCAGAGGATTTAAATATTCTTGGCTGGAATGCGTACGTGGGAGAAGGGGGGTGCACTTTGAGCGGAGGACAGCGCGCGCGGATCGCTCTCGCTCGAGCCGTCTACCAGGAAAAACAAGGTACGTGCTGACTAATTAACTTCTACTGTTAGTATGCTATAGTGCGTTCCAGCAAGCTGTGTAGAAAACCAAAACAAACCAAAAAAAAGGTGATACCATAACATAAACATCGTTTAATCTTAGTATTTTTATGAAATTGCCTTAAAATATTTTTCACAAATAGGATTCGACTTTATTGCGATCTTAAATACCATATACTTAGATTTGTATTGATCAAATAATTCTATACTATCTTATTTTAAAAGTTATAGAAAATAATGGTAGGATGATAGAAATTTGATTTTAAGTACTAGCAATTTGATCTGTGTTTCTATAACTCTCAATGTTGCATTCAAGACATTTATACTTCTTATCATCAAATTATTCTTATTAAGGACGCGCCAATTTTTCTAACATACCTGCCATATTTTTCTCCTGCCTACATTGTAAAAATGCCCATTTCCATTATATTCAAGTATGGGTTAATTTTACTCTATTTATTTATGTCATTAATTTGGAATTTTTAATTGTAATGTAATTTGATTTTAATGTAATGTATTATTTGATTTTTATTGTAATGGGATCTTAAATTGACGTCTGTTTTTTTTTAAATTATTGACTTGTATTGGTAATATTTGAATATCTTGAATATTATGACATGTAACTACTCGTTATCAATAAAAGAGTAAGAGTATGACTAAAGAACTCCGAGAAAAAGGTTTCTTGTGTCGTAACGAGTTGAGAGAAAATCGCAAACCTCTAAATACGTGTTCCAAATTACGCTGTTTACTATCAAAAGCTTGTATAATTTTCACTCTAAAATGTCATAAATTTTGTGTTATTTTGATCGAAACTTTTGTATGTGTTTCCAGAATATTACATCATAGTGTTATGATCAGTTTTGGGTAATACGAGTACAATTTGATCGAGATTTAATTATTGTTAAAAATAAAATGAACGTTTTCATATAAGGAAACATCTAAATTACTTTTCTAAGTCACTGGTTACATTCTTCTCCGAACTCAAATGCTTTGCCTTTCCTTTTTTTACGTTGGAGAAATAAACCATCTACCCTCATTTGGGCTTCAAAAATCGCAGGGTGACCAACACTACGAACAACTAACCATATCAGCTTTCTCCAAACTCAGTGCGCTATGCACACATTTATTTATTAGAGGATTCCGCGACGCCGATAACAGTAAACCGGGTAGTTTTCGGTTATTGGTATCGTGGTCATCGCGTCGTAGTTGAAATATATACCTATGTTTTTTATTTTCCAATGCTTCCCGAACCATTCTTGCGTAGTAATGACATTCGGTAGATAGAACCTTCGGGTCGAGGATCTCGTTCCAATGACCAATTTTAGCATCAATCAGATGTTCAGCAATTGCAGATTCTTGTGTCTGACGATTTTTTACAGCGGCAATGTGTTGATTGTTCCAAGTCCCAGCAGTGGGAACATATATTTGGGTATTTATGACATCCATACATATATATTTAGCCTTGTTTTGCGATGAAAATTTAAGAGGGCAAGCAATGAAAGGTACTACAAACTATCTTGTAAAACAAAGGTTGAGAAATGCTGGTCTGTCATATTGAGAGTGACATTGGTTTGTTTACCTTTTATTCACAGACATTTGGAATGAGGTATAGGTGTAGATACATAGCTAGATATTCTTCGTCACGTGTCACTTGTTTTGTACCCGTTTTGTCCCAGTGTTGGGCAAAGGCCTCCATTCCTTCCACTTTTCTTTATTTACTATTTTTAACATATTTTTAGATATCTGGGTGACGAGCGCAGTGCAGTGATAGGTAATGATTTGGACTCTTCATGTTCCAATAGCTGCGTGTCACTGTGCTGTTATGTGGCAGGCGTGTTGCTTACCATCAAGCACATGCCGTGCTTGTCTCGTCACTCTATATGAAAAAAAAAATTACATATTCATATTCATATTTATTGGTAAAACCGATTTACACGTCAAGTAGATTATTACATAAAAATATACATGTCAGAAACAAGATTACAACATAAGTATAGCTTATGAACTTCATCTACAATGTAAAAAAATTCAGAATTCAAATATAAAAATATGTCAGTAAGTACATAATTACAAATGTAACTCTAGGAATTCCTTCACGTCATAAAAGGAGTGCTCGACAAGCCAGCGTTGAAGGCGATGTCTGAAGCTTAACAAGCTGGGGGCCGACTTGATGGAGTCCGGCAAGTTACAGTACACGGTGTGACTCATGGCATGTGTGAGCTTCCCCGATTTCACGAGGGTAACCCTCCTCCTGTCGGTATAACCGACTTCACCTGACGTCGGGTGTGTCCTCGCATACATAGCCATCTGTAGAATGATAATTGAAGGCAATGTGAGAATTCCCAGACTTTTAAAGTAAGGTCGTACGGAAGTGTCCTGTGCCACCCGTACAATCGCTCGTATAGCGCGCTTCTGCTGACGGAACACTCTCCTCCACTCCGAGCACTGTCCCCAGATTTCGGCGCCATACTGTAATAGAGAGTGAACCGTCGCAAAGTAGCACGTCCGGGCTGCTGCCGTCGACGTCAGACGGGACACCCTTTTTAACGCAAAACAAGCACTACCTATTTTAGCGCAGACTTTGTCAACGTGTTTGTTCCAGACGAGAGCAGAGTCAATTTCGAAACCAAGGAACGTTGTACTTTTCACTTGAACTATTTCTACCCCATCCATCTTCACACTTAACTGTTTACGACTTCGGCCCGACAGGTCAAAGTCAAGAAAATGGGTTTTCTTTAAGTTTAAGACCAGGCCGTTACAAGAAAACCATTTCACAAACTGCCTTGCCACCCTGTTCATTTTCCGTTCTAAACAGTCTATAGAGGATGCAGTCACGATTGCAGCGACATCGTCGGCATACATCAGTATCTCGGTTCCCGCCACCGCGTCCGGCAAGTCATTTAATAGCAGGGAAAACAGAATATTTGATAATGACGATCCCTGCGCTACGCCCATTGTTGATCCCTGAGGATTGGATCTCACCGATCCGCTGTCGCCGACCACTATTTGTTTTCTGTCTTGAAGGAGACTTTTAAGCAGGCTGTGTGCGGGACCCACTATGCCATAATGCTCTAACTTCTTCACAAGTACCCCGTGATCGGCGACATCGAATGCTTTAGATAAATCGCAGCACAGGATTGCAACCTGCTTTTTTTCCTCCCGTGCTGTAACTATGCGTCTAATCATTTCACGTGTGAGCGATGTGGTTGAGCGCCCTTCACGGTAGGCATACTGTCTATCTGATAAGGCGTTTGTAGATGTTAGGAAATCCGTAAGACGGCTACTGAGTCCGTTTTCGAAAATCTTAGACAATGCGGGGATTATGGATACTGGTCTATAGCAGTCTATATCTGTTCTCTTACCCTTACCCTTATAAATGGGAGCCACCTTGCTTACCTTCATACTGGCAGGAAAAACTCCTTCCTTCATACAGCGATTAAAGAGCTCCGCAAGTACAAAAGCCAAGGGCACAGCGGCGGTCTTAAGCAGCCTCATGCTGATTCCATAGGCATCCCGGGACACCTTCGGTGGTATGCGCAAGGTAATTAAGCGACGCACCTCATCCTCCGTGAAAGGCCGGAGCCTAAGCGAGCACTGTGCAGGTGCCCTAGCCGATTTTAAAAACCTGACGGCACAATTCACATTTGCCGGAGGTGCATTGCAAGCAATGGAGGCAGTCAAAAACCTAGCATTCACGGCCTCGACTAGTAGTTTTTTTGAGTCAAACTTATTCCCATCCGAGTCAAGCACAACGTCCGTGAAGTCGATTAAAGGTGTATTATTTTTACCTCTCTCTTTATTTACTACATCCCACATAGACCTAGAACGATTAGTGTTTGTTGAAATAATCTCTGTATAGTGATTAGATTTTTTTCTTAACAGTAGCATGTCATATTTATTTTTAATGTCAAAAACAATCCGTTTAATCATTTCGTCATCAGGATTTAAATTACTCATTTCAATAGCATCAAACATAAACGATTTAAATAATTTCACATCGGGTGTTACCCATGATTAGTCATTGTTATTATAAAACACCTTTTTCCGTTGGGGAAAGCTGATTTCGAATTTATTCACAATAATATTAATAATTGCCGACGCCAAGTTCGTCCCAGAGATATTTCGCGATATTATCTTATCCCATTCAATGCTCTCGATAGCTGTTACAAAGCTACGCTGATTATTTATACTAAAAGACCTCACATATCTAGTGGTTGTCTTTACAGCGGACTTAGAAGGCAAGGATAACTCCCCTCTGATAGCGTAGTGGTCAGATAGTTGAGTAACCACTGGTGAGACCTTGATCGTACCGGGACTCAAATTTGAGTACAGGTGATCAAGGGAAGTAGCCGTGGTGGAGGTTACGCGAGTGGGGAAATTTACTTCATTAAGCATGCCGTGAGTCGACAACAGATCCTTATAATATCTCAAGTCGGAGTCCACCGGCCCGAGACAATCTATATTACAATCCCCCACTATTACACAGTTTAGGCTAAGTTCGCTAATTTTGTCGAGCACACCAGTAAAACGCGTAAAGTAATCCCTTGCATTTACAAGACAAGTTCGATAAAAACAAACAATGGTTACATTATAATCTATAAGATCTATTGCAGATATTTCGCAATATCTTTCCTCTGATAACTTTATCAATTCTACGTTTTCTATACATCGTACGTTTTGGCTAATATATATACAGGAACCACCATGTGCATGTATAGTCCTGCAGCTACTCGACGCTAATTTAAATCCGTCAATAGAAATACACTGTAGTTTTGATCTCGACAACCAGTGCTCAGTCAAGGCCAAGATGTCACATTTAAGGATTCCTTGTAGCAGTACTTCGATGCGCTGAGTTTTGTTTTCAATCGCACGTATATTTTGGTGGCATATTACGATCGCCCGGTTGTTTTCGGCATGCGATATTTATATATCAGCGGCGCAGCGCGTGCGCTCCCCGCCGCGGCTGCACGCCAGTGTCGGCGGCGCGCGCTCCCGGGGCGCAGCCAGTGCTCCTTTGAAACCATTGTGTGACCTTCACGCCCGGAGGCCATGAGCTCGGCGAGCAAATGTTATCGAACAAACTTTCGGGAACGCCTATTACGAAAGCAGCGTGTTTGTCTGTTTTTATTTGTCGTTTTTCTACAGTGTACTTATCACAAAAAGTCGCGTTCGTATTTAAATATTTAAGAACATTTTGTTCCGTCGTATCGGGTTTGAAAGACCACGCTTGCACATACAGTTGCTTTTCTATGGTCTGTAGATCTTCATCGGCCTTTCCCGATCCCGTTACTATAGATCGTTGTTTTTTTCCCGAACGTCTGCGGTTATTAACTTGCTGCCATTCGCCAGGTTCTTGAGCTGCATTTTTTATCTTTGAATCGATAACAGTCGATGCATCCGTCAATTTATTGGCCTCAACTTCGGGTGTTGTCGTTGTTTGTTCGGCAACTAGTTTACTAGTCACACGTAAATGGGAGGGGCTAGCCTTCGACTCGCTGTGAGCCGTCAAGTCACCAGCGGCGACAGTAGTCGCCGGGAGTTGCTCATTTGGTGTCACGTATGTGCGTTTGGTCAAGGTACCTACATCACTGGCCTTCTTCGTCACGGCTATAGTGACATTTGAGATGGCCATCTTAGCATTTTGTCGGGCTTGGCGTATGGGACGTTGTAGTGTTGTAGGTTTAGTGGTCGGTTCCGTCTCAGCTGGCGCTCGGAAAGTACCCGTAATTTCCTTTCGTAAAAACTCGACCGTGTTTGTTAATCCGGTAATTACAGTGTTTTGCTCACCAAGTTTAATCTCCATTGTGTAGATCTTCTCCGTCATCAGAACTATTGTGTCTTGAAGTCCTCGTATCATAACTTCAACAGCTTTTAGAGCCATAATTACTTATTTTTAAATTAAATGTTGTGAGGAACACTACTTCCCCGTGCGGGGTAGTCGCAATAAATGCCTTTTACATATGCACATGTAAAAGGTGTTAAAAATAGGTTTACCAATATTTATCCTGATTTAGCTTTATCTATCGTTATAATAAACTTAAGCATTCTTTCAAAATACAGAAATATATTTCTATCTGTTTCCATTCATATCTGATTCATCTTTAAAAATTCACGTAAAAATATTCGCTTGTTATCATCATCAACCTGTAATATGCATTTTTTTAGATGACCTCAACTGTCCCACAGCTGGGCAAAGGTCTCCCTCAATTTCTGAGCTTCCATTGTCCATTCTACTTTAAATGCTCCGAGTTCGTCTTTCCATCGGTTTGGAAGATGGCTCTGGAGTCGACTAGCCGATGGCGTCCACTGTGTAGAAATTCTAGCCTATCGATCAATAGTATAGTTAAAAATATAGTCTATTGCTATAAAACTCAGGGTCATGTATGTAGCCAAAAGTGAAAGAATTTTTGAAATCGGTCTAGTCTTTCCTAAGTTTAGCGCGTTTAAACAAAAAACCTCTTCAGTTTTATAATAAAATAAAATTAGTATAGATAGTAGTATCTAATTCTAAACAGTTACTTTACACTTACAACGTCCCGGAATGATCAAAGTTACAATAGGGATATTAATTTATGTACAAACGCCCAATTTGGTAGTGGTAGTACTCTTGGCAGAGTCCGCCTGGGGAAGTACCACACCTTTGCCAGTTATTCTACCGCCAAGCAGTAATGTGCAAACTTAACTGTTCCTGTTTGAAGGGCAATGTTTACAGTGAAATTACAGAGCTTAGAGATTTGGTTACGAGCGTAGTGCTAGTAGTGCTAGGTAATGATTTGGACTCTTCATGTTCCAATAGCTGCGTGTTACTGTGCTGTTATGTGGCGGGCATGTTGCTTACAATCAGGCACATGTCCTGCTCGTCTCGTCACTATATATTATAAAAAACTAGCGGCCCGCTCCGGCTTCGCTCGAATAATAACCTAGATATCAACTGCAGCGCCATCTGTCGGGCTGATTTGTGAATCTAAACCTTCCAGGGCCCTACCCAAATGTATAAAAAAAAATCATTCAAATCGGTCCAGCCGTTTAAGAGGAGTTCAATAACAACGAAAAGTGGCATTGATTTTTATATATATAGAGATAGATATAAATCTGTTTGGTGTAACAGTGTACCTCCTGGACGACGTGCTGTCCGGCGTGGACGGCGCGGTGGGCGCGCACATCATGCAGCGCTGCGTGCTCGGCCTGCTGCGGCACACGACGCGCGTGCTCGTCTCGCACTCGGCGCGGCACCTCGCGCGCGCGCACGCCGCGCTGCTGCTGCGACACGGCCGCGTCATACGATACGGTACGCTGGTACACAGGTGCCACCATACTAACAGCTAGACTACAGGCCCGTGAACTAAATTTATAAGTCAGATGACCCACCAAGAGACCTATGTAGGATAGGATAGAAGGGTATAAAGTAATAAAATTATGCACTATGCCGTCAATTGTAAGCTGTCCGACTGAGTGCAGTTGAAATGATCGTGAGTTGCAACCCCCTCTGGTTGCAACTCACGATCATTTCTCCTTGTCGCATGATTTTTATACTGAATTCCGAAATAATGGATTAGAAGAGGTATTGAAACTGTATTCTGTGTTCACGGGCCTGCATTGCCTGCATTACAATGTTAGTATTGCAGGAGCGCGACTCTATGTTTTTATTTTATTTTAGTGCATCGTTTTTAAAATTATGACCACCCTATCCGTGTCTACATTATCGGCGCTTCTCCCAAGATCAAAGGCGATGAACTACTGGTAGTATTTCTTTATACTGAGGTAACAGTGTACCTGCCAGACGACATGCTGTCCGGCGTGAACGGCCGCGTCATACGATACGGTACGCCACGATACGTCGGCTTATGGTTTATGCACAAATCTCTCATTCCGTGCCTACCGTATGGTTGCGTCATAGAATAGATAATATAGATAGAACGGACACTCCCCACCCCCCGCCAATTTCAAGCTTCCTCCCCCTCGCGGACGCGAGGCGGACTCAACTCAACGAAGGGTTATTATATCGGACGATAATTTTCTATGAGAATACGACCATGATGCTGTATTATTTAACAAAATGGTACCAAATTTTTCGTCTATTATACGAAACAAGAATAAGAGATTTTTAATTTCATAAGAATTTCTACAAAGATTGAATCATTTTTAGGGTTCCGTAAAACGTAAAAACGGAACCCTTATAGATTCGTCATGTCTGTCTGTCTGTCTGTCTGTCTGTCTGTCTGTCTGTCTGTCTGTCTGTCTGTCTGTCTGTCCGTCCGTATGTCACAGCCACTTTTTGCCGAAACTATGAGAACTACACTGTTGAAACTTGGTGAGTAGATGTATTCTGTGAACCGCATTTGGGTTTGAACAAAAAAATTTTAAAAAAAGAAAAATTAGGGTTGCCCCCCATACTGAGAACTGAAACTCAAAAATTTTTTTTTCATCAAACCTACCCATGTGGGGAGTCTATCGATAGGTCTTTAAAAATGATGTTAAGGTTTCTAAAATTATTTTCCTCTACACTGAATAGTTTGCGCGAGAGACACTTCCAAAGTGGTAAAATGTGTGTCCCCCCCCCCTCTAACTTCTAAAGTACATGAATGAAAAATCTAAAAAAAATATATGATGTACATTACCATGTAAACTACCAACGAAAATTAGTTTGAGCTCGATCTGATAAGTACTTTTTTTTTAGTACGTCATAAATACACTATTATTGAAACTTCGATCAAAGTTACAACGAACTACAAGAACTATGTGTACTATGTATATTATGTTACTTGCTGCAACGGAACCCTTCATGGGCGAGTCCAACTCGCACTTGGCTACTTTATTATTATAAACTGTGTTAAGCTATTCTGGTTAGAAGTACGCGCCAACACTGAAGTCCTGTGACGAAATTATTAATACTTGTTGTTTTTAAACTGCGGCTTTCGTTGTCAGAATAAAGTTTTCTCTTTGGGTAAGTGTACTTAACTAAAAATCTATTCGTACATGGTACCTTTATTATCTCCTATTTTGTTTTAAATCTTCTCCCTTCTGATTGTTGATGAAAGTTATTGTATTTACCTACATTAAAGATCGAACACAAGATTGTAAGCCACAGGCAGGTGAACTCACGGGTCACAGCTATTCCATAAAATAATTTAGTAACCCTAGATGACACGCACACATGCGTAAATGTGTTCGAACGACATATGCGTAGTTGTGTGAGTGTAGGTATGTCGACTTCACCGTTTGTTTGGAGTTTAGGCCGAGTGTCCGGGGTGTGGTTGCGTGAAAGAGAATGCTTTTAGTGATAGGTTGTCAATTGCTGCTTTATTTTTGAAGTGAAACTTTCTTTTGGTGCGCCACACTCAGATTTTTCGTGCGTTGTGAAGCTGAAGCTCATCGTTACTCTCGTAAATGAAAGAAATTGTGAACTTGGGATTTAACGCATTTCTAGATAGCCATGTTTATAATACTAATGTAGATAGATTATTTAGACGAACATGCTTTGAATATTTATTCCAGACTAGCAGCGCCCTCCGGTTTCAGCCGGTAGTTTCCAAAGTGAGCTATCAAATTCTGAGTTATAGTTTTCACTTCTGTCGGGAGTCCCTATAACGGCCTTTTTTTTAATAAAGAGTTAGCACTTTAACGCCGTCTCGCCAGATGAGAAGTAATTGAAATATTATTTTCCATTACAGGTCCTCCGGAATCTGTGTTAAACGATATTGAAGAGTTCTTGCCGAGTGAAACGGAGTCTATAGGGGAGGAACCGCCAAGATTGGTAGAACAGAAACTCATTCAACACGACAATCAGGACAGCGTTAGTCGAAACAGTTTAGAAGATGAGGTATGTATTGCATCTCCTGATCTTGGTCATTTCACTAATAATAATGAAATGAAATGAAATGAAATGAAATGAAATTTATTTATTTGCAAGAATACATGTTTGTAGTTTGTGTATGTTACATTGTCTTTGAAGTCCATTTGTATTCTGTCATGTCTGACGTGCAAAATTTGAATATAAATACTAAGTACTTTTACACATTAAATTAAAATTATAATAATAATTGGGCAATATATCCATGTCAATAAATTTTGTTAATAACACGTTTGTCAAACTAACATTCACAGTCAAGAAATTACATTTGATCAAAAGGGTGTTAAACCAAGTATTACTTAGCTATGGAATGGTTTCCGATAGTTTAAATAATCCGTAACCTTATAAAAGCAGTGGTCAAGTAAATATTCTGTCAATTTTTGTATAAAATTATTGTAGGGCAATTTCTTTATGTCATTGGGTAATTTATTGAATATTTTAATCGCCATGCAAAATGTATTTCTTTGACTAAGTTCCAGTCTTATTCTTTTAGGGTATGTCAATTTGTCCACTCTCGCTGAAGTGAATACAGTCGAAGTAAATGTCTGTCAATTGTACTCTGAAACTTAAGTAGCGCTATATCGACAATATAAAATGTGTTTATTTATTATTATAATTATCACTGAACAAAATATTGTAAACGACTTAATTTATAAATTAAACTGATACAGTCCATTAATTTTAGTAAAAATATTATTTGAAAACTTACTTAGCCATGTTGAGAATTTTACTAGTGGTGATGTTAGGGGAAAATCCAATGAGTTCGCGTTACCGAACATGCTAATGTAGCGGGACACACGTAGTACATAGTGGGACGTGCGTGTTAAACGCTTTTTTGATGGATGAAATCTTGTGAATTTGCGTCCTCGACATGCGGAATAGCTATACAGGTATCTGTAGCTATCCATGTGACGTATTGTGCAACAATTAGTGATGTTAATTATTAGAATTCTAAGTTATCAGTTTTCACTTCTACCCATCGTCCCCATGGCCGCCATTTTTATAACATTGTGCTTACAATATTTTGTAACAGCACGGAAAAAAGTTACTATGTATAAGAATACAATATCCTCCACCTGCTTAATGCTTTGTTCACTCAAAATCCATCATTAGGCATATTCTATGATAAATTTTATGCATTATGTGTATTGTGTATGTATTGATTAAGGTGCTTGTAAATATTTTGTATTAAGATTTTAAAATGTATAATGTGTTTTTTATGTTTTTTAATTTGGCTGCATGTGCGTTTTGGCCTTGCTGTAAGCGCATGCTTGCAATTTATATAGAAAATAAATAAATATAAGTAGGTTTGTATAGTAACCATTGTTTTATTTCCACAGGAGGTGATGTCTCAAGGAACAGTCGGGTGGTGGGTGATCGGACTATACCTACGCTCCGTTGGAGCATTTCTGTCCATTATAATCATTATCTCCATAATCCTGATGCAAGTCTCACAGAACTTCACTTTCCTCTGGCTAACATACTGGGTTAAAAGCCTCAACAGAAACTTCACCGCACACGCTGACATCGAAGAGGTTATAACAGAGAAAAGTTCTATTCTGGACCATAGTGTGAACATAGTAGACGGCATAGTCCACAATATTGTAAACAAAACTATGTCCATAATACATAAACTTGATGGAGACAATTACACTGCTAGTAAACCCCATGTCTTGAATATAGCACAGGGTGCAACGTTACCTATGAAGCTATCGAATGATACGCCGAACTATGGCGAGAGTTTTTATCTGGAGGTGTACTTTGGACTGGCTGGAATGAATTTCGTGTTTACAGTGATGAGAGCGTTTTTATTTGCATACGGAGGTGTTCAAGCCGCTACGAAGATTCATAAAGTGCTTTTGAAAGTTATTGTAAAGGTATGTATTTTGTCTGCCTTTCCATATGACGTGGAAGCGCATTTTGTTTATAAATTCAGCAGGACCGCTTTGATTTGCTTTCCGTTAATAATTTACCCAATAGTTTTTTTTTATAAAACACTAACTAAAACTACTAACATTTTAATCACTTTTACTCGCGTTGTTCTCATTCCAGTCATTTTCTCGCGATATAAAGTCTAAGCGCCATTCAAGACTATAATCTAACTACATTCCAAATTTCAACTCGATCCGTCCAGCTGTTCCGACGTGGTTGAGCAACGAACATCGAAACTGTGGCAGTCACAATACTTTATTAAAATAAAACCAAATTGACTGATATGATCCTAGGAAAATTCTTTGTTTTCTTATATTTTCTTTAATACGTTTTCCATTCCAGGCAAACGTGAAGTTTTTCGACGTGACTCCCGCGGGACGTATAGTGAACAGATTTTCGTCCGACACGTACACAGTGGACGACTCCTTGCCGTTCATCATGAACATTCTTCTGGCGCAGTTCTTCTCTTTACTAGGTGAGAGGTCTTACTGTGTGTGCGTGTGTCTGTGGCATCCTTGCTCTCGAAACGGATGGACCGATTTCGATGCGGAATTTTTAATTCGGTTGGTTTCATTTTCCTTGCGGTGGTTCTTAGATATGTTTGGTTAATATCGATTCAAGATGGTCGCCTCCACAAAATATTTTTCCACAACCTCTCTCAATATGAGATCAAATAAAAGGGTACTGAGTAAGGGTGAATAGTAATCTATACTAATATTATAAAGCTGAAGAGTTTGTTTGTTTGTTTGTATGTTTGTTTGTTTGTTTGAACGCAAGGATCTCTGGAACTACTGGTCCGAATTGAAAAATTATTTCTTTGTAAAATAGTCCATTTATCGAGGAAGGCTATAGGGTATTTAACATTACGCTACTATCAACAGGAGCCGAGCATGAATGAAAAATGTAACAAAAACGGGAAAAAAATATTGCTTTTAGCTTTCGTTGCGTGACAGAATTTGTCATATATTAAAGGTTGCGTCATTAGAACCTAAAGTAACCGAATTTGTTCAAAATTGAATTAGTACGACCAATTTTCGATAGATGGCGTAGCAACGCGCGCGCGTTCAGCTAGTAAACTATATAATACTATGACAAATTTCTAATCCAAGGTGGTTGGGGATAAATCATCTTTTTTTTCTTGTAATAATGTATCATTTTGTTAATTAAGTTTTATGTTGTGGACAAAGTCTTTCTATCTAGGTATCTATCGTAATGATTGTGCGTCGCAGGCGCGGCGGTGGTGACGGTGTACGGTTTACCGTGGCTCCTGGTCGGCGTTGTGCCGCTGATGTACGCGTACTACCGCCTGCAGCGGCAGTACCGCGCCGCCTCGCGACAGCTCAAACGACTGCAGAGCGTCACGCTCTCGCCCGTCTACACGCATTTCAACGACACGCTCGAAGGTAAATAGTTTATATATTTTTTTTATAGCATAGAGTGACGAGAGTGACGTTATATCTCTAAGCCCTGTAATTTCTCTGGAAACATTTGACGTACTATGTCCATATATGTCATCATTATGTTGCAGATAGTAAAGGTTACAAGAATTGATAAATATCAAAATAAGTCGTAACACAACGTACCCCAATCGGGTATTGCAATGTTATAATCATTGGAAGCGAAGTGTTTTATTCCACAGTCAATAACCAAGTTTTTTATTCTCAAAATTTCTTAGGTCGGTTAAAAACGCTCATACCTTATAATAAATAGTCTCTCGCGGTATACTAGGTTAGTATGTAATCTGACATCGTTAGATTATAATATGACGGTGTTGACAATTTTACGGTGAAATATTCATACGTTAGATAGATTATTTATCAGTGAGCCCAAAATGAAGTGTAAGACTTGTAACTTATCCAGGCAGGAAAACGGAGCTTTGGTCGGTTTAAACTTCGGTTTGTTTGTAGTGGTAGGACTCTTGGCAGAGTCCGCCTGGGGAAGTACGCCACCTTTGCCAGTTATTCTACCGCCAAACAGTAATGTGCAAACATTACTGTATTCCGGTTTGAAGGGCAATGTTTCCAGAGAAATTACAGGGCTTAGAGATATAATATCTTAGATCTCTGGGAGAAAAGCGCAGTGCAGTGCTAGATAATTATTTGGACTCTTCGTGTTCCAATAGCCGTGTGTCACTGTGCTGTTATGTGACAGGCATGTTGCTTACCATCAGGCATATGTCCTGCTCGTCTCGTCTCTCTAAAGTATAAAAAAACTCCTATAAAACAACGTTTCCTAATAATGCAACCTGGCTAGATCGCATTATCACCCGCGAAACCTCTTGTATACCAAATTTCATGAAAATCATTGGAGCCGTTTCGGCATTTATTAGGTATTTCAGGCCCAACCACCAGAAAGGCTTCTTGCCTGGTATTTCTGGATGCCTGGAACACAATACATTACTAGCGGAAAGTTTGAAAGATGCCAGAACACATGAGAGACAAATAACAGTCTGCTGGATAGACCTAGAGAACGCATTTGGTTCCGTGCAGCATGAACTTATGATATTTGCGCTAAAATGGTATAACTTTCCTGCTGTAATTATTGACATAATTAATTCATATTATTGTCACTTAAAATTCGTTATAGCAGTAAACAAGGAATACTCAAAACCACTTAAATATAATGTAGGACTATTCCAAGGGTGCTGCTTATCACCAATAGTATTTAATATAGGTATACTAGAATATTTATTATTCTAGTAGATAAATAAATATCCCGTGAGAAGAAATGGGGCTACCGGTTTAAAATCAACAATAAGTACACTGAGTCAATTTTAGCCTTTGCGGACGACCTTGCAATACTTACACGCAATCCCAAACAGTGTCAAGAATTGTTGAATGATGTTGATGAGTTCTGTTCATGGACGGAGGGAATGAGGGCAAAACCAAGTAAATGTCATTGTTTATGTCTGGGTAGACGAGATACCAAATATACTTCTTACGATCCGGGACTCTCCATAAGTGGCCAAAGAGTTGCCACAATTGCAGAGGCAGTGACTTTCAAATTTCTTGGTAGAAAGATAGACTACAAAGGACGTACACCATCATTAGAGGTAGTTGTTGGAAATTTCATGAACGACCTCAATAAGGTAGACCAACAGCCTATCAGCAATATCAAAAAAGCGTGGATATATGACAACTATCTCACATCACGTCTCACTTGGCCTTTCCTAGTATATGACATCGGTAAAACCCTCCTCGCAAAACTAGATGCTAATGTCATAAAGATATTGAAGTCATGGTTTGGATTGGCACTTCCGGCTGATCCCTCTACTCTCTTTAGGGATCACAATAGTTTTGGCCTGAAACTAAAAAAACCATCGGAACTCTACAAACACCTAAGAGTTACAAAAACGCATGTTTTGGGAAAGTCGAAAAAGACGAATTAATCGCATCTCTCCCAAAAGACAAAAGCGCTTCGGACCTTGAATCTAGACTTCAATTCCACAAACAATTTATGGCAGGTGCGCAAGTAAATACAACTGGGTTGGGTGCGAGAAAGAAAAGGGAAGACCGAGACATGGTAAAAACCTTTCTACAACAAGACGAAAATGATAGTTACAAAGTGCACGCTATGAATTTAGAAATGCAAAGTGAGTTAACCATAGGTGAGTTTTGTGTCCCATTAGCTCTGAAGTGGCGCACCTTGCTATATGACTGGTCTCCTGCCTTATTAACATTTTATCTAAACGCTTTCCAAATGACCCTCCCTGACCAGAGTAACTTGGTAAGGTCGGGAAAAGCCTCTGAAAAATGTTGCTATACTTGTGGTGAGGCGATGTGTACAGCAAGGCACATATTGGTGGGATGCAAGGTGCTCCTTAATAGGGGTCATTACTCATAGCGCCATGACAGAGTACTTGAAATCATACGTAAAGCCGTAAGCCTTTCGGTAGCTAGAGCCCAAAAGGGATTGACGATAAACAAAAGACAAATTAACTGTGTAAAAGAGGCCTCAACTTCAAACTCTAAGAACAAGCCTTACTCAATCCTGGGTTCAGCACCTGATTGGACTATTTTAATGGACACGGATGAAAAACACTACAAAATCCCAGAGGATGTGGGTGTTTCGTCATCCAGACCGGACATTTTCCTTTTTTCTAGGGCTACGAAACGCATAGTCCTTGTAGAACTTACCCTACCGTGGGAAACTAATATACCTAAAGACCACGCGATGAAACAAAATAAGTATTACTACCTTCAAAACGAATTAACAAAAAATGGCTATGTAGTTAATTTATACGCTGTAGAAGTAGGAGCGAGAGGTATACCAGCAAAATCTCTCTATAGCCTGCTTAAAGACCTTGGCTTGTCCAGAAGTGCAGTAAGTTCTATACTAGAACGAGTATCTAAAGCTGCACTAGTAAGATCATATCGGATTTGGCTGGGCAGGGAGAGAAATACGAGTAGTGAAAGTGAGTGTTGACGTACGTCACCAAAAGGGGCCCCTTTTAAACCTACGCCCGAGTCACAAGTCTTGGGGTCTATTCGAGATTTCTCTCTCTGCCACACGATGGACCCGGCACCCGCACGGTGAATCCATGGAATGCTAAGAAGTTCGTCTCGTCTCTTTAAATGTTCTAAGCATACTCTAATTAGAGTAGGCTTAGAACATTTAAACGGACAAAACGACGGATCGAAGTATAATCGGAGTAGGAAAGTCGCGAGTTTATTTCGAAATTACGTTTTCGTAGAAAGAGAGTAGACGTCCAGATTGTACTTATTGATCTTCTGTACAATCCGCCGCACGGTGTGAATGAGGTCTATGGCCCGCTACAAAACCCGGCTTGTTCCGGTGGTTAAAACTCATGAAATCTTTGAACAAGACGATTCATGATGACCCTTGAAAACAACTTATGGCCCAGGAAGGATATTGGTCGGTGGATATTCAGTATTCGGTATATGGCGTGTAAGAATAGCTCTTACGTCTGTTGTGTCCGATCGGAGATGAAGAGCGTACGACTAAGCGACTAACTATAGAATTTTTCCACTTCCGAGAGGATTAGAAGTTGCGACATTATCCGTTGATGTGGTTAGCTTCATCAAGTGGATTCCATCAAGAGGCTTGACGAAGACTTTCGACCCCCGATTCTGCTCAAGTAATTTGATATCTAGAGCGTATTAGCAGATCGGAGGTCACGTCGTACAAGCTACGTGATTCTTTTGATAAGAGGAAGATTATTTTGTTCTGAGGAAGGATTTGTTCATAAGGTTATTCCGCCGTTCTTCTATCAGTTCCAGTGTATTTCTCAGAAGCTTCGACTTCCTGCTCATAAGCCACATTGCGCAAAACTTCGTGCCCTCATACCACAAGACTTCTACCGCTATCTATCGAGTTTTTTGGTCAACGTCATCTGTGGTTTCCAAGGTAGCGAATCGGTTCGGAGAAGGTTTGGACGAAGTGTTGATTTAACCAGAAAGACACGTTTTGAAAATGCTATTCAGAGTACCTCGTACTAACCTGTGTGATCACTACCGGTGGAAAACCTGGCGACCATTGAGATATCTCTGAATATTCGCTTTTTATCCGTAGTGATGAAACCAATCTCAATCTTCGTCCGTCCAAGGCTCCGCCACGTCCACCTCCTTTGAGACCGCTTCTGGTAGAAATAATTCGTACGAAACAGTCTCCCTCCTTTTCGAGTAAGTCTACAAGCATTTGACCCCTGCCGTTCCTTCGATCCAAACCGTACGATCCTACTACCAATTGATTATTAGTCCGTATTCCCACTATAGCGTTAAAATCCCACATAACAATGTTGAAGTGGGGTCTGGAGCGTCATCAAGCACCATTGTCGCCTCCTACGACACTACCATATTCTGGTATTAGAAGGGAAACGCTATTCTACTCTGCCGGCGCCACGCGGCCAGTTGTAATACACACACCTTTAACGCTAAACATTGCGTGGTATGTGCAGGATTGACGGTGATCCGAGCGATGGGCGGCAGTGCGCGGTGGAGCTCACGCGGGGATGAGCTGGTGGAGGCGTGGCAACGTGCGGCGCTGTGCGGCGCCGCGAGCGCGCAGTGGCTGGCGCTGCGGCTGCAGGCCTGCGCCGCCTGCGCCGTCTGCGCCGCCGCGCTGCTGGCCGCGCTACAGCGCGCCACGCACGCCGCCGACCCCGGTATACACTCACACACACACTGTGCGGCGCCGCGAGCGCGCAGTGGCTGGCGCTGCGGCTGCAGGCCTGCGCCGCCTGCGCCGTCTGCGCCGCCGCGCTGCTGGCCGCGCTACAGCGCGCCACGCACGCCGCCGACCCCGGTATACACACACACACACACTGTGCGGCGCCGCGAGCGCGCAGTGGCTGGCGCTGCGGCTGCAGGCCTGCGCCGCCTGCGCCGTCTGCGCCGCCGCGCTGCTGGCCGCGCTACAGCGCGCCACGCACGCCGCCGACCCCGGTATACACTCACACACACACTGTGCGGCGCCGCGAGCGCGCAGTGGCTGGCGCTGCGGCTGCAGGCCTGCGCCGCCTGCGCCGTCTGCGCCGCCGCGCTGCTGGCCGCGCTACAGCGCGCCACGCACGCCGCCGACCCCGGTATACACACACACACACACACTGCGCGGCGCCGCGAGCGCGCAGTGGCTGGCGCTGCGGGTGCAGGCCTGCGCCGCCTGCGCCGTCTGCGCCGCCGCGCTGCTGGCCGCGCTACAGCGCGCCACGCACGCCGCCGACCCCGGTATACACTCACACACACACTGTGCGGCGCCGCGAGCGCGCAGTGGCTGGCGCTGCGGCTGCAGGCCTGCGCCGCCTGCGCCGTCTGCGCCGCCGCGCTGCTGGCCGCGCTACAGCGCGCCACGCACGCCGCCGACCCCGGTATACACACACACACACACTGTGCGGCGCCGCGAGCGCGCAGTGGCTGGCGCTGCGGCTGCAGGCCTGCGCCGCCTGCGCCGTCTGCGCCGCCGCGCTGCTGGCCGCGCTACAGCGCGCCACGCACGCCGCCGACCCCGGTATACACTCACACACACACTGTGCGGCGCCGCGAGCGCGCAGTGGCTGGCGCTGCGGCTGCAGGCCTGCGCCGCCTGCGCCGTCTGCGCCGCCGCGCTGCTGGCCGCGCTACAGCGCGCCACGCACGCCGCCGACCCCGGTATACACACACACACACACACTGCGCGGCGCCGCGAGCGCGCAGTGGCTGGCGCTGCGGGTGCAGGCCTGCGCCGCCTGCGCCGTCTGCGCCGCCGCGCTGCTGGCCGCGCTACAGCGCGCCACGCACGCCGCCGACCCCGGTATACACTCACACACACACTGTGCGGCGCCGCGAGCGCGCAGTGGCTGGCGCTGCGGCTGCAGGCCTGCGCCGCCTGCGCCGTCTGCGCCGCCGCGCTGCTGGCCGCGCTACAGCGCGCCACGCACGCCGCCGACCCCGGTATACACTCACACACACACTGTGCGGCGCCGCGAGCGCGCAGTGGCTGGCGCTGCGGCTGCAGGCCTGCGCCGCCTGCGCCGTCTGCGCCGCCGCGCTGCTGGCCGCGCTACAGCGCGCCACGCACGCCGCCGACCCCGGTATACACTCACACACACACTGTGCGGCGCCGCGAGCGCGCAGTGGCTGGCGCTGCGGCTGCAGGCCTGCGCCGCCTGCGCCGTCTGCGCCGCCGCGCTGCTGGCCGCGCTACAGCGCGCCACGCACGCCGCCGACCCCGGTATACACTCACACACACACTGTGCGGCGCCGCGAGCGCGCAGTGGCTGGCGCTGCGGCTGCAGGCCTGCGCCGCCTGCGCCGTCTGCGCCGCCGCGCTGCTGGCCGCGCTACAGCGCGCCACGCACGCCGCCGACCCCGGTATACACTCACACACACACTGTGCGGCGCCGCGAGCGCGCAGTGGCTGGCGCTGCGGCTGCAGGCCTGCGCCGCCGCGCTGCTGGCCGCGCTACAGCGCGCCACGCACGCCGCCGACCCCGGTATACACTCACACACACACTGTGCGGCGCCGCGAGCGCGCAGTGGCTGGCGCTGCGGCTGCAGGCCTGCGCCGCCTGCGCCGTCTGCGCCGCCGCGCTGCTGGCCGCGCTACAGCGCGCCACGCACGCCGCCGACCCCGGTAGGGGAGAGTCCTACAGTACCGTCACCTTAAGGTTTAAGCAGGATAAAATAAAAATCCCGCCGGTTGTATGTTAAATATCAGCTAAAATGTGTTAAGACATGCAAATGCTGTAAAGAAAAACAATAAAATACTATTGTATTTAGAAATAATCAACTTTATTAGCAAAATTTAAAGAGTATGAAAAGTTAGATAAAAAAAAATTGGCCTCCAGTACCGGCCAGCATAAAAATGGTCATTTATATCACGGAAAAATCACAAGTGTATTGATTTGTTAGCTCTGATATATTTGCACAAGCCTCATGGGCCCATACCTTACAATTTCCACATGGAATCCAATCCTCTTCATGAGATTGAAGGCACAAAGGACAAATTGTCTCTTCCTGGTTTGATCTGAGGGGAGGACTCTGGTTTTCTTTTCTCTTATCTTTTTTTTCTTGCTAACATCTTTTCCTGAAACCAAGTACTTTTCTTTCTTGCTGACGACATCTTTTCCTGAAACCAAGTTTTTGCCTTTCTTGCTGGTATTATGTCCTGAAGGCACACTCCTGCCTCTCTTAGCTAACTCAACACTTTTATCTGCTGTGCTGATCTGTTCCAGCATCTTTTTGTATGGAGTACTTGTGTAAATTTCAGCTTTGCGACGTCGTGCAGTGGCTCATCTCTTTGAAGCATCAGGAACCGGAGACAATTCTGCAACTACTGCTTTAAAATTTTCAACTGATAGGTCAATTTCATCGGTAGTTTCTTGAGACTTGGATTACCTGACAAAGTTCTGCAGCCTGACGCGCACTTATTTCACTACTCAGCACCTTTTGCACGGCTTTATGCTTATTGGCGGGAACCCAATCACCCTTCTTTTTCTTCGTTTCCCCATAACTATTATCGCCTGGCATATTTGTGTACCTAAAAGAAAATAAAATTACTCAAAAATAAACCTAAATGTGGCCGGTACTGGGGGACAATTTTATGGCCGGTACTGTAGGGAACGAAAAAAATATAATGTGCGACCCTAGAAAATAATTTACAAATAAATATTCAAATTAAAGATATTTTATAATAGCTATTTATATGAACAATACATACCAGGTTTAACTTCTTTTGAACTCGTACTATAAACTTATTTAATCACCCACAGAACTTTAGTTGTGTATCGTGCGTTCACCATGTGCAACACAAATTGGCGTACAGTCAGTAAGCGTGCCGCGACAGGTCGCTGCCTCGCGGGGCATATTCTTGTAAGAACGTATTACTTTAACTAAAAATACCATATCAGCGCCATCTCTTACAGAGTTCAGGAAAATCTAACTGGCCGGTACTGGATGCCGGCCGGTACTGTAGGACCTTCCCCTATACACTCACACACACACTGTGCGGCGCCGCGAGCGCGCAGTGGCTGGCGCTGCGGCTGCAGGCCTGCGCCGCCTGCGCCGTCTGCGCCGCCGCGCTGCTGGCCGCGCTACAGCGCGCCACGCACGCCGCCGACCCCGGTATACACTCACACACACACTGTGCGGCGCCGCGAGCGCGCAGTGGCTGGCGCTGCGGCTGCAGGCCTGCGCCGCCTGCGCCGTCTGCGCCGCCGCGCTGCTGGCCGCGCTACAGCGCGCCACGCACGCCGCCGACCCCGGTATACACTCACACACACACTGTGCGGCGCCGCGAGCGCGCAGTGGCTGGCGCTGCGGCTGCAGGCCTGCGCCGCCTGCGCCGTCTGCGCCGCCGCGCTGCTGGCCGCGCTACAGCGCGCCACGCACGCCGCCGACCCCGGTATACACTCACACACACACTGTGCGGCGCCGCGAGCGCGCAGTGGCTGGCGCTGCGGCTGCAGGCCTGCGCCGCCTGCGCCGTCTGCGCCGCCGCGCTGCTGGCCGCGCTACAGCGCGCCACGCACGCCGCCGACCCCGGTATACACACACACACACACACACACTGTGCGACGCGCCGAGCGCTTGGTTGAATTGAAATTGATTTGAACAACACATTTATTTCAACTTCACTTTATTTAAACACTGACACATACATATGCTAGAAAGTCACATCCACAATCCACAACGAATGCGACGGTTTGCTATATTATGCATTTGTCAAGCGATATATATTAAACTCGTTTTTAACCAACATGAGTAACCAAGTAAAAACTAGAGTGACAGGAGGATCTTATACTACGGTCACAGCAGTAAAGCCGCTGGGTACAAAGTGGTAAATAACGAGTCGTGGAGTGTACCTCTAGGTCCCTAACTTTTGTGCTAAATTCTTTCTTTATCAGCTTGCGGAAACGAATGAAAGAAAGTCGTAGGAACGTTGGCACGTGTGTTTTCTCACAAGCTATGCCCGTAAGGTAGCACGGCCTTCAGAGTTTACCGTAGACTTCCATTTCTGACGCCCAAATTAATGCCAAATTTCAACTCTATAACAACTAGTCTAAAGTTATTATTTGAGTTCCGTTTTTGGTCTTAGGTCTGGTCGGGCTCGCCATATCGTACGCCTTGTCAATGACGTCGATGCTAAGCAACGTGTTGAGCGCGTTCACAGAGACTGAGCGCGAAATGATCGCCGTGGAGCGCGTCGGCGAGTACATCAAACAAGTACGTAAACTTTTTTATTTATTTAAAAGTTAGACACTCCACAGACACCGGGTTCCGTGCGATCTATTTGTCATTTAGGTTATATTTTTGACATACATCTTGGCTTAGAAAAAGAAAAGGAAAATAGGAAGAATAGAGAACATTTTCAACCTTATTCTAATGCCAATAAAATTGAGCCTTATTTATTCTCGTCATCTGAAAGCTGTACTCTGGGGTGGTCTTCGGTGATGCAGCTAACGCTCGTCGTACATACCAACTGATGGCACCGACGTATGTAGCCTGTTGTGAAGACTAAAATAATGGTTGCATTGCTTGAAAGTTTTCACGTTTGTTCTCTGCACGAAGCTAAATAAAAAGTTATTTACCTTCTATTATTTTTATTCCATTTGTGCAGGTTGAATGTGAAAAAGTGAACGGCGAAGCTCCACCCTACGGCTGGCCATCGCAAGGCGTCATCGAATTCGATGATGTTTTCTTAAAATACAGGTGAAGATCAATCGTGGTTTCTTTTTTATACTTTCTTAGCTTTAAATTATACTAGCAGCACCCTGCGGGTTTACCTGCTTAGTTCCTATACTCGTTATGTTCCGACGATAAAAAGTATATGTGCTTTTACAAACTATTTTATAGTTGTTTCAAATTTCAACCCAATTCGTTTAGCCGTTCTGACGTGTTTGTACTACAAATATCCAAATTGTCTCATTAATAATATGTAAGTCTTTATTTAGATAGTTATATATCGACTGTTTGCCATGGTTTCACCTGTGGTTGTAGCATAGCCTATAGTTTTTCATTGAATTCGCATATCAGATACAGAAATAATTGTTCAAATGCGACTAGTAGTTTTTGTGAGTATCGCTGATCCCGATAAAAAAACAGAATAAGTTCTTCAGCTTTATATTTGTTTTAAGAGAGATTAGTTGGTGCTCACCTTGAAATAGCCCCCAATTATTGTTGAAACTTAGGTCGTCTCACTAATTACTAATGCAGTCGACTATTAAGAGGTGATATATTAAGAGATATATTAAGAGGTGTTCGGGTGTTATATTGTTTTTAAACTTTCGCGATTTGTTAATAGTGTTTGCGTTTCGGCAGCGTTACAACCGCTGTGGTCACGAGGAGAGATAATTCAGATCATAATTAGGGCCCTAGCACACGGCGTATTGCAAACGCGCAGACGGAACGCGCGTATTCTGCGTCGTAGATGCCGATTTTTGGGTTTGTATAGAGTCAAACGCGTAAAATGCGATACAAACGTGCACGTGAAGCGCGAACAAAGGGGCAGAAGACAACTGACGAAGAGTATTTGATCTCAGGTCATCTGGGCCTTTAAAATACGTCGTCTGCTAGGGGCCTAAAGATTTGCGCCAACTTAAACGACTTCGCTACCAGCTGACAAATAAAATATCACTCAAATATGGGTTTTGTTCCATGACAGTTACGATATAGATTACATTGGCAACATAAATTAGTAGACGGCTCGCCGACAGCGAGCTTACTGCCGTCAGACTGCTCGGTAGTTGACGCCTCGCCACCTACCCACTGGTAAGCAAGCGGACTGCGCTGTACTTGATAGCTGTCGGCGCGTGGACTGCGAGCAGTCGCCTTAGTTTAGGGCGGTGTTGGCTGGGAGCGGTGCAGGATCAGAGTCGTATAATTGGGTAGCCCTGTATAATGTAAACAATATGCGTTCAAGTGTTACGTAACTCAATGGTTAAAAAATGTCTACCCAAACTACAATTAATATATACCGGCATTTTTTTAAATGTATTGCAGCGGTCGAGATAACAGCAACATGGCGCTGAACGGGGTGACGTTCTCGAGCTGGCCGGGGGAGAAGCTGGCGGTGGTGGGGCGCACGGGCGCCGGGAAGAGCTCGCTCGTGCACGCCGTGCTGCGCCTGGCGCCGCTCGCGGCCGGCGCCGTGCGGGTGGACGGCGCCGACGTCACCAGGCTGCACCTGCACGCGCTGAGGTATGTAGTCGGCGGACACACAGCAGCTGTACGGTCTCCGGCCGGCCCGGTGAGAGCTGGCGGTGGTGGGGCGCACGGGCGCCGGGAAGAGCTCGCTCGTGTGCGGTTCGTGCGGTTTGACCCGCACAGTTCCCGCTCCCGTTATAATAAGTAGCCTATGTGCTATTCCAGACTATAATCTAACTGTGTTACAAATTTCAATCCAATCCGTTCAGGCGTTAAGACGTGGTTGAGCAACAAAAATCTAAATATCCAAACTTTCGGATATTAGTACGATAAAGCAAATGTCTGCTTGTAATTTTTAATTATCGTCTTCCCACTAAGATTACCTATCTTTGGTTTCTATAGAACCAGTATGAAATCATTCATTCAATGCGCATACGTAAACATTTTCTTGTGCCCAGTTGTTTGCCGTCGTGTTTTGTTGAAATTTCTGGTTTTACGATAACTCGTACGATTTAGTAAAGTTATCGTCGAAAGTCTCTCGATTTCAGTAGTTTTTGAAGTGAAAACTTCTTTAGGCGCGCTATAGACAGAATTTTCGTGGGCTGTGAAATGGATTCATCAATCGTCACGCTTGAATATGATAATGGATCGGATCGGATTTGAAATCTTCGGGTTAAGAGACGATTCACACGGCGCGGCTGCCAACCGCGCCCGCGCGCGGGTGCGGCAGATTTCCATATATAATTGAATTCAATTCACACGACGCGGTTTACGGCCGCGGCGGCTGCGGCAGCCGCGCGGCGCCCGCGTGGCTGCGCGCGATTCTTGCGCAGTAGCTTTCCGGAGCAAAAACCGCGAAAACCTGCGGTCTCGTGAGTATTGAAACAAAACAGTCGCGCGGGCGCGGTTGGCAGCCGCGTCGTGTGAACCGGGCCAAACTCGGTATAAACGGCCAGGTAGGTACCAGGGCAACAGAAACAGTAAAGAGTTTCGATTACCTACCTCCAACAGCCCAGCGTTTATCTCCAGATACCAGGACAACAGAAATATAAAAGAGTTGCGTTTGCCCCTAGGTACCAGTACCAGGGCAACAGCAAGTTTTCACTTCTATCGGCAGTTCCTATGACTGCCAATTGTTTTTTTTTTTGTTACAATAGGTAATTTACTAATAAGTAAACAAATTGTTCCCAGGTCGCGAATCGGGGTTATTCCGCAAGAGCCTTTCATATTCTCGGGCAATATCCGGGAGAACGTCGACCCTCTCCGACAATACTCGGACACGGAGATCTGGCGCGCGCTGGAGGCGTGCGGGGTGCGGGGGGAGGTGGAGGCGCGAGGGGGGCTTGGTGCCACCGCCGACGGGCTGTCGCGTGGACACGCGCAGCTGCTGTGCCTCACTAGAGCCGTGTTACAACGGCCTAAGGTTGGTTTTGCTGTGACAACACTGTGATGTTGAAATAAGGAGTGTTATGTATTAAGTACAGGTAACAAAGTAGGTATATATCTGTTCCAGATCGTGCTAATAGACGAAGCCACCGCGAACCTCGACTCGGAGTCGGAGCGCGGCATCCTCACGACGCTGCGGTCCGCATTCGGCGGCTCCACCGTACTGTTCATCGCGCACCGCTCGGCCGGCGTGCTCGAGTGCGCGCGCGCGCTGGTGCTACAACAGGGGAAGGTAGTCGAGCTGCGAGCGACGGACGACGCCCTCGCTGACCACAACTCCTATCTATATAACCTCATCTGCGCGCCTTAAACAAACGAACTGAAATGGCTGTGATAGTATTTTTGAAGTGAAAACTTCTTTTACGCGCCACAGAGAGAGTTTTCGTGTGCTGTGAATTGAGTTATGACGTCACTCTCAGGATAAGAAATGTTCGGGTAAACTCGGGTCCGTGACCATTGGCTATCTAGAAGTGCGTCAGCATTTCCCATTGGCTGACGCATTTCTAGATGGCCATGCTCATGGCCACGCCCTCTGGTTTCACCCGCGTAGTTTCCAAAGTAAGCTATCAAATTCTGAGTTATAAGTTTTCACTTCTGTCGGCAATTCCGATGACTTCCAATTTTTTTTAATATGTTTCTGTGAATTGCGTGCACGTTATAGGCTGGGTCGTAAAGCTCCGATCGCCTGACTATGCGTTCGTTCAATGTTAAGACTAAACTATCTAAACGATCGTAATTTTTTAGTTGTTATTTAAGGTGTACATGGTTTCTTAAATAAGTCACGATGACATATTATGTAATCGTGACTAACCTAACCATATTATGGTTAGTTAAATTAGTGAAAAGAAATTAATCATTATAATTACGTAATGTTATGACTGACGCTTAAAAAAATTACGCTCATTTGGGCTTGGCAAAATCCTACTTGTATAACATGTAGCTGACTGAAATTTGGAACTGTGTTATTATCGCGTATGCTATCACTATCATCCCTGATAGCAAATTAAAGTGAAATCTGACTATCTTTAAGTTTGACCTGTCAAAGTGATTCACTTTAAACCCACAAACCTTAATTTAACTCACAATACCCATAAAACTTTAAAGGTTTTGCATATTTCCATCTGAATTTTATGAATAGCCAAAACAGTTTTACAAATAAAATTTTAACACCCTATTGCGTCCATAACCACAGGTAGGTATGGGTAAGAATAAACAAACAAGTGATTGATTTAAAGTTTATAATTAAATGTAAAGTTTGGTCTGTGTTTGAATGTCTTTTTTGACACCTATATCTTTGAATTTATCGAAGAACTTATTTGTTTTTTATTAGTTTTCTTGTCGTTATTTGTCAGTTAAAATCATGAGACAAAATATTGTAGTTAATATCTTATGATGAAGCGTCTATAGTATGAATCCCTGTAAAGTTAAAACAGGCTACAGACATGGACGTATAAAAAAAGTCGGACGGAGTCTCGCTAAAACAAAAACTGTGTCACTAGAGTCGGCCACATTTGCACGTGTGCGTTGTCAGGTTGTCACTGATAGGCTGACGCGCACACATATACACAAGTAGCGCGTGTAATGACCCACTGATGTGTGCGTATCAGCCTGTATGTGACAGCGCACACGTGCATATTATGTGGCCGACTCGATGGACACAGTTTTTGTTTTAGCGAGACTACGTCCGACTTTTTTTATACGTCCATGGCTACAGATAATTTATATTTCTGGCATATATGTATTTTATTTTTGTGAGTCAAATGCAACTCATTCAGATGTTTCCACGGAGTCAATTCATTTCACTAGTCGACCCCAATGCCGTCTTCTGACACGATAACGAGACGATCTCGATCTCGGGGCGTTAAGACAAAGACTGGAACGATAGATACTCAGGATTGGACAAAATTAACTTTGCCCAGCCATAGGACTGCTTAAGCAAGTTAATATAGGCCTTATGTTCTATTGTCTATTCAATATTTAGTTTTAAATAATTGCTGGAAATTGTTTGAGTAATTGCTTTTTCTTTATGTGTAATATTAACCACAACTTCAAATTTGTTTTAGCCATAATTCTAACTTTTAAATTTTATTGATATTTTTGTCATTGTACAGGCAAAATAGATGATTGTAAATAAAATTACCATATCACATCGAAACTTTATTCCAAGTTAAGTAATATTGGTCGAGTGATATTCATAATTCTTAATTAGGTTATTTTCTATACTTAGTATATATGAATGCTTATGAGAGCTAAGAGGAATGTATTAGACTGAAAAGAGACTACTAGTCGTGACAGTTACTCATTATTATTCCAAGTTGGTAACAGCTTCAGGTTTCTTTAGTTTTAATATAGATATATTTTTGTATTAATTATGAATGTTATTCTTATTCCTAAAATATAATTAATTTGTTGAAAGAATTTAGTTTCTGTTCCTAGATAAGATTTATGTTACAAGTTAAATGTGATGAAGCAGTTTTAGCATCAGATAATCTCCACGAGGTACACAGGTACATATTATGGCTACCACTTAAATTAATGACTTCTTATTCTGATTTCTTCTTCGTAAAAAAAAAGAGTGGAATAGGAACGATTTAAGCTATTTAATGACATGGTAAGTAAATATAGTTTACCCCTAGATAGTGATTATGGATAATCAATAAGTAATACTAGTGTGCCTTGACCTTCAATTGCGCTGAATCGTAGCTAGTCTTGGGATCGTGTAATACCGATACGATACAAGTGATATTACTGTCCATGTAATGGCTTATGTTCTGGCTATTCTCCTCTTTTAATATCAGCTAAATATAATTACTTTGGTTTGCCGGTATACTTGGCGTTTTGGCCATCGGTACTACAGAATTAGGCCCAGTCTTTCAAAACTACCTAGTGTCCTTCTTTATTGCTGTCACTCATATACTGCTCAAGTATCGGCTTAAATCAACGCGAACGAGCAAAAACACTCTTAGAACGTACATTAAAGATATTATATCGATGTTAGCGCTGTGCGATATGTGTAACAGCAATAAAAGCGATCACAAGAACTCATTTTTTTAATGAGACCGCGAAAGCTGCTTTATTTTCAAAATCCTTCAACATGACTTGTATGTTCCAAACTATATTAGTGAAACCGTAAAGCAAACTTAAGCCAATGCGTCTGTCTATATAAATAAATAATATGTATTTAAATAAACAACGATAAGGATATATCTACGCTCTAGACCTATACGTTATCCTGTTGTTATCGCCTTATCGCATGTACACTTTTAGAAGCCCCGTTGAAGGATTTAAAATAACGACGCCCCCTGCTGGCCACCGAGTGGAAGTTTTGGTGTTAATAACTGTTTTTAAAACTGCGCCATGAATACGAAAATGTTAATTTAATTATTAGGCCTTATTCTGAAGCCTCATTTGATATAATTTTGTAAAACCTTTTGTCGTTAAAACGCTTTTAACATATCGTTATCTTAACCAAAGACTTAAGGAGTAAAATAATCATATCTATCATTTTCGACGATTACAGCGGGTTATATAGAAAAAGTAAGTTACGGTGGTCTAGTCGGGAGAACGGCGGCTGCCGATCCGGAGACACCGGGTTCAAACCCCACACGCACCACTGTCTTTTCGAAGTCATGTGCGTAATGCCGCTAACTTAAAACGGTGAAGGAAAACATCGTGAGGAAACCGACACGTACCTAGAATCTTTCGAAGTCATGTGTCATCCCCCAACCCGCACTAGGCCAGCGTGGTGGATTATGGCCTTAACTCTCTCCTTGCGAGAGAAGGCCCGAGTCCCAGCAGTGGGAACGTTTAGTGGGCTGTTGATGATGATGATGATGATATAGAAAAAAAATTACAGGAGTTATTCACGATCGAAATGATTAATTATTAATTATCTCCCGACGTTCGACCTTATTACAGCTGCCATGGTCACGAGAAAACGTTGAGACTTTAGACTGCAATTAAGTCCTGTACAATATTTTCAATACGAAAAACAAAGGCAAACAAATTGAGGCGTTTTCAAAATGCAAAAACTTGTTAAGAATAGTTCTCAATCGCGCGCACCTGAAACATTAGCATGTTTCATTTTGATAGAGAAATTTGTCTTTTTTTCAAATACAGGGTTACTGGTAATCAGCCTGCATCCGTTTAAGGGCATGTTCTGTATATTTAAACAAACAACTTTTGTTCTACAACTTTCGTTTAAAGTTAATAGATAACCCAAAAAAAAATTGTATTTGTTGCCCTTTTTTGTACTGTTTAGCGACTTTTTAGTGTTTATTCACTTCGGTACATCATTTTTTGCGCGTTAAAGAGCGTACGCGCTCTCGTTACGAATTGTTACGAAGAGTTCGATACTTTTAGACCGTGCAAATGCATTTTTTATTTATTTTGTAAAAAAAAAAACATTTTTTTTTAAACTGTAGAACAAAAGTTGACGTATTGAATGTACCTAACATCCCCTTAAAAGGATGCAGGCTGATTACCAATAACCCTGTATACATATATGTGTAGTATAAATTATAAACTCTGAAACGTTTTGGCTCTGTAAAGCCAAAGCTGTAAGCTGTAAAGTTTTGAGTAACTGTAATAAATAAATATAAGCATTTGTTAATGGTGATAATTTGATTTCTTTTTACGAATTTATCTCTCGATCTAAAAAGGCCTTATTCAAAAAGTTCCTTATTTCAGAATGTGCCTTCAGAATATCACCTAATTAATATAAACCTATATCATGCGCATGTATTGTTTAACCATTCGTAACCGACATTAGGAGGAAGAAGATATGATAAGAGATACGCATTATATTTGTCATGTTAACTCTAGTAGTTCTATGTAATTGATACTTGTGATATGAATTCAAAATAGACGTTAAATTATTATTGTGATCATAATCAATTTATAATTTTTAATAAAAGCAAGTTTTCTAGATTCAACGTCTTTATTTTGTCTAGAGAGATGAGGTTGTACATGATACGAGTACCTATCTAAATCTATCGTTCTACTCACGAAAATGAATCTTTTACTATAAAGGTGACATTAGCGACATATGGTCTAAAAAATGTAATTACTAATTTAGACCAATCTAGCTGCTAGCTGAAAAAGCCATCGGTACCATAAATTTTGTTAAGTCTAAATACAAATCTATGTAATGCTGTATAAATACAAGGCCCAAGGCCTATGTAGTAGTAGAGATAGTATTGTTTAATTCACATGTTTCGTTCTTCGGGAGTCTTGTATGGAAAATCTATGTAGTCGAAAATGTCTTCTTCTGACGTTATCGGGACCGCTTCTCCGGGTACACCTAAATATACAAAAAGTAAAAGTAAATTATTTTAACCCAACGGTAGTAAAACAAAAAGGTTATGATGAGACAATATTTTAACTGGTGTGTATGTATGTATGTGGGTAATTCAAAAAATCTGTTATTTCAATTATATGACAAATGCGATATTATTTGAGTCTTTTCGAAGTAAATAACGACGTAGTATAGGAATACTTATTTCCAAACAATTTAGAGCATATTTAAAAAAAAATAGGTTAACGATTAGGATAAGGATTTTTAATGAGGATGCGTTTTCAAGATGCAAAAATATACCCGTCAAAGATAGTTCCCAATGTCGCCGAAGGTGGCGCCAATATTAAATTTGTTTGAAAAATTGCACAATGGTACATTGGCGCCATCTCTTAATTTCAGCTCAATAGATTTATGCTATTTATGATAATATTTAATATCGAAATTATACACAAGCAGCTCCCGGCGATTTTACCCTCGTAGTTCACGTTCCCGGTATTTTCTATTTTCTCGGGATAAAATATATAGTAGCTATCTGTTCTTCCCACAGAACAGAAATCAAGTAGAAGGCGCGTAGCTGAATCTCACTAGGAAAACCACCGTATCACGTTTGCACACAAACGTGGTTTTGATATATTTTAAACACATTAAAACAATGCTAGTGATTTGTCCCATAGTGACGAACCTAAAATGATGTATTGCATTTAGTTACGTACCTAAAAATGAACCCTATTGCTAAACACAATAAATCTGTTATTGTCAACTATTCAAAATGTTGTTACGACTTTCTTAGATAACTCAATTTTATCTAATTACAGGAAAAAGTACCGTATCCTGAATGTGACTAAGTCGCTTATTATGTACCATTATCAGGACTTTTAGGGCGTATCGCATACATCAGTGCTACGAACTTTCTAAACTCAACCTTAGTAGAATAGAATAAGGTGGTAACTGTTATCATCTTTCAAAAATGTAAGTTGTTTTCACTAGTGCGCACTAGATGTCACTAATTGTAAGATTAGTGACATCTAGTGCTCACTAGTTCTGCTACTTCATACTAGATGGCACTTTATGTAATTTATGCAACTATGAACGCTACCTTCTTTAAAATAAGGGATTCGTAAATATAAGCCGGTCGTGCTAATAGTAATAAGACAATGCTTAAGCATTTTCATTAAATTATCGATATTACGTTATTCAGTTTACGTACCTATCGTATAATGTAATCATAATATTATGATTAAATTTGTTCATGTACCATCTTAATTTTATTAACTTTAGAGTGAAGCGTAACAGAGTTTTGTATAAGAACGTAATTACTAGGAAGAAACTACAAAAATACTCGGAGGAAACTAAATAAATATCTTAAGTAAATAAAGTAATGATGAAATTCTTCTAGTCTTGGCAAGTAGCACTAAAATTTGTATTTTAGTCGAATGATATTTTTCTTGAGTGAGGTAGAGATAAATAAATATAGGTGAAACATTTACACACAACACCATCTGACGCTAAACTAAGCTAAGCTTGTAATATGGCGGCCAGATAGCTGTTATAAATACTTACTTATTACACATAGAAACACTCAGATACAGTTAAAATATTTGAATCCATCACACATATATTTGCACTGGGTGGGAATCGAACTCACAATGTAAGGAAATAGTTATTTTCTTTGAGGGACGACCTTGTCATTTAAGTTGTTGTCAGTAAAAATTCAAGATGTTTTTATATCCATGAATAGAAACTTGAGGAGACTAAAATAAACAAAAGGGATATAGAAAAGGAACAGGGTTTCAGTAAAAACAATACTCGAACTAATAAAAGTTTATACATAAAAATCAACAACAAAAACAGGGCAACAGGGCAGTACCTATTTCCTTTTTTTTTATTATAAAACCGCTGTCTAAAAAGTGCTCAGAGCAAATCGTGCTTGTTTTGGAAGGAAACCAACCAATTTTGCCTTCCTGTAGCTTCTATCCATTTCTCCTTAACAACGGGACTTTTAGGAAAACTGAAATGATAAAATGTAATTAAATTATTCAAATACCATATAACAAAAGATAATATATTTGTTTCACAAAACTGTACAAGTTAGAAATATCGATATTAGCAATTTCAACAGCTTGTGTACCATCTCTAATTGAGTAGCCCTACTGAGTAGCGCTACTCGCATGCATAGAATGATCGAGAATATCATATATAGCTTGAATGAAAATGGACCTTATTGCAATGACTTTAAAGTTGACTTCCTTTAAATCATTTCTCTATTTAAGCTAATATTAATTTATTTTCACAATAAAATCAAAAATAAATAAAATAAGACTTACCGATGGTACGATATGCCTCCTTTGGATAAAGTTTTAGCACGGCTATCGTTTTTACACTCAATAACTGCACAATACGGCATGACTGCTTACTTTTTATTCAAAATCGCGGATTCAGGAGTACTGCAGTAGTGGCAGAGCACGACCACAGATCACTATATACTACAGATAGGACAGTTCGGTATTGTGACCCTTAGTTCCGATTCCAACATAAAAGCGCTGGCGTCGCAATCGCAATAGTGACGTCTCACGAATAGCTGAGAATACAAATTATCGATATCGATTATTAGTGATGTGCTTACGAAAACATCGACAAATAGGTTCTATTATAACATTTTATTATTTTTTATGAAAAACCAGAAAAAAACAACAATTTCGTTTATATTATTTTATTTCTTTCTCAGTACATAATAAGAAAATAGTATTACTATGAATAGACAAGTCGGGTGACATATTTATCTGTCGCAATATGATGTGTATTTGTAGGTTATAGATCGATAGATAGTTAGCAAACTCGTTAATTCACTAATTGCTCTTTTGTTAGGCCACTGAATTCGACGTTCACGGGAAAGGAGAATCACAATTTCCTCTAGTTGTAGTTTTTTAGAATGTCTTTACGACGATGCGTGCGGCTGGTTAATTCACAGTCCTTAAAACAACACTCGCGATTCCGTGATGAATAGTCATTGCTGATTACGCCATAGTAGGTTTTCTTAACGTTTGTAACTGAATTCAAGCTAACAGAACACGAAATATAACGTAAAACAATATAAATATACAATTTCGAAAGGCAAATAAAACTTTTGATTGTTTTGATTCAAAACCAGTGTTGCCAACATTACTTTTCAGATAATTACGATTATCTGAAAAATAAAGTTGCCCACAAGCGAACGTATTTTCCAGAAATAATAGTGTGCCATGTAATTTCAATAAACTAACGTAAATCGATTAAAATGAACTTGAATTATAATTTTCAACTGTTAAAGAAGTTCAGTTCGATCAACTCTTTTGTTGTGCAACCAACTTGTTTTACTTTTTACACTAAAAAAATGAATTTATGGCGATTGTTCATTTCGTAAGATTCCATTCAAAAGATTGTATATTTTGCGTCCGATTTCGACTTTGAAATCGTCCATCGCACATGAGCCAAAAAGATCTTATAAATACAATTTAAATCGTATTAAATCGTATCGGTTGGCAACACAGTTCGTAACGGTAATGTTTGTCACTGATACACTGACACTGACATTGAATAATGTCTCGAAAATGACGGCAGCTTCAAGATGGCGTTCAAAATGGCTACGGCAACACTAGCGCCATAATGATGGAATCGGAAACTACTGTCACCCCCCTGAGCACGACTAAGTATTCGGAAGTGGGCGTACTCTCTAAGTATGCGGAGATTGCGCTTACTTAGTACTACGATTGCCCCGCCTACTTGCTACTTCTTCTTGATTTCTGTTCTGTGGTTCTTCCAGACTATCTGTGTTCCAAATTTCAACCAGATCCGTTCAGATTTTACGACGTTATTGAACATCATCATCATCGTCAACATCCCACTAAACGTTCCCACTGCTGGGACTCGGGGCCTTCTCTCGCAAGGAGAGAGTTAAGGCCATAATCCACCACGCTGGCCCAGTGCGGGTTGGTGGATGACACATGACTTCGAAAGATTCTAGGTATATGTCGGTTTCCTCACGATGCTTTCCTTCACCGTTTTAAGTTAGCGGCATTACGCATATGACTTCGAAAAGACAGTGGTACGTGTGGGGTTTGAACCCGGGGTCTCCGGATCGGCAGTCGCCGTTCTCCCGACTAGACCAGCCGTCACTTATTGACTCACTTAGTGATTGAACAACAAACATCCAAATATTGACATTTATAATATTAGACAGACATACAGAAACACTTTGTTATGCACACCAGAGCGTAAACATACAATTATACAACACGAACAATTACTTATATCTAGTGCCATAAATGGCGGCCTTATCGCTAATAACGATCTCTTCCAAGCAAATATTTGTAGGATATTGAGATGTATTATGTATTTTAATTTTATTTATTTCAAGACGTAATTTTACCAGTGACTCCAATCGGTCTCAGTGCGTATTCGTTTAGCGTGAATCCTTTCTCGAGTGCGTGCGCGCGCATCGTCTTGTTGAAGACGTCGCTGCCGGTGAAGTAAAGCACTGCGCAGTGGTACTGTTCGGATGGGATCAGGCGGATGTCGAGACGGCGAGCCGGTAGCTTGCTGGATACACGGCACACGCCCTGTCACATTCAACAACAAGAACAAAATTTTTTTTTTATTTACTCCTGACTATAGGTGCCGGCAAACAAGTTGACCCAATGAAGTTAGCTGCACATGGCTGCGCAGAAACGTTTTTAAGGTCTCGTTGGTGGAAGTGTACCTACATGAGCGAACTTGCCCCTTCCACGTCAATTTTGGGTCTTGTTTGCCGGCCACTATACTTACCTAGGATTTGTTTTCTGTACAACATTCTACCAGTCAAGCAAGCCCTTGGATTTGATACCCATATTTAGGTAGGTTGTAAAGAAATATTTTGCGACCGACCGAAAGGGGCGACCATCTTGAATCGATATTAACCAAACATAGCTAAGAACCACCGCATGGAAATTCAGTAATTAACCTTCAAATAAAAAAACCGCATCGAAATCGGGATATCCGTTTGAGCTCTACGGTGCCACAGATAGACAGACATCGACGTCAAACTTATAACACCCCTTCTTTTGGTCGGGGGTTAAAATAAAACCGGCCAAGTCCGAGTGGGATTCCCGCACGAAGGGTTCCGTACCATTAGCAAATAAACGGCGAAAACTTCTTTGTCTTTATTCGGAATTCCGTGTACATCGCATACGTAGACAGGCAAAAAGTTTTCCTAAAATTTTGATTTTTGCCTCATGATTCTGTCGACGATTTCAATATCGCGTTTTATTTTTACTAGTGGCGCCATTTAGTTTGTTTGCTTGCACGGTCTAATCGAACAAGAAACGGTAAAACATCAAGTTTGTTGTATGAGAGCCCCCTTAAATATTATTTTTATTTTAGTTTTAGAATTTGTTGTTATAGCGGCAATAGAAATACATCATCTGTGAAAATTAAACTGTCTAGCTATCACCGTTTTTGAGATACAGCGTGGTGACAGACGGACGGACGGACGGACAGCCAAGGCACAGTAATAGGGTTCCGTTTTTACCCTTTGGGTACGGAACCCTAAAAAGAGTTACCTTAAAAAGTCTCAAAGATGCTGCTTTATTTCACCTCATTCGAAGTTTTACTACTGGTTTAAAAATACGAATGAGGCGTTTTGAAGATGCAAATAGACATTTGTTTTAACACTTATTTAAAGCCGTGATCACGAGAAGTCTTCTTGTGGCCAGTTCAGCTCTTGTATCATGTAATAAATGTTCAATGTAAATGGAGATCAGGGTAGTGATTCTGAAACCATTCGGTTGCATCCGACACGGAATCTCATCTCTCTGTCTTTGTCATGCTAAACAGATAAGACAAAGACCGAGATATGAGATTCCGTGTCGGATGCAACCGAATGGTTTCAGAATCGCTACCCAGGGTATGCCGATTCAAAACGCGATCCGACCGATTGGTGCACGGAATAACAATCCTTGTCTCTGTCATTTTAAACGGATAAGATAAAGATCGAGAAGTTTGATTCCATTTGCCTTGTGAAGAGTACCTACCTACTGGAGTCTTAAGCTTTGTAAAGAGTATATTTTGGTTTCTCTCTTTTTGAGTTAAACACCTCTTGTGCGTTTTCGCACAGCGATAGGTATCTTGGTTACATTTAGTACTAAATGGTTCTTACTTATTACATAAATGTAAGTAAGTTATGTATTTAGTACGAAGACGTGGTAGTATTAATTATGTACTGTACCATAAACTTGGTATCCCCCATAGAGATTACTTCAGTGACGAGTCCTGATAATGCGTCCACCAATTTCTTCAGCACCGATTTGTGGTCCTGTTTCTTCTTATCCGTGGGCAGCTCCAACGATGGATGAGTTACCAGAGCGTCGATATCGCCGCTATGAAGTTTACCGCGTCTGTAACAGGTTTTATAACATTAACGTGGTTAATAGGCTTTTAAGACGCATAAACGCAATGTGGCGTTTTCATATAATTATGAAAATAATCGGCAGTCATAGGGACTGCCGATAGAAATGAAAACTAATAACTCAGAATTTGATAGCTTACTTCAGAAACTAGGTTGAAACCGGAGGGCGTGGCTATGATCATGGCCATCTAGATCATCCGAGTTTACCCGAAGAGTTCTTTCATTTACGAACTTGACGCTTGAGCTCAATTCACAGCCCACGGAAAATCTGTATGTGACCGCCAAAAGAAGTTTTCACTTCAAAAATTGATTCAAAATTCTGTAAATGTCAATTGGGATGATTGAGTTATAAATATTTTCATAACAATAAATAATTACATCTCGCCTGATGTTAAACTACGATGCGGCCTACGATGAAGCGTGCTTATCTAGAATACACCGATTCACTCTCGACTTGAAGACACCAAGATTATAACTATCGGGGAAATCCACTCTGGTAGCTCATTCCACAGCTTAGACGTTCTTATCACAAAAGTAGAGTCAAACCTCTTTGTTCGTGTCTTTGGAACATCAACCATGAAACGATGTCGCTTTCTCGAGCTACGAGCAGTCCAATATAAAAAGGGGTAAGGTGGTATTAAATTATGCAGATCAGTCACGCACTCTCCGAAATGTATCCGATAAAAAACCGGTAGGCTAGCAATTTTGCGCTGATGTTCAAGAATTTGAATTCTTTTTCGCACAAGAGTATCATTGCCTATGAGCGTTTTGGCACTTTTCTCGATCAATTCCAGAGCCTCGAGCTGATACTTAGCCGAACCATCCCAAAGGTGCGAACAGTACTCCATACAAGAGCGAATCTGTGCTTGATACAACACAAGCAACTGTTCAGACTTGAAGTAGGTAAGTAGGTACCTTCGAACCTTTGAAAGGACGCCTAGTTTTTTGGCAGCTAATTTAGCTTTGGACTCGATATATGAGCCAAAGTTGAGCGTAGATGACAAGGTAACATCCAAAAGCTCGAGATGGTTGGTAACCGGCACGGATACACCTCGAAAAGAAGGTATCTGTTGAAATTGACTCCTTTTTGCGGAGAACAGACACGCCTTGTGTTTTCCCTCGTTAAACTTGGCCAGATCATCGCCCCAAATATGTATTATATTAGTGACAAATGGGTGAAAACATGATGTCAAATTATCAAATTATTATTATTATTGACATTTCTCTAACAAAATGAACACGTTGAGCCACCTATGTCGAAAGTGGTTCGGATGCTGTGAATCGTCGATTGGCGCTACCGATCGGAGGGTCTAATGCCTAACTAAAACTGTCTTAGCTTTGATATCGGTCTCTCTCTTTCCTTTTCGCTTGAAATTATAGAGACAGCATTAGCAAAGCCATAGCCGATATAGATAGGCGGTAGCGGGCAGATTCCGCGACTCAGGCCGAATCGGCTGTATTGTGAATCACATTTTGCTCATTTGGCTAAGTATTTAACAGTACAGTCCGCGAGGTACGAGGGTCAAGCTGAAAGTTCTTAGAACTGACCACTTATAAACAATACAATAAAAAAATAATTACCTATATAATTTGAAAATAGAACTCTTTGCCAATATTACTGAGTATATACTTCATTCATTTGTCATTTGTTTTACGATTTGGCGGCAAATTGAAAATTGTCTGTGTCACGTCAACATGAATTTAACACGAGAAAATTTTCGTGCCAAAGATTTTTAACCTCAAGATTTATAGAGTTCATGACTACTAAGTGCTTCTCCTTCTTTCAATTACAATTCAATTTCAATTCAATACTCAAAAAGTATTGCCATAAAGAAAATATTCCACTCGATATGGGTAGTGCAGCGATAGTCTGATGAATTCATCCCGTGTTCTGTGCATCCTAAAATTACATTTTAAAAAGAGGGTTTATGTAATAACATAACTAAAATAGGAGGTACTTAAATAAATAATCAAAAATAGGGCAATAAAATATTTATTTCAAATGGTACATTACATTCAACGATATAAGAATATAGTTGCCTGTCATATTTATATCATAGTAGCAGCTCGCCCAGGCTTCGCACGGGGCAACTCGGAACTTAGGTATAGAATATTTCAATGTTAGCAGAACTTGTTGTAGTAGACAGGCTACTATTATTTAGATGTTGTGGTAATTCAGAATTATTGATTTATTTGATAATCTGTACTTCATGAAAAATATTGCTTTATTATTCACACAAAATTTTATCCTCTTCTTCGGAACGGCACATCTGCGAAATAATAATTAATTTGAATAAATAAAACAATCCAAATTATTACCAGAAATCTAGTGATACATTCAAGTTGCATAATTATTTCTGTAAAAGTTCAAACAAAAGGGTTAAATCAGAGGTGAAAATGTGTATGAATAATCTTTTTTTTTGAAAGCTTAGAGCTTCATATCTACTCACACAATTGATAGGTCTCTTGTGTGAGTGGGTATGAAGTAGGTGTAGTGAGTAGGGTTTATAGCTACTAAAAGCATCATGTTATCTTGTTAGCGAGATGAGATAGTGTAAGTTAATGGGAGTTTGATGCAATTCCTACTCCAGAAAACAAGAGTTGGAATGGCAGTGGGAGTAGAAACAGAAATTGAAGCGTCATGGCCATCTAGACTAGATATGTATAGGTAATGGTAACCATGGTAACACGCCATGACCATCTAAAAATGTTTACGCATTTGTGGCCATAGCTCCGAGTTCACCCGAAGATTTATTTCATTCCCAAGCATGATATTTGAGTTCAATTCACGGCTCACGAAAAATCTGTATGTAGTGCGCCAAAGGAAGTTTTCACTTAAAAACTAACAAATGCGAATCCGCAGGCAAAATCTAGTATCTATTATTAGTAAACGGTCAGTAAATAAACTGTCAATTATTTACCGACTTGTATATTTCATGGGTAAATTTGTAAGAAATAACTGGTCACACTTTTTTGTTTGTTTTGTTGTTTAGGTTATGTTTACATTTTACATATTTTGCAAATTTTGGATTAGATACTGCCGTTATTGTATAAATTTAATTCACGTAGATATCTAGAAGGCATTAATATGAATTTCTATCAAGTCGTCATAACAAATATTATCTACTTACGTGTAAAATGAGATTCCATTGATTTTTCTTTTGCAGAGGCTATTGCAGCTTATAATACTACACAACGCACATTGTTTAACACAAATATCACCAATCTTTTAACAGTCTTTCACAAAAAAGCTTTGAATCTTCTTTAAATACACACAATATTTAATAAAACATAAAAAATCCGAGTCTGAGCTTTGAACAGACTTTTGTTTGGCAACGCGGTGTCAGATTTGTAATTTAGCCAGAGAAAAAGCCGGCCACGGTGATAAGGACGGAAAATCAGTATCTCTTTCTCTTTTTTTCACAAGTGATAGATAATTAGACTTTCTCATTTCCGCAAGTCGTGACGTCACTTATTGTGCCCCCCTGTTTCGTGCAATGATTTTTTATGACTTTCGATGTCATTTAAGTCAACAAGAAAGTTATGATAGACTACGATTGGCCTTTCACGATGAAGCCCCATCTCGTGCGACTGTTTACAACTGGTTTAATGAGTTTAAACGTGGTCGCACTAATCTCACTGATGATTACGTGAGGGACGGCCTTCTACGGCGACGACTGAAGATAACATCTGTGTTGTGCGGCGTATGATAGAGACTGACAAAAGAGTGACCTATCAGCAGATTCGGACAAGCTTAGGCATCGGTATGAGTCAAGTGCACAAAATCCTACACGAACATTTAGCGGTCAGGAAGCTTTGCGCCCGGTGGATACCTCATAATTTGACTGAGGCTCAAAAACTCCATCGTGTGGATTGGTGCCGTAAAATGATTGAAAGATTTAACGGAGGTGACTCAAATGCTGTGTTCGACATACTAACAGGTGACGAAAGCTGGATTTACTGTTATGATCCTGAAACCAAAAGACAATCTGCTCAGTGGGTGTTTCCTCTCGAGGAGTTGCCAACTAAAGTGAAGAGAGATCGAAGTGCGGGGGAAAAAATGGTGGCCTCGTTCTTTGGAAGAATAGGTCATTTCGCAACAATTGTGTTAGAGGATCAAAAAACAGTTTCTGCAGAATGGTACACTTTATTTTCAAAAATTAAAGAAAAACTTAAAGGAAAGCGGTTTATGAATGCTGAAGAAGCGGTGGCTGCGTATCGCGATGCCATTGAAGAGACCCCTAAGGACGAGTGGGCAAAGTGCTTGTCCCAGTGGTTCCATCGCATGCAGCGGTGTATTGACGTGAATGGACAATATTTTGAAAAGATATAATAAAACTAATAACTGGCTAATGTAATCAGTTTTTGATTTTCTAAGAACTTTCAGTTTGACCCTCGTATAAGCTGAGCTTTGCATTAGTGTGAGTGATCCCCAAAAGTACAGTCAGACGCAGGACGCTGTGACCATGTTCTCTTAATAAGGTGTTTCTTCAAACCAGAAGTGCTGCCATCTGAATATGATTTTGATGAAGTGTGAGTGGTGTCAATATATGTTTCATCGGTATAAACGATAGGCCTGCCCTGAATACGGTATTCGGAAATTTTAAGTAAATAAGTTATACGTAGGTGACGGATCTCATGCTTTTCCATTAAAATTTTTCTGTTATTCTCTGTCCTTGACCATTTGAATCCTAAAAGAGATACTTCTTTTCGCAATGACCATATTGATCCTGGATAGTTAATGTCAGCTTGTTGTTTAAGAGTTTGTTGTCTGACTGTACTTTTGGTAATAGATGCGTATGCATGTGATCACTCACACTAATGCAAAGCTCAGCTTATACCTCGCGGACTGTAACATACCTGTAACTGCCACAAATAGTCAAAGTGAACTGTGGATCCAATTTGTTGATGAGAGTTTTAAGCATTCCCTCAATTTCCAGAATCTCTTCTCTGGGTATCTTTTTTTCGAAGTCCTCGAAATACCTAAAACACAAATAAATATTAAGTATGATGCGCTTTCAGAATGCAACGTTTTTTTTTATCTGATGATAGGTGGGAAAACTTGCGTCTGATGCAAAACAACACGTCTACCATAACAAGACGGTGCCATGTAGCTATAAAATCAATGCCACTTTTCGTTATTATTGAACTCCTCCTAAACGGCTGGACCGATTTGAATGTTTTTTTTTTGTATACGTTTGGGTAGGGTTACCTAGGGTAGGGTACCCTAGAAGGTTTAGATTCACAAATCAGCCCGGCAGATGGCGCTGCAGTTGATATCTAGGTTATTATTCGAGCGAAGCCGGAGCGGGCCGCTAGTATAAAAATAGATTACATTGGCAACATAAACCAGCAGAATGCTGTCAGCTAGTGGTCCGCTAATTTGTGTTGCCTATGTAATCTATATCTTAATGGCATAACATAAAGTCCAAATTTGAGTGAGTTTTATTTGTTGGGTGGAAGCGGAGACGTATGAGTGGGCGCAGACCTGGGTAGCGATTCTAAATGCAATCCGAATGGTTTAAAATCGGAATGACAATCCCTGTCTCTGTCATGCTAAACAGATAAGACAAAGACCGAGAGATGAGATTCCGTGTCGGATGCAACCGAATCGATTTAGAATCGCTACCCTGACTGCTCCGCATCTCCGCCGGCGCAGCACTACTATGATTTGCCCTATACTTTCTCGGAAAATACTGCCCTGTATCCTGTGTCAAAAATGAAACCTATACCTAGGTGCTTCTACTACTAGGCTCATCGAGATGGTTTTAGAGAATCATTGACTAGACTATTAGATTATTAAAAACTGTGTTAGTCTAGAGTGGCTAAAACCACAGAATAAATATTAGTACAAGTACAGAAGCCTCACTTACCGAAAACAATTATATAAATAGCGATTCTTGCTGGGACACAACAAAGTTCAATTCAGCTCGCATTAGCGCTCAATACCTGTCGCGATTTAACGCCAACTTAACATTTACGCTCTCTTCTAACGCGTAACTCTGTCCCTGTCTAGCGCGGAGGGTTGTCGACATATCTAATAACAATATGCGCGGGAAACGTGTTGCGCTAGCGCTCAGCCGTGCGTCCGACAACCGACTGGCACTTGTTCCTGGGAGGAACGGTCTAGCTGTAGGCTAAAAGCGCGCGACCTTGAGCGAGTAATGGTGCACTGCTAAAACGTTTGATTAAAAAGAGTGGTCGTAGGTTTGAACTTCGAACCCCATCTGCAACTCTTCATAAACCAGTACAAGTTCGTCATAAGCACTGACTAAGAGACCTAAGAGTTAACGGTCGTTAGGAAACATAAATGTTCCAAGAATGTGACTTCCATCAACCTACACTTGGACATTGTGGTAGATTATGACCTTGTCTCTCTCCTTGTTAGTGAGTGCCCGAGTCCCAGCAGAGGGAACATGAAAAGTGCTCTACTGTTATTGTCTCCGTTAGGCATGAAGTGCCGAACTTGCTCTCCCGGCGGCCGCTCGAGCCGAGGCCGTGCCGTCGAGGTCGAGGCGCGTGGCGCTTGCCGTCGTCACTGCTCGCTATACGTGTACCGCTCCGATAGTAGTCACACAGAATGCTTGCAGTCGGTGTGTATGTATGAGTCATCGATCTTAGCTCGAATACTTTTTCAGGATTTCAGGTGTCAGTTGTATGCTTTTAGCGTAAGTATGTTAGGTTAAGGTGGGTCCTGCGCTTCCGCGCGAACCCAAAAGTCCGTTAGGTACACTCACCACCAGCTACTAGGTATATGTAATTTAGAAAAAAAGAACTGTACGTGATACTGATCACGGTTGAATCGGTTAACGACGTTTACTTCCACTACGGTAACTTTACTATTATAATGAATAAAATAATGTATTGCTGATGTAGGGACTGTTTATGTTTGTGCTTAAGCATATTAGGTAACATGGTGATAAGTACCTAGATATACTTACTTTAATCCGATTTTCTGGTGATGGTTAAGTTTAACAACATTTTTGTCTAGGTCATCAATTGTTTTTATTCCAATCCTCACAAAATCTGCTGCTTTTACAGGACCAATACCGGATACTCTGGTGAGCAGGCTGATTGCTTGTGCGTCTTCGTCATTTTGGATATTTTCTAGTTTCCTCAGTTTACCAGTTTGAAGAAATTCATCGATTTTCTTCGAAATTTTATCCCCGATGCCGCTTAACTTTTTTGCCTCCTCTCCCGATTCAATCCTTTTTGGATGAGCTGCTAAAACGCTAGCTGCTTTGCGATAAGCATTGTATTTATGAATGTTTCGGCTTACATTTTTCTCATATTCTGCTAGTTCGATGAGAAAATTGCAAAAATCTGAGTTGAGATTTTCATCGCTAGCGGGGTTTTTGCGTTTACTCATTATTTTCTTAATCTGAAAATTATATTTAAAAAAAGATAAAGAAAAGATTACATCTAGTAGGTAAGTATTGTTCGACATTTTTTTTTCACACAGTGTCATCGAGCCTTCTAGTCTAAGCAAAGCTTAGTACATAGATACTATGGAAGCCAGATAGCCAATATAATACCAACATATATTATACATACCTACTTATATTTAATTTTAAATTCATACTCTTTCCTTAAGAAACACGTACACAGAACAAACATTTATAGATACCTATTATAAATGTTTACTCAGCAGATCTAAAATAAACTAAGTAACGCAGTAACGCAAACGTTCAAGTGTTACGTAACGCAATATGGGGGGAAGGGGTGTCTGGTGAAACGTTACGGTGCTTCATGGAGGTTTTTTTAACGTGACAACGTCTTATAATTCGATGAAGCCGGCTGCACGCCCGCAAAACATGACGTCATGTGCCGTTAACGCCGTTACCTCGCCGCATGACGTCATGCGGCGTTACCTCGCTCTAAGGCGTAGTTGAAGTTGTCACGTTCAACTATCGTCAGTAAACCGACTTTACAGACAACCATTTTTTTTACTTAAAATATATCTGGAAATTAAAATCTCCCTAGTTGGCAACTTGTGTAGTGACTTACCATCGTAAAAACCATCGATATAAATCAATAGATGTGCCCTGAACACCTTGAAATTGTTAACAAACTGCGTCTCTGTGTGCAACGTGAGTGGTTTACAACTACCAATCTACTTGACCCCTAGAATCGTTAACGGCGAGGTGACGAGGTATGTTGCGGTTCTACTTATTTTGGTTGTTGACAAGGAACAGTGTTAGGTATAAACGTCCGGCGTTCACCGCTTCCTACAATCGATTAAAACGGAAAGAGTGAGCTCACTCTTCCCAACGATAACATAATTCCGTTCACCTGAAGTTTGGGAGGGCACATCTATTGAATTATATCGATGGTAAAAATGATCACTTGGATATCACGTAATGTTTACGGAGAGTGAGAGGAAAGATGTTAAAAATGTTAAAGATCGTTACGAGGGGGATATTTTATAATATCTAAAAAAATGCGTTCCTTACGTAGGTACTTAATACTTGAACGCCTAACAAATCCAACAATGACTTTAGCTACACAGCTTACACCGCAACAAGTAAGCGTAACGTAGATGCTAGCAGAAGAAGGTATTTAAAAAAATACTACTTAGCTTTACACAGTAGGTAGGTGCACACCTACCTACCTAGCAACCTGGCATAATGCGATCGATATTTACTTACCTGCAGTAAGTCTACTAGCCTACTACGAAGTCCGATAAACGATATATCGGCCGAACTTATGGACGTTTCCTACCTCGAAAGACTACCTGTCGGTTGATAGGATCGGCCGTTTCGTTCGATCCGACCCTCATCCGACCTAAGTCTATAACTTCCGACCGAGATGTATCGATCCGAATGTTTTTCATGGTAGGCTACAATCCGATTCAGCTGTCGGTCGGATCCGATCATTCGGAGTTTGTTTTCGTCACAGATTATATTTCTGTAATCTGTGGTTTTCGTAGTAGACCTGCTGGCTACGGACTCATGCTTGGGCCACAGTAGGTACCTACTTATATCCAAACTAGTCGAAATGAATTTTAATAGTTTAATAAGACAATACTACCTAACTTATGTAAAACACATAACTCTAGGTCTCGTCACACAGAGGCGGAAAGTGCGGGAAAGTGATCACGATCCGGGACCGGTTTTTTTTTGTAATATTCGAATTTGTATGCAACCTGACACATACTCGTAACAAGCGGGCGCGTAATCTAGGTATGTATACATCACGCGAAGGCGACAACAATAGATTATTACCTAATAAATGAAGTAACATGTACCCAGAATCTTTCGAAGTCATGCGACATCCACCAACCCGCACTGGGCCAGCGTGGTGGATTATGGCCTTAACTCTCTCCTTGCGAGAGAAGGCCCCGAGTCCCAGCAGTGGGAACATTTAGTGGGCTGTTGATGATTGATTGATTGATTTTCACCATCACCCCGACCCACAACCATCCCGAGACCCGTGATAAAAAGTTAGCCTAACGTGATGGCACCAATGATGGACAGTTTAAGGACTATTCCGAACATTTTTTACTATTGTTAGTTGATTTTCAATGAATGAAACCCATGATTTGTAACAGGGTGTATTTTATGAATATATGTGTATTTTAAATACAAAAAAACTGACAAAGCTATTTCGGGTTATTAGAAAAATACTTTTTAGTTAAAAACCTACCAAATCCTAGTGATAGACAGTTGAAACCCATTATTGGACACCTAGCATTGGACGATCGAAATAAATAGTAAAACTACTCCTTTCAGTTGCTATTTATTACAAATATTATCCAAAACAAACAAAATACAATGAGTGGTATATTATGAATTAACAAATCAGTCTCATAATACAGATACATAATACTTCCTCAGAAAAAACAATCAGAATACAGGGAACCTCGAAACGTAGCCCTAAAATAAGGTAATCTTGATTAATTAAAAAATCACAACTTACAAGATCTTTAAGCTACCTAAGACTTTGACGCTGTATGCGTAAAATATAATTTAAGTTATTCTTCTTTTTAATCACCGATTAATCCGACTTCAAGATTTAAGACATGTATATGTCAGGCAAGAATTTATCCATTTCTGGAACTTTAAAATAGCCCCTATTGTTATGTTTTGTAGGAGGGCTAATCAATTCTACGATATCGCTTATCTTATACCAGATTTTGTCTGGCCTATCTGGCCATCTAAAAGTATTACCAGTGGACAATGCCATGGTACTGATTTCAAATTGACCTTTATCCTTGTTTTCAATAATGCCGGGGAAATATTCACCTTCATATCTTATTATGACATAACACCCTTTCCTTATGTCCTTCTTTAGTTTATCTTCATATTTGATCTTTTTCTTTTCAGGTCTACTTTCTTTGTCCATGATGTCATCTCCATACATATTTGAATCACTTTGATTGTCCAATTCACTTTCCCCGCTTTCTTTAAAATTCATTTCCACATCTGTGTCTTCAGAAGATGATAATACAGGACAATTTTTTTTTTTCTTAGCCCTAATTTTACTTTTCTTTTCTATTGCCATTTTCTCTTTCATAAGTTTTTTTTCTAATCTATTCTTAGCTCTTGATTCCTTCTCTTCCAAAGCCCGTTTCTTTTCTTCTTCCTTTTTAACATGATATTCACGCCACGCTTTACCGGTCACTGCAGATGGTACCTTTTCTTTTGATCTTTTTTCTTAGTACTCACGCTGTCAGGCCAAAAAAGGCACCTTTTGAATGGTGACGGCACTATAACATTTAAAGCACTGCTCAAAGTGTTTTTATCTGGAGTGCAACCGCTTTTATTTGGACGTGGTAATGTAGTATCCTGCACAATCATTGCAAAAGGCTCTTGCCTGCTAGTTGATGGTTTTGGTGATATGTGAACAATGTTGACATTCGAATCAAGATTAAATGAACTAGTTTTAATGTCAGATACTTTGGGAGTATGAACTTGAGTTGTAGATATTGCTAAGTCACCTTGATGTATGTTGTTAGTATCCTCAAAAATGTTACGCTCTTCGAGTTCTATATTAGTTGTCAAGCCAGCTATTACATTAAGTGTACTATCTTTTTCAATTAGTATGCTCTCATGTAAAATAGTAACACTATCATCACTGTCATATTTGTCTAACGCCTGTCCCGAGTTTTTTGATTTCAAATTATGTTCCGAAGTCATCGAAAAGCTATCTTGCAAAATATGAACACTTTCACCGACAGGTACTTGCTCCAATACCTCATCTTCTGGTATAACCGCATCATGAGTTGTTCCTCTTTGGTTCATACTTGTATTATCTGAGTCTATTGATGTGGTCGATGAGGTAGATAAACCATGTTGAGGCAATTCTTGCGTAGAGCTAGTTGTTACATTTGACAATGTAATTTGATTGGAATGCGCCCATAATACATAAAGACTTAAATCTTCATCTAACGCCATATTCTCGAGAACATTTCTCCCTTCATAATACAGTTTATTAAACATATCTAGTTTGCTTCTACCGAATATGCTTACGATTTGGGATTCCAAATAATTCTGGAATCTTTTTCTTTCCTGGTCTCTTTCTTCACTTCCCTTGGGATTACGGGTTTTGATTTTGGACAAATCCACATATGCTGGACCAAATGGATACAATCCGGCACCCCTAAAACCATTTTTAACAGTTTCAGAGGTGACACGATTCAAAGCTTTCTTGAAAACCGGACCAAAGTTATCTTTTTTTAACTTGTTTCCTGTGTTTTCTAACTTCCATTGCACAACTTTTTTTCTAAAATATACCTTCAAAGGCCTAAAAACTGCGATGTCCATGGGTTGGAGAATGTGTGTCGAGTTCGGGTATAAGGCGATTACTTCTATACCATTTTCGCAACAAAAATCCGAAAGATGGAATGTGAGATGGGACTTGTGACCATCTAAGAAGAATAGAATCGGTTTTTGAATGTCTTGTTCTATTAACCATGGGTTAAAAATGGTCGTCATATATTCAAAAAACGTTTCACTATTCATCCACCCACTTTCGGATTTTCCTATGCCCCAGTCCTCTGGGACACTGTTTGCAATGTTTGCTGGGATTCTCTCGTATGCGAAAACGACCATTGGTGGGGCCAGATTCCCAGCAGCATTCCCAGTTATTAGAACTGTTAAATTTTCTTTTTCGTCACCACTTGCTGCATACACATGCTTTTCTCCACGCTTGACAAGAACTCTTCCTGGTTTCGGTGCGAGAAAAAATGCACTTTCATCAGCATTGAATATTCTCTGTGGAGTGCTAAGTATCTCAGTCAAATCTTTTTGGTTTAAATATTCCTCCACTTCTCTAAACCAGTTTAAAATTTGGTCTTCAGTGACATCATTGCGAGCTGAACTAAGATTTTCGGCAGTTCTTTCAGCTAGTTCGGGATGTCTTTTTAAAAAAGACGTATACCATTTCTTTCCAGGCCTATTGCCTGTAAATGGCGTAGACCTTTGCTCATCAGTGATAATATGTTGAACACTATCCAAAAGATGCTCCTTTTGACAATATGGTACTAGGTCCCATATTGCATACCATAGGACTTTTTCCTGATAACTTGTTGTGAAGAGTGATTCTCGGCACCCCAAAACGCTGTGCAGCCGATGATACGGATTCCCCACTTCCTTGTACAGCAGCGACGGCATTGGCCATTTGCTCAGGAGTGTAATTTTTCCTAGGCGCCATCTAAACAAAATCAAAATACCAATTAAAGACACCCAATTATGGACATGTCGATGTCGATGTCCATAACTGGAAAATATCATATTTTCCAACATTAATTTACAAATATGATGTCAAGAAACCGTAGAGATTATTTTAGTACAAAAAATAATTTAAAAAACGCGATGTTAATTTTGAGCCAGTTATGGACGACGCGTCCATAACTAGTTCTTATAAGAATTTTGGAACCAGTTATGGACACCCCTCTGGAATCGTTGCTAAAACACTATTGCCCATAAACATTTCAAACATATCTTCAAAATCTTGTATTTATACCATAAAATCATAGCAAAGTATTATAATACTTTGAAGTAGCTACATAAATACGAAAATATGAACCTACCTGCTTAACGATTTCCACAACAAAACTCGATAAAACACTGAAAACACTTTCACGTACATTTCTTCACTTCGTTCTTTCGAAACTAAATGGCCGATATATTTGACATTTGTCAATATGACGTATTAAAGTCTTATCCATAAACAAAAAGTGTTTCCATTGCAAAAATACTGGTTCTACCCTTATTTTAGGCTTGAGAAGTATTTTTTGTCCATTATTGGGTCAACGTCCATTACGGGTGCCACCACGTTATGTGGTATTCCAGGCAATATCCATAATGTGTGTGCCAAATTTCAACCCGATCTGTTCGGACGTTCTGACGTGATTGAGCAACAAACATCCAAACTTTCGCATTTATAATATTAGTACCTACTTGGAATTTATAAAATTATATTTACTAAAACAACATGTTTAATGTAAATAGAAGCAAAAACACCACAAACGTTTAGTTTTAATGTAAATAGAAGCAAAAACACCACAAACGTTTAGTCGTTGATACGTATTATTCAAATATTCCCGCTTTCCCGCCCATTTATACATTATTCATTATTTATACATTATTTATACATTATTCTATCCCGCCATTTTAAAAGTACAAAAATGATGCTGATACAATCGCCAAAACTGTCGTATCACGTTTTTTATCATATTTTTAATAAAAACCACCAAAACTGGAAATATTAAGGCAGGCAAAAATTGTTCGCCAGTAAGTTGATCTACCTTTTTTTCGCGTAGTTACCTATTTCAAGATTTTCTAAATCGATTTTTACATCGATTAAAACTTGTATTGGTCGTGTGTGACAGTCATGGCGGACATCCCTAATGTCACAATTGTGCAGCTGCAGAATTATATACCGATTGTAAACATTTTATTTTGTATTTTTGGGTTAATTTAACAGGCAAATGCAATTGTTTTTGTGTTAAATCATATGTGAAAGTGTTGTGATACAAAATTTACATAGACGAACCTGCAATGATCCTGCGACGCAGTAACCCGTGATGGATAACGTAACGGAGAAACTACTGCAATGTTTTGGACATCGAAAGTTCAAAAGTGAACTTCAAGAGCGAGCTATAAGAGCTATCACAAGAGGTATTTATAATTGTGATTTACATAAGTTACGTTAGCAAACTTAACAATAGTGTAAACACATGATTTACAGTGTAATTAAAGACACTGTTCGTACATTAGTTATAGAAGTGTGCCAATGAAAGTTATTTTTTGAAGTTTTTATTTTTATGTCAACATAACGTGTTCGCTTTATCTTTCATGAAATGAAAAGAGAGCACAGAGCACAAGCTTTTCTTCGCGATCTTAATGTCATTTTTGACATTGCCATGGTCATAGTTGGATAGTGATGGGATAATCACAAAATCAGAATTAAAAATTTCTAATAGTACCTACTTATTCTGTTGCACTTCATTATAATAATTGTTTGCACACAACTGTTCAAAAAAATGCTACAGTAATCATAGCCATGTGTCGTTACGGGTTTTTCAGATAACGGTACGTAACTGTTACGCATATCCAAATAGATGGTATCAAAACTCTTTATTTTTCATAACTATTTATTTTCGTATTTCACCATAACAGGATAAGATTCAGTTTTCAATAACCGAACGGGTCAAATAGATCTATGCTCCCGTCTTCTTCACAGTTATACCACTACGTATATATGTATCTGACTCCTCCAACCGGTACGATACAGTTATGGCAATAACTAAAAATCCCTACCAATTGCGTTGCACGCAAAGAGTTGTACATTTTGTTGCATGATAAAGCAAGCAATGGTTGTTGTGTAGTTTTAAAAGTGCATACCGCTACTTGAAATATAAGCAGTTATGAGATTTTCACGTACCGTGTTTTCGGTATAAAGTCTAAAAGTTATACAACACTTTATGCTATATAATAACCATAGCTAGTAATCAGATTAATGTAAACAATAAACATATCAGTTGTTGCTCCTAATATTGCTTAGCCATATTTATATTTTTCAAAATTATTATTGCTTTGAAACTTTGTGCCTGAACTAATAATTTATGCAATTTTTTTTACCTGTAGGTGTTCATGATGTCTTTGTTTCAATGCCCACGGGGTCAGGGAAATCCCTATGCTTCCAACTTCCTGCCATATTGCAAGACAACAAAGTGGCTATTGTTTTCTCACCACTACTGGCACTCATCAAAGATCAAATTGACCATTTGGCCAAACTGAAAATCCCAGCAGAATCAATAAACTCCAAAATGACTGGGAAAGACAGAGAGCGTGTTATAAACGATCTACAGACAATGAAACCCAGTACAAAGTTCTTGTATATAACTCCTGAACAAGCAGCTACAGGTACATTTAGATCTCTTATGGAGCATCTAGTCAAGTTTAAGAAGGTCTCCTATGTAGTAGTGGATGAGGCACATTGTGTGAGCGAGTGGGGTCATGATTTTCGTCCTGATTATTTAAAATTAGGAGACTTGAGAGAAAAGCATAAAGAAGTTCCATGGGTTGCACTCACAGCTACGGCTAGTTCTGAAGTTGTAAAAGACATTCTATCCAATCTAAAACTTCTAACACCTGTTGCACAGTTTAAAACTCCAAGTTTTAGAAGAAACTTGTTTTATGATGTTATTTATCAAAATTGCATAGAAGATGAAATCGGTCATTTGACAGATTTTCTCAAGAAAAGTTTAACAGAAGAGGAAAATATGAAACCTGTAAGTTTATTGCCACATTTTTTATTGTCTTATACGTAATTAAACGAATTTTGTAAGCAACTTTGTGTCTTTTATTATAGAAAGACAAAAATGCTGTTATTGTTTATTGCCGGACTCGAGATCAAACAGAAGAATTAGCAAATATGTTGACTAAAAGAGGATTGAAATCAAGTGCATATCATGGAGGTATGAATTAAATATATGCTCTTAATTTAAGAATCATTGTTATAATATGTTCCATGATTATTACTCTATTTTTCACATAAGTAAAAAAAAAATTGATCCATTGTTAATTCGTAAAATAAAAGAGTAAAATTCAAATTATTTTTACATGACCCATTGTATCTACCATTATCTCAACTCATTCAGTTCAATCTACAGTCCTCGTCTCATGCTGAATGATTCCAACTACTCTGAATGTTCTCTGATCATAGCCACAGAACTGTTAAATATGAATAAAATATATAAGTTGGTGGACGATTCAGACACAACACCATCTGATCCCAAACTAAGCAAAGCTTGTGCTATGGCGGCCAGATAGCTGATATAATACTTTTATAGTTTTAAATACATACTGTTAGTTGCTCAAAGCTTTTGGTTAACTAGCTGTTAAGTAAATCCTAGTTGAAATAGTTTTCGTTAATCATAATTTTTAAAGATTTGTTATTAAGTATGCTGCTTATGATACAGGTCTAAAATCCTCTGAGAGGATATCAGTACAGGAGCAGTGGCAGCGTGGGGACTGCCCTTGTGTATGTGCCACTGTGTCCTTTGGCATGGGGGTGGACAAAGCTAGCGTACGTGCCGTAGCCCATTGGGGGCTTGCACAAAATGTTGCAGCATATTACCAGGTATGTTATCTTACCAACCCTAAAAATAACCGTATTTTACTGTATACTGAAGATAACCATATGTCTCGTAATAATATTTTTTTTAATCAAAATTAATTATGTCGATTCAACATATCTCCTCACGTCGGGGTCGCCACTGTAAGTGTTACTGGTACTGGAGAGGAAATAAAAACACGTCACTGTATAAACTGCTGACTGTATTGATCTTATTATATATATGATTATTGATGCGGGGCGAGAGACTAACCGCTCGACCGCTGTCATCCTCTAAAAGTCCTAGAAAAATATTCAAGTATTAAAAATCAGCTAGATCTCATAGTGAAATGGTTATTTACTAACCTTGTAGCTTAGTAAATATTAGATCCTTACATATCAAAGTGGTGTTTTGTCGTACTGGCCACTTTAATCTCAAATATCTCCTCTTTGGTTAGGAATTCCAATTTCAAATTTATACAGCTATTTACTCAAGCTTTTGTGTTTTGAAAACCTTTATATGTAAGTATATCTTACAAACTGAAATTATATGTATAAATATTTATAGTAATTATTATTCTCCCTCACAAAACACCAATTTCATAATTATGTAAGGACCATTAAGGACAGGATTATGTTAATGGTGTTATGCTCTGGTTTCCTAGGATTATGTTGCCGTCACATAGCGGACGTAATGTAGCGGTGAATGACGTCACGAGAACGTTGTCTATGTTAACACTATGGCGCGGTTTGTTAGAGGACGGTGATTGACAACGTAACGTAAAGAAGCGGTGACGCTATTCGAAAGACGGCCGTCTTGACGGTGTTGAATAGTTCGTGAACGTTTTTTTCGAACACAAGATTATAGCGGTGAAGCCATATCGATATATTTTAAGTTTTTTTGACTGGACCGACGTCCGTACGACGTACAGAATGGGTTTTAATTCCAACTGGAGCTCCGACGACGTACTAAAATTTCTAATGCGCCTTCTATACCACTCGGTTTGAATAAATTATCTTCTACCCTACGATTATTTTCCTCTTTTAATAGTTCATCCTCCAAGTAACTGATTAAAGCTATATTATACCATACTTGACTAAATCAAGGTCCTTCTTTTTCTCTCCTGCTTGTTGAGGTTGCTGGCTGACGACGTAATATAGCGGCAGTGGAACTTTCCACATGTCGTCACCGTAAAGACGGCCGTTTTTTTACGTCCGTAATATTACGTCCGCTATGTGACGGCAACGTAATCCTAGGAACCCAGAGCATTAGTGATTCTTCCCCCATCTGTAAACAAATGACAAAATTCTTTTGACTTATGAAAGTGGTTGATTACATATTTAAAATAATGCTGGTCCTATAGCTATAGTTGGTTGTAAGTTTAACCTCTACATCATAGATAGTGTGTTTGATTCCCACCCACTACAAATATCTGTACAATGAAAATGGATTTGCTGTTGAAAATCAATATCATACTATAAACGTGGGGCTTGATAGAGCTTCCTGAAAAAATCCACACTACTTATTTATGAAGAGTTAGAAAGATATTATTTTGTAACTTGTTAGTCATTTGTAAGCACCTTCTCGTTTCTGCTACAATTAAATAAATTTTGGTGGACATTATTTTCATAATCTGGCCCCAAAAATAAGCAAACCATGGGCACCGACTTGTAATTTAATCAGCAGTCACACTACCAACTGAACTGTGAGGCCTATTGCTATTAGATAAGATAACCTTTTAGTAGTAGAGGTCACAAATACAGGAACATAAAAAATACTATTATTTTTTTCTGAAAACCGAAACAACTGACTTAATCAATGCATGTTTATTTTATTTTTTGTAGTGAAAACTAATTTTGATATATTTTCCGTGGGCTGTGTATTGAGCTCAAGCGTCAGGTTCGTAAATGAAAGAAATCTTTGGATAAACTCGGATGATCTAGATGGCCATGGCCAAGGCCACACCCTCCTGTTTCACCCGCGTAGTTTCCAAAGGGAGCTATCAAATTCTGAGTTATTAGTTTGATATTACAATAACCATTCCACCGATTTCGAAAGATGTATGGGCATTTCTCTGTAAACTCGTAATCGGCTGTCCTGATCGATTTATTCTAATAGTAATGAAATCATTTTAAAAAAACACACTCCTATTGAAACTTTAACCCCGAAACTTTACGGGCCCTTTGTTTTTAGAACCATAACTATTTTAATTTTTTTTCTAGGCTTGCTAGAAGCTCTAAAAATACAGTCCCCTGGCTGTCCCCAACACTGCATTCCCACCTGGAAATGAGATTTACGAAGAAGTTATTGAAACTACAGACATTTAGCAGTTAAAATCGTAAAGAAATATAATAGAATTATATTATTTTCGTAAAATAAGGTCCTATTACGAATCTTATTTATTTAGTAAACTCCTGTAAACTTTGTCCCCAGAATTTTTATACAGTCCCCTGCCAAAATTTTAAATCCATAATAATAAAAAACTTAAATATTTACGATAATTTTTTTGAGTAAAACAAAACGCAATTGCTGTGAAGTTAGCAACCTTGCGGAATGCGGGGTTGAAATACTATTTTGTTTAGTGCCAGAGCGTCATTTGTGAAGTGAACACGCGCTTGAACCGCTACCTTACACAGTCCTCTGGTAAGTCATAATATGTATGTTAATTACTTTAATAATCTCTATTTAAAGTTTATTGTTATATTATTTATGTCTCAATGGATCGGTTGATATTCAAAAAACTATTTTACATCACTTTTGTAAATATTGTGAAATCTAACGGAAATACACAGTCCCCTGGCAACAGTCCTCTGCCGGAAATTGCAGCAGGGGACTGTTTTACACAACAGGGGACTGTGTCTTTTGCGCATTAGTTATTATTATGTATTGTTTGTGTACATTTATCCACTAATCTGCTTTATTAATGTCAAAGTATCATTGATCAATACAATCATCAAAGTATCATTGATCCCTTCGAATTATTTTCCTTTATAAACTTAAATAATGTTACATAGACTGATCGAGTGCATATGATATGGCTCCTAAAAAAAAAAATTACGCCGAGAAGAAATAGTCTTGAAGAGAGAAGCAGAGCGATAATGATGCCAAAAAAGAAAAAAATGAACCTCAGAAGAGAGAAGAAATGAGAGAAAAGGAGAAGTTGAAGAAAATATATCGTTATCAGATTTAGAAGCAGATACTCCGCCTTCAAGACACGCCATTTCAGTTTCAGTCCAAATATCTCCAGCTCCAAGCTCAGCAGTTTTTACGACTAATAGTATACAGTAGTTATGTTGCGACTAGTAAAATGTGGATGCCATACTTGTCTGAATTTAATAATAGGCCGATCAGAAGGGCTTGAAAGGCACTTTAAATGTACATTAGGTAGCAGGTTCTTTTTTCAGCTCCATCCATGGCTTTCCAAAATAAATTTGAAACACTGACAATGAAATGTCTCATCTGCTTTTGCAACAGTGGCTTTTGTGAGCATTATGATATTGGCAGTATCAACTTTGCTCTAAAACCTAGATGGACAGTAGAATAAAGGTTAACAGAGTTCTAACCGGGCGATCCTGAATCTGCTGAACCTGAATTGACACCTACACCAAACAAGTTCCCTCAAAGATTGGATGATAATCCAACTGTCCCAAATAATGACACTGAGGCCGATCAGAAGGGCTTGAAAGGCACTTTAAATATACATTAGGTAGCAGATAGTTTTTTCAGCTCCATCCATATCTTTCCAAAATAAATTTGAAACACTGACAATGACATATCTCAGCTGCTTTTGTGAGCATTATGATGTTGGCAGTATCAACTTTGCTCTAAAACCTAGATGGACAGTAGAATAATGGTTAGCAGAGTCCTAACCGGACGATCCTGAATCTGCTGAACCTGAATTGACACCTATACCCAACAAGTCTCCTCAAAGATTGGATGATAATCAAACTGTCCTAAATAATGACACTGATGACCATGAAAACGCCTTAAGTGTTACTTTCAATAAGGACATTATAGGGGTGTCATAATATCAAGTTATCTAAAAGTTGGATAATCCTCTGACTTGATTAAAAAGGCTGAAGTTACGGCTGGTCTAGTCGTGAGGACGGGGACTGCCATTCCAAAAAACTCAGATTCAAAACCACGCGCATCACTATCTTTCCGAAGCCATGCGCAACTAATGCTACTAACTTAAAACGGCGAAGGAAAACATCATGGCAACCGACATGTATCTAGAATCTTTAGAAGTCATGTGTTATGCACCAACCCGCACTGGGCCAGCGTGGTGGATTATGCCAGCCTTGACTCTCTCCTTGTGAGAGAAGGCCCAGAGTGGGAACATGTAGTGGGCTGTTTATGCTGATTGAAAAGATAATATTTTATCAGTTTCCTACTCAAATTGACGTTTTCGAGTGCTAATTTTTTTAGTGTTCAGTTAATTTTTTTTAAATCTTATTACATTTTATTATGTGCCTTAGTAGACAAAAATCCTTAGGATTCGATTGGAGATCTCAGTTGAAATGTTTTATATTTGAGAGAAAAGACTGTTTGCTAATAATTATATTGATAAGAGTTTCAATGAATGCGGAATAAAGCATTTAATTGTTCATAGCATAATAATATGGCTATGTTAATCTCAGTGTGTGAGTACAAACTGTTTCAAGCACTTAAAGTAATTTTTTGTTTTGAATGTTTAAAGAAAGTTGTTATTTCTGCTCATTTTTTATTGTAATGTTTTGTTTATTATTAATGCGGAAATATGTTATAAAAATAATTAATAATTTATTTATGTAAAATTACTTTTTTTTAAAGTACAACAGTCCTCTGTCTCACTTAACAGTCCCCTGTCGTGATTTTTTGGAAAATCATTAATAACTCTGAAAATATGTATAATTTCAGCGGGCCTCTGATTTAACTAATATAATAGTTAATTTTCTACTAAATAGAACACGAATTTTTGCCAAATATTAAAAAAAATTGCCAGGACAGCATTTGTATGGGAGCTGTACGAGCTTACAGAGAATCGCCCGTATATAATCTTTTATTTATCATTATAACCATTTCTATGACAATCAAATCGCGGACAAACAACGTGTCGGGTAATTTGGGTAAAAACGGAACCCTATTACTGGCTTGGCTGACTTGGCTGTCCGTCCGTCCGTCTGTCACCAGGCTGTATCTCAAGAACGATGATAGCTAGACAGTTGAAATTTTCACAGATGATGTATTTCTATTGCCGCTATAACAACAAATACTAAAAATAAAATTAAAACATTATTTATTTCCCATACAACAAACTTGATTTTTGCTAGCTTTGCTTACTTTCCCAAATAAACTAGATGGCGCCACTAGTAAAAGTAGAACGCGATATCGAATTCAGCGTCAGGATCATGACCCAAAAATCAATATTTTAGTAAAACTTTTGCCTGTCTGCGGAAATTGCGATGTATAAGAAATCTATCTTCTATCTATCTAATCTAATCTTCTAATATATACAAGCGAAAGGTCACTCATCAAGGAATCTCAGAAACTACAAATGCTAGGAATCTGAAATTTTGCATGGAGGTCCCTTTTAACACGTAGGCGCTCGCTAAGACGGGGTTTTGCGAAATTCAACCCCTAAGAGGGTGAAACAAGGGATGAACACTTGTATGAAAATTCGTCAATTTCAAAGTTATAAAATTTTGTATCTAGACACTTGACACGAAGCAATGAAATGTTTGTTCCATAAATTTTGTAATTTCGAACAGTACGGGGGTGAAATTGGGGTTGAAATGGGGTATGAATGTCAATATGGAAGTTATCAACCGTTGAAGTCGCGCGCGGGCGCTTGTCACGGCGTGACGTGTATCGGTCGTCGATAAACCGGTTCCGTATCTAGCTCCGTGCGGCTAATCTAATTTAAGTTTATTTATTCGATTACAATGCAAATAGTGCAAAATGGATGAAAGCAAGACATCGACTTCCGAATTGCAAGATGAATCGCAGGCAACACGATCAGACGAAGGTAGACAGATAAACGGCGAGAATATAGTGAATCCAGATAATACTGAGACGAATACCCACATACAAAATGAGAAAACACCACAAAAGAGGAACAGAGCTGTAAACAACGAGGAGATTTGGGAGACAGTTGGAAGAAAAGGTAAACGCTTTGCTCGATCCACTGAAATAGATGAAACTACCAGAATTGCGGAAGAATATATTGAAGTCAGTTTTACTGGGACAGAAAAGCTACCCAGACAGTTCAAATTAGCAAAAGCATTGAAAGAACAAAGAATACAGGATGTAGTGCAAGTTAAATATATAAATGCTTATAAAGCGTTATTACGTTTAAGTAACGAAGAAAGTGCAGAGTTGTTATTGAAGTGCAAACTATTTAATGAGAACGGATACCGATGTCAAAAAACTATGGAAATAAACCAAACATATGGTGTAATCAACGGCATTGACCTAGATCTCTCAGACGAAGTAGTTTTACAAAGTTTATCTTGTCGTACCTTCATTCTGGGTGTAAAAAGACTGAAACGCAGAAATTCCCTTGATGGTCAGTGGATTCCGAGTGAAGCAGTAAGGGTATGTTTCAAAGGTGATGTGTTACCTTCACATGTATATATCTTTGATATGAGAGCAACCGTAAATTCCTATATTTATCCAGTAACTCAATGCTCACTGTGTTGGAGATACGGCCATTTGTCTAGAACCTGCTCAGCTACAAAACCAGTTTGTCCTAAATGTGGAGGAAATCACAGTAATTGTGAAACGACTGAATTTACTTGTAATAATTGTGGGGGTAGACACATGACACTTGCAAAAATCTGTCCAATTTTCAAAAAGGAAAAAAATATACGCGAGTTGATGGCGTATCGCAACTGTACATATAAGCAAGCTCTTGCCATTTACAAATCGCAAAATTTACCTCAAACTGAACACAAGCTACCCGTCGTATATTATGACTCAGATCAGCAGGACACTCGCTCGCCTCATTTTGAAACCCAGGAACAACTAAGTAGAAGCGCAACACAAAATACTCGTAGTTATGCAGAAATGACCAGGAAGAAAAATAGAAGAGAAAAACGTACAAAGACAAAAAATGACACATTGTCGCAGGGCAATAATGACGTGGAGACAGATATGGATATAGAAAGCATCGAGGAAGGAAATTCTACAAAAGACGAAGATTTGACAGATAAGGAAGCAAAGAAGAGAAAATCAACTTCGTGGAGCATATTATGGAAGAAACTCAAAGAGAAGATATTGGACAAAAATGTTTCGTGGGACGTAAAGCTCAGGGATTGTTTGAGCATTATTTTTAAGGAAGCTGTAGTTTTTATTCTGCATAATATGCCCGACTGGCCTATTTTTAACTTTATGAACAATTATGGATAGTAATTCTTCAAATATTTTAGATGTAAATACCGGGTATTCCATTCCAGTAGTTAACCTATTGCAGTGGAATGCGCGTAGTCTTAGACCTAAAAGAGACGAGTTTGAGTTATTGTTAAATCAAGAAAAAGCGCATATAGCACTTGTGTGTGAAACGTGGCTTGTTCCAGATAGTATCTTTAAGATCAATGGATATAATATTTTTAGACTAGACCGGAGCGATGGATACGCTGGAATAGCTATAATAACACACCGTTCATTGCAAGCCCAAAAATGTGTATTTAATACGTCTAATCCACAAATACAGGTACTTCACGTTAAATTGTTAAACTGTAAACATCTAGAGAATATTATATGTATTTATTGTCCACCTACAATAACACCACGTACAACTTCATCCGACTGGGATCAAATATTCACACGGTTTAACCAAAAATCTCTAATTGCGGGAGACTTAAATGGTCACCATCCTAATTGGTCGTCTAAGCGAGATACAAGAGGAGCTCAAATTTTCGACGCAATATCTGATAATACCTATGTGACTTTAAATGATGGCAGTCATACTGTAATCAAACTTGTTGAGGGTACTTTACAAAAAACTTCTCCAGATATTTCACTGGCTACCTCGGACATCGCGCTTAGATTTAAGTGGAGGGTATTAAGTGAAAATTTGGGTAGTGACCATTTAATCATTAAGGTAAAATTTGAATTGTACACAACTCAGGCACGGGAGACGCGTCGGAACTATAAAAATGCGGATTGGCTAGGTTACAGACAATACATTGAAACTCAATTAACTAATTGTGAAATGCCAGTAGGCGTTCAAGACGCATATAATAAACTTATAGACATTTTAAACAAAGCAGCCGAAATAAATATACCTAATATTAAAACTTGTAACTGCCCTATTAGACAAAATCAATTTGTATCGAAACCATACTGGTCACAAGACTTATCTAGGATTGTTGCTGAGCGTCGCTTGGCTTTAGCTAAGTTCAGAAAGAATCCCACCCCAGCACAGTTGGCATTTCTTAAAGACAAAATTCGCCAGGCTCAGTTGGCCATACGACGTGCAAAAACAGAATCTTGGCAAAAAATGTGTAGTAGTATGGGCAGTGTCACTACTTGTAGCGAAATGTGGGATAAGATGAGATGGATAAAAGGCCTCAGATCAAATAATTTCACAATTGATCGAGAAAAAGCTGAATCTCTTTTGTGTAGTTTAGCGCCTGATTATGTGGCGACAGACATGCCTTGTTTTGTATCTCGAAATAATCAACTGTCAGTCCCTGTAACGTTAGCAGAACTTAATAATTGTATCAAAAAAACAGACACGGCACCTGGGGATGATAATATTTCTTATTCAATGATTAGAAATTTACCTAACGTAGGCAAATTAGTATTGGTAACCTTGTATAATAAAGTATTGGGCTCAGGTTCTGTTCCAGTACAGTGGAAAAATATTAAGATAGTGCCAATTCCAAAACCAGGAAACAACAATAGTTCTTTTTCTAATGTAAGACCAATAGCACTGCTCTCATGTCCATGTAAGATATTTAACACGATAATTAATCGCAGACTCGAATGGTATCTAGAACGAAACGATTGCTTCTCTAACGAAACCGTAGGGTTCAGACGAGCAAGATCTTGCCTGGACAATTTATCAAGGTTGGTCGGACGTATTCAAATCGGTTTCTCAAATGACCTCCCTACTGCGGCCTGTTTTATAGATGTAAAAAATGCTTATAACAACGTAAATTTAAATAGTTTGATGAAAATTTTAGATGATCTTGGCATTGGTGATGTAATTTGCAAATATTTGTGGAATTTTCTTCGGGAAAGAACATTAAAGATACGGGTGAATGGCAGTACTTTTCAAAGGGTAACAGGAATAGGAATCGCTCAAGGAGATCCAATGTCCCCTACTCTATTTAATGCAGTTACTTACAAGGTTTGCAAAATTATTAATAATGTGTATATATCACAATACGCAGACGACTTTGTGGTATATAGCAGTCGTAAAAAAATACCGGATGCTGTAACTGAATTAGAAACTGCTTTAACCACTATTCTAGGGGTTTTGCATGAATTGGGACTAACTATGTCTAAAACTAAGACGAAAGCTATTTTATTTACAAAGGGTAAAACTAGGCAAAATTTGAATTTAAGAATAGATAATGAAGAAATAGAACAAGTAAATAGCGTGAAGTACTTGGGTATGTGGATTGATAATAATCTAAAATGGGGTCTACACGTCAATGAAATACAGAACAAAACATTACAATTTTTGAATGTGTTTAAAGTGCTAGCAGGATCAAATTGGGGAACACATCCTAAGCATCTTCGCCGTCTTTATATAGCAATCATACGAAGTAGATTAGACTATGGCAGTTTTTTGTACGACACAAGTGCCAAATACCATCTTTTCAAACTCGATAAAGTTCAAAACCGATGCATGAGGGTCATAGGAGGGTTTATCAAAACCACACCGACACATGCAATGGAAACAGAACTTTGTCTACCGCCACTTCATATTCGTAGACTATACCTTGCAGGTAAATTTTGGTTTAAATCGCGTTCATTTGATGCAAACGTAACCATAAACATCATTAATGATTTGTATGATCTTTGCCAAAGAAAAGAATATTGGCGAAGGAAAAAAACCCCGTTGTTAATAAAAATCCATGCCAAATGGAAAAATCTGAAAGTTCAGTCCTGGCCTAAACTACATGTCTACAGTATGAATGTTTGGAGTAGTTATTTTAGCGTTTCACAGAACATAATTTGTAAAATTGAGGGTATTGATGCTGCAAAAAAGAGCTATAATCCCCGAGAATTACGTAATGTGTGCAATAATTATCTTGATTTGATTTGTAACCAATCCTACACCATTTTTACCGATGGATCTAAAATGAACTCTACCGCTGGAGCAGCGTTCTATGATCCACAGGCAAATATTCGGGCAAAATTTCGAATAAATGAAAATATTTCTACCATGCACAGCGAATTGATAGCAATCGCAGAATCATTGTCGTATCTGGCGGATCTGAGTGCTGAGCGATTTGTAATAATAACGGATTCCAAAAGTGCACTGCAGCATTTGGCTCGTATAACCTCGACTTTTCGAGGATATCCGATTGCCTACTCTATATTGGATGGTATATACAAACTTACCACTAGCAATAAGTCTATAACTATCCAGTGGGTGCCCTCCCATGTAGGAATCGTCGGTAACGAGGAAGCAGATCGAGCCGCAAAGGAAGCCATTACAGATGGGATACCACTCAATTGCCTTCCAACTCATACTGAACTGATTAAAAATGTAAAAGAGTTGTGCAGAAGTATATGGAAAGAGCATTTCGACGAGCGATCTCGATCTGTAGGTATTTGGTACAAGACAATACAAAATGATCTTCCTCGATACCCATGGTTCGACTCTATAGAGATGGAGAGGCAATGTGTGGTCGCTCTGCTCAGGCTTCGAACTGGTCACATTCATGGTAATAAGTTTAAGCATCTGATGAAAATAGCAGAATCCCCACTGTGCTGTTACTGCGGAGTGGTGGAGGACGTGCAGCACGTGTTGCTGGAGTGTGAGCGGTTCGGGGTCCCGCGCGCGCGCCGCGACAGCTCCGCGGTGGGTGACTGCAACAGTGCGCTGGCTTGCCCGGCCTCCGCGCAGGCCAGGGCACTGCTGCTAACATACCTTAAATTTGTTAATTTTAAGTGCCCTTGTGGGACGTGTTAGGGTAAGAGAGCTGGTCGGGTATTAAATAAGGTTTTTATTATTGTAAATGTAAAAATATGTACATATATGATTTTACGGGGTGGCATTGTCTGTAAAGACAAAACCTCATAACTCAATAAAGATTAAAAAAAAAAAAAATCAACCGTTGAAGATAAAACCATGAAACGCTGTAGGTATATAGACACTTGCCACGAAGCAAACGAATGTTTGTTCTAGCAATTTTGTAATTTCGAACTGTACGGGGATGAAATTGTGGTTGAAATGGGGGATGAATGTTAATATGGAAGTTCCCAATCGTTGAAGATAAAACCATGAAACTCTGTATATAGGCACTTGGCACGAAGCAAATAAATGTTTGTTATAATAGCAATTTTGTAATTTCGAACTGTATGGAGATGAAATTGGTGTTGAAATGGGGGACGAATGTCTCTTACCCTTTCAAATCTAAACAACTGAACCGATTTTCATGAAATTGTATAAAGTTGTTTTATTATAAGCTGTTTTTAGTAACCGTAAATGTGTCTGGGTATACAAATAGGTACTGCCTGAGTTACCTTAGTATTTATTTCGCGCGGACGAAGTCGCGGGTAACAGCTAGTTTCGAATAAAGTCAAAGAGGTTTTCGCCGTTTATTTGCTAATGGTACGGAACCCTTCGTGCGGAAGTCCCACTCCCACTTGACCGGTTTTATTGTTACATTCTTCATTCATGCTTTCATGCTCATGTGATCGCTTTAAGCGATAAGGCCGCCGCTTGTAACACTAGTCTTATTGTTATTCTCTCCTGTATAAGTGTTTTTTTTTTGTTTGTTTATGGTGTGTACAATAAAGAGTATCTATCTATCTATCTATCTATCTATCTATCATGCTCGAATCTTGATAGTAGCGTAATGTTATATAGCCTTCCTCGTTAAATGATGTAGGTATAGCCTACAACAAAAAAATAATCGTTCAAATCGAACCATCAGTTCCTGAGCTAATCGCGTTCAAACAAACCAACAAACTCTTCTGCTTTATAATATTAGTATAGATTCGATAATATATTTATGGGACCACCTCTGAAGTGTATAACCTGCCAAACAAAAAAATTGTCAAAATCATAGTGCACAAACAACGAAGCAATCCGCGAATATACAAAAAAACACATACGCTCGAATTGAGAAACCACCTCCTCCTTTCAAGTTGATTAAAAAACATTTGAATTTGGTGGTAACGAATAGAACCATAATTAAAATACGCGTGCGTCTGTGGTTCACGATAATAATATTATACCTACTCACCACTTTGACAGGTTGCCACTGTTACACAAATGACCGAAATTAAATACATAATATGTATTTAATCTTCATTTTATTTTAGGAATCAGGCAGAGCCGGCAGAGATGGCAAGTCAGCATTTTGTCGCATTTATTATTGTCGCAGCGAACGGAACACTGTCGATTTTTTATTGAAGTCGGAGATCGCGCGATCAAAAACTCCGGAGCAAAAGCAACGCGGCAAAAACGCGTACAAAAGCTTCGAAATAATGGTCAAATACTGCGAAGAAGTCAGGTAAACTAAGCCTTATTCGTTTTATTATTTATTTATAATTCGTTGAAATATTTCGTTAATTATAATGTTTATTATTTAATTACAATTGCTATATTGGATTAAGATAATAAAGCAATCTTTTTGGTCGACGTTTTCCTAGTGCATTTTCTAGCCGGCTCTCATAGGTCAAGTGGGCGCTTTTTCAATTTCGAGTTGATATACAGTACGCTTTTAAAACTGACCCGACTCAGCAACTGACATAATAATAGCATATAATATTTAGGAATAGTTACATTTCAAACTACGGTGATATTAATTTAAATTATTTTAATATTGTTTTTGTGACGAGACATTATCTTAAGCGCATTGTTAAACAAAATCTTTGAGTGAATAATGTTTAATAGAATGTTTAAATACGTTAATAAAAACTATTCTATTCTATTACCCACTCTATATCCATGACCCACAAGCTTCGCAGGCATACTTACTACCAACTAAGCCACGAGGTCAGTCGCTTCGTGGCTTAGCTGCTAGGTTTATATATTAATAGACTACAACCCTCAAAACAACTAATTATTACATCAGAGAGATTGGAAAAAAAATTTTTTTTTTTGCATTACACGTATTTTTGCTTTTGTTTTACTACCAGAAAATAACGAAGATACAGTGCTTAGAAGTTTCAAGTGGCTTGTGGGTACAATTTTTACCCACAAGTGATGTCACGACGCACTGGAAATTTGATGATCTATATCTTTGTCGATTTTTAATAATCTGATAAAACAAAAAAATACGTGTCCCATATCTCATTTTCTCATGTCATTTTTCCATGATCTCTATCTAGCTGACGGACTAAATTAGATTGGTTTATTTTCGACCCAGTCCGCTACCCTAATTGTATTGGTTACAGATGTCGTCACAAGACGTTCGCGGACTTCTTCGGCGAGGAGGTGCCTCGGTGCGTGGCGCGCTGCGACGTGTGCACGGACGAGCGGGCGGTGCGGCGCGCGCTCGAGCAACACTCGCGCCGCGCCATGAGCGCGTGCCTGCGCGCCGGCGGGCTCGTCGTCAACGAGGACCCCTCCGACCTCTACGGCGAGGGCCGGTACGGACAGAAAAGGTAACTATACCATACTACGGCGACGGACTGCCATAGACAGAAAAGGTAACTATACTAAGGCGAGGAGCGGTACGTATAGAAAAGGTAACTATACCATACTACGACGAAGTCGGTATGGACAGAAAAGGTAACTATACCATACTACGGCGAGGTCGGTATGGACAGAAAAGGTAACTATACCATACTACGGCGAGGCTGTTACGGACAGCAAAGGTAACTATACTAAGGCGAGAAGCGGTGCGGCCAGAAAAGGTAACTATACCATACTACGGCGAGGAGCAGTGCGGACAGAAAAGGTAACTATACTAAGGCGAAGAGCGGTGCGGACAGAAAAAGTACTCGTAACTATGCCATACTACGGCGAGTGTCGGTACGGACAGAAAAGGTAACTAGACTATACTATGGCGAGGGCCGGTACGGACAGAAAAGGTAACTACCTACACTATACTACGGCGAGGGCCGGGACGGACAAAAAAGGTAACTAGACTATATTACGGCGACGGGCGGTACGGACAGAAAAGGTAACTACACTATACTACGGCGAGGCCGATACAGACAGAAAAGGTAACTAGACTATACTACGGCGAAGGGCGGTACGGACAGGAAACATAAAACTAACTATATAATACTCGTAGATGCCATTTAACACCTCTGGCAGTTAAACACACATGAAAAACAAAAAGTATGGCGGGGCGCACAAAGGTCACTGTTCTACATACATATTATTAGATTATACCACTCTTCAATAATTATGCTATTCTCCGAATGTTTCATGAGGCCAATCAAATATATGTTCAAGTTTAGCGCTTTCTATTTGATATACTTGCTTTACTCACTCGCTCAGTGATACCTTGCAACATCACAAACTTAGAAGACCTCCATGGAAAATCTTATTTTCTTGAAATCCTCAGGGAAGCAGAGTCCTATGGGAGAGACGAGAGTGACGGCTCAGACGGTGAGGACAGCCGTCGCCGCGTCGCCGAGGAAACTAAATCCCTGATATTGAAAGAATTCGCCAATAGGAAGAAGCGATTCGAAGAGAAGAAGGGAAATGACGCTGAGTCCGCACAGTTTTCTCGGTGCAAAGCAGCGGAAAGCACGGCCAATAAGGTAAACGAAATAAGCGTGTATTAAATAGTCGTTTAATTGACAATACAACAGATTCATGTAAAGCACACACATCATGTATTAGTATTATGCCAGCTATATGACTCCCATAGTACAACCTTTGTTTAATTTTGGGTTAGACTATGTTGTATGAGATATGTTTTCCAATCTTATCTTAATATATATAAATCTCCTGTCACGATGTTTGTTCGCGATGGATTCCTAAACTACTTAACCGATTTTAAATTAAATTGGCACGCCGCCGCCGTGAGCAGTCTGGTCCAACTTGAGAGATAGGATAGTGTTTTTTCAGATTAATAGTCCTTATATGACGAAATCCGAGCAAAGCCGGAACGGGCCGCTAGTATTTATATATATGTTTAACTGTGTTTGTTACTTTTTCACATATGAAAACAACGCAACACATTTAGGTGTATTGGAAGTATGTAGAGGTACTCGTAGTTACTTTCACAATTAGGGTAAATGTGGGATAGACGCCTCAGTGGGATAGTTGCCTCAGTAAACACGTAGTGACATGTATAAACATTAGACCCGTTGTGTTTTGTTTAAACGTAACCCTACCCCCGCCCGTCCTTCAGTCAGTGCCACGCACTTAGCTGGAATGGACGTGTTGTGAGACAACGAACATTTTTTGCGGCAATTAATTCGTGAATTTGGTTCGTCTGAAATTTTGATGCGCTCGAAACTTTTGATTTTATGAGGTAAGTGTCTATATTTTTGTTTTATTTAAGTGTAGAAGTATCAAATAAAAGATTTTGTTTATTATTTACGTATGTTTTATCATATTTAATTCAATATTTTGAGCGGCGTCTATGCCCTAAAAAAAAGATAGATGCCTAATTTTTTGTGAGTATATCAACGGCAGACTGGATCCAGTGCGTCATGTGTAAAAAATGGCTGCATTAAACTTGTACCATATACGGTGATTACAGTAATTCTTGCAAGCAATTACAATTGCGCCATGAAAAAATGTAAAATAATTTAAAATTTAAATCAATCGTTTAAAACGTATCAGAAGTTGCCATTTTTAATGTTTACACTAATATTGTATTATTAGATACTAAAATTGATCTCAGTTTCAATATTAAACCAAAGATGATTATGCTTATAAATGAAAATGTAACAGTTGTTGATTAAAAATAAATAAATCTAGGTAAGATAATCTTTAATTATATGCATAGGGCATCTATCCCACAAGCCAAATCATCATTATGGCATCTAACCCACACTTTAGGCATCCATCCCCGATTATAATACTTTATTATTTCTTTTGTACCAAAAAAATACAACTACGAATGTTAAATCACTTTAATTATTTATTTCATTAATAAGTACACAACACACCACAATCATTTAATTTTTATGAAAACTCATATTCTAGCATTCATTTCCCTATTTCAAAAAGTACGGCAACTATCCCACATTTACCCTAAACGAAAAGGTCTTTTTTATTTAAAAAAATTATTCAACCAAAAACAGCCCACTTGAAGTTCTCACTTTTGGGTCTTCTTTTACAAGGAGTTAAGGTTGTAGTGGTAGGACTCTTGGCAGAGTCCGCCTGGGGAAGTACCACACCTTTGCCAGTTATTCTTCTGCCAAGCAGTAATGTGTAAGCGTTACTGTGTACCGGTTTGAAGGGCATTGTTTCCAGAAAAAATACCGAGCTTAGAGATATAACACCTTACATCCCTGGGTGACGAGCGCAGTGCAGTGCTAGGTAATGATTTGGACTTTTCATGTTTCAAAAGCTGTGCGTCACTGTGCTGTTATGTGGTAGGCATGTTGCTTACCATCAGGCACATGTCCTGTTCGTCTCGTTACTCTATAATTAAAAAAAAAGCCCATAATCCACTACCTTCCCTGGCCAAGTGCGAGCCGATGGATAACACATGTTGTCGTCGGAAGATATCTTTCTTGGACATTCCGATTTTCTCACGCTGTCTTTCACCGCTGGCTATATGCCAGTGATGATGACCAAATTTTCACACTTACTTTACACTTAAAAATACTTAAATTCGTGTACTAATTTACGTTCCCACGTTTTCAAATTGTATCTTCAGGCCTCTACGGTTTTCAAAAATTAAACAATTCGTGCGCGGTATTAGGTAAATCCTTAAGAGGTAATTGTTTCTGTTGAAGTAATGTGGTACACGTAAATTTGCTTGACTATGTTGTATGAAATGGTATTGTATGTATACATATATCAGGGTTCATTGTTTTTTTTTTAGGTGAATGGATTAACGATAGCTTGCCGCGAGCAATACCTCTCTCTGCTGAATGACGCTCTGAACAACAATCTTGCCAATACAAAAGACATAGATGACGACTACGATAGAAACCTATCGAGGAGCGATGTGGAACAGTGCGCCATAGAACTAGAGTACGAATCCTTCCGCAGCAGCACTGTCATCAGCTTGTACAGAAGAGGAATGTCAAAATTGGTAATTATATCTATCATTTCAATTTTCAGTTTTAGTTGTTTATAACTGCGCTCCGCAAAAAATTTATCCGCGTAAATTTTCACGATAATTTGTTTTCGCCAAATACGATTCATGCAAATGTTCCATTTGTAACCCACTAACCCGAATAAGATAAAAATGTAGCCTTTGTATTAATGCGGGCTCACTGCGTATTTAATTGTAATACGTTCAGCTGTTACGTAGGAACAAAGATACACACTTACAAACTCACAAACTTTCGAGTTTTATAGTATTCAAATGATGAATACGATGAATATTATGATTCATTTTAGGTCATTTCTGATAACGCGAAAAGAATCAGCGTATAATTTGTCGACTCCATAGTGCATTTTGGTATGGAACCTCGGCAATCAGAGTTGGCCTTTAATAAAAGTTGGTCATGAAGAGTAGTATCCTAGTATCTATGTATAATAAGTATGTATTTAAAATTAAATAAGTATTATATCAGCTATCTGGCCGCAATCATACAAGCTTTGCTTAGTTTGGGGTCAGATAGTGTTGTGTGTGAATTGTCCACCAATATTTATTTATTTATTTATCTAACCCTGTTGAGTTTAAAATAATTGTATTAGGTGCAAGCGTTATTTTTCCGTACCACTGAAATGAAGAATGAAAATCATTACAAATTGAAAAGCAATGTTTACCATTGGTAATTGGGTTGTTTACCTCCCAATAAGGTACCGGACTGGGTCAAAAATACACCATCCTAATTAGTCCGTCAGGTAGATCATGGAAAAATATTAGACGTATATTTTGTTTTTTCATAGTATTAAAAATCGTCAAAGATATAGACCATCAAACTTCGAGAGTGGGGGGTCGCGACGTCACTCGTGAGTAAAAATCGTACTCACAAGTGACGTCACACGAAACTTCGAAGCGCTATATCTTCGTAATTTTTTGTTTGTGAAACAAAAGAAAAAATACGTGTACAATATTTTTTGGCAATCTAACTAACGGGGGCTACTTAGTTTTTTTGAGGATTGTACCCTATGGGACAAGGAAGGTAAAGGCCATTCTATATTCCTTATTTCTTTGACTTTCTAGTCTTTTGACGACTTGAGCTCACCGTCATGCTCGTAAATGAAAAAAATCTTTAGGTGAACTCGGGACTGCCGAGTGTGCAAGAGCAAGACGCTGCGGTCTGTCTGCTGTCACTACCATTTTTTTTTATCTTGACTGTGGATACTAGTCCTTCAGCCGCATCTGTCACTGTCATGTCGCTGTGTTAATACACAACGTAAACACAGCGACACAAGAATTAAAAAACGCGTTTTTATTTTTAATTATTACGATTATTCCATAGTTATTTCTTAATTTAGTTTTCACTTCAGCCGGTGCGGTGTATGCTTATACACATTTTTTGGTGCGCTTCGATATCATCTCGCTTTCTTTTTCGGGGCCTCCTGGGAGGTCGTATGTATGTAATTTGGAATCCAGAGTAGTACTTTTTATCCAGAATGGGTCTCGACATACGACAGTCGTATCCGACCCAATTACATTTTAGCCTGGCTGTTTTGACAGCCTTGATTTACGTTTGACACACACAGTGTGGTATTACGAATGCGATATGTAGGTTTTAATCCTCATACACTACTTATCCCCGTTGACAAACTGGTATGTTAGAATTGAAAATAAGGTTACACATCAAAATAGTAGTTATGTTTTTTTTTCAGATAGCTGCAATAAAAGCATGCACAGATCAAGTATACCCAGAACTGAAAACGTTCGAGCCAAGGAAACGTACCACTCTTGGCGAATTTGTCAAAGAGTATGAATCTCAAAAACTAGACAAGACACAGCAGTTAGGTGGTTTTATCACAGCGTCTCAGTTAGAAATTGGTAAGTTCTGTGTAGGCAGATAAAACGAAATGAAATTTATTCCATACAAGATGATTACGGCACAACTCAGAGCTCATAAAAAATCATTCTTAATAAAGTAGATAGTTCTTAGTAAAGTAGAACATTTCTACTTTGTTTTTATTGTATTTTTAATTTAAGTGCATGACTTAGAACATCCACCTAAAACCTGTTATACTCGATTCGAGGCTCTTATTGAGTTCTACGATCTACTATAGTAATGGATTTATTTTCTTATCAAAACTTCACTATTCGCAAGAATCTATTTTTTTTATAGCATAGACGAGACGAGCAGGACATTTGCCTGATAGTAAGCAAAATGCCTCCCACATAATAGCACAGTGACACGCAGCTATTGGAACATGATAGTCTATATCATTACCTAGCACTGCACTGCGCTCGTCACCCAGAGATCTAAGATATTAAATCTCTACGCCCGGTAATTTCTTTGGAAACATTGCCCTTCAAACCGTAACACAATAATATTTGCATATTACTGCTTGGCGGTAGAATAACTGACAAAGGTGTGGTACTTCCCCAGGCGGACTCTGCCAAAAGTCCTACCACTACAAAAAACAACTATTTTACATAATTTACCAGATTTGCCAGATGCGCGCGCGACTTCAATAGGACGATTTATTTTTACCTTACAGCTATTCTGAATCAGTCCTCCAACTAGATTACAATGCATTTTATTATAATTTCGCTGATATTTACTTCTCTTTTTAGAGCAAAATAACGGAAAACCTGAAGAAAAGGTGCTATCTAAATTAGATAAAGATAACAAAAGAAGAGCAAACGCTTTCAGACGAGACCCGCTTACACAAACGAATCTTCAAAGTTTCTTTAAAAAAGCATCAGATGCTTCTCCCCACAGTGCTACTGCAACGGATGAAAGTGAAGATGATACGCTCGCTATAGACGAGAACATGGATCAGGTTAAAGATAATAGTAACGACACAACACTTAAGTTGAAAGAAATGGACACAGAACATGCGACCCCTAGAAAGAATCACGATGACACAACTTTAAAAATTGATTCAAATAACGAAGATGATTCACCGGAAAAAGGTAATCAAAAGACTTTCGTTATCAACATCACTTTGCAAGGCGTTCCCAGTAAAGATAAACAGGATTCCCGTGACAGCAATAAAAGCAAACATAAAAGTGAAAAACATAAAAGTGACTCGGGTAAAGTACATAAATCTAGTAAACATAGAAGCGAAACCGAAAAAGATTCAAAGTCAGACCGAAAATCTAGTAAAAATAGAGGAGATGCCGATAAAGAATCTAAAACCACACAGTCGAGTCACAAAACCAGTAAAAATAAAGACATTTCAGACAAAGAATCGAAACCAGAGCAAAAGGGTCATAAAATAAAAGAAGATGCACACCAAGCGCCGAAATCAGATAGCACTATACCAATAGCCAAGAGAAAAATTAAAGTCTTATTTGGCGAGTCATCGGAAAGTGATATCGAACCCGAAGAACCAAAAAGGGCTAAATTGACAGAAGATCACAAGCATAAAGAAAGGCACAAGAAGAAACATTCTAAGCATAAAAAAGATGTTAAAAAAGCAGAAAAAATTGAAAAAGACCCAATCAAAAAAAGCCCTAATACTTCAAACAAATCATCGTTATTTGGTAACGGTTCGGACAGCGATTCTGAAAAAGAACTAGTAATTGATGATGGGAATGAATCTCATGAAAACTCTAAAGACGCTGAAGAGACGTTAGTACTCAAAACTGATGAAAACGGACAAAATGAGTTGAGCTTAAATGATTCTAAACTATCTGATGAAAATAAAAGCAATGATAATGTAGAAAGTTCGGTTGAAGAAATAAAAATAACAGAACCCCACGAAAATGATCAAAATGAACTAAACAGAAGTGATTCGTCGGTTATGGAAATAGACGAAAGAAAGTTGACTAAAGCTCATAGATTGAGTCTAGAAGCTGACAAAGTGTTAGAAAATCTCAAAAAGTTTGCTGAAATGCCAAAAGAAGAGCCCGTGATACCTGTAGAAAAACCTGTGCAAGAGAAAAAGGTTGAAGATTTAGCACAACCACAAATTAAATCAGAGAAGCATAAAGAAGTGTCGAAGCACAGGCGATTGAGTTTAAGCAGTAAAACAAAAGAAGATTCAAGCAATAAAACAAAAGAAGATCCTAGCAATAAAGTGAAAGAAGATTCAAGCAATAAAATGAAAGAACATTCAAACAATAACACAAAAGAACACAAAGGGTCAAAAGAAAAATCAAAACACGAAAAACATGATAAGTCTCGTCATAAAGAAAAGAAAAAAGAGAAGCATGACAAGAAACAAGAACAGAATACAGCTAAGAAATCAGAGAAGGTTGATGTTGCCAGTCTAGTGGTCAAGCTTTTGATGCCTTATTATAAGAATAAAAAGATAACCAACAGAGACCTGTTTAAAATCACTGCAAGACATATTGTACATCAGTTATTAGCAATACAAGTGACAGGTAAGTTTTAAGCATCTTTAGGTTGCACTAGTTTCATGTCTATAAATTATTTCAAATCGTGAGTTATTGTTGTGTAGTGTGTTAATTCATAAATAAAGATCATTTTCAACATACTTGCTCATAAAATGGCTCTAATTTCACCGCAATTAGGCATATAATGTATATATGCCTAATAAATATAATATAAACACCTATAATAATCAAATGGTGACTTTTCATTACTATTACTCACAAGTAAGTTATAGAGTTTTTTATTGGTTGAGTTGCTTTGTTCTTAAAAATGTTGCGATACAAAAAATATCGTGTCAAATAGAACAAATTAATTAATGTAGCTATTGCTTGGTCACTTCGTAGTTACGTAAATAGTAAAATTCAACTTAACTAAAAACTTTCACTCAATTATTAACTTTTATTTTCTTTGTAATAAAAAAAACTTTAAATTCCTCTTTTACAAAAAGTCTAAAACGCTATCTGCAGATAGACAAAAAAAAGAAACCTATTTTTTTAGTCTGTGGCTGGTCACCCTTGTTAGTTGCCCGCCCATTTTTTCCCGCCACAACGAAACATTTTTACAACTCGTTTAATAAAGATGATACAATAATCATCGTTCATCTATTTGGGCGCCATACTACAAGCTTTGTATAGTTTGGGGTCGGATGTTGTTGTGTGTGAATTGTTCACCAATTTTTTTTTATACATTGTTGAAATGTTTTTTTTTTGTGTGTTGAAAAACGTCGTATGATACACGTGGGTATTGATGATTACCGTCCTCGGCTATCTTAAGATCCTCGCCTAGGCTCTGACTGACAATGAAACTAAATTGAAAATGTTGGTTCCAAAACTAAGGTTCTGCCAATGTTAATTGGCCTGATTGACGTTAATTCAGTTAAATTACATCTGCTATGTTTTAGATTCTCAATTTACTTTTACGCATCCTACTTAAACACGTTAAAGCCACCACTCAGTTCTTTGTAAGATTTTAAATATTTTATACTTACACCACACTTAGTAATATTACATTTTTGTTTTGCAGAGGAAGCAGCAATCGACATGTTACTAAAGAAAACGTTCAGCAATAAAGAACTTAAAATTGAGAAAGAGAGTGATTTAGATGCTAAACTTAATTTAAGTACAGTTTTATAGATGACATTTAGCAATTAATGTTATGTATTTATTGTTTTATATTGATTATAATAATTATTCTTGTGAGCAGTTTAAACATGAAATACATTTACTATTACAAAACGGGTTTTATTACGATCGTTACTTTTAAACAATCTCATGGTTCATGACTATTTAAATAATATTGTGTTGGACCACATTAATGAGAGAACAGAATGTACCCCAGAGACGCAGTTTATTACCAATTTCAAGGTGCTCAGGGCAAATCTCTTGCTTTATATCGATGCCCCCACATGACTCGAACGAAAAGGTTTGACTCCATTTTTGTAATAAGAACATCTAAACTGTAAAGTAGGTAGATATGTTGCGTGTGTGGATGTTTTGAAGTTGAGAATAGCTTTTTTTTAGTAGGCCTGTGAAAATAGACTTTTTTCTTTGGTCAACTTTGCAATAAATTTCTGATCCAAATTTCCTTTTTTATGAGGTTTAGGATCACTTACTGAGTATAAAATCACAAAATGCTGACAGATTCAGGATGAGCTTCAAGCGCCATCTAGATTTAAAGTGTTTGGTCGATATCTCGGAAACTATGCACTTTAAGGCAAAAGCTGTTGAAATTGTTATTGTAGAAAATAAAATTTTGCAACTTTCGATGTCGAAAAAACTTAGGCTCAGTATCAGTTTCTTTCTTTCTTTTTCATTATAATAATCTGCTGCTAAATAATAATTCTGGCAAATGAAACGTCATACAAAAAATTTACAATTGTTGGTTGTCAAAGTGAAACATCGGCGAACCGTTGGTTGGCAAGTGATAATCGGTCAATCAATTTTCGGCGAAAAGGTGGGATCCCTAGATAGACAGACACTTGTACCAGGATTCTTTTTTTGAAAGGAATCTTTGTAATAGTAAAACAAAATACTCGTGTAAACTGTATATTGTCATTTAACACAAAATTATTGATTTCATAAGAATAAGGTTCAACAAAAATATATATTAGTTTCATTGATACTCAATGAAAATAATTAAAACTTTGGCCAATATGATTTTTTTATATAATTTTAGGCACTTTTGATATGTGCAAAACTGCACACTAAATACGATTCGAAAATTGCTTAAAGCAATACCCTGTATAAATTGTAGCAATAATTTTAATCGGCTGCCCAACTCGGTCCTGGGAGTTCTAAAGCCCAATAAGGCCGGGGACGGCTGAAGTCCCACCTCCGACTAGTTTCTCTAGTGTCCATCACTCGCGATGGAAGCTCTCTGTCGCCGCCGCAACTGTCGTCGGACGCACAATCCGCAGCGGCTACCATCGGAGGGGTTCTTATGACGAGTGAACGCATCGGCGTGATTGACCACGACATAAATTCCTGGGTAAAATTCAACGGTTCCCAATCATCATTATCTGTAAATTCAATCGGATCGGGTGTCACAGGTTTAGCGACAGCTGTAGGCGATTCTTGTGCGATATCCAACGATCTTATGACATTGTCAAAGGATTCTTGGGCGTTGTCAAACGATTTCCGAACATTGCCAAACGGTTTATGTACATTGGTATACGATTTAACACTCTCAAACGATTTCCGAACATTGTCATTCGGGTTTCGAACATAACCAAGCGATCTATGAACACCGTCTATGATAATCGAGTGGCGCGTTCTCTTGGCAACGTCTCTGGGTTTCGGGGCAGTTTGTGAGATGGAGAGATCGTATTCAGCGGCTCGTTTCAGGATGAGTTCAGTGACGGGGTTTACCAAGCGGCGCGGGGTGTAGGGTGAGCCCGGCGGGGGGAGGTCGGGCAGGGGTCAGATGCGCAGCGCCCGCTTGCGCGCGGGCTCGTGGTCCGCGCGCGGCGCCCGGCGGCGCGGCGCGCGCGGCGTGTCCGGGTCGGGCGGCGCCGACGACGTCACCAGGTTCCTCGCGTTCCCGTTCGACGGCTCCAGCCCTATCGTCTCCTGGAACTGCTGGATCTGTCCCATCAGCTCCTCGTCCGTCTCGTACAATTCCTCGATCTACGGAAGCATACAAAATGTAGTTTGTCGTAGTAACTTTTAGTAGTAGTAGGACTCTTGGCAGTCACCTGGGGAAGTACCACATCTTTGCCAGTTATTCTACCGCCAAACAGTAATGTGCAAACATTATTGTGTTCCGGTTTAAAGGGCAATGTTTCCAGAGAAATTACAGGGCTTAGAAATCTTAGATATCTGGGTGACGAGCGCAGTGCAGTGCTAGGTAATGATTCGGACTCTTCGTGTTCCAATAGCTGCGTGCTATTGTGCTGTTATGTGGCAGGCATGTTGCTTACCATCAGGCACATGTCCAGCTCGTCTCGTCACACTATGCTAAAAAAAAAGTAACCTAATTTTCTGAGAAATAATACTGTGGGTACGATTTCTTCAGACTTCTCGTGACTACTGCGATTGTAACGCTGCCGAAACGTCGAGGTAAATAATCGTATACCTTTAAACGAGCAATTCTTGTATATAAGTGGTAGGACTCTTAGCAGAGTCCGCCTGGGGAAGTACCACACCTTTGCCAAATATTCTACCGCCAAGCAGTAATGTGCAAACAGTACTGTATTCCGGTTTGAAGGGCAATGATTCCAGAGAAATTACAGGGCTTAGAGACATAATATCTTAGATCTCTGGGTGACGAGCGCAGTGCAGTGCTAGGTTATGATTTGGACTATCATGTTCCAATAGCTCCGTGTTACTGTGCTGTTATGTGGCAGGCATGTTGCTTACCATCAGGCACATGAACTGCTCGTCTCGTCACTCTATGCTATAAAAAAAATATATATATAAATATGTATATATTTATATAGAATCTGAATCTTTGAAACGGCTCGAATGATTTAGATGAAATTATGTATGCAGAGGGTTTCGGGGACGATAAATCGATCTAACTAGGTTTCATTAAAAAAAACGCATATTATGCGCGTTTTTAGACAATGAAAAACTGTCATATTAGTTATACAATGCGAAGGTAAATTTCGCCGCGTGACGCGACAGCGTAATAGCTCAAATGGGAAGTCGGGCGTTCATAGCGGTCACGAATTAGTAGCTCCAGGTTCGATTCCAGACAGCTTCTCTTATTTCCATGTTTTCTTTTTTTTTTTAAGAATATCTATTTCTTGGAATCTGTACGATCCCTAGGCTGGTTCAATGAAAATACTAAGATATTGATTAAATGTAGTTTATTGCTAATAATATTTATTGAATGCTAAGTGATGCTAAGTGATTGATGATGAGTGCTGATTTTGAGTGCTAATGAGTACGCGACGCGGTGGTCAATTACGAACGAATGAATAATTACTTGATTTGTGTAGAGGTGCAAATATGATGACTTAACAATCTTTACAGAATCTTTTATCTGTATGTATGTAAGTATACTCAGTGTATAAACCGAGCAAAGCTCGGTCACCCAGGTACTTACAATTAATTGTATAAACAATTAATATTATATCGTGTGTGTATAGTATTTATGCCAGAAATACCGACTTGGGGCCCATAGCAAGTCTAAACATTATTATTTTGCTTTTATACCGATTTTAATATTTACCCCCTAATTGCAAACAAGTTACCGAAAAGAAATCACTTACGTAGGGTTCCCGGCGTCGTCCAAAGCCCTGTTTGGTTATTAGGAATAGGGAACGGAACACGGGAATAAGGAAACCAAACCAGACAGTAGTTCCGTAGACTTCCCGTTCCAGAACGATCCTGCGTTGTAGAAGGGGCCAATCCAGTAGCGCACTTCACAAATAATAGTCCAGCACTAATCCAGTAGTCACAATTAATGTTAATAACGTGTTCCCGCACAATATTAAAGCTTTTATCCAGAAAAACCCGGTTAGAAAGAACTAACAAAAAAACCAGTCATTGTCGTTCCCGCGACCAGAGACAACGTACCTTGACAGCCGGCTGTCAACATAGATCCGCTATATTTTCGATGGCCGATATAATGTTGCCCGATTATACGGAACAGTGTGATAGTAGGATAGTGGCGCGGGGTACCTCCTGCCGGTAGTCGGCGAGCAGGTCGTTGGCGAGCCGCACGAGGTAGGCGAGCAGCTGGCCGCCGGCGGAGCGCAGGCGCGCGTGCAGGCGCAGCACCGCCGGCACCAGGACCTCCGCCACCGTGTGCTTCATTTTCTGGGAAACGGGACACCACATTATAGAGGCAGGACTCTTTGTTTTGATTAGATAGAACCAATAATCTATTTTCTTCAATTTCAATTTTTTTTTTATATAGCATAGAGTGACGAGACGAGCAGGTCATGTGCCTGATGGTAAGCAACATGCCTGCCACATAACAGCACAGTAACACGCAGCTATTGGAACATGATAGTCCAAATCATTACCTAGCACTGCACTGCGCTCGTCACCCAGAGATCTAAGATATTATGTCTCTAAGCCCTGTAATTTATCTGGAATCATTGCCCTTCAAACCGGAACACAGTAATGTTTGCACATTACTGCTTGGCGGTAGAATATTTGGCAAATTCAGACACTCGACAAAATTTTATAAGAATCTATCACTATATCGTCTAAATCTGCAAAAGCAAATTTTAGTTTTTTGTTCATATTTTTTAAACCGCTACTCCCATTTCGATAAATTTTATACGGGACCACCTCTGAACTATGATCTATCGGACAAAAAAAGATCCATCAAAGTCGATTCACAATAGGCGGCGCTATCGCGTAATATATGTACATACAAAAAAAAAGAATTGGCAGTCATAGGAACTGCCGATAGTAGTGAAAACTTAAGTATAACTCAGAATTTGATAGCTTACTTTGGAAACTACACGGGTGTAATCGGAGGGTGTGGCCTGGTTATCATGGCATGACCATCTAGAAATGCAACAGCATTTCCCATTGGATGACGCATTTCTAGATAGCCAATGGCTATGGTCCCGAGTTTACCCGAAGATTTCTTATCATATCCGAGCGTGACGCTAGAAGTCATTTCACATCCCACGAAAAATCTGTCTAGGCGCGCCTAAAGAAGTTTTCACTTCAAAAAAACATACACCCGAATAGATAACCAAAGGAAGTCGGTTTTCGGAAGTCGGTCAATAAATCAAAAGGACATTCAAAGTCTGTAAAACTTACACAGAAATCACTTTTGACCAAAATAAACTATCGTGAACAACTGGTAAGCAGCGAATTACCCCGCTGGGTGCAGCTAGTACTGATATGAACTTGGTTTGCTACATTTAATGTAAAATATTTTTAAAGTGAAAACTTATTTCGGCGCGCCACAGACAGATGTTTCGTGGGCTGTGTGTACGAGCGAACTCGTACATTTACGCAATAACGTAATTGCTGACTATAATCATTTATACATTACATTTTAGTGACAAATAAAAGGCTGAGTGTAACACACGTGTCGCTCATTATTACAACATTACAAACAACCAACATCCCAACATCATCAACATCTTAACATCAAGGTAGGGTACTGCCCCTACATATGGTCCTTCGAGCCGGATTGAATTCTAGCGTCACGCTCGGGAATGATAAGAAAATTTCGGGTGAACTTCGGGACCATGGCCATTGGCCATCTACAAATGCGTCCGCATTTTCTATTGGCTATCTAGAAATGCTGACGCATTGCCACGCCCTCCGGTTTCACCCGCGTAGTTTCCAAAGTGAGCTATCAAATTTTGAGTTATAAGTTTTCTCTTCTATCGGCAGTTCCTATTTTGACTGGCAATTTTGTTTTTAGTCAAGCTCACAGCAAGTTTACATGCTATCTTTCTCAGTTAGGTCACCGCTAAGCAGTAACGTGACTTGTAACATACGATCCGCGATTTTTCCGCGTAGAATCTAGGATGACGTTAAACTTTCACATTTATACCGTTAGGGGAAGTACTGTGAGTTTGAAAACAATATTACTACTAATACTAATATTAGTACTACTATACTAATATTAGAAACGCAAAATTTTTTATGTACATACTAGGTGGATAATAGTTAGTGACACCGGCTACTTTTTATACCGTGAAAATAACAGGACCGGATACCACGCGGGTGAACCACGGGATGTTACTAGTCTACGACGCTAGTATATTTTCAACTTCAACTCTTGATTAATGGCTATTATTGTGGTTTAGAATTTAGATAAGCATTCACGTTCCGAATATTGCGTGGCCCAACATGTTATGGGCTGGCGTGTTTCTTACCATTAGGTTATTGGTCATTTCGTCTGTATTTTGTAAGACAAATCACGACCTATTTTGAGCACAACTGGCGCTACTAAATGGCGAAATTCAAATTATTAATTGTCCTAATTGTTAACTATGTAGTATAATAACTCACATGTGATACGACGTTCGTTGTGACACGTTCTTGTAGGTCGTCGACATCGGGCAAATCCCCGGTCGCAGGGTTCTGCTTCTTCGCTGAAAATACAACTCCATGAAACAACCACAAAATGAAATTAAAAGTCGGTTACTTCTAAATTAACGCACTTCATTACGAACCTCATGGGCATCGTCACGCAACACCAGGCGAGATAGCGGTACTTGACCGCTAATCAAACCTAGTTTCGATAAAAAATAATTATTCGTGTACATGATGCAAGAAACTGCATCGAAGTAATGGGGACACGCTTCATCATATAATCTCCTCATACATCAAGTCAGCTGCGTGCTCTAGTAACATCATCTAGCGGCACGCACATTTTGTACCTTGTTGCAACGTGTTAAAGTACATTTCACAACGATAAGAGTACTTACTGGGTAATCTCATCCTCGGCCCGCACAGCACGTGTATAGTATCGAGAAGCGCGTTGTTCATGGCCTGGCTCAACTCTTCCCCCTCGTCCACCACATCAGCTGCGTGTTCCAGTATCTCCCTCGCGAGCCGACACTGCGTGTTCAACCTCTGCACGAGGGATAGCCGTTGGAGCATCACGTCGTAAATCAGCTGCCTCGAGTCGAAGGACAAGTTTTCTGTTGAATAAAAACACGCTTTTACAACATATTTGCAGCGACCCGCGGGTTTGCCCACGTAGTTCCCGTTCCCGTATTGTTTCCGCTATAAAAAGTTACCTATGTGTTATTCTAGACATGTGTGTGTGTTCAGGTCAGTTCATGTCGGAACACATTATTGAGCAACAAACATCCAATTTATCGCGCATTTATGATATTAGTAAGAAGTAGGATTGTTAAAAACCATTTTCATCCTAAGGTTGCCTGGAACAGTTCGCTTTCGTCAATATGGCCGCCTGTTGTTACTTGTAATACTAGTTTTTGATTGTCTTCTCCTGTAACAGTTTTCGGTTTTCAGTCGGTCTAGCTGAACGGATCGGATTAAAGTTTGAAGCACAGATAGATTATACTCCAGAATAACATGCTCTTTGTTATTTCGGGACGATATAGGAAGAGAACTACGTGGTTAAAACCGCGACGCACACTGCTAGTTAAGAAATATTTCTGTATTTTCGCTCTGCTATATTTGTAGGAATCTATTGTAGTTGTATCTATTGTTAAATGGGAGGGTAGTATAAGTATTACTTGAGGAATCTATTGTAGTCGCTGAATGGGAGGGTAGTACAAGTATTACTTGAGGAATCTATTGTAGGCGCTGAATGGGAGGGTAGTACAAGTATTACTTGAGGAATCTATTGTAGGCGCTGAATGGGAGGGTAGTACAAGTATTACTTGAGGAATCTATTGTATGCGCTGAATGGGAGGGTAGTATAAGTATTACTTGAGGAATATATTGTAGGCGCTGAATGGGAGGGTAGTATAAGTATTACTTGAGGAATCTATTGTATGCGCTGAATGGGAGGGTAGTATAAGTATTACTTGAGGAATATATTGTAGGCGCTGAATGGGAGGGTAGTACAAGTATTACTTGAGGAATCTATTGTATGCGCTGAATGGGAGGGTAGTATAAGTATTACTTGAGGAATCTATTGTAGGCGCTGAATGGGAGGGTAGTATAAGTATTACTTGAGGAATCTATTGTAGGCGCTGAATGGGAGGGTAGTATAAGTATTACTTGAGGAATCTATTGTAGGCGCTGAATGGGAGGGTAGTATAAGTATTACTTGAGGAATCTATTGTAGGCGCTGAATGGGAGGGTAGTATAAGTATTACTTGAGGAATCTATTGTAGGCGCTGAATGGGAGGGTAGTATAAGTATTACTTGAGGAATCTATTGTAGGCGCTGAATGGGAGGGTAGTATAAGTATTACTTGCCTGACTCATCCGAGTTGAAGTACTGCACGCAGTCGACAAAGTGATGGAATATGGTGTCGGTGGTGAGGCAGCACGTCACGTAGTACTCGGCCGGTTCCCGCACCTCGTGTTCCTCGTCTGCTAGCAGCGCGCAGTACCTAGGATACATCAGCAATTACAGAATGTACTGCCTGAAGTTGATTCTTGGAATTGAGATGAAAACTGGGTCGAAAATATACCATTCTAATTTATTCCGGCAGATAGATTATGGAAAAATATGGAATACGTATTTTTTGTTTTATCAAATTATTTTGAAAATCGACAAAGGTATAGATCATCAAACGTCCGGAGTGGGCGGTTGTGACGTCACGTCTTCGTAAAAATCGTACAATGTAGTGACATCACTCGAAACTTCTAAGTACTGTATCTTTGTTTTTTTCGTTTGTGAAACAACAAAAAATACGTGTACAATATTTTTAATCATCTAACCGATGGAGTACTTTTTTTTTAGTCATGATGTTTAATGCCACGCATATTTGTTTAGAAACTTTTCTTAAATATTTGTGGACGTTTCACACACACCAAAATAGGGGTGTTTTAAGTTTGACGTCGATGTCTGTCCGTCTGTCTGTCTGTGGCACCGTAGAGCTCAAACAGACGGACCAAATTCGATGCAGTTTTTTTATTTGAAGTTTAATTTCCATGCGGTGGTTCTTAGCTATATTTGGTTAACGTCGATTCAAGGTGGCCGCCTCCACAAAATGGCGGGCAAATATTTCTTCACAACCTACCTCAATGAGGGTATCAAATGAAAGGGCTACAGTAGCAGAATGTTGCGCAGATTACAAATACGAAGTAGTCGGGGGTAAATCAACATTATTAATTTTCTGTCTCTTTTTTTTTATGTTCTTGTTATAGTTTAGAGCGACGAGACGAGAGCGGGGTGCGCAGGCGCAGGTAGCCGGCCAGCAGCAGGCGGGTGAGCGCGCGCTCGAGTGTGGTGTGGGTTACTTGTAGTAGAGCGGGGTGCGCAGGCGCAGGTAGCCGGCCAGCAGCAGGCGGGTGAGCGCGCGCGCTCGAGTGTGGTGCGGGTTACTTGTAGTAGAGCGGGGTGCGCAGGCGCAGGTAGCCGGCCAGCAGCAGGCGGGTGAGCGCGCGCGCTCAAGTGTGGTGCGGGTTACTTGTAGTAGAGCGGGGTGCGCAGGCGCAGGTAGCCGGCCAGCAGCAGGCGGGTGAGCGCGCGCGCTCGAGTGTGGTGCGGGTTACTTGTAGTAGAGCGGGGTGCGCAGGCGCAGGTAGCCGGCCAGCAGCAGGCGGGTGAGCGCGCGCGCTCGAGTGTGGTGCGGGTTACTTGTAGTAGAGCGGGGTGCGCAGGCGCAGGTAGCCGGCCAGCAGCAGGCGGGTGAGCGCGCGCGCTCGAGTGTGGTGCGGGTTACTTGTAGTAGAGCGGGGTGCGCAGGCGCAGGTAGCCGGCCAGCAGCAGGCGGGTGAGCGCGCGCGCTCGAGTGTGGTGCGGGTTACTTGTAGTAGAGCGGGGTGCGCAGGCGCAGGTAGCCGGCCAGCAGCAGGCGGGTGAGCGCGCGCGCTCGAGTGTGGTGCGGGTTACTTGTAGTAGAGCGGGGTGCGCAGGCGCAGGTAGCCGGCCAGCAGCAGGCGGGTGAGCGCGCGCTCGAGTGTGGTGCGGGTTACTTGTAGTAGAGCGGGGTGCGCAGGCGCAGGTAGCCGGCCAGCAGCAGGCGGGTGAGCGCGCGCTCGAGTGTGGTGCGGGTTACTTGTAGTAGAGCGGGGTGCGCAGGCGCAGGTAGCCGGCCAGCAGCAGGCGGGTGAGCGCGCGCGCTCGAGTGTGGTGCGGGTTACTTGTAGTAGAGCGGGGTGCGCAGGCGCAGGTAGCCGGCCAGCAGCAGGCGGGTGAGCGCGCGCGCTCGAGTGTGGTGCGGGTTACTTGTAGTAGAGCGGGGTGCGCAGGCGCAGGTAGCCGGCCAGCAGCAGGCGGGTGAGCGCGCGCGCTCGAGTGTGGTGCGGGTTACTTGTAGTAGAGCGGGGTGCGCAGGCGCAGGTAGCCGGCCAGCAGCAGGCGGGTGAGCGCGCGCGCTCGAGTGTGGTGCGGGTTACTTGTAGTAGAGCGGGGTGCGCAGGCGCAGGTAGCCGGCCAGCAGCAGGCGGGTGAGCGCGCGCGCTCGAGTGTGGTGCGGGTTACTTGTAGTAGAGCGGGGTGCGCAGGCGCAGGTAGCCGGCCAGCAGCAGGCGGGTGAGCGCGCGCGCCGCCTGCCGCCGCAGCTCGCGCGGCGCGGCGCTCTCCACGCAGCGGCACACGTCGCCCATCAACGGCTCCACTATGTTCGAATACCTGGGGACCACAATTGCATTTAAACTAACTGTTTTCAAGCTACATGGGAACATATTCGAGACATTGGTAAAAAAAATGGTAGTCATAGGGGCTGCCGATTGAAGTGAAAACTAATAATTCAAAATGTTATAGCGAAACTTCTAACGGCACGGCAAAACTACGTGGGTGAAACCGGAGGGCATGGCCATGACCATCTAGATCATCCGAGTTTACCCGAAGGCTTTTTTCATTCATTAACGTGACGCTTGAGGTCAATACACACGCCCACGGAAAATCTGTGTGTGGTACGCTAAATGAAGTTTTCACAACAAAAATGGCAGTCATAGTGCTCGTCCATAATGCATGGGCGGCGGCGGGAGACTAGCGCGGGCGCTCGCCGTCGCGTCCGCCTTAAGCCTAACTTTGGTTGAGGCCATAGGGAATTTGAATGAACACGGTAGTGTTTTTTTTAATAGTATTAAGTGACGAGACGAGCAGAAAATGTACCTGATGGTAAGCAACATGGCTGCCACATGACAGAACAGTGACACACAGCTATTAGATCATGAAGAGTCCAAATCATTACCTAGCACTGCACTGCGCTCATCACCCAGAAATCTAAGATATTATATCTCTGTAATGTCACTGGAAACATTCCGATTCAAACCGGAACCGGCGATAGAATAACTGGCAAAGGTGTGGTACTTCCCCAGGCGGAAGAGTCCTACACTAAGCTAAGAGTTATACACAGTGGAGTGTGTAGTGTAAGTTACCTCGTGCAGATGTCTGAGAGCACCAGCAGCGCGTTGAGCCGGGCCTGCAGCGGCGCGGCGGCGTGCAGCAGCGCGGCCGCGGCCGGCGCCGCCGCCGCCGCCGCCGCGCGCGACCGCACGCACAGCCGGCCCGCGCCCGCCACGCACTCGCCCGCGCTCTGACCAGACCAGTCTGACATGCAAATTATAATATTAAGATATAATAAAGCTGAAGAGTTTGTCGGGTACTTCCGAACTACTGGTCCGAATAGGGTACCGGACTGGGTCAAAAATACACCGTCCTAATTAGTCCGTCAGCTAGATCATGGAAAAATATTGGTCACGTAATTTTTGTTTTTTCATAATATTAAAAATCGTCAAAGATATAGACCATCTAACTTCGAGAGTGGGGGGTCGCGACGTCACTCGTGAGTAAAAATCGTACTCACAAGTGACGTCACACGAAACTTGAAGCGCTGTATCTTCGTCATTTTTTGTTTGTGAAACAAAAGAAAAAATACGTATACAATATTTTTTGGCAATCTAACTAACGGGCTACTTAGTTTTTTTGAGGATTGTACCCTATTGAAAGATTTTTTTGAATATACCATTTATCGAGGAAGGCTATAGGCTATTTAACATTACGCTACTATCAACAGGAGCGGAAGATGAATGAAAAATGTATCAAAAACGGGAAAAAATATTGATTTTTGAGAGCTTTCGTTGCGTGACAGCATGTGTCTATATTACAAAAGTTCCGTCATTAGAATCTAAGGTAATCAAATTTGTTCTAGATTTGAATTGGTACAACCAATTTTCGATAGATGGCGTAGCAACGCGCGCACGGTTCAGCTAGTTATAATATACAGACTCATCAATATGGTAAACTTCCTTTGTTACTTTTATATAGATACTTCTATAAACATAAAAAAAACAAATATTTATTTCTTCTAAAAACTACTCTTATGAAGCAATTATAATGGAGTCTCCTTTTAAGCATTTAGAATAGAATGACGTAACGACATATTTTACCTAACTTGTAGAAAAAGGTAATTTTTAAGCCGAGGTGTGGCAATAACAGTATTGCACGATTTGCGCAGGCAAATCGTGCAATCTAGTCTAACCTAACTTCACTTCGGTTCCAACGCGGCGTTGAGAAAAAGATGTCCGCGGTCGCAATATAATTTGATTTAATTAAAATGTAGACGCCGTGCGTCGATTTGTGATCTTAAACAAGTGGTTTTGTACGCGAGGATTGTGTTATAAATCAGTGTTAAAATCTGTCCCGGGCGGACATATGCGACGGTCGCATTTGGTTTTCGATTTGATAGGCGTTTCCGAGGAACGGACGCCCGAATGAAAGGTAGGCGTTGATTTCATAAATGGTCCTGGAGGATCGGAAGGAGGCCGACCCCGGCGAGAACCCTGACACTTATTGTACTCGCATTTATTTATTATAACTTTATAATCACTGGGAACAGGGGTAGTTCGCAGGGGAAGTTTAGGCATACACTTTTATGTCCGCGGAACCCGGTTACACAAGGTACCGTGTCATATTTCTATAGATTCTAAGATAACGTCTCAATCGTTTTATATTGGGTGGTAGCAGAGGTTAGCTTTAGTATATTTACGTTGCGGTAATAATTGCCGATTAGATCGCACTGGAAGCCCTGGCTAATCGCGTAATTTATCGAACAATGGGTATACCTGTAGTAGGAGAGTAAACATAGAATGAGAATATATAAACTGAGGTGGCTCTACACATTTTATATTAACGGATTACGTGTGACTTGGCCAGCCTTTTTATGTGGGGAATATACATTTGCGCATGCCATGCAGGCACATGGCGGGGTATGTCGAGCTCGACATTCTGGATGGACATGGTACCCTTACCGAATAAAATTCCCACAGGTTTTTCCGGCATATCCTGGGGTCAGAGTGTCGGGGTGACTTCTCGCACTCTCACCAACGACCCTGACACACTTGTCCTCGTCCTTGCGGACCCGCCTCTCGGGGAGCGTCCGAACCCACGCATTTGGCTCTATTGACGCGCGGAAGCCAGCAACGCGTCACCTCCTCGAAGGCCTATCCCTAGGTGGGGTGCCGAGAGGAATACTAGTGGAAGCTCGGTCGGGATAAGCCATCACACAATAAGTTGTCTCGGAGGCAAGTTCTTGTGTGATGACCAGGGTTCACCACGTGGAGGTTCCTGAGCATCGCACCCCTGATGTATGTCCCTTGCCTTACGCTGCCGAACATCAACCCACCACTGCACTTTTAAAACGTCTACTTTTAAACCTGCGTTTTTTAACAGCAAATTCTTACTCTTTTCGTATTTATCCTTGGTTATATCAAAGAACCGCCCGGAAATTGCGTTTTTAATAGCGTTAAAATATTGCAATAGTCACAAAAAATACAATACTAAGGTTTATAACACTTACACACAGATGAGTATTACAATGTATGCCACTCTTCGATACATATCGTCCGAAATTAATAAGTGCGAATTAATTATTTGTGTAAAACAAGCAACAGGGCGATTTGGAGAAACGAAATCTGTTGTGGCAATCCCGTCTACCAGCCAGCCGGTGTCGAATGATTATAAAATACCTGGCGGTGGATTCTTGATGACGTTCAGGAAGAGTTGCAGCAGTTCTGGTGAGGGTGGCGTGGGAGCCACCAGCGATAAATCCGCCGCTCGCAGCCACTCTTCCACGCCGCCGCCGTTGAAAGCTGCACGTTCCGCTACAAACATACAGCAACGTTACTGTATTCCGGTTTGAAGGGCAACGTTTCCAGATAAATTACTGAACTTACAGATATAACACCTTAGATCTCTAGGTGACGAGCGCAGTGCAGTGCTAGGTAATGATTTGGACTTTTCATGCTCCAATAGCTGTGTGTCACTGTGCTGTTATGTGCCAGGCATGTTGCTTACCATCAGGCACATGTCCTGCTCGTCTCGTCACTGTTTAATATAAAAAAGGTCACTGAGCAACATAATACATGTGAAGATCAAAGATAAAGTCTGCTAAATTTAAGAAAGAAGTGATATAATGGCTTACCTAGTTGCATAAGTTCAGTCGCCCAGGTCAGATTTGACGGATCCAATTGAGCAGCCAAAAAAGCGCTTGCGATGCGGCATCCTGTAAAATAATGAAGAACTTTTTCGAATAACTCTAGTAAGAAATTAAGCGACATATAATTTGGTGAAGAAAAATAGAAAATAATAGGGTAGGTAGAGTAGCTTATATAGTCAACAATATTTACAGTTATGTCAATAGTTTTGATATTTGACTAATATTATAAAGAGGAAAGATTTGTTTGTTTGTTTGTTTGTAATGAATAGGCTCCGAAACTACTGGACCGATTTCAAAAATTATTTCACCTTTGGAAAGCTACATTATTCCCGAGTAACATAGGCTACGGCAGATGGCGCTGCAGTTGATATCTAGGTTATTATTCGAGCGAAGCCGGAGCGGGCCGCTAGTATTTGATAATTTGCATCGTTATTATAGCTCCATTTTTATAGCCCCAGAAAACTCAGTTATGGGTGTTCAAAAGATCGACAGATGGCTGAAAAAATATTTAAAATAATATTTATTATTAACAATTGAGATCTTTTTGAAAGGTTTTTTGCATTCATCTAACGTTTAGAAAACGCATTAATAAAGTCACGAGTGCCGATAAATTGTGCTAATAAATAATTTGCACGCAAAACGGTTTCAGTATCAGTACCATTAGATGGGACTCTGACTAAATGTTGCTACAGTTAGTAGATAATACTATTACTTTTCTTTAAAAAACGAAACACCCGACTTCAATTTACCATTGACATTTAATATGTCATCGAAATATGTATTTTTTTTATCTTTGTTGATGTTACAAAAACCACTACAGCGATTTCGATAAAATTTATATGGGACCATTCGGGAACTCTACCCTTTCGAAAAAAAAAACTTGGCAGTTTTAGGGACTGCCGATATAAGTGTAAACTATAGTGAATCCAACCATTTATTATCTTTTTGGCAGATCTAATTTGTCAGTTATAGTGTTGTGACCAAGTATAAACAGGTACATCGATACTAGCATTTTGCAACAGTCTGGTTATTAAATTGAAATTAAATAAAATTAAAGATTATTTTGGCAAATAAGAACATGACATTTTGTCGGGTTGCCTGCGAAAAATCAGTCCCAAAGTCCGGTTGCCGAATTTTTAAAAGTAAAACATTGCTGCGAGCTTGGCTAATATCTCGGAAACTATAAACTTTAGGGCAAAAATTGTTGAGGTCGTTATTGTAGAAAATAATATTTTGCATCTTTTGTGGCCGGAAAACTTTTCTGTGACATGTAGCGTTTACGATTTATGGCTCATTTAATTAACCAGTTTTTCTATTGCAGCCGATAACTCTTGAAATATTAGATTAATCAAAATCAGACCTTTTTTAAAGACTAGTTTATTTCCTACAACTTTCGTTTAATTTTTTTTTCTTATGTTCATACGTTTTGAGTTAGAAGAAGCTTAAATTCAGTTATTCTGCCAAAAACATTATAAATTAATGAATTGTATTAAAATGAACAATTGTTTTATTTGTGGTTATGTTAGACGACAAAAACTCTGTACTTGTAAGAAAAAACAGATACTGAGTCTAATGCAAGCCAGCATTAGACGAAGCGAGAGAGAATAGAAAGCAAACTAGAAGATAAATGATTAACAGATTCAAAATATCCATTTCAAACTATACAAATACATACTATACATTTGAACTATACAACAATGACGTTTAAAGTGGTGGCTCTCTACTAGCCAACTAATATTATAAAAGACTATAAAAAGATAGAAACTCTTTATTATCCACAATATAATACTTAAACAACAGGGACTTATCCTAGAACTAGTGAACCAAGTGGCGACATTATCGCTAATAGCGATCTCTTCCAGGCAACCGAAATACCATGAGTAAATACTATGTTATGTCTAGCACAAACCCCAGGATATGCCATAAATGGCGAAAAATGCCCATACCCAGCCTTCTGGCTCGTTCCCACCACTAGAACTCAAGGAAAGGCCGTGGCCCGCCGTGCTGGTCCGCTGTACATGTCGCTGAAAGATGTCATCACATTAACATCTTCACGAGTATTGATAATAACCTATACATTTCCGAGAATAAGGGTAGATTTGTTACCTTTTTTAAATGTTACAGACCGAATACACATAAGTATTGTTGCGGTGGTAGTATAATCATAGAAAACGAAGATAATTTGTGTGCTATCACATATTACTAGTCCCTATCTAAGAAAACCCAAATAAATTTCGAGTCATTTTAAATAAATTTTACTTATAGCAGTTGCTTAACATCCTGTTATTGAAAAATTAGATATGTCCAGTCTATTGAAACAGTGCTATAGACGCACAACTAGTAGACGTAGATCAGGTACAGCAGTAACCTTTGGGTGACCGACTGATGAGACATTATTAAGCCAAATATGGAAATATTTTAACACATTAAGCATATCAGGTTAATTTATTTAGAAATTAACGAAAATGGTACATCATGTTCTTCAAAGTTTACATCAGACATAAATAAACTTTGTTAATTTACCTAACTACAAAATGTTACTTAACACTTTATTTTAATAAATATTCAAATGTTTCAGTCATCATAACCTTGTTCTTTTTTGGATATACACCAGGAGATAAACACGTCTTCAAATAATGCTGTATGTTTTCCTGAGGCGCATCAATATAACGGTTTTACATAAAAATAAATCCGATATTATGTGCCGAGAACGGAAAACACCCGTGTAAAAATAGTTCATAAGCAATATCGATATCTCAATCGTAACTTCGTAACATCACTATGTTGATAGCCATAGAACGTAATTTTTTAAAAACGTTTGTTATATTATGGAATTTATAAAAAAACTACTGCACTTATGGACTCATTTTGTGAAAGATGATTATTATACGGGATCAAGGAGAAAATTTAAGCAGTTGTCATATTTTTAAAACCTCGCATTTAAAAGTAAACTTTTGCGTAACATGACGCAATTACGTTCTATTGGTGCTGTCAAAAAGAGGATAAACGGTTGGATCTACTATAATAACTCAGAATTTGATAGCTCACTTTGGAAACTACGCGGGTGAAACCGGGCGTGGCCATGGCCATCCAGAATCTAGATCATCCGAGTTTACCCGAAGATTTCTTTCATTTACGAACGTGACGCTTGCACGGAAAACTGTGGGGCGCCAAAAGAAGTTTTCACTTTAAAAAGAATGATCAAATTCAGTACTGACAGTCGAAAGTAATGAGGTAGCTCGAAAAAGCGATATCGTTTCAAGGTTGATGCTCCAAAGACACGGGCGAAGAGGTTTGACTCTACTTTTGTGATATGAACGTCTAGGCTGTAGAACACATTGCCCGAGTGGGTTTTCCCCGATGGTGACAATCTTTGTTTTCAAATCGAGAGTGAATCGGTTTCTTCTAGGTAAACACGCTCCATCGTAGACCGCATCGTCGTTTAACATCAGGCGAGATGGCGGTCAAGTGTAACCCTATAAAAATTTTAAAAAAGTTTAAAAATCGCAAACTTAACAAAACAGTCAAAAGCTTTTTCAGTTTTTTTGAATTGGCATAGAAAGTCACGGACCGTCGTCGCTAGGAGCAGCCAGACGCCGCACGAGATGGTCGCGCAGTGCGGACCGGTCCTCCGGCTGAGCGAACCGCGACCAGGTACGCAACAGCTCCAGAATCAGAGCCATTATACGAGGATCGCTCTCTTCACTCTGCGAAGTTACAACATTTCCTTATTATACTAGCTGAACCGTGATCGCGTTGCTACGCCACCTATCGAAAATTGGTCGTACTAACTAAGATTCAGAACAAACTTAAAAGATTGACACATGCTGTCACGGACTTCGGCACATGTCAACACGCGAAAGAAAGCTGTCTACATCTATATTTAATTTGTGTGATTGATGTGTTTATGTTATTTTAAATAATTTGATTAGATATTTTTGATTGATAGAAAAATCATGTGTTTTAATAAGTTGTTCTTTTAAAAATTAAAGCCACTTCATGTTCGACAAATATCTTAAAAGCCTTTGTGTAATATAGTTATGTGATTATACGGCTCTTAATTGATGAGAGTGATAGCATGATTTCTCATCCATCCAATCCATAACAGTGTAGAAAAAAGATACCAAAGGGATTATCAATGGAACAAGAAAGGAGCTTGCATAATGAGCTGTTCTAGAGTCAGGATAAAGCTTGCGGTTTTTAACATTAGTAAAACGTTGATGCGGTTAAGTACAGTTTCGAATAATTCCCCTTTCAAACAACATCGGTTTATCCGTTTGGGAGCTACGATACCACAAACAGATACACCCTGATCCGTCAAAGTTATAATACCCGGTAATTTTTGCGTCATCACGAACTTAGATTTTTTATACACAATTCCTGATTCAGATTTACGACGGAAATAAAAAAGGGCAAGTAAGTGGGTTTCTGTAAGCCCCAATTAAGCCCATTATAATATTGAAGTATCGGGGTGAGAGAGAAGGACGTCAAATCTGAAAGAGGGAGAGGTCACTTACCAGTGGTTCGTCGACCAGTTTATAGTAGAAGTGAAGCGCGAAGCTGATGTCCGAGTACTCGACGTGGCTGGCGACGCTGGTGAGCATCACCAGGGCTTGCAAGTCGCGCGCCGCGCCCAGTGCGCCCAGGTGCGTGCTCAGACAGTCCACCAGCCAAACACTAATTAATAATACAAAAATAATATGTTAATATCACTAACTTTGTAATCCAAATAACAGAATTCTAGCCTTGGCATCCGATCTTTGCATATAAAAATGAATTGCTGTTCGTTACTCTCGCTAAAACTCGATAACGGCTGGGCCGATTTGGCTGATTTTGGTTTTGAAATGTTTGTCGTAGCTCAGGGAAGGTTTAAACGTAAAAACAACAATTTTATTTTCTCATATAAATTGTTTTACGTAATTTCCAGTCAAACATTTGACGTTACCGATCAAAATTTAGCAAAACGAGTTTTATTCAAAGAATATAATACAAAGTGTTCCGTATAATCGGGCAACATTAAAGATCATAGCGGATCTATGGTTTACAGCTGTCAACTTGTGACGTCTTGTTTTTTTCGCTGGAACGAAACGACGCGTTTTATATGATTCTGGTGTTTTTCTGGTGATAAAAACGTACTTAACGTAATAGTGCTACAGGAAGAGGCTATTAATTATTGGAACACTCTGGATTGGTGCTGGAAGACCACAGAGTGAAAGCGGGCTGCGGGATCGGCCACCTTTCTCCAACGCAGGATCGTTGTCTGGACGGACGAGAGATCTACGGAAGCTAGTCTGGTTTGCGATTCCCTATTTTCCCTTGTGTTTCCGTTCCCTGTTTTCCCATCGATCAAACCGGACTTGAGCGACGCCGGGAAGCACAAGTAAGTGTTAATGTTATAGACATTGTGGGGGTGAAAAGTTAAAATCGACATAACGGCATTTAATTTGTATTAAGGTCTTGCTGATGGGCCCCGAGACGGTAATTTCTGGCTAAATTATCATACATTTTTTGGTAGCAGAGCGTAGTTGTCGTGAATATACCCCCATAATATATTTAGTACTTTTCATTTTTCTGGAAAAAAAGTGAGTAGTTCAGATATTGTTTTGTGTGCTTAGGTTGGTAGTTCACGAACTTGGTTACCGAGTCATTCAGCCAAGATTAAATATTGTAATACCAGCGTATAATTTCTCCCCAAACTGTCGGGAAATTAGTATTAAGTGGTATCCGGTTGTTTGGGTTGCGGATATATTGTTGTATTCGATATTTGTTGTGACATTGTCCGAACTTAGGTTAATTTAAAGTTTAAATTTAAATTTAAAAATGGCTTCGGATTTGGCCAACCAGCTCCGGTGGTTCGAATCCTTACAAGGATTGGTCGGCCGGAGAGACCGGGAGGAGGCGCTGTTAAATAGGGCAGAACAGCTCGACAGGCGCCTGGAGGTCGCTGAGAGGAGTGCAGGATCGCTGCGGGATGCAAGGCCGTCTCCACCTGAGGAGCAGATGGAGAGGATCGAGGCGGACATGCGGCGCATCCTGGATGTCTACGACGAGGTCTCCGAAGGGGTTCGCCAGCTGGAGAGGTCTCGTCAGGGAAGGGCGAACTCGGGACCCGTCATCAGGAATGCGGGTTCGGGTGTAGTGGGACGCCTTCCCACCCTGGACTTGCCCAGGTTCACAGGGAACCTGCGAGAGTGGAGCGGCTTCCGGAGTATGTTCGCCTCTCTCGTGGATTCACGCACGGATCTGACGAAGGCGGAGAAACTGGCCTATCTCCGCACGTCACTGGAGGGTGAGGCACTCTCCCTGGTCCAGCATCTGGAGCTGGACGACGACAACTTCGGCACGGCGATGGAGTTGCTGGAGACGAGGTTTCAAAATCCTCGGCTCCTCGCCGACGCTCACGTGTCACAAATACTGGGGCTGCCGAAGGTGACTGAGAGGTCTCAGTTGCGGCCGCTAATCCTCACGCCCGTGAAGGTGGCGTACAACGCCTTGCGCAGCTTGGGACTGCCAGTAGAACACTGGTCGTTCCTGCTGGTCCACATCCTGCTGGGCAAGGTGCCGCTGGAGTTGCGCGCCCGGTTCGAGCGGGAAAGGGGCCTTCACGGCGACCCGAAGGTCTTCCCCACGTTTGAGGAGCTACTTCGGGTCCTGGAGTGGGAGGCGAGGATGGCAGAGTCGGCGCCTCAGGAGGCACAGCCCGCCGCGTCAGCTCGTGGCCCTGCCGGAACAGGACCGCGACCTACCAATCCCCGCACTCAGGGTGCGGTGAAGCGGACGGCGACGGTGACGAGTGCGTCGGAGCAGGAGTGCCCGAACTGTGGCCAGCTTCACGCGCTGGTGCAGTGTCCGGCCCTGCTTGCGCGGACGACCTCCGAACGACGAGGGATCGTTCGGCGGTTGCGTCGGTGCTACGGGTGCCTGGGGGGTCATCTGTACAATGACTGCCCCACGGCACGGCCGTGTCCTGGGTGTGGGGGACCACACCATCAGCTCTTGTGCGTCAGGAGCGATGGTGCTGGTCGACAGCCCTCAGGGAGGGGGCCCTCCACGGGCGGGGGCGCTCCCACGCAGAGCCACGCCTTGTACAACCATGAAGTGGCTACAGCGTGGAGCACACCCCCTCCACCCCAACCCACGGCAGCACCGGGCAGCCCAACAAGGGGCGTCCTGCACGCGGCTCGGTCACCGACCTCACAGCCCGCGCGGACGCGGGCGAACTGGAGAGGTGGAAGGGTGATACCGGAGTCACCACGGGGGCCACCTCCCCAGCGTTATCCTTCTCCGCCGCTGGATCCGCGACCCATAGAATGGAGGGCGTACACGCCTCCCCTCCATGAGCACCCGAGGCTGGATTATCACCCGCCCTACTTTAGGTACGGCAGGGCAGCTGGATATGCCCCCCCTCCGATGGCCCTTTGCACTCGGCAGCCATATTGGGCTGGGCCCTGTAGTCCGACGGGTTCGGACGAGCCTCGGAGGGAATGACTAGCCTCCGTTCCCTTGGCACAGGATCAACCGGTGGTCCTGCTGCCCACCCTCTGGTTAAGGGTTTGGGGTCCAAGAGGCGACTACGTCCGGATACGAGCGCTCTTGGACACAGGGTCCCAGGGGTGCATTTTAACAACCCGGGTTGCTCATCGCCTGGGCCTGGCTAGGTTTCCGTCACCGACTCCGTTGCGGGGAGTCGGGAACACAGAGGTGCGGTCGGCTGGACAGACCCGCCTCTCCTTCTCGTCCGTACATTCCTATTCGGAAAGGATTGCGGTCAGGGCCACCGTCATGGATTCGGTTGTCGGTTGGCTTCCTCAGGCGGACATAGATCCGGATCTTTTGTCCTGTACTAAGGGTCTCAGGTTGGCGGATCCCCGCTTCGGGATGGCGGGTCCGGTAGACCTTTTGTTGGGTTCTGATGTACTGGGTTACATCATGAACGGCAAGCCTAGACTGCTGGATCAGTCTTCGCTTATGGCGCTGCCCACCATCTACGGGAACGCCATTTTGGGAATGGTGGATGAGTGGCAGCAGTCGAATCAGGCTTCCTTTACGGGAACGGCCCTCGCTCAGATCATGCAGAGGTTCTGGGAGATCGAAGAGCCGCCTACCGTGTCTCGGCTGGATCCCGAGCACGTGGAGTGTGAGAACTTTTATCAGGCTCACACTCGGAGAATGGTTTCTGGGCGATTGGAGACTAGGCTGCCTTTCGGCGGGATAACCCCCCGCGTCTGGGCCAGTCTCGATCATTGGCCGAGAAAAGGCTCAGGTCCATGGAGCGACGCATGGCTCGAGATCCTGTACTTCGGGAAAAGTACATCGAGTTCATGAGGGAGTATGAGGCACTGGGCCACATGTCTCCGGCTCGCGACGACTGGTCGACCATGGACCACTACTTTTTGCCTCATCACGCTGTTTTGAAAGCGTCGACAGGAAAACTCAGGACGGTGTTCGATGGATCCGCTCCGACTTCGACAGGAGTGTCACTGAACCAGTGCCTCCACGCTGGACCGAAGTTACATCGGGATATTGTAGACATCATCCTGAATTTCCGTAGGCATCAGGTGGTGTTGGGAGCGGACATCCGTATGATGTTCCGACAAACGGTCATACACCCCGAGGACAGGAGGTTCCAGTTGATCCTCTGGCGGGAAAGTCCTCAGGACCCTATGATGGTGTATGAGTTGAACACCAACACCTATGGGTTGAGATCAAGCCCCTTCATTGCGATCCGCTCACTGCTGGAGTTGGCGGAGCAAGAACGGGCTCGGTACCCACGTGCAGCCGCAGTTCTGGAACGCGACCTGTACGTGGACGACGTTTGCACTGGTGCGCAGACGGTGGAGGAAGCTCTGTTGCTCCGGGATGAGCTTACAGAACTTCTCGCATCTGGAGGCTATGAGCTTCGGAAATGGCTCTCTAACGACCCCAACGTCCTGGCTGGTATCCCGGACGATCACCAGCAGGATCCGGGGCTCTTCGAGGAAGGTGACGATCCGCACGGGATTGCGGTTCTGGGCATGCAGTATCAACCGGTTGCTGACATCTTCACCTTTCGGGTGGCACTGGAAGCCACACGCGCGTGGACAAAACGGACGGTTTTGTCCACCATCGCCAGGATGTTTGATCCAAACGGTTGGATCAGTCCGGTTCTGTTCGCAGCCAAGTGTCTGTTACAGCGACTTTGGACTCTGAAGGTCTCCTGGGACGACCCCCTGGTCGGAGACTCGCTTAACACTTGGCTTCGTTTAATATCTGACCTCGAAACGGTCAATCGAGTGGCGTTGCCCCGTCGCATTCTGCCACCAGGCTGTAGCCGGATCAGCCTGCACGGGTTCTGTGATGCGTCCGAGCTGGGCTATGCCGCATCTGTGTACTTGCGTACAGTTGACGCTGGAGGCCACGTCAATGTCACGCTCTTATTGGGGAAGAGCAAGGTAGCTCCTATCAGGACACGACTCACCATTCCGAAACTAGAATTGAGCGGAGCCACATTACTTGCTCGGCTGCTCAAGCATGTATATCAGGAACTGTCCACCTCGATAGACATCCGGAATGTCTATGCGTGGTCTGACAGTCAGGTCGTGCTTGCCTGGTTAAGAGCAGCCCCTCACACCTTGGAGACCTTTGTGGGAAATCGGGTTTCCCAAGTCCAAAACATTGGACTGGACATGGTCTGGAGACATGTCCCGGGTGAGTTGAACCCCGCTGACTGTGCTTCGCGCGGCTGTTCCGCGCCGGAGCTAGTTGATCACCCCTTATGGTGGGGTCCGGACTGGCTGCGGGAGCCAGAAGCTTCCTGGCCAGCTCTCGGCGCGGACTCGGAGCGAGCGGAGCTGCCCGGAGTCCGCGTGCATGCGATTGTGGCGGAAGTGCCCCCAGACCCTGACTGGTTGACGGGTCGTTACAGCAAGCTGGATAAGTTGTTGGGGGTAACTAGCTGGATTAAACGCTTCATCCACAACTGTCGTCACCCTCGTCAGAGGAGGAGTGACCAGATCGCCACTGTGGAGGAGCGTCGGAGTTCCTTGCTGCACCTCATTCGGCTGGTGCAGGGTGAGAGGTTTCCGACGGAACTTGAGGCGCTGCGCTGCGGACGCGCTCGCTTGAAGGGTGCGGTCGCTAAGTTGAACCCTTTCACAGATCAGGATGGTCTTCTGCGCGTAGGAGGTCGGCTCCGGAAAGCCAACCTGCCGTACGGCAGCAGGCACCCCCTGTTGCTACCGAAAGGAGGTCCTCTGGTGGACCTGCTGATCACCGATCGGCATATCGGTAACGCGCACGCTGGATGTGGCGCGCTTCTCGCTGTGTTACAGCGTGAATTCTGGATCTTGTCGGCTCGCAGGGCGGTCCGAAAGGTGCTGTTTAGATGTGTCCCTTGTTATAGGCTCAAGGCGTCTACTATGCAGCCCATGATGGGAGATCTTCCTCCGGATAGGATTTCTCCCTCGAGGCCGTTCGACGGGGTCGGAACGGACTTCGCTGGGCCCTTCTCGGTCAAGTCATCGACGTTGCGTAACGCCAAGGTCGTTAAAGCCTACCTGTGCGTCTTTGTGTGTTTGGCCACCAAAGCAGTCCACCTGGAGCTGGTCTCTGCGCTGTCTACGGAGGCCTTTGTCGCGGCGCTGGATCGCTTTGTAGCGCGAAGAGGAGTACCCTCTTTAATACGTTCGGACAATGGCACAAATTATCGAGGGGCGGCGAATTATTTACGCGAAGTTAATAATTTTTTAAATTCTGGTAATAATAGTTTAAGTCTGGCTCTCGCCCAGCGGGGAATCAGCTGGCAATTTAGTGTGCCAGCCTGTCCTCACTGGGGAGGAATTTTTGAGGCTGCGGTGAAGTCTGCTAAAACCCATCTCCGCCGTGTCATCGGGGAGACCGTGTTAACTTGGGAAGAGTTAGTCACGGTACTATGCCGCGTGGAGGCAGTGCTTAATTCCCGTCCTCTCTGTCCAATCTCGCCTGACCCTAACGATCTAGAAGTCTTGACGCCGGGTCACTTCTTGATCGGTCAGCCCTTAACCGCGTTGCCGGAGTATCCCTGGAAGGATGAGCGGCCCGGACGCCTGTCCCGTTTTCAGTTATTGCAACAAATAAGTCAAGACTTCTGGAGGCGCTGGTCGGCCGAGTACTTGCATCTGTTGCAACAACGGGTAAAATGGACAGATAGGACCGAGGCCCCTCGGGAAGGGGACTTAGTATTATTAAAGGAGGCAAATTTGGCCCCCCTACTCTGGCGTAGGGGACGTATTTTAAAATTGATATCTGGTACTGATGGTACACCCCGCGTGGCGGAGATTCTGGTTTCTGGTTCCAGACTTCAGCGCGCGGTGTCCTCTCTGGCACGCTTGCCTCTTTATTAGATATACGTATTTTTCATGGTTAAAATTTAATTTTATTTTATTACTATTTTGGTAAAGTTTTTTTTTTGGTTTGATTTCCACTTTCGGGTCAAGGTTGGGAATTTCGTTTTTATTTGAGGTCCGGATACTGCTAAATACTAGTTATTAAATATTAGTTGCTAAATACTGGTTTTCTAAAATTGACCTGGAGTTCAATTGGTCGGGGGTTTTTGTTCCGTATAATCGGGCAACATTAAAGATCATAGCGGATCTATGGTTTACAGCTGTCAACTTGTGACGTCTTGTTTTTTTCGCTGGAACGAAACGACGCGTTTTATATGATTCTGGTGTTTTTCTGGTGATAAAAACGTACTTAACGTAATAGTGCTACAGGAAGAGGCTATTAATTATTGGAACACTCTGGATTGGTGCTGGAAGACCACAGAGTGAAAGCGGGCTGCGGGATCGGCCACCTTTCTCCAACGCAGGATCGTTGTCTGGACGGACGAGAGATCTACGGAAGCTAGTCTGGTTTGCGATTCCCTATTTTCCCTTGTGTTTCCGTTCCCTGTTTTCCCATCGATCAAACCGGACTTGAGCGACGCCGGGAAGCACAAGTAAGTGTTAATGTTATAGACATTGTGGGGGTGAAAAGTTAAAATCGACATAACGGCATTTAATTTGTATTAAGGTCTTGCTGATGGGCCCCGAGACGGTAATTTCTGGCTAAATTATCATACACAAAGAGTAAATAAGTTTTTTTGATGTGTCTCCCATCGTTCAGAAATCAAATGAAAAGAATCGTTTAAAATTAATAAGTAATCCAACCTCTTTTTAATATATTTGACAACCAAGTAATATCCATGCTCTATGCCGATCGATAGCTCAGACACAGAGTGCATTCTTCTCATCTGTGTGCATCTTTGTGAGTGACGATTACTGCTTTATCATCACTACATAGTATAGTTAAAACTATTTTTTTCGTTACCTGATACAATTAGTAGACTTAGCGAGGAATGCACACGCCTTCTGTAAATGTTGCCGCATGTTGTGTTTAGTGATCCCAGCGAGCAACATCCAGGGTATCGGGTCCTCGTCCGACATATTGTACTTCCTGATGCGAGCCACAAGCAAGTTCTGTATTAGCGACTTCACCGTGTCTTGTACCTGAAACAGAAATTATTTATAATCATCATCACCATCAACAGCCCACTAAATGTTCCCACTGCTGGGACTCCGGGCCTTCTCTCGCAAGGAGAGAGTTAAGGCCATAAATCACCACGGTGGCCCAGTGCGGATTGATGGATGACACATGATTCTGCGTGTGGGGTTTAAACCCGGGGTCTCCGGATCGGAAGACGCCGTTCTCCCGACTAGACCAGCCGTAACTTTATATAACCATCATCAGCATTCAATAAATAATTCAATATTGGTGGAAATTTGTCATACAACACCATTTAGCTCCAAACTAAGCAAAGTTTGTTGCTTGCTTGTATTATAATAAGTAAGTATTTTAAGTGTGGATCAGAGTACGAGTGCGTCTCTAGGTGTGTGGGCGTGTGTGAGGGTGCGTGCGAGGGTGCTTGCGTGTGTATGTTTGACTGTATTTATAGATTGGGCACTAATGAGTACTTATTCAAATGCAAATACTTACCCTATTTTCCGGATCGGAGAGCTGATGCATGGGCCCAGTAAGGAACGCATCGAACACAGCGGTAGACGGTCTCTTCAACACCAGGTCAGCCAACCCTTGTATCGCGGCCGACCTTACGATCACGCTAGCATCCCGGCAGAGACCAACCAAGATCTGTGTTAGACAACATTTGTGTAAAGTGGATGATGCTTATCCCATAAAGTGTTTTTGAAGAAAACTTCTTTTGGCGCGTCTAGACAGATTTTTCGTGGGCTGTGAAATGAATTCTAGCGTCACGATCGGATATGATAAGAAATCCTCGGATAAACTCGGGACCATACCCATTGGCTATCTAGAAATGCGTCATCCAATGGGAAATGTTAAAAAGGCGTGGCCTGCCCATCATGGCATGGCCATCTAGCAATGCATCAGCCAATGGGAAATGCTGGTGCATTTCTAGATGGTCATGCCATGATGACCAGGCCACACCCTCCGGTTACACCCGTGTAGTTTCCAAAGTAAGTTATCAAATTCTGAGTTCTAAGTTTTCACTTCTATGGGCAGTTCCTATGACTCCCAATTTTTTATTTTGTAAATTACGAAATGGGACAGATTTTATTTATTCTAATCTTTGAAGTCAGTGTCTGGTATTGCATCCCAAAACAGCGAAGCGAAGAAGAAAACAGTGCAGCCAATTAGAGATATATTCAGTGACGTAAATACTCTGGGCACAGGTGCCACCGGTGCCCAGGCACAGGGCGTAGACTCTGGGGGGGTGGCGCAACAATGACCAGACCAGGCAGGACTATTATTTTTTCGGTTTGCTCTTGATAAGTTCTCGCTGCACCCCAAATGGTCGATTCAAATACATCCGTCGCTACATGACAAAATCATATCATCAAAAACTGTTAACTTCTTCTTCTGTTAGACATAACATCGCGCTTATGACTAGCTAGGCCAGCTAGGGTACGTTTAATATTGAAAAAATAAAAATGTCCATCGTAGACAGCACCGTCGCTTAACATCAGGGGAGATGGCGGTCAAGTGTAAACCTTTAATTTTTTTATCTCAGAATTAGATACCTCACTTTGGAAACTGGAGTTTACCCGAAGATTCTTTTATTTACGAACGTGACGCTGACCTTCATTCGCAGCCCACGAAAAATCTGTAAGTGGTGCGTCAAAAGACGTATTCATTTCAAAAAACAAGGCCAAACACAGGTACAGGAGCTCGCACATGGCGAAGGAAAAGCCTTTCATAACATATTTGCTCGTAAAGGGTCTCTTATTGGACCAATTTCTGTATCGTAATGTATCTTATTACGCACTAGTGCTGTAATGTGTAATGTAAAACGCACGGTTTCAAAATGCTCCGTCCACAGACTAGGTAGAGAGATATGCTCCGTCTAAAACGAACGGTACCTTTTTAAATCTTAGTAAAGAGTTTTTATGTCAGAAAAGTGGAGTCAACTTTTTATGAATAAAATTAACTTTGAGAGGTAAAATATAACAAAGAATTATTAAATTCGTTAATTTAATTAATTTAGACCATAAATTACTTTAATTTTTCTGTAACAAAACACAAAAATATTAATTTACTTTATTATTATTGGCATACAGGCTGGTTCTGTGCCGTTGCTTAAAAAAAAAGGCGCCGATGCGCGCGCATTGCTAATCTGTGATCCATAGTGATTACTTACTCTGTGCTGTGATCTGTGATCAAGTAAATATTATTCCGCGCGTTTTTTTTCGCTGTATTGTTTTTATTTGAAAATGTCGTCAGAGTTTTGTTTATTTCCTCGCAAATATGTTATAAAACGTCGTATGACATACGTGCGCTTTGATAATTACAGCCTCTGCTAATTATAGCTCTCGCCTTCGGCTCGAGCTAGCAATAAAGCCTCGGCTGTAATTATCAACTTACCGCACTTATATCATAATGTACTATTACGGCACTGGATTCAATATAGATATATTTTATGTAGTATTATCGTGCGGAGTTGTATGTACTGACCCCGAGGTCGATGTCGGCCGGGGCCGCGTCCTGAGTTTCGAGCAGTCGCTGCACGAGCGCCACACCGGAGCGGCGCACCACGGCGCGCTCGTCGCACACGCAGCGCGCCGACACGGCCATGAGCCGCGACACGTCTCCCTCCCCGTGCATCGCCTGCAATTAACAACACACTGAGATACACGTCTCGAGCCCGCACACCGGAGCGGCGCACCACGGCGCGCTCATCGCACACGCAGCGCGCCGACACGGCCATCAGCCGCGACACGTCTCCCTCCCCGTGCATCGCCTGCAGTTAACAACACACTGAGATACACGTCTCGAGCCCGCACACCGGAGCAGCGGAGGTATTTCAAGTCTGAGTTGCTCACGTTAACTGTCACGAGTAGTACTGTCACGATTAGTAATTCATAGTTTAGTGAAGTGTTTAACTTCAGTGAAGACTTAAACTTCAGTGAAGTCTGGAACTTCAGTGAAATACACTACACTTAAATTTAAGTGAATGTCCGGGTTACATTATTCCAGTTAAGTAATCCAGCGAGAATCCAGCCCAGCGCTATTAACGTCTACATTATTCTAGTTATTTGGAAGCCGTTGAAGTGTAAACACTACAGTGACGTTGATTTCAAGAAGAGATCAGTTTCGTAAAGCACTGGAATGTCACTGAATTGCCCGTTTACATTATACCCGGTTTACATTATTCCAGTCTAGCAACCGAATCCAGCGCTGGATTGCTTACTGGAATCATGTAAACCGGCACTGCAAAGCATCAATCCAGTGCCAATGCATTCCAGTTCCGGTTTACATTATTCCAGTAAGCAATCCAGCGCTGGATTCGAGCGCTGCCGCTGGACTGGAATAATGTAAACGGGGTATTATTCCAGTTACACTGGATTGGTCACACTGGATTCAAAATTAGACTGCCAATCCAGTTACTAGAATAGAATGCTAACCGGATTCACTGCTTTCCAGTGCCGGTTTACATTTTTCCAGTAAGCAATCCAGCGCTGGATTCGGTCACTGGACTGGAATAATGTAAACCGGGCAGAAGTTCCTTGAGTGTCTACACTTTCCTGATAAAACGTTAAGAATAGTTACCGTTAGCGCCCGCTTCATAGCCGGAGTGGTGTTGTCGAGGCACTTGGTGAGCACAGCCACGGCGCGCTGCCGCACGGTCCCCGACACGTCTTGTACGCGCTCGTACACCGCGCGCAGAATATCGCCGTACGGAACGGTTATCGTACGCGCCTGGAGCAGCCTTTGTAAGTCTTCCACTGTTACTTCGGGCTCGACCTGCTCAACCTTGGCAAGGTTTACACGTCAGTTAGTGTATAAAACATATGAGAACAAAAGCATACAAAAATAAAATTTATTTTCAAACTTTTTCTTTGTTTTTATTAATTGGACGTGCATACTGACAAATTATGACCCGTTATGTGACCTACAGTGCTGAAACGTGTATACTGACAGTAATAAAGGTCCGTAAGGTTAAAGTGGCTCAGCGAGCTATGAAAAGAGCTATCCTTGGGGTATCTCTGAGGGATTGCATCGGCAATGAAGTAATTCGTCAGAGAACTAAAGTCATAATAAAAAAACCTTTCTATAACCTGCTGAAAGACCTTGGCTTCTTCAGAAGTGTAGTAAGTTCTATACTAGAACGAGTATCTAAAGTTTTAAAGGTTCATATCAGATTTGCCTGGGCAGGGAGAGAAACACGAACAGTGAAGGTGAGTGTTGATGTACGTTGAAAAGGGGCCCCTACACCCTAAAACCTACACCCGTGTTACAAGTCTCGGGATCTACTCGGGATGTCTCTCTCTGCCACACGATGGACCCGGCACCCGCACGGTGAATCCATGGAATGCTAAGAAGTTCGTCTTAGCGTATGACCAAACTGAAGTGGCAGTGGGCCGGTCACATCTGTCGGAGACCTGATAACCGTTGAAGTAGACTAGACGGGTTCTGGAGTGGAGACCGCGAATCGGTAAAGTGGCGTGGGACGCCCTGAGACTAGATGGAATGACGATACATGAAAGACAGCTGGTGGCGAATGGAGACGTAAGACCGATGATCGGGCTGATTCACGTATTATGGGAGAGGCCTAGCAGTGGACGACTACAGGCTGATCATGATGGCTGACAAATTAATTAAAACACTGCAGATACAACAAGCTCCTAAAATTGTAAAATTACAATCAGCCTGATTCTAGCGCAGGTTTCACTGAATGTGAGAAACAATTTTGTTCAAGTTGAGTTATAATATCAGTATTGACTATAATACATACAATTTCAGGAGTAGTGTTGGCTTCTTGAGAATTCACAGAGTCTGTAGTATTGGGATCTTTATTTGCGTTTTGTCCATCAACATTATCTGGATTCGCATTCTCTTGACTATTTCCTTCAGTATTGTTTGTAGCAGTCGTTTCTAAAATAAAAAAGTGTAACTTAAAATAAAACAGCTGTATAAAATGTCAAGTCCATATTAGTGGAACAGCTGATTTCATCTTTTTAAGCTGTAGGGTTGTCCCATAGTGAAAGTTATTTATAATGATATTATACTCAAGGATCATACACATCCAACGGTTAAAAAAATTTTTGGAATCGTTTTGGAATCCAGTAGTTTGTTTGTAACAAAGTCTTCAGCTTTATAACATTAGTACCAATACATAGATATTTGTGGGTGTTACCTGTGCCATCTTGCTGTATTTCGGGTTCATTGCGCTCGGGTGCTCCACCATCATTATAGCTTAACATTTTCTCAAGAATATCCTGGAATATTCCAATATATGAGCACTTTTCATTACACAAGAAAAAATAAAGCAGGTAAGTCTAAAGTCACACAAAAAGCTTTAGAAAGAACCATGCTGGGGTTTCTTTCAGGGATTACAATATGCCTGATATTGTTAAGGATCATTAATCAGGTTTTAAAAGTATTGGAATAAAATGTAATTATGTACATACCACAGCCATGTGTCTGTGAGGAATTTTGCTTGATTTTGATAATTCTATAATCCACTTGACCAGTTTGTTATGACTTTTTTCAGGCAACATGCTCATCAAGCCTGTTACCATTTGGACACGGGCCAAACGAGTTTCAGCGCGCTCCTGAAACAGAGAGAGTAGTTGTTAATAACATGGTGTTTTTCTAACTGTATGATGACTTGCTCTGAAGTTGTGGCCAAATCCTACTAATATTATAAATATCAAAGTATGGGTGTTTGTTGCTGAAGGAATTGGGCTGAAATTTGGAACACAGATAGATTATAGTGAGGAAATAATACATAGGCCATGTAGTGTAACCCTAAATTGCCTATATAACATTGTTGTTTATTCCAATAAATTCAGTCTTAAAGTTGAGTGTTTGATTCCTCTCCTAATAGGGCACACCTTTACAGCCACTTATCATCCTGGTAAAATAAGGGGAACGGAAAAGTGCGGGTAAAACCGCGGGCGCTACTAGGAGATATATAAAATTGGAGCCTTAGACCGCATGAACCGCTGATAGAAGTGAAAACGAATAACTTAGAATTTTAGTATGAAACAGCACTAATGTTGCACAAAATATCACACATATAGTGCGTTCCAGTAAGGATTATATAGTATTTTATTCATTTTATTTTATTTACAACTTTTCTGACATAAAAACTCTTTACTAAGATTTAAAAAGGTAGGTACCGTTCGTTTTAGACGGAGCATTTTGAAACCGTGCGTTTTACGTTACATTACCGCACAAGTACGTAATAAGCCACATTACGATACATAAATTTATATTATATATTATAATATTAATACACTATTATTAAAACTTCGATCAAAGTTACAACGAACTACAAAAACTATGTATACTATGTCTATTATATTACTTGCTGCAACGGAACCCTTCATAAAGGGACCAACTTGCACTTGGTCACTTTATTTGTGTAATGGTTTTTCATCGCACCCGCTTTCACTTCACAACGCCACGAAAAACAAAATCATCTACTTGGGCAGTAAAGTTGTCCCACTGCCGGCGAGAAAACGAGTAACTATCGACTATTTTCTCGCTCAAGAAACGTACAATAGATATTATACATTCCGTGTACCTAAATAAAAGAGATGCATATACTCAGATACAGACAGTAGTTGATCGCTGACTGTTCATACTCCCGATGAGTACTCGCTTCACTAGTTTGTCGCTGAGCGACAAGAGCTATGAAAGATAATACTCGCTCAGCGATACTCGCTAAGCGATTAGAACAATCCAAAAGAGCAACCAGCGGTTCATTTCTCTACAGTGCGGATCTGAAAGTACAGGTTTTTTTACGCCGCGAGCGAGTGATGCGAGTAATCGCTCGTCTCACTCGCACACATTGATAATCATCTAACCACTAACTTGTGAATAATTTAGTTATTATTTTAAACATAATAGAATAGCATCGATTTTATCCAGACGGTCACTATCGATCTTTAGATCGATATTAAAAAAATTACAAAATGTTGTAGTTTTGTTTAAAAGTAACCACGTCAACGTTCGCATTACGAGTAAATAGTCTTTTTGCTACTACCAAAAGATAATATTCTGATATCAAGTGCTAGAAGCCATCATGTTTAATTTATGATATCAGTGACAGTCAATGTCCACGTTTAGCCCCAAGTCCCTTATAAATTAACAATGTCCTTTCTCAGTAAAGTGACTTTTAGATGACATTTGGTTACATTGTATGCAATCATTTCATCTATGATTTGTTATGACGGTGTCATATTTAACTATTATCTGTAAACCGACTTAACCGATTCGTTGCGGAAAACACGGCATCCGTGTCATTCAAGCTTTTATTTTAAGGCGTATGACACGGGAAGCGTGTCATTTTTTATAACCATCGTAACTCGCACAAAATCAACTTTAAAATGTTGCTAAACAGTGTATTTATTATTTTTTATGTAGATTATGGTTGTAGCCTTCGTTTCTGGATATTGATTAATTTGGATAGTTTCAAGGATTAGCTATCTTTTTCAACTGCATTAATATTTATATAAACTATTATGCAAAATTGACATTATGGCACTATATATTATGCTACATTCATTATGACAAAGTAAATTACGGAAAAAAATTATGCGTTTTCAAACAAAGTTAATATTAAAATAAAAATTATTAACTTAGGCATTTGTGACTCATATCCAGTTTGTGTTATTTTTTGTACTTGTAGAAACTGTTTTTTGTCGTGTTTCGTTTTGCTGACCGGTATATGATACGAACTTCTCTTTTTTTCTGCGATATAGTGAGCTGCAGCTTTATTCTCTCAATCTCAAGAATTATCTGTTTATTTCTGAGTGGTTGATTCATTTTTGTATTTTTTATATTTTATTGCATAGGTACTCAACACTAGTAAGTATAGGTGAAATTTATATTTTCAAATCATTTGTCCGCTATAGAATATGGCGCCACTAGTCCATATAAAAACCCAAAAAAAAAACTTTATCAATTTCTACATTTTTATTTGACATTTTAAAACCAACTTTTTGCATGATATAAATTCCAAAACTTTTTCCATTGCAATTTATAAATGTTTCATTTTATAAACGTTCCGCATGGTTTAAATAAAAAAAATTCTTATGAAGTTAAAATATTTTTGTAAAATTTTGTTTGTGGACCTTTCGTTACAAAGCAGCGAAATGGGGTTGTTTCAAAAACTTGTTTTTCGTGTTGTAATGAGCAATAGTTGTGGATTATTAACTTGCGAGCTCGTCTATTGATGATGATTATGATAACTTTTATGTTTGTATTAATACACGTATTTAATATAATTGACGACGTGCATAGCGCGTGAAAACACTAGTTCTCGTCCGATCACCGAAGTTAAGAGCGCGCCTAAAGCCAGAAAACGCAAAAAAGGTCATTTTCGACGCCACTCACCGTCGTTAAGAAAGATAAAACTATAACAATAAAAATATTGACGTGTGGGTACAACCAAGGAGAAGCATAATGACCGGATAGAATTTTAAAAATAGATCAGATTTTTTTACAATAAAAAAATAAAAATGACACCGAAAAAACCCATTTTAATTCGAGTACTCGAAATTATCAGCGATGACCCCACATTATTTTTCGCTAATAAAATGTCTAATTTTACGCTCTATTTAAGTAACCGAATAGTTTTTTGAATTTATGTTCAATTTTTGCGTAATTAAATAAAACTTGGTCAAAAACTGACTCCCGAATTCCAATTAATTTCCACTCTAAACTGTGTCATGCTATTCTCGACTTTATGCGTACCAGGTTAGATATTAAATAGACCTTTGGGTTCTGGTCAGTTGTCGGGCAACGCTCGATGTGGAAGGTTGTTTACGGACGCTCTGTCAGGCAAATGCGTGCGTGAATTAAAAAAATGGGATGAAAGGATAATAAGTTTTCTGCGAGAAAAGAGAACTAAACGTAAACATTTTGGAATTTTAGTCAGGTACTTAATGTATGTTTTAGTTAGGTAAGTCAAATTTTGTTTTGGAATAGGTTCGTAGTATGTACAATAATAGGTAAAAAAGTAGGTAGGTATCTATTATTGTTAAAAAGATAAGTTTACCAACATTGTTTTTAATAAATTTAATAAATTTTAAAAATTCAATTTAATAAAAGAGCAATATGTGGTAGTACATGCAAAAACCCAAACAAGTCATTGTGTACATAATAAATTTTGTATGATGAATAAATTAATAGTTTTAAGTTTTAGTGACAATTGAAACAAACGATCAGAAAATATTTATGAATTGAGGTCTGCGGAAAATAATGTTTTAAGTATTTTTTTAACATAAACTTTTCAGATTAAAGAAATGCAAACTTGATGAATATGTTTATCAGCAGACGATCCATCGTGGCACGTCTGCTGAGCATTAGATCTATTAAAATAGGGAGAAAGGAGAATGTATATTTCATGGTAAACTTTCCAGCATGTGTCTTGATATATATGTTTTTGGTTAACCCTGCACGCGTTTGAAGAAAACTCGTGGAACAGTCCGTACGTGCCGGCTAGATCATTATCACATATTCTTATTATATATTCACAGTGTTTATTAAATATTATATTATATTATTATATATTTGTTTTATTATTATTTATTTGTATTATTATATATCTATATGTATATATCACCAGAAAGCCCTTGAAATATAGTTTACTATTATATTTCAAGGGCTTTCTGGGTAACTTCTAGGTACTTACTACATTAAATAATCCTATCACGAAAAGCAAAGTTTACATATTACGCCCGTTGTAAAAAAGTTTTGGATTTCACAGCACTAATAAAAGAACACAACACACAATAGTACATTATGATATAAGTGCGCTAAGTTGATAATTACAGCCAAGGCGACATTGCTAGCTCGAGCCGTAGGCGAGAGCTATAATTAGCAGAGGCTAGCCCTTTCAGCATTTCCCATTGGCTGGCATATTTCTTGTTCACCGATTAACAATGCGCGCGCATCAGCGCTTTTTTTAAAGCAAGGGCACTGATCCAGCTAGTATGACATTAAGACATTAGTAATAAAGTAATATTAGTATAATATCAAAAATGATGTTGAGGTTTTAAAACTTATTTTCGTCTACACTGAATAATTTGCGCGAGATACACTTCCAAAGTGGTAAAATGTGTGTGTGTCCCCCTCTAACTTCTAAAGAGAATGAAAACTCAAAAAAAATTATATGATGTAAATTACCATGTAAACTACCAACGAAAATTAGTTTGAACTCGATCTGATGAGTAGTTTTTTTTTAGTACGTCATAAATACACTATTATTGAAATTTCGATCAAAGTTACAACGAACTACAAGAACTATATGTACTATGTATATTATGTTACTTGCTGCAACGGAACCCTTCATGGGCGAGTCCAACTCGCACTTGGCCACTTTATTTATTTTTTACACAGATGGAAACCGACACAACCACGCATTGTCTATACTTGAAAACGAAACGTATTTTCGGGTAAATAGATTGGTAAATAATCTACATGTTTGTGCTTTTAAAAAACAAGAAAATATTATGTACAATGATTACAAATACTAATACCTACCTAGTTTAAATATATTTAAACCAATAACAACAACATTAAGTGAAACAACCATTAGGTAATTTGATTTCTGGTATTTTGAACTGAGGTGTTTGTTTGTTTGGCGGTTGTTAAATAGAAAAATATTACTTACATATTTATGTAAATTTCATTATTATTAAATATTTATCTACCTAATCATTATTAGTTCTAGCATCCACAATGTTACCTGAATTATCCAAAAATAAATGCAGAGTACAGGTTAATCAGAAACCTAGTATACATATTTATCTAAACTCATCAATATCAGTCCACCCGTTCTTTCTTTCAACATCTTTCGTTCTTTGTTCTCAATTTAGATACTATGTAAAAATAGAAACTTAATAATTTTACCCACACGCGCATTCATTAGTAACTCTTACAGTATCTGTGATTAATCGTGATGTTACGTGTACTTACTGTACTTAGTTATATTATGACCTAAGGTGAGCTTAGCTCGTATTTTTCTATTAGCGCTAACGCGGCGGAAGAAGAGTGACGTGGGGATGAAATCTATTCCTTTTTTCGGAATGAAAACTACTTTTGGCGTTGCGCCAGATTTTTTTCCGGGAGCTGTAAGTGAAGCTGATCTGTTGCGATCCAAGATGAAAAGCTCCATCGGGTGAACTAGGGACCGCCAAGGGTACCCGAATGAAAAAGATACAGCTGCTCTTCACTGCAGTGTCGCTGTGCTATTTTGATTTATGTTTAATTTTAAAAATACAAAGTTTGATTAATGTCTTTTTTCTATTTATCCTACTAACATGGTCATGCTATTTAGTATTACAAAATATATCAAAGTTGCGGTTACATATTATATTATTACAGAATAAATAAATAAAACTCCTAATAAAGTGTTCACTTCTACTGTGCGGTCTAAGTGCACACATTTTTTTAAGTAATAGACTGATGCCCTTTTTATATATGATATCGTAAAACACGCATTTATCTTATATATAAAATTCTCGTGTCACAGTGTTTGTTTCCTTACTCCTCCGAAACGGCTTTACTGATTTTAACCAAATTTTATATGCATATTCTGTAGGTATGAGAATCGGCTACTAGCTATTTTTCATACCCCTAAGTGACAAGGGTTGTTCACTAAGGCAAAACAACGTTTGCGGGGTCAGCTAGTTTAATTATAAAACACGACTACATATTAAATAAATAAATGACTAAATCTTGTAATTCAGTCATATTTAGTTTTCATTTCTTTCATTCGACTGTTTTTCAATAAATGGTTTATTGTGTGTATATAGACAATAAAAAACAAATTGATGTATTTTTTTAAAAACTTCTATGATTAATCTGAGTGTTTTCATATACTGGATTTCGGGGAACGATGACCTTGAGTGGTCGTAGCTTCTATCTTACTCGCGTCGACGCGGCGTATTGGAGAGGGGAAGGGCGACGCGCGGGTGAAATTTGATTTTTTCCTGGCACTAGGCCCGCTCTTAAGCAACACCTGGCGTGGTCAGTACTTGGATGGGTGACCGCCTGGGAACACCACGTAATGTTGGCTTTTTGCTGTAGCTACTTTAATGCAATTAATGTTTATGTCGAATGAATCTAATGACTTCAAATAGATGAGTGAGTAGCGCTTACAATAATTAAATGAACTTTTTTTCGCTTTCGAGTGCCTATTTGTGATTTTGAAGTTGGTTTAATTTTCTGTATAAAAAGAGTTTATTGTAATTGTAGACCGTACATTATTATTTATAGGCTTTACTAATAGAATTTCGATAATGTTCTTCACAATCTGCAAAAGTGCAAAAAGATATCGAAGGAAACAAAAATTTATGTTAAATGAATTACAAAAATATTTTAAAAGCGCCATCTATGAGCTTGGAGCGGTAACTTTTTGTTTCCACGTTTTGTTCAATACTAATAATGTCGCCGGCTGGACGCGGTTTCGTTTGGTGGCGCTGTCTTATCGAAGTAGTAAAGAGGCGTGGCTTAATTTCGAATTCGTGAATTTCAGTTAGCTGTTGTCAGCACCTTAATGTAGGTAAATATAACTTTCATCAACAGTTAGAAGGGAGAAGATTTAAAACAAAATAGGAGATAATAAAGGTACCATGTACGAATTGATTTTTAGTTAAGTACACTTACCCAAAGAGAAAACTTTATTCTGACAAAATATTAATTAATCACACCACATATCGCGTATTTCATTATAGGTAGGTAGGTAGTCACAGAACATTAGATTAGGTACAACAACGTTCAAAAGTTGCATTTTAAAAGGCGTTATCACAGTTCACTAGGTAGGCTAGGAGGATGATCTGAAACGGACAGCGGGAACCACATGGACGAGGAAAGCGGGTAACAGAGAAGAATGGAAAAACTTGGAGGAGGCCTATGTCGAAAGACAAACTGGAGAATAAATAATTATAAAATTAGAATAAATAAGTTTATTTATATATTGTTAATATTCCAGAAATAAAGGATATCTTTATCTTTTTATTCAGACAGCTGTCGGTCGGATCCGATTATACGGAGGTTGTTTTCGTAGTAGACCTGCTGTAGTCTAATGTTGGTGACAAGTACTCAAAAGATTTCTGGCAGGCAAAAAATGTATAATTCCCATATTCCCACGTACCGCTACGCTGCTCTGACGCTACGCTACATTAGTATTTCAGTGACGGGAAATTATAGGTATTAAAGGTTTCTCTTCAAAATAAAATTTGCAATTTTATTTAGAGGAGATAATTCTTAGTCAATAGTTCGAGGTGGAGAATTCTCATAGTGGAAAACGCGTAACATAAGCGTAGGTTGCCAGGTTTACAAAAGCGTAGGTTGCCACTTGCCAGGTTTACAGCAAATTAATTCCCTGTTTATGCTTCAAATTACAATGGTACCAGTACAAGCTTTGCATAGCTTGGGACTGGTAAGTGTTGTGTGAGAACTTAAGAAATTGGTAGACCAATAATCTTATACCTTCAAACTTTTTATGCGCATTGTTTAGACAATGAAAGACTGTTACATTGACATTAGAATGCGACAATAAATTTCGCAACACAGCTCGACGGCACAGAATAAATATTAGTACAGAAGCCTCACTTACCGAAAACCATTATATAAATAGCGACTCTTGCTGGGACACAACAAAGTTCAATTCAGCTCGCAATACCTGTCACGATTTTCAAATAAATATTTGCGCTCTTTCTAACGCGTAATGTAGTGTTCACACGGCGGCGATCCGAAAGCGATAGCGATCCGATAGCGAGACGATATTTTTTGTAATGTTCGAATTTGTATGCAACCTGACACACAGCAAGCGGGCGCGATCCCATACTCGGTATCGGATCGCTATCGCTACCGGATTGCCTCTGTGTGACCCGGCTTTAACTCTGTCCCTGTCTAGCGCGGAGGGTTGTCGACATATCTAATAACAATATGCGCGGGAAACGTGTTGCGCGAGCGCTCAGCCGTGCGTCCGACAACCAACTGGTACTTGTCCCCTGGGAGGGACGGTCTAGCTGTAGGCTAAAACCACGCGACCTTGAGCGAGTGATGATGCACTGTCGACGGTATAATAGCTCAGTCGATAAGATGGGCAGTCATAAAGCAATAGACCCTTGATGAGTCTTATTTCTTTCTTTTTTTTTTGTTGAGAAAATCTATTATTGGCGGACTTTATCTGTAGGTATCTAAGTGTACTCAGTGTTTAAGCCGAGAAAAGCTCGGTCACCCAGGTAGGTACTTATTTATAAATAATATAAATAAATATTGGTGGACAATTCACACACAACACCATCTGACCCCAAACTAAGCAAAGCTTGTATGATGGAGGCCAGATAGCTGATATAATACTTATATAGTTTTAAATACATACTTTATACATAGAAACACCCAGACACAGTGCAAACATTTGAATTCATCACACAAATATTTGCACTGGGTGGGGATCGAACCCACGGCCCTCGGCTTCACAGGCAGAGCTACTACCCACTAAGCCACGAGGATAACATTAGATATTGTAACTTACCAAACCATCTATAGTGTAACAAAGATGCTCCAAAAGTATCAGAAAGTTTTCTAGGGCTGGTTTCCCATATGTACTCAGCACATATCCCGAATAAGATACATAAGAAGCTCGTACTACTAACTAAAACAACAAAGTTCACCTTTTGACATCATATTTTATCACAATAAACTTTAAGTAGTACACAATGATTTACTAAGGCATATTTAATATTACAGTTTGAGAAACCAAAATAGTTGTAGTTAATATATACTGCAATATATTGTAATGACACAATTGAAACACACAAAGGGTAATGGGGTAAATACTAAGTTTATTTTGCCAGCTCAGTATTATTATGCAAGAAACAAAAAAATAAATTAATCTTTTAGTTAAAGAAAAGTACCTATTAGAATGATGTGGCATTAAATACTTGTACAATATGCATGCATTTTGTTAAAGTTACTACAAGAGTGGAAATTTTTGTTTGTTTTTAAAAGTATATGATACTTACATTTGACGCTCTGTAGTCTAAGCAGACAGCAACAAGCTTACCGTGCAGGCACTTGAGAAGAAGGCTAATGGCCAGTGGGTTTGGTTGCCTGTCCTCGTCGCAAACCAAGATATGGATCACTTCATATATAACTTGAGTCAGTCGCACTAACTCTATTTTATCTGCAAGAAGCTTTATCATTACCCCGAAAAGTAAAAGTAGATGTTAAACAATGTGTATAATTAAGAGACGAGACGAACTTCTTAGCATTCCATGGATTCACCGTGCGGGTGCCGGGTCCATCGTGTGGCAGAGAGAGAAATCTCAAATAGACCCCAAGACTTGTGACTCGGGCTTAGGTTTAAAAGAGGCCCCTTTTGGTGACGTACGTCAACACTCACCTTCACTACTCGTATTTCTCTCCCTGCCCAGCCAAATCTGATATGATCCTACTAGCACAGCTTTAGATACTCGTTCTAGTATAGAACTTACTGCACTTCTGGACAAGCCAAGGTCTTTAAGCAGGTTATAGAGAGATTTTGCTGGTATACCTCTCGCTCCTAAGTAGAAGCTATCCTAACCATATATAGTTAATTTATAAGCTGTAGAAGTCTACAGCTTATAAATTAACTATATAGCCATTTTTTTAATGTGATGTGATGTGAATAGGAAGTGATATTAGACGTAAACTATGTCTATTCAATTCAGTAACTTGGATGCCCAGGATGCCCAGGGTCTAAGTATTTAAAGCCACGATTGACAATGTTCCCATCTTTGATGAATGATATGCTAAAACCCTATTTTTTACAAAATAGGGAAAGGATGGGCAAGGGATACGCTTGATGGTAAGCAACAAATCAAGCTTGGAGGTAGAATAACTAAAAAAGGTATGATACTACCCAAGGTGACATATACAGAGTCTTACCACTACAAAACTTTTGCATCATATTCAATGTTTCACCTGTGGGGTCAGCCCAGGAACTATAACTAAGATCATAAATCATGTTATTAACTTACCAACATTTAATTTAGTTACAATAGCCCCTCCAGTAACATCAACAAGATTGTTGAGAATGTCTTCAAAATTCATATCAGTGGGGCCAAGCTGGAGTTGTTCTATTATATCTCTTAAATCCCTCACAAACTGTCGTAATTGTATTATCAGAGAGTTAACCTGTTCCTTAAGCTCTTGAATATTGGCTATTTTATCTTCCCTATCATCTTTTGATTTTGTCTTCTGTTCATCATATTTATCGCAGATTGTTTTTGGAAATCCCAGACAAGAAAGAGATAGTGCAAACAGTTGAGAATGATAAATATTATATGCCATGAAACCAGGTATGGATAGCAGCTTAAAATAAACACGGGCTGCAAACAAAGCTTGACTTCTCAGTTTTTCGTTCATAACGTGTCTTGTTCCTTGGTGAATGCAATAACCTAATACAGCCAATAATTTTCGATGGGGGACTCGGCTTGACAGAGTAGCCCAAGATTTTTCTTCATCACTCTGGTTTTCTGAGCGCATCCATACTCCCACGGCATCCATAATACTTCGAAATACAGGGCGGATCTTAATCCTATTGAAAATCGAATCATATTCAAATGGAATTTCTCCAAACTCTAAGAATTCGGAAAAATAAATCGCTTCAACCCAAGAGTTCACCAAGTCGTCCAGGCGCAGATCCTCGATTTTACTTATCACCTGATCCATTTTCAGTTTTTGGGTTTATTACTGTCTCTAGAACATTATGCGCTTCTCCTCAACCAAATTCCCAACCATATCTCATAGGTAGCAAATAGCCAAATACAATTTATAATATTTATCAACAAACACAACTCACGAGCGCGACGCGAATCGCGGCCAAACGCAGGTCAGGTCGTGATAATATGCGACACGTTTTGTTTCTGTGCAACTATGTAAGCCAAACTATAAGTCCGTGCCAGATGGATATTGGATAGTTCATATTTATCTGTAATAAGGAAGTTTCCCTTTTTTTACTTTTATTTTTAAAACATCACGCTAAGGCTACAATAAAACCCAGTGTTTTCACTTTGATGAGGCTTTTTCTTCCCATTTTAAAATATATGACGCACGGCCGCCCAAACACTGCGATGACGTCACAACTCACAAATGTCGATCAGCTCGCGAACGACGCAGCGCCCAGGTAGTTGTTTGCCGCAGCTCGTAGTTAGTACTCGTTAGCTTAACACAACAGCAAGTATTATCATGTAAAATGAAACTAAACGTAAAATACGTTAAACCACTTGAACGTCCGCGTCACCTTCGACCACTCTGGACCGTCCAGCCGCTTCACAGCTATTTATGGAAGCAAAACGCCTCTTCTCTTGCCAACAAAAAGATATATAACTAACAAAGTACTACAGCTACACCAAAAATAAAAATACTACAAAACAGCTAAAACTATAAGGAATAAATCTGTGAAAGAATTCATATTAAATAATTTGAGATTTTAAATTCATATTAAAATTAACGAAAAACATGAGGTAAATATGGCGTCCATACACGCCGATGTTTTCCATGGCGATTTATCCTTATTTCACGTTTTAGACGTAAGATATGTATAGATATTCGTAAAGCATTAATCCTAAGGATCATTTTGATGTATAACACTAGTACACAAGGATAGTAATTAAATAATAATTACATCGTAAACACTGAGGCACTTCGAGCTTCAAGTAAACAAACACTTCACGCCCGTACTTTTTAAATGTTTTTTTTTTAATGTCTGTCTGTCTGTCTTACATTCGGTCTCCAGGCCAGCGATAAAAGCTATGCAATAGCTTAAAAAACGTTTACCCGATAGTCAACTGAAAGCTTTTGCTTATAAAGGCTTACTACGTTAGGCTGGAATACTAAATAAATCATTCGATTATGATAATGTCTCGAGATATCTCGATTATGACAGTTTTAGTAGTGGTAGGACTCTTGGCAGAGTCCGCCTGGGGAAGTACTTACCTACCTTACGTACCTTTGCCAGTTATTCTATTACCGCCAAGCAATAATGTGCAAACATTACTGCTTTACTTTTTAAATCAAGAGTGATGAGAAGATCAGGATGTCCTGATCCTCACATCACTCTTGCAGGCACTGGTGTGCCTGATGGTAAGCAACATGCCTGCCACATAATAGCACAGTAACACGCAGCTATTGGAACACGAAGAGCCCAAATCGTTACCTACCACTGCATTGCTCTCGTCACCCAGAGATCTAAGATGTTATATCTATAAGCCCTGTAATTTCACTGGAAACATTGCCCTTCAAACCGGAACAAAGTAATGTTTGCACATTACTGCTTAGCGGTAGAATAACTGGCAAAGATGTGGTACTTCCCCAGGAGGACTCTGTCAAGAGTTCTACCACCACATAATATTACGTAATACATATAGCCCTACATCATATTTATAGCCCAGTCGGGTTAGACTTACAGTTACAGTTAGTCGGGTTTTACTTGGAGTGAATTGTACAGTCATGTTTTTTTGTGCCAATGTTTGGGAAATGTTGTCATAAATACTCGTAGCTTAAATTCAAAAACTCAAAAAAATCCGACCGGTGTGTTAGCTCTATATTGGCTTGAAGTCAATTTAGAAAAACACTAACCACAAGCGAGTGCTAGACGTGGTGAAAATGTATCTTTGGTGAAATCAGATACAAGTATCTCGAACAGTTGTAAGATCCGGAACAGTGATATGTTTCATATGAATCATTTGGAACACTGAGTCAAAGTAATGATGATACGATGATAGGAAAGAGCTAAAGAATCTATTTCAGAGAGCATCGCAAAGTTGGGCAGTGATAATTATTATGTTTTATTTAGAACACTGAGTCAAAGTTATGATTTAGATAGTAAAGATTGGGTTGCAGAGAACACCGAATTGTTTATTTACAGTTTTTATACATTTTTTTACATACACTACTCAAAACTTTTGTAACCGTTTTATTTCCACTTCATTGTTTTTTTTACTATTTAGTAAGTACGTAACCTATATGTTTACACTTTACACTATTCTAAATTATTTATTTACAGTTTTATAAAATTTTAACATTACAGTACGTACTATCAGATTATTAACACTCAGAAAACTTTAATTATTTATCATATAAATATTCGCAAACTATTTACGCTACGTGTTTCACTATGCGGTACCAGAGCAACAGACAAACCTGGTCCCGATTTTTCATAAAAGGGGTACGGGTTGAGAAAGACTCCGTATTTTGGCAGGAGAAAATGTTAGCCAAGTTGACTCGATTTCACCACGACTGTGGATTTCCGGAAATTATAGATTCAAGAAAGGCAAGGTCAATGAATGCCTTTACGGTATATAATCATTTAATTTTAGAAATTGAAATTTTACTGTTTATGATGATTATGATTTTCATAATGATATCCTTTTTTTAATAGTGTAAGTTTAAAGTGGCGGTGTGAGCAGGACATAAATATGTCTCATATACGCTTGCCCATGCCGAGCAGTTCGGTGTCACATAGCTATTACAGTAAGAAGAGTCCAAATCATTACTTAGCACTGGATTCACCCACTGACTTGTCGTCACCCAGAGACATAAGATGATTTATCTCTATGCTCTGTAATTTATCTGGAAACATTATCTGGTTCTTTAAAGCGGAACACAGTGATGTTTGCAGGTTTGCACATTACAGTTTGGCGGTAAAATAACTGTGAATGGTCCGAAACTTCCCAAAGAAGCCTATCACCACATTTTTTAAACTAAAATTGCATTTTACAAAACATAAGTATTTACTTGTGTTTCATTTAGTCTAGTCCTTTATAAGACTAACTTAAGTCTACCTATACCATATTTCTTTCATGAACTTCAAGTTCATTTGTTGTCACAGCTCAAGATCGTTTCGTACGATTAGGCTCTCAAGTTATCGTACTGTTTGGATAATTACTCATAGTTTATATTTAATGATAATAATTTATCATAGAATCCTCGTATGGAATGCGTACAAGTGTATATTGACAGGCCATTGGCCACTTTATTTGGGGTTCATTCATGGGAATATATATTTTTCCTAACATGCAAATTGCGCTGCATTTTTATTTCTACTTAAACTAAAACCATCTAATTTCACAATACCTTCACATATTTTTAATTTATTAAGTTTTATTCTTCATTAGACTTACAAAAAAAAATTAAAAATATCTCTGCATCGAAATTTGTAGTAGGTACACCGCCATTGTGGCTCAAGATGGTTCTGTCCGCCTAAAACTAAACGCTTGAGCCGACTCGAACGGACGCACGCAAACAATGTTGCAGTATGTTTCCTAAATTCGTTTGATAAAATGGCTCTAAAAAAATGTATGAAATAAATTATCTTCCATCAATCATGCCGTTGGCGATCGGGCTAGTGAAGATCGTACCTCATACTATCACTTTACTGGCAAAAGTCTAAGACTTCTAGGCCAAAATAAAACAACAAAGCCGATTTGACAACTTGATAAATATGCTAAAATAACAATGTCAAATGTCAGGCGATCAGCTGGTATCATAAACATAGCCTCAAATCTGGAAATCTTGATTTTTTAATTAAATGTTTTGGGTAGTGTTGTAGTGTATTAATGCTCTGTAAAGACAACAAATAATAGGTCACGTAAGAAAATGACGACTAGAAAACCTATTTCGTGGTTCTTAACAGAGAATGGACGATTTTTCACTTTTAGCGCTATTACTGCCGGGGGAATAGGCCTCACTTCTGTAAAGTTTTTCCCACATACATTTTTTTTGTACAAATATAAAGAGTTTGTTCATTACTATAAGTAAGTATACCGTAACAATAACATATAATGAACAGTAATATTTCGCTTCAGAGTGGCATACCTTCAATTTTTGTAATTGATCAGCCTGCTATCTGCACGAAGAGAAGTGGAAGATGGAGAAAGGCTTTTATGCCCTATACCCAACTCTACCAAAACAGTATCTAAATAGACGAAAAATAGTACAATTTATTTAGTTCCCTGTAACATTACATGTGTCACTATTTTTAATCATAGTACCATTTTGATACTTTTAACTAGACTCATTGTTTATTGTTGTTTCAGAGATGGGAAGCCAGTTACTTTGCCTACTAAACTGGAAGAATGCTACAATAAATGCTTGGACATTTTACAGTTCACAGAAGTCCACCGCAAGATGATTTCACCATTTAGCGTGTTTGGATATGATTTATTCCATGCTGGTGAGCTATCATGTTGTTTGTATCTTATACTTGATGGCATGAACAAAGTCTACAAACCTATATTTTTTTACATAACTAGACTTGGTATGCGTATGGTAAGATGACCACAAAATGTTTTTAAAATATTAATCAATGCATGTCCAGAATTAGAAGTTAATGGATGACCTTTCTCTTAATAAGTCTTACAAGTTGGCACAATTTTATTGAAAATAACATGTTCTGGCAAAACATGTAATAAATAAATTTAAAAAATTGTCATTTCTCACACAACACTGTCTAGCCCCAAAGCAAATCATGTAAACTTGTAATAATATAAGAACCAGTTAGCTGTTATAATATTTTTACATATATATGTAATAGGGTACCGGACTGGGTCAAAAATACACCATCCTAATTAGTCCGTTAGCTAGAGACGAGACGAACTTCTTAGCATTCCATGGATTCACCGTGCGGGTGCCGGGTCCATCGTGTGGCAGAGAGAGAAATCTCGAATAGACCCCAAGACTTGTGACTCGGGCTGTAGGTTTAAAAGGGGCCCCTTATATTGACGTACGTCAACACTCACCTTCACTACTCGTATTTCTCTCCCTGCCCAGCCAAATCCGATATGATCCTACTAGTGCAGCTTTAGATACTCGTTCTAGTATAGAACTTACTGCACTTCTGGACAATCCAAGGTCTTTAAGCAGGTTATAGAGAGATTTTGCTGGTATACCTCTCGCTCCTACTTCTACAGCGTATAAATTAACTACATAGCCATTTTTTGTTAATTCATTTTGTAGGTCGTAATATTTATTTTGTTTCATCACGTGGTCTTTAGGTATATTAGTTTCCCACGGTACGGTAAGTTCTACCAGGACTATGCGTTTCGTTGCCCTAGAAAAAAGAAAAATGTCCGGTCTGGATGACGAAACACCCACATCCTCTGGGATTTTGTAGTGCTTTTCATACGTGTCCATTAAAATAGTCCAATCAGGTGCTGAACCCAGGATTGAGTAAGGCTTGTTCTTGGAGTTTGAAGTTGAGCCCTCTTTTACAAAGTTAATTTGTCTTTTGTTTATCGTCAATCCCTTTTGGGCTCTAGCTACCGAAAGGCTTACGGCTTCACGTATGATTTCAAGTACTCTGTCATGGCGCTGTGAGTAATGACCCCTATTAAGGAGCACCTTGCATCCCACCAATATGTGCCTTGCTGTACATATCGCCTCACCACAAGTATAGCAACATTTTTCAGAGGCTTTTCCCCACCTTACCAAGTTACTCTGGTCAGGGAGGGTCATTTGGAAAGCGTTCAGATAAAATTTTAATAAGGCAGGAGACCAGTCATATAGCAAGGTGCGCCACTTTAGAGCTAATGGGATACAAAACTCACCTATGGTTAACCACTCACTTTGCATTTCTAAATTCATAGCGTGCACTTTGTAACTATCATTTTCGTCTTGTTGTAGAAAGGTTTTTACCATGTCTCGGTCTTCCCTTTTCTTTCTCGCACCCAACCCAGCTGTATTTACTTGCGCACCTGCCATAAATTGTTTGTGGAATTGAAGTCTAGATTCAAGGTCCGAAGCGCTTTTGTCTTTTGGGAGAGATGCGATTAATTCGTCTTTCGACTTTCCCAAAACATGCGTTTTTGTAACTCTTAGGTGTTTGTAGAGTTCGGATGGTTTTTTTAGTTTCAGGCCAAAACTATTGTGATCCCTAAATAGAGTAGAGGGATCAGCCGGATGTGCCAATCCAAACTGTAGTGTATTAATGTTCTGATTACCTGTAGTTTTTATAATTATGTATCTTTTGTAAAAGTGTTTTCTAAGTACCTTCAATATGTAATAAAATTAGTTTTTGCTTCTGACTCAACTAATGGCGTTTACTTTATTGGCGACGAGGATAATTTATTAAATTTGGAAGAGAAATGGCTTCAAATGTAGCTAATATTGTGTTTCCCGGGGAATTTAATCCGAAAACCGACAAATGGTGCGATTACAAAGAGCGTATGGTGTGTGCACTGGATGCGGCAGGTCACGACGACTTCACGACCGACCGGGCGCGGTCCCTGTTCCTGTCGCAGTGTGGGAAGGACACGTTCGCCCTCATCGCCTCGCTGCTGGTTCCCGCCCGCCCTACGACGGTGACCTTATCGCGCATTATCGAGGTTTTGGACCAATTCTACGAACCAGAAGTTAGCGAGATTTTGCAAGCTGGGAAGTTTTATAAACGCTCCCAGCTAGAAGGTGAAAGCGTGCAAGACTTCGTGGGAGCAATAAGTACAATCGGAGCCAAATGCAACTTCGTGGATTTGGAACGTCAGTTGAGAGACCGGCTGGTGCTAGGGGTGCGCGACGAGCGATTAAGGCGGGATTTGCTTAAAACAAAGGATTTAACCTATCAAGTGACACTACGGATGTGTCTGAACTACCAAGCGATATTTCCCGATCTGTACCCGGAGGCCGCTGAGTCTAAGCAAACTCACTCGGACATTGCTGTACCTATGGAGATCAGTAAAGTGAAGGCGGTGTCATGCTGTCATTGTGGTCGGCAACATAAGGTAGATGAACGGTGTCGGTTTGCCACAGCAAAATGTTACTTTTGCAAGAAGACCGGGCACATTGCAGCCGCATGCAAGAGAAAAACTGGAAAAGTGAAGAATGTCGAAGAAGCTACGTGCAGCAAGTCAGAAGACTGTAGTAAAGGAGACGGAATGATGAGCCTGTATATGTGCGGGGTGGGGGATTATCAACCTCCAATAATGACAGATGTAATGATCAACGGTGCAAAGATAGCTATGGAAATAGATTCAGGAGCATCGAGATCTATTATTTCTGAGGCAACATACTTGAAACTATGGCCTGTACCACCACCACTGAGCCCAACTAACGTGAAGCTGGTAACTGTAACTCGAGAACCACTGAAAGTCCAGGGATTGTTACATGTACGTGTGGTACTGGGAGAAAAAGAAGCTCAATGTGAACTCCTAGTGGTGAACAGTAATACTCCAAGCTTGCTGGGAAGGAATTGGTTCAGTGCCCTGAATATTTCAGTAGCAGGTTTATGTTGGACCGAGGAAAAGATTGTACCGCTGATGCAGGAGTTTCCAGACTTATTCAAGGAAGGACTTGGAAAGTACAATGGACCAGAGGTGTCGCTACATGTCCGTGCTGATGCTGTGCCTAGATATTTTAGATCGCGTCCAGTGCCGTTTCCACAAAAACAACAAGTCAATGAGGAACTTCAGAGCATGGTCAATGAAGGAGTGTTGACACCAATCAAATATTCAAACTGGGCTACACCTATAAGAGTTGTGAAAAAGGAAGACGGCTCACTTCGGATATGTGGGGACTATCGAGCTACTGTAAATGCAGCAATCGATGTTGATACCTATCCACTTCCTACTTCTGTAGAAGCTTTTGTGAAGTTGAGTGGTGGGCGTGTATTCAGTAAATTAGACCTGAAACAAGCGTATACACAGTTGAAAGTGGATAAGGATACTTCAGAGTTGCTTACACTCAATACTCCATTGGGATTGATGAGAATGAACCGTCTGGCCTTCGGTGTGAGTGCAGCCCCAGGAATATTTCAAAGAGTTATGTCCACAGCACTCGCAAATATCGAGGGTGTGGCTTGTCTGTTGGACGATGTTGCCATAATGGGACTTAATATGGAGGAGCACAATCAGAGGCTTCGGGAAGTACTGTCCAAATTGACTCTAATGGGTTTAAGACTCAATGTTAAGAAATGCACTTTTGCTTCAGAAAGTATAACTTTTCTAGGTCATATGATTGACTCTGAAGGATTACATCCTTCCCCTGCAAAGGTAAAGGAAATAAGAGAGAAACCGGCCCCTACTAACAAAGAGACTTTGCGGGCCTTCCTAGGACTATACAATTTTTATGAAAAGTTTTTACCCGACAAAGCTACCTTGTTGGAACCTTTGTACCGGTTACTGGAAGCAAAGAGAAAGTGGGTATGGACAGAGAAGGAACAGAAAACATTCGAAAAGGCGAAGGCTCTCATGTCATCAGACCTAACACTAGTGGGATATGATTTAAACAAGGAATTGTTATTGATTTGTGATTCATCGGAATATGGACTGGGAGCGATTATTGCTCATGTCATGGAAGATGGAGTGGAGCGACCCGTTATGATGGCGTCACGAACAATGCAACCACATGAAAGACGGTATGGCCAGATTGACAAAGAGGCACTTGCCATTATGTTCGGACTTACTAAGTTTCACGATTTCTTGTCTGGTCGTAAATTTTGTATAATCACAGATCACAAACCACTGGTAGGGCTGTTTAATCCGCAGAAACCCATCCCAGACCAAATTTCCCCGAGAATGCTGAGATGGTCATTAAAGTTGGGTTGCTATGACTATATTATTAAGTACAGAGCAGGGAAATTAATTGGAAATGCAGATGCTCTAAGTAGGTGGACTGAACCTAACACACCGGGATCCTTTGAAGAACCTACAAGAGAAGTATTACTGCTGGAAGATCGACCAAATGGATGGGATTTGAACGCCTCTCAGATTGCTGCTGAAACAAAGAAAGATCCCGTGCTACAGAGAGTAATGTTTTATGTGATGCACGGATGGCCTCAGCACAACTCTAATAGTGAGTTACAGCCGTACTGGAATCGGAGAGATGCCCTCTCACAGAGTAAGGACTGTCTTTTGTGGTCCAATAGAGTCATTGTGCCAACATCCTTACAACGAGAAGTGCTGGCTCTGTTACATGCTCCACATGCAGGCATTGTGCAAACCAAAGCATATGCTAGAGGATATGTTTGGTGGGTTGACATGGATCAACAGATAGAGAGAATTGTATCAGAATGTGAAGAATGCCAATTAGTCCGAAACAAACCTCCAAAAGATCCACAGATATGGGTGCCTACAGAAAAGCCATGGAGTCGAGTACATGTCGATTTTGCAGGGCCATTCCAGGGAAAGACTTTCTTTGTTGTGATTGACAGCTACAGCAAGTGGCTGGAAGCTGAGATTGTACCATCGGTAAGTAGCGGGACTGTCATTACAATGCTGAGGAAAATATTTGCTTGTCAAGGTTTGCCTGAGGTGCTTGTTTCCGACAATGGCAGAGCATTTAGTTCGGAAGAATTCAATTTGTTTTTGAAAAGAAATGGCATAAAACATTTGTATTCACCTCCATATCACCCAGCAACCAATGGTCAGATAGAGAGAGCAATCCAGACTTTTAAAAACAAACTGAAAAAGATGGAGAGCTCACAGATGCCATGGAGTGAGAAGATGGCAAAAGTATTGTTTTATTTAAGGACCGTCCCAAACAGCTCGACCAATAAAAGTGCGGCAGAGATGCTTAACGGACGAAAGTACAGGACTGCGGTATCAAGGTTACACCCAGAAAACTTGCCATCACGGGCGGATGCCCAAATAGAAGAACAAGCCAGCCAACCATCTCGACGTTTTCGGATTGGGCAATCAGTCTTGATACAAAAGTATGGCCCTGGCAAGAAATGGGAGAGAGGTACTGTGGAGTCTGTAGAGGGGCCGAGCTCATATAGGGTGAGGACGGAAGGTGGAGAATTACATCGTAGACATGTAGACCAGATGCTGGCGCGAGCGACGCAACAGGTAGAGACAAATCAGAGAAGACTATCTTGGGATCAACCGGACATAGATGGAGATAATGAATCTGCAGACGAGATACCAATTAATATTCCGGATCAAAGTCTTTGGCCTGATATCATTGGTGTATGACTTTAATTATGTGGGAAGATATGTAGTGTATTAATGTTCTGATTACCTGTAGTTTTTATAATTATGTATCTTTTGTAAAAGTGTTTTCTAAGTACCTTCAATATGTAATAAAATTAGTTTTTGCTTCTGACTCAACTAATGGCGTTTACTTTACAAACCATGACTTCAATATCTTTATGACATTAGCATCTAGTTTTGCGAGGAGGGTTTTACCGATGTCATATACTAGGAAAGGCCAAGTGAGACGTGATGTGAGATAGTTGTCATATATCCATGCTTTTTTGATATTGCTGATAGGCTGTTGGTCTACCTTATTGAGGTCATTCATGAAATTTCCAACAACTACCTCTAATGATGGTGTACGTCCTTTGTAGTCTATCTTTCTACCAAGAAATTTGAAAGGCACTGCCTCTGCAATTGTGGCAACTCTTTGGCCACTTATGGAGAGTCCCGGATCGTAAGAAGTATATTTGGTATCTCGTCTACCCAGACATAAACAATGACATTTACTTGGTTTTGCCCTCATTCCCTCCGTCCATGTACAGAACTCATCAACATCATTCAACAATTTTTGACACTGTTTGGGATTTCGTGTAAGTATTGCAAGGTCGTCCGCAAAGGCTAAAATTGACTCAGTGTACTTATTGTTGATTTTAAACCGGTAGCCCCATTTCTTCTCACGGGATATTAATTTATCTACTAGAATATTTATAACTATATTAAATACTATTGGTGATAAGCAGCATCCTTGGAATAGTCCCACATTATATTTAAGTGGTTTTGAGTATTCTTTGTTTACTGCTATAACGAATTTTAAGTGATTATAATATGAATTAATTATGTCAATAATTACAGCAGGAAAGTTATACCATTTTAGGGCAAATAACATAAGTTCATGCTGCACGGAACCAAATGCGTTCTCTAGGTCTATCCAGCAGACTGTTATTTGTCTCTCATGTGTTCTGGCATCTTTCAAACTTTCCGCTAGTAATGTATTGTGTTCCAGGCATCCAGAAATACCAGGCAAGAAGCCTTTCTGGTGGTTGGGCCTGAAATACCTATTGCTAGCCATAAATGTGGTCATTTTTGTTTGCAATATACTGAAAAAAATTTTAGAAATTGTATTGGTTAGGGCTATCGGTCTGGTGTCTTTTGGGTGAGTTACTTCTTGCATTTTAGGAATCAGGACAAAAATTGCTCTTCCAAATGATTTTGGGATTTGCTTTCCTGACCAGATCTTACTGAATATATTTAAGATATGTTTACGAACTGATGGACACTTTTTATACACTATGTAAGGAATGCCATCAGGGCCTGGAGCTGATTTAGTAGTTTTCTTCTTAATTTGATAGTTTACTTCCTCTTCACTAGGTGGAGTGCTTTGAAAGTTTGTTAGAGGATCATTAGGTCTTTGGATGTTTGGTACTACGTACGAGCTCCCGCGTTTAGGCACTTCGTATGTGCTTTTAAAGTGATCGTAAATTTGCTCATTAGTCAAGATAAGCTTTCCATTTTGTTCTCTGAAAATATTTTTCGAGTATTGAAAAGGGTTTTTATCAAAGTCTACTTCGTGTTTAGCTCTGTAAAGATTATCACGATTTTTACTGATTTGTAGCGATATTCCTTGTATTAATTTAAGGATTGATCTTAGAGCCCTGGACAGTTGGTGACTTAGATGGTTGTCGCCCATGGTTTTAGCTACACGAAAACGTTTTATTAGTTCTCTTTTCTTCCTCCGCAATTTCATTTTGAACGTATTTTCCTTGTTATTTCGAGCATAATAAGTTGATGGTGGATAGTGCTCAGAGAAGTATGTATAGATGGTGTCCTGAAAAGTTTCTACTTGGCTGTTTGGGTCTTGTTTTGTACCAGGATGTTCTAACAATATAGCCAAGTTTTCGTCATGAACTTTCCAGGTGGAATTTTTTAGGCTGGGTATGCCAAGACGTGTCCTGATGACAATGGACTCCTGGTAGTTTTCACTCGATGGTTCACCTTGGGATATATGAGGGTCAACTCTATCCATAGTGTTTGTCGAAGTACTGACCGACGGCTGTCGTGCTTCAACACCATCATGTGTCTTTAAGTGCTTTAAGTACCAGGCTCGTCTCTTGTAAATTTTCCCGCACGTAGGGCATCTCAATTCCGTATTCGCGCCAGGGTCGTCGTTGTTATCAACCGGTGGACAGATCTTCCGCCCCCCCTCTCGGACTGTCCCAGGGGTATTTTTCTTATTGGAATAATATTGGAATAATCATGGAAAAATATTGGACACGTATTTTTTGTTTTTTCATAATAATAAAAATCGTCAAAGATATAGGCCATCAAACTTCGAGAGTGGGGGGTCGCGACGTCACTCGTGAGTAAAAATCGTACTCACAAGTGACGTCACACGAATTTTCGAAGCGCTGTATCTTCATAATTTTTTGTTTGTGAAACAAAAGAAAAAATATGTGTACAATATTTTTTGGCAATCTAACTAACGGGCTACTTAGTCTTTTTGAGGATTGTACCCTATTGTAAATACATACTGATGACACAACATAGAACCCCGACAAAAACAAATATCTGAATTCATCACACAAATAGTTGTCCCCGGTGGAGATAAAATAAATAAGTAAAAACAAAAATCAAACCATAAGAATAGTCATTTAAGAAAACAATTGAGAACTAGATTATGATTTATAAACCAAGTGATGTAGTTTATGTAAGCGAAATACCAGGACGTCTACTGTTTCTACGAAAACTAAATTTCGGAAAAACACTCGCGACTTTCCGTCTCTCGTTTTACTTCGTTTCTTCCGATACAACATTGTTTGTCGTTTAAATGGTCTAACCATACTCTAATTAGAGTAGGCGTAGAAGATTTAAACGGACAAAACGACGCATCGAAGTAGAATCGGAGTTTGAAAATCGCGAGTTTATTTCGAAATTACGTTTTCGTTGAATTAGAGTAGACGTCCAGTTCATGTTTCAGACAGATTGTTTCAGCTATTCCAAAAACAACACCGTTTTGTATGAATATTTTTTTTATAAGAATATAGTTCATATGAATAGCATAGAATATCTTTATAACCATTATGTAGACACATTTATTATACCATGTAAAATAAAAATAAATCTATCAGAAAAAATAATTGTTGAGATATGAAAAATTACCATACTAATCAAAAATATAATTACTGTCATGAAACAACTATAAATATATAAAAATTTACAAAAACAAGACCATTTTGTTCTCCAGTTCAGTGTAATGCAACACAATGTGTCATAGAATACAAAACTGATATATTTGAAACTGTGGCAGTGTTAAATAATTTCATTTGTTTAATAATTTGTTAATATTTTTCAGGCAGTACTAATTCAAGATTTGGTGCAGCAATTGGAATACCAGTTAATTTTACTTACAAATCTTTGGAAGATATTCAAAAAGATGATATTCAGGTAATTAATTTTATTAATTTAATAAATGAAAAGATGTTTTGATAGTTTATTTGCAAATGCTGGTTCGAAATAGTTATCTAATATTAAGAATTTACAATCTGACGTAAAAATTTATCTGTAACTAGCAGTGCCTTGCGGTTCTACCCGCGAGTACCCGTTCTGCCTTCGGTGGCGGCGCGGCGGGACAAAATCTAGGATAAATAAGATGTAAATAGAACCACCTGGTAATTAATTATCCTTCGGAACAAAAAGGAATTTTCCAACGTGTACCTACGTCGGAAAAGGGCCGCTTATGATTGATATCGACACGGAAGCAAACCTCGGTCTTTGTCTTATTCATCGATATAAACCATTGGATGTGCCCTCCCAAACTTCAGGCGCACGGAATTATGTCATCGTTGGGAAGTGTGAGTGAGTGTGTCACTCTTTCCGTTCTAGTAGGTTGCAAAAAGGGGTGAACGCCGGACGTTTTTACCTATCACTATTCGTTGTCAACAACCAAAATAAGTAGAACCACAGCATACCTCGCCGCTAGCGATTCTAGAGGCCAAGTAAATTGGTGGTGTAAACCACTTACGCTGCACACATAGACGCAGTTTATTACCAATTTCAAGGTGCTCAGGGCACATTTTTGGTTTATATCGATGGTCTTATCCGTTTATAATGACAGAGACAGCGCTTGTCATTCCGTGCCCGAATCTTTCGGGTTGCGTTGTGAATCTGCGCCGTGGTTTAGGCCAGACTAAGAGCTGCCTCACTAGGCTGCCATGGCGACGTCGCCGGCGGCGCAAGTCTGGCTTCTTCTGGCAACCGAGGGTCGCCATGTCGAGTGGCCATGGCGTCTCGACAGTCATTCGTTTACCGTCCTCAGTAATAGACGTAGAAAGGAAGAAATTGCACTTCTTAGTGATGTAGGTACGTCGCAGAAAAATGGAAAAAGAAAAGAAGAAAAAAAGGAAACTATGGGTGCATCCCTTTCACTCATTTTTTTCAATATCAAATACAAATAAATATTTGAGCGAGCGTCCAAAATGGCGGCTGAGTGAGGGAGGTGCAGTTTACACGTGTAGATTAAAGTGGCAACGTCGCCAGGCCGCCAGAGTAGCCAGAAGCCACGTAGGGTACTGTCGCTTGTGGCAACGCTTCCAAATTGGCGACGTTGCCAAACCGTCGCCAAGTGAGTTAGGTAACATACATTTCAATATTAACTGCTTGGATACGTAGCCGGCGATATCGCCATGACGGCCTAGTGAGGCAGAGCTCTAATACTAGACTACGAAATCTGTTTTCCAAATTTTGATCCAATCCGTTCGGCCGTTTCGACGTGGTTGACCAACAAATGTTCTTGGTCAAACCGGAACGAAATAATGTTCGCTTGACGGTAGAATAACTGGCAAAAGTACCTATGATTGTTTCCCAGGCGGACTCTGACAAGTGCTACCACTGTAGTGGTATCGCTGAGAGACATGTAAGAATCTATACTTCTATACTAATACTAGCTGACCCCGCAAACGTTGTTTTGCCATATAAATAAAGGTATGAAAAATAGCTAGTAGCCGATTCTCAGACCTACTGAATATGCATATAAATTTTGGTTAAAATCAGTAAAGCCGTTTCGGAGGAGTAAGGAAACAAACATTGTGACACGAGAATTTTATATATAAGATTATAAAGCTGAAGAGTTTGTTTGTTTGTTTGTATGTTTGTTTGAACGCAAGGATCTCTGGAACTACTGGTCCGAATTGAACGATTCTTTCTTTGTAGGATAATCCATTTATCGAGGCTATAGGCTATTTAACATTACGCTACTATCAACAGGACCCGAGCAGGAATGAAAAATGTAACAAAAACGGGAAAAAATATTGCTTTTTGAGAGCTTTCGTTGCGTGACAGCATATACCTATGTCATATTTTAAAGGTTGCGTCATTAGAACCTAAAGTAACCGAATTTGTTCAAAATTTGAATTGGCACTATCGATTTTCGATAGATGGCGTAGCAACGCGCGCGCGTTCAACTAGTACTTAATAATGGTTCTAAATTAAGTACCCATGTACAGTCCGCGAGGTATAAGCTGAGCTTTGCATTAGTGTGAGTGATCACATGCATACGCATCTATTACCAAAAGTACAGTCAGACAACAAACTCTTAAACAACAAGCTGACATTAACTATCCAGGATCAATATGGTCATTGCGAAAAGAAGTATCTCTTTTAGGATTCAAATGGTCAAGGACAGAGAATAACAGAAAAATTTTAATGGAAAAGCATGAGATCCGTCACCTACGTATAACTTATTTACTTAAAATTTCCGAATACCGTATTCAGGGCAGGCCTATCGTTTATACCGATGAAACATATATTGACACCACTCACACTTCATCAAAATCATATTCAGATGGCAGCACTTCTGGTTTGAAGAAGCGCCTTATTAAGAGAACATGGTCACAGCGTCCTGCGTCTGACTGTACTTTTGGTGATCACTCACACTAATGCAAAGCTCAGCTTATACCTCGCGGACTGTACTAGGTACAAGGCGGTAGTGGGTGTTTAGTACTAAGTAGGTACATCCTTACAGCCACTACATGGATATTTAATTTGATGTAGGTACCTAGCTAAATATAAATTTCACGTAGACTACATATTGTTCCTTGACTTTGACGTGTTTAAATGTGGTTATGCGTAAAAGTAAATGGAGAAACAAATATATAGGTAGTCATATCTTTTCAGCGAGACTAGACAGCTAGATACTAAAGCTAGACAGTGATTTGGACGCTTCATATTGCAATAGATGCGCGGCATTGTGTTGTTATGAATAACCGTGTTGCTTACCATCAGGCGCGTGTCTTACTCGTCCCGTCATTCTAGTAAATACTAGTGTATACGTTAAATAAAAAATATAATTTAAAAACTCAAAAACCCGACTGCGTAAAAAGTGAACCAAACTACGTACTCGCATACTAAAAAAAACTGAAAAGAATAAAACAAGCATTTAGATTTCTGGTGGTCTAGAATTCTATAATATGTTATTGTATTAATACTATTGAAATAAATACAATATTTTCTAATAAAAGAACATTACAACTGAACAGTCGGGATCCATTGAACAATTACATTGTATGTCGAATAATAATGGATCCCGACTCTTCAGTTGTAATGTTCTTTTATTAGAAAATATTGTATTTATTTCAATAGTATTAATACAATAACATATTATAGAATTCTAGACCACCAGAAATCTAAATGCTTGTTTTATTCTTTTCAGTATTTTTTGTATGCGAGTACGTAGTTTGGTTCACTTTTTACGCAGTCGGGTTTTTGAGTTTTTAAACTATATTTTTTTATTTTATACTTTTTAGTTATGAACAATGTTGTGAATGTTAATATGCTCAACATAATAATATGCATCTTTTGGTTGTTGACCAAATGTCTTCGTTTCTACTGATATAATATGTAGGTTTTTCTACTGCATGTAATTCATTTAGTTTTGTGTTAGTATAGGTTTTCGATTGACGTTGAGTACTAAATCGTTTGAAGTTGGAGATGGGCGACCGAGGCGGAGCAATCCGAGAGCGGTTCCGTGTTCCCACTATCACGTACCTGCACGTACGAAAAAAAGGTAGTCCAATATACCTACTAGCATAGATCGTAGAACCCAAGATGGGCCCCATCCCAAACTTCACGGCGCACGCAATCATGTCAACGTTGGGAAGAGTGAGCTCACTCTTTCCGTTCTAGTCGGTTGCAGGACGCGGTGGACGCCGGACGTTTTTACCTGTCATTATTCGGTGTCAACAACCAAAATAAGTAGAACCACAGCAAATCTCGCTATTATAGGGGTCAAGTAGATTGGTTGTTTGTAAACCACTTACGATACATACAGAGACGCAGTTTATTACTAATTTCAAGATTCTCAGGGCACATCTATTGATTTATATCGATGCCTACTAGATACATTAGTATATCATGTCCATCCACATTCACACGTACAGTTAGTTATACGAAGTTTTCTGCAACCTAAAAACCTATAAATGTGAGAATGGTTGTTACTCAACTTTAAATCGATATACATCCTAAACGGTCAGTCAAATCGAAAAACATTGAGAGAAAGCTAAACATTATTTTCAAATACCTATTCACCGATACCCCTCTTGACATATTTTGGTGATTTTCATTTTTTTAATTTGGACAATATGGCGTCCTGAATCCGCCATATTGGATTTACACTAATGTCATGTCTTTAGTGTCACTCGCCAGATTAAGAGGAATCGATTGACGTGTGAATCATAAAAATCGGCCCAGGCGTTTGGTCTGTATAGTGCCTCAAAGGAACATACATACATACATACATACATACATACATACATACATACATACATACATAGACTGTTAAACACATTACCACTCCTTTGCGTCGCGCAGTCGGGTAAAAAGCTTACTTACATTCTATTTTTGTTGTAGGTAAACCAAAAACGCGTTGACTGGAGTTCTGAAGTGGGACAAAAACTAAGTGATGCTTTAATCCTTCCCGAAAAAGTTCAGCGGTTCGCTATATGCAGAGAAATTTTAATGACTCAAAACAACAAATACATTTACGACTCTGTCTATCCCTTCTCATGCGTGTTTGGCTGTTTTACATTTTGCCAATTTATAAACAGAAGAATGAATCTATATGCTGCACCTCTGAGCTTGAGGATTGTACTTTACTCATTGACCAGCTTATTCGGTTTCGGAACATACTTCCTCATGAAAGACATGACAGAAGTCTACTACGAAACTGAGGTGGACAAAAAACTCGTCAGTCTCGGTCCTGATTTCGTCGAAAGCGGTTACATATTCTACGATAAAATATTACGAAGAAACCAAGCTCTTAGAGAACTGATGGGCAAAGAAGGCGAAGATAAATACAGTAAGTTGGGGAACGAAAACTTTGGAATTCGACAACCACGATTGGCTCTGATGCATAGAAAACAGTACTTTGAACAGCAGCTAAAAGAGTCCCAGCAAAAACAAGAACAAGAAGAATCTGCAGAATAAATAAGATATAATTTATTGTTGAAAAAGTAGTCATTATAATAGGAAAACAGGTAAATAAAAGGATTTTAACGTAAGTAGATATTTGTTATTCGACTTTTGATCCCCTAATGAGATTTATCTATGTACGAAATTTACTACTGGATAAAATACACGTGCTTCATTGCGTGATAAATTATTATCAACAGAGTTATCACATATTAAGTTTGTTTAGAGGTGGTCATTACAACCCTTTAGTATCGAACATAATCTCGTTATTGATTTAAATTTAATTGGATGTTAGCAATGTAATCTAGCCACAATCACAGTAATGACTTATCGAATTGATTTTATTCTATCAGTTTGTAGGTATGAGTCAAGCCAATATCTAACAAAACACATAGATTATGTTTTACCCCTAAAGCTACATACTCATTAATTACTAAAAACCATTTTCCTGCTTAAACAAAATCAATAGAACAATCATTTTTCAAAAAGTACTTTTATTTACTTAGACGGTGCAGCGGGACAGGGGACTAAGCACTAGATGTGTCGGCTTGGGTTGCAGAATGCGGAATCTTCTCACAACGCTTTCTGCACTCTTTCCGTAGTATTTGCCACTACATTTCAGTCTTGATCGAAATGTCAAGCGGAAGCCTTCGCTTTTAATTTTCAGTATAAAGCCGTTCGAAGACTCGACTGACTATTGGCACTATCCAATGTGAAATAAATAGCATTAAGTAATTATTTATTTATTTAACTGTTAGAAATATGTACCTAGTGTAGTATTTAGTATAGGTGTCGCACCAAGTGGTAGCTTAATCAGCCGTTCAATCAACAGCCTAGCCTGTTTACTAAAAAGCACCTTGTAGCGCCTAATAACTATAAAATTAAAAATTGTGGTCAACTTGTCCGACAAATATCATGCTGCGTATGTGTTCACCACCCCGAAAATGCCACAGCGGCAGCACCGAAAGTTTTCACGTCAAAAAGTTTGTCGGACTCGTCGCAAAGAAGGCGCAAAGTTTTACACTTGTGTAGGTATGCCAATAGGTAGGCCAATGAAATTTTAGTTTGTTGAAACGTTATACCTGTGGCTCTTGGCCCGTGGATCCACAAATAAGACTTACCAGCTACATATCGCTCTTATGGTAATTATAATCAATCATGTAATTTTGAACAAAATAGTAAGTCTTATTTGTGGATCCACGGGCCAAGGGCCACAGGTATAACGTTTCAGAATAACATTTCTTAAATTTGGGATAAACACTACGCCCTATTCTTAGTGGTAATTTAGAAACATTTGCGGAGCTCGCGCGTTCTGCTTTGAAGATGGTGTTCTAATTGCCTCGACGTTGATTGGAATAACGAGTCGATGTCGCATTTCGTAAGTTAAGTATAACCACAGTACAAAGAAATACTACCAGAGAAAGAAATACCTACTACCTGTCATCTTGGAAGACACGCCGATAATGTCTAGACACGGGTAGATAAATCCGAAAACTGAACTGCGCTAACGAAATACTACAACACAGCAATGTTGGCAATGGTGGGAGCGCGTATCCCGCGTCTCACCCCGCAGGCCCCGCTCGATTGCCCTGTCTAGGCGGCTTCGTTGAACGACTGCTTTAATAGACTGTGGTACAACAGTCTGTCTCTCTACGTCTTTACATTACAAAACATTAGGTAGGTATGTATTGATTGAAAAAATTCTTTTATTTTGACTACTAATATCATGTTTGGTTAATTTGTTGATTAAATTGCAGATTGATTCAAGTGTAATCATTTATCTAATCATACCAACGTACGAATTTTAATAAGAAAAATGCAACTCTCTTTCTGCTGGAGCTATTAGCGAAAATATCACCCAACAACCACAAACATTTTGGTCATGGAAATTACCTACCATTAATCATAATTTGCGTAAATAGAGAGTACCTACCTATTTACCGTATTCATATCTTACCTATTTTCCTAGCAGCTTATGGCTGATATGAATCTTGTCTTATTAATTATTATTTTAATCATGATTACAAATCAGTGGTTGGGTATAAAAGTTGGTGGAGATATGAGGGCCCGGGAAATCGTTGATAATGTGGCGTGTGGCGTTGCTGCTGTTTGCTTGCGGGCTAGCGACGGCCCGCCGGTCGCCCCATGCGGACACCATAGAGGAGTACTATGGAGCTGGTGGTCCTCAAGGCAGTCGGTACTCCAACGACTTGCTGGAAGACGCTCTACTCGATGTGGTAGGTACCTACCTTAGTTATCATATTTTGCACATCACTAGACAAGTACGAATACCTACTCATCGGTATCAAAGGTACGAGAAATAAAAATAATGGCTTTAAAGAAAAAAAAAATTTTTTTTCGTACAAAGGAATGGCTGATATTTCTACTTCACCTTTAGCACCGTGCGTCACAGCGTAGCCGAAATGATAACACTTTTTGTTTGCGTTTTTTTAATAGATATGGCAAAGACCTTAGTTTTTATTGTTTTTCGAAACAATTTCAGTCCTACACAGTGATTAATGGGGCCTAAGATGAAGCTTTCTATTTGTACATTGTGCATTAAGTAAGAAGTACCTAAATAAAGAATAGTGTGGTAGTGTGTATTCTGTTTCCGAATTATTCTGTTGTTAATCGGTGTAGATAGGCACAGGTTCTGTAAAATAGCCAAACTCAACGTACAGATCATGCTCTTGAATATGATCTCGTGGCTCTACCTATAAATATTTATTGGCATCAGGACTTTCTAAACTATTACCTTCAATAATGAAGCATCGTAACGAGCCTGGAGTCAAGTTATCCCTGCTATTTTTATAATCTGGATTTCTTAAAGCTTCGAGTGAATCGGTCTCTAGGTAAGTAGGTAAGCACACTCCATCACAGAACGCATCATCGCTTGACGTCAGGCCATGACGTGCAAATTGTGCTGTAACCAATAAAAATGAGTGTATTTACATTTTGAAATGTACCTACCTATTGTTTCGATAGTATCGTCTGAGGAATAAGCTAATAGATGTTAACTAATTCGGATACCACTTTTCATTTCAGCCTGGTCTGATCACAAAGTACGGTTATCCCGTAGAGGTCCACCAGGTGACAACCGATGATGGCTACATTCTGGAGGTGCAACGCATCCCTCATGGCCGCGATCGCAACAACGTACCAGACGCGAGGAAACCGGTCGTGTTTGTTATGCACGGCCTCTTCTCGTCAGCTGCTGATTGGGTGCTCATGGGACCTGGGACCGCCCTAGGTAGGTAGCTGCTCTGTGTGGTATTGTTACTATTTTGTCTGTACCGTATCTGTTGTTCTATTTACTTCGGATGCTACTGAATGATATATAATACGCACTTTGGGCTTTGAGGAATAATATTTTTTCTGAGACTTTGTGAGATGGACAGAGAATGGTAACAGAGTACCTGTAATAATTTCTTTATAAAATACCTACTCGAACTGTCTCCAACTTTGTTATCTATCCATGTCAAAGTCTTTTCCCTCATCTAGGCTATCAGATTAAAAAAAATAATTGACTGTAGTTGGTGGGGGGTGGGGTTGTCTTGTTCAAATAAAATATAATCTAACGACGTTAGATTATAATCTGAGATTATTTACAATTCTACGTTGACATAAATGTAAAAACCTAGTAACCGTTCTGTGCTTTAAATTATCAAAGAATTTGGATATAACTATAAAACGAAACTGAAATATTAAACTTGAAACCGAAACTGTGCTGTTATTATGTGTAGAGTGTGTATTCTATAGATTTTGTTAATTCTAAAATTGCGGCGTGAAATGTGGAAACAGGAGAGGGGATTATTTTATGATCTAAATAAATTTCTACCAAATACACAAAAAGTCATTACATAAAATTGGACGACCCTTTCGAACGATAATACGAGATTTTTACATGACTTGATGATTACGAGATGATACATTTTATGTAACGAGATTGCAAATCTTGTATAGTAGTGTAAGGGTATCCGGGGGTCAAGGGTTGTGAACTCAATTGGTGAAAATGGAATTCCCAAACCTCCCCGGAAAAATAGTTAATGTTTAAGTATAAAATAAAAAAGTAAGACTTTTTCAAGCGTTTATTGATAGGACACAAAGGCATACATCCATACTAAAAAGGGTAAAAGGCCAGGGGTTGATCGTTGAGTTACTGTTCCTTCAAAAGACCAAAAAAGGAATTTGAAGAATTCCTCGACAACCTCTAAATTAAAATTTGGTTATTCCCAGTACAGGGTCCTTTAGTAAAGATGGGTAACTTCCGAATACCACCCTAGGTTAGAGAGGGGTTCAGCAAAGGCAAAACTCCCCGGTTAGGTTAGATAAGTAATTGGGCAAAAATTAACCCCTCCTTACAGCCAGGAACCTATACTGTTACCGAGAACTGACAAGATCAACCAAAATAAAAGGGGCAATAGGCCTTCATCAGTATGGTGTAAGACCGTGGAATTTATAACTATAAATCCAGTTGACTAAGTATGGTAAGTGACCAAACCACAAATTACAAGTACAAAGTCAGTTCCCACGCACTAAGAATAAACCGTTGAAATAACATTATTAGGTAATTGGTGTAAGACCAAGAAATTTATAACTATATTTATAGTAGATTAAGTAAGGTAAAAGACAAAATTACAAGTACAACGTCAGCTTCAATGCGCTAAGTGTTGAACGTTAAACTAACTTTAGTACACTCTAGATACAATAAGGTTTATCATATCCTATTGATAATATGATAACAACCGACAAATACCAAGTCAGTTTCAACGCGCTAAGTGTTGAACGTTAAACTAACTTTAGTACACTCTAGATACAATCAGGTTTACAATAGCTCCTTAATGATATTATATCCACGGACAAAGACAATATTCAAGTACGGAGGAAACAATCCGTCAGATTATGACTGACTCTCAGTCACTTACAGGAAGTATGGTATCCAACGCATAGCGTTTACACCTAGTTTACTCGGGTGAAAAAGTATCTTAGGTTATAAAACATATAAATTGGTTTATAGAGGTCAAAAACCTGACCTTCACTAACCTAACACGGCCCCTAGCCCGGCCTGGCGAATAGGCCTCCACCACTCTCCATTTCAACTTCCACCACTCTTCACTACCCAAAAACCTGTCGGGTTCTGGCGAGCGTTGTCCCGGCCACGAGGCACGAGCTCGGGGTCGACCGCCGAACTGGGCGCAGCCCGGGTCCAGAAACCGCCAGACACCATCACACCACACACCAGGACGTCTCCAACAACCGGGGGCCTCCCCAACACAGCTCACCCACCACAACAAAACACCTCCTACAAAAGAACAAACAAAATTAACAACGTGTTCGTCAGACACCCGCCTGCTACGCGGCCTCTCGGTACATTTTTATACATTCGACTTACCCCTTTAGGAAGGTGTGTTCAATTAGAGACGCTTAAGACAGGCCCTCCCACGCGCACGACGCGGATGGCCGCCGCCACGGGACACGTCACTAGAAAAAACACGTTATCACTTTTCTGCGACACGAACAATCGATCGATCGACGATCGAACTAGCAAAATCACAGCACATACTCACCACAATCAAACGATTCAGGACAATATAATAATTAATTAATAACGAGGCGGCGGTCCGTGACCGCCGCCCGTCAAGAAAAAGATGGCCGCTCCCTTCCCTTCCGCTGACAAAACCAGCTAGTGACGGGGTAAAAACTCAACGATTATTAGGGATGTCCGTATATCGCTCGGCCGCATAGAGAATCTATGCGTTCCGATTTACGGGGAAAAAAAAAGGGTTACAGTACTCCTCCCATCACCAGAATTTTTCGAAAGGAAAGAGAAAAATTCAGACGGCCCTCCGTCTATACACCTATCAAGCACAACACCCTACAGCTTCAAACTAAAATAACAAAGAAAACCGAAAACAACTAGCAAAAATCTGGAATTCTATACAAAGATATCCTTAAAAAGATGTAGATATTGTTCTTCCTTATGTCCAAATAAGTGGGCTGGCCATAAATAACGATGAGGGTCGCACAACAGCGTCTCGCATCCTACCATCCACTCGTCGAACATCCAGTAAAACAAAAATCCTAAAAGTAAAAACTAACTTAATCCAACAACAAAGTCTATTCAAAATATTTGCAAACCGAACCTAAGGTTCTCAAACAATTCAGAAGTTGATTAGGGTACACATAACTACTGCGACACATAATCAACCACAATAGTACAAGCTTGGCCAATTGGTTCAAAGACGAACAAGTCTTCTCGATCATCAACGGCACCTACAGCAGGAACAGATACTCGGAGAGACGACAGCCTCTCATCAGCAGGAACGACCTCCTTCAATAAAGTCTGGTAAACAAAATTTACCTAAAAGGGTATAACAGTACAACGCCCTGTTAAAAAGTCAAGGTTAAAGACACGAGTGGGGGGTAGATCCCAAACAACGTGTAAAACTACAGAATCTATAAAGTAACATTCACATCTTCTGAGTTTATAAATGTCAGCATACTACGGGTCAAACACCGGCGTATGATATAAGGTCCAGAACGCGAGAAAGCGTTCGGTACAACGTTCTCAGAACCCTCATTAGGTTCCCTTACAACAGCACATGTGAAACTCTGCCACACAATACTACATAAACCGCTAGAATACTACGGGATTCTACAAAAATCGACGTCAGCATCAGCACCACCACTTCCAGCACATCAACAACATGGTTACCTAGAGCCTAGCTCAAAAGGTTTATCTTCTGATCGCGACATCCCAACGCGGATACAGATATAATATAAGTCGAGATTCTATACAAGAAATCTGCTAACTCGTCATACTCAAGTACAAAAAGATCTATCATCTGCTAACGATAACTCAACGCTAGTGCAGAAATAGTGAACAACAATAGGGTTACCTCAAGCCTAAGTCAAGAGGCTTATAATCTCTGATAGGGACATCCCAACCCTGATACAGAAATAGTACAATCAATAAGGTTATCTGCTCGCGACAACTCAACACGATTACAGACATAGTAGAAACAATAAGGTTACCTCGAGCCTAGCTCAAAAGGTTTATCAACGGTGAGCGACAATCCAACGCTACTACCGAAACAATATAGAAGGCGATTCTAAATAAGAATACCGCTAAACGTCATCATAAAAATGTTATAATATCAAAATAGCTAAAGTAAGAACAATATAGGTATAAAGCTTCATCAATTGAGCTCCCTATTTAAGTATATAGTTATCCGGAATGATATCACAGACATACATAGTATAAGAATTCATTCAAAGGGTGCAATCGATGCACCTGTCACCACAGCCTCACGGGGTTACTGAAAGAAAACCGACTATCACGGCGATCTCCCAAGCGTAAAACATCTGGAGCTAAATTAAAAGCCTTCCAAAACTTAATACTAAATAATAAAAAAAACACAAATATTAACCTTTAAATATGGACGAGCATCAATTCTATTCACACGAGCCATTGCTGCTTCTAATCTAGATTGTTCAAAAAAAATCTACCTACAAAATTACACCAATCAGACCACTCTGCCTTAGAAGTTAAACAATGGCCCGTCCTGTTCAGTTTTTTGGCTGAACACAACGAGAACAGTTTCTGATAGTAACACCCTTCTCACCACATCGATAACAAATAAGAATAGGAGGCGCCTTACATGCCTTCAGGATATGACCCTTAGTCCTACACCTTACACAAAATTCGTCTACCACAGCCACTGCAACTTCAAAATCCAGAGGCAGGAAATCCTCCATCAGCAAGTTCTTCAACTCTTCCCAATTATGAACGTCATCGCGTATACTACGATACCATAATAAAGCATCATCCGTGAACAACTCCACAGCCGAGGTATATAATTTAGAGGGGTTAATATGTCTAGACGAGCTTAACTCTTCCAATCTCTCCAGGTAAGCATGAACACTACCCTTTCCATTAAACTTATGGTTTAGTGCGTGAACATTTGAAACTCGGTCACACGAAACCAAGTGCACAGCAGGACTACTACGAACTTCCTCGGAGTCAGCGACTGCATCAGCTCCATCAGCAGTTCCCAGCTCCTCAACAGTAGGGTCGCCTTGAGCTCCACACAACGGCTTATCATCTGCAAGGGTAAATTCAACACTACTACGAAAATTTTGCAAAATGCGATCCATCTTCTTAGTGATAACACCCAAACGTTCGTCAAGCTGAGCTTTACGGACACAGTCTTCCTCTAGGGAAGGTGAAAGGCGACTCAACCGATGATAGAAATGATTACCTAAAGCTTGTATCCTATTCAGATATTTTAATAGTAATGGGCGTCGAGCACAAGTCTCCTCTAGTTCCCCTAGTTTACCCTGAACACACAGTAGTTCGGCAGAAATATCACCCTCATAAGTTACAATTTCATCAGTTCTCATCTGAGCATTCAACTTTTTCACCTGAGCTCGTAACTTTTGTATATTATCCTCTGGAAGGGCATCGCGGATACATACTTCGTATTTCAACTCATCAACATTCAGTAAATGGAAAGATATGGGACGTTCCTCCATATTCAAAGTCTTAAGTAAACAGAACTATACTTAAAATTAGATAAACTTAGGAATATAGCTTATGCTAAAAAGTTATAATACTAGCCGCACAATACAACAGTAGTTAAACAATATTAAACCGTTATTATTATAACAAACTCAAAGTTATAGGTTGAAAAGGTAACAGTAACACGATCCAGAATCGAGCAACAGACCGAAACCAGAGGTAGAAGACCACGATCGAAGACTTATAGTAGTTAAGCACGTCTTGAAAGCTTTAAAATAATAAAACAATAAGAAAAATGTTATATAGTGTCATATAACCAGCATATAGTCATATATATGATCTATAAGTAGCCTAGAAAGGTAGAAAACTTCACATACAGTCGGTAAAGTTAAAAAAGTAACATATAGTGTTATACAGCTAACATATAGTCAGGTATAGTAAAAGAATATAACAAACAGGTTGTGACAGCTCAACACAGCCAAAAAAGGTAGAAAACTTTACTTATAATAAGGAAAGTTAAAAAGAAATTGACATATAGTAGTATATAACTAACATATAGTCGGGTATAGTAAAAGAATATAACAATAAACAGGCAATGACAACTCAACAAAGCCTAAAAAGTAGAAAACTTTACATATATTAAGTAAAGTTAAAAAAAACTGACATATAGTAGTATATAACTAACATATAGTCGGGTATGGTAAAAGAATATAACAATAAACAGGCAATGACAACTCAACAAAGCCTAAAAAGTAGAAAACTTTACATATATTAAGTAAAGTTAAAAAAAAACTGACATATAGTAGTCTATAGCTAATAGGTAGTCAGATATAGTAGAATAATATAACAATATCCAGGTAGTTATAACCTAAAACAGCCTAGAAAGAACACAGAACATCCTATAAAGCTTCAATAACGTGCAAAACATCCCATACAGTCTTATATAGCGTTATATAGTATATATATAGCGTATAAATGCTTGAAAAGGTCCCTGAGTTCGGGCGCCAAATTGTAAGGGTATCCGGGGGTCAAGGGTTGTGAACTCAATTGGTGAAAATGGAATTCCCAAACCTCCCCGGAAAAATAGTTAATGTTTAAGTATAAAATAAAAAAGTAAGACTTTTTCAAGCGTTTATTGATAGGACACAAAGGCATACATCCATACTAAAAAGGGTAAAAGGCCAGGGGTTGATCGTTGAGTTACTGTTCCTTCAAAAGACCAAAAAAGGAATTTGAAGAATTCCTCGACAACCTCTAAATTAAAATTTGGTTATTCCCAGTACAGGGTCCTTTAGTAAAGATGGGTAACTTCCGAATACCACCCTAGGTTAGAGAGGGGTTCAGCAAAGGCAAAACTCCCCGGTTAGGTTAGATAAGTAATTGGGCAAAAATTAACCCCTCCTTACAGCCAGGAACCTATACTGTTACCGAGAACTGACAAGATCAACCAAAATAAAAGGGGCAATAGGCCTTCATCAGTATGGTGTAAGACCGTGGAATTTATAACTATAAATCCAGTTGACTAAGTATGGTAAGTGACCAAACCACAAATTACAAGTACAAAGTCAGTTCCCACGCACTAAGAATAAACCGTTGAAATAACATTATTAGGTAATTGGTGTAAGACCAAGAAATTTATAACTATATTTATAGTAGATTAAGTAAGGTAAAAGACAAAATTACAAGTACAACGTCAGCTTCAATGCGCTAAGTGTTGAACGTTAAACTAACTTTAGTACACTCTAGATACAATAAGGTTTATCATATCCTATTGATAATATGATAACAACCGACAAATACCAAGTCAGTTTCAACGCGCTAAGTGTTGAACGTTAAACTAACTTTAGTACACTCTAGATACAATCAGGTTTACAATAGCTCCTTAATGATATTATATCCACGGACAAAGACAATATTCAAGTACGGAGGAAACAATCCGTCAGATTATGACTGACTCTCAGTCACTTACAGGAAGTATGGTATCCAACGCATAGCGTTTACACCTAGTTTACTCGGGTGAAAAAGTATCTTAGGTTATAAAACATATAAATTGGTTTATAGAGGTCAAAAACCTGACCTTCACTAACCTAACACGGCCCCTAGCCCGGCCTGGCGAATAGGCCTCCACCACTCTCCATTTCAACTTCCACCACTCTTCACTACCCAAAAACCTGTCGGGTTCTGGCGAGCGTTGTCCCGGCCACGAGGCACGAGCTCGGGGTCGACCGCCGAACTGGGCGCAGCCCGGGTCCAGAAACCGCCAGACACCATCACACCACACACCAGGACGTCTCCAACAACCGGGGGCCTCCCCAACACAGCTCACCCACCACAACAAAACACCTCCTACAAAAGAACAAACAAAATTAACAACGTGTTCGTCAGACACCCGCCTGCTACGCGGCCTCTCGGTACATTTTTATACATTCGACTTACCCCTTTAGGAAGGTGTGTTCAATTAGAGACGCTTAAGACAGGCCCTCCCACGCGCACGACGCGGATGGCCGCCGCCACGGGACACGTCACTAGAAAAAACACGTTATCACTTTTCTGCGACACGAACAATCGATCGATCGACGATCGAACCAGCAAAATCACAGCACATACTCACCACAATCAAACGATTCAGGACAATATAATAATTAATTAATAACGAGGCGGCGGTCCGTGACCGCCGCCCGTCAAGAAAAAGATGGCCGCTCCCTTCCCTTCCGCTGACAAAACCAGCTAGTGACGGGGTAAAAACTCAACGATTATTAGGGATGTCCGTATATCGCTCGGCCGCATAGAGAATCTATGCGTTCCGATTTACGGGGAAAAAAAAAGGGTTACAGTAGGTACCTAGTTATTTGGTATGTGATAAAACACAACTAAGAACAATTTACCTTAAAAATAAAATACAAAAAAGATCAAAATCACACTTCTCTCTCTCACACACACACGCCCTCACACACACAGAAATAAAGACACGTCAAAACGTCGTTTTGGCATTGGGGATTCATTTATTTTAAATGGGTAGGTTATACACCGATTAATCGAATTTTAAAAGGGTACATACACGAATACACATTACGTTCTCTTGTTTGAAAGGTAGGTATTCAAAAATGTATGTTTATTTATAAACTTAAAAAACCCGTGTGATTTTTTCCAGCTTACGAGCTCGCCGAGCAAGGCTACGACGTATGGCTTGGCAACGCTCGCGGCACGTATTACTCCCGGAACCATGTCAGCCTAGACCCTGACACATCCAGAGACCACTTCTGGCGGTTCAGTTGGGAAGAGATAGGCTTCTACGACTTGCCCGCCATGATTGATCACGCCCTCAAGGTCTCGGGGAAAGCTCGCCTTCACTACATCGGCCACTCGCAAGGAACCACGGTCTTCTGGACGATGGCATCACTCCGCCCGGTTTATAACGCCAAGATTATTTCTATGCAAGCGTTCGCGCCAGTGGCGTATATGACTAATAATCAAAACCCGCTCTTTGTCGCGCTCGCTCCATTTGCTGATAATATTGAGGTAGGTTTACGTTTTTACTAAATACAATACTAAAATTAATTGATACTGATGAGACAGTGTGTTGCAGAGTGGGCGAACTAAGTCGACGTCAAGCTTAAAGGCTAAATACACTTGGCTAAATTTAGTCGACTGACTTTAGTCGCTACTGAATTCAGTGAAGTAAATGTAGTGGTAAGGGGTTGTCCATTAATCACGTGAGGTTCAAAAGGGGGGAAGGGGTTCGGCAAAAATCACGAAATATCACAAGGGGTATAGTAAGTATATGAGGGGGGGGTATAGTAAGATATCACGTGTATTTATTTTTCGTCAAACCTTGACCTTGACTCGCCGTTGCCAGGCAACGAACGAAGTCCTCGCGCGCCTAGAATAGGATTAGATGATACTTTATACCGATATTTAAAAATAATATTATAAAAATAAGATTCTTTGTAGGTACTAAAAATACACGTGAATTTTGGTGGGGGGGGGGGGGGGGGGGGGTAAAAAAAACATCACGTGATTAATGGACAGCCCCTAAGGCTCTTTGCAGAGTCTGCCTGGGGAACTAAATAGATCGGGTTGAAATGTAGAACATAATTAGAAAGTTAAAGGTGCCTAATATAGCCTGGAATAGCACGTAAGCTACTTTTTATCCCGGTAAAATAACGGGAACTAGAACTTAGGTAGGTAGGTTAGGTAGGTTTCTGTTCATAGATATAGAATAGAATTTAATAGAATTGTGTTGTTTTCTACTTCAACCTTATCGCTCACGTTTTCAACGCCTTAGGAGAACATGATATCGATTCAGGCGCGGTGCCAGCCTCGAATTTTAGGGGATCACCAGTACGCAGCCTCAGATTTTGGGGGGTTCACCATTAGACATACAATAAATCGAGTAAAAAAGACTTTACTAGTAGCGCCCCGCGATTTTACCCGCGTAGTAGCCGCTCCAGTTGGTTTCCCTAAAAAATAGTCTATAAGATATTTTTTTTAGATTTTTTATTTAACGTACTTATACGATTTGGGGGGGAGGGGGTCATGCCCCCTGTGACCCCCTTCGAACCGTTTATGGAAATCTTGGAGATACTTAAAAGGATGAAATTAAAACAAAATGTTTTTATTAATTTTTAGTCAGTAGCCAATGTAATGGGCATCAACGAGCTGTTACCCAACACCGACCTCTTCACGGAATTGGGACACACCTTCTGCCGCGATGGCGTGCCTACGCAATTGGTTTGCACTAACTTCTTGTTCCTTGCTGCTGGACGAAGCGAAGATATGCACAATGCCGTAAGTAATAATTTCAGTACTTTTTAAATACTGATCACATAATAAGTTGACGTGGGTGCTGATTCACAATTCACAACGCGACCGCGACACGTATGTCGGTCTCCTGTCGCAGTCTTGGCGCGAACTGACACCCATACAATTCTATAATGTCAAGTGCCTGTCGCGGTCTCGTGTCGCCGTTGTCGTCGTCGACTTCTAGCTTCGTGTAGAAAAAACTAGGGTTGCGTAGCGTTCTCTACACGAAGCTAGAAGTACTAGCTTGCTAGCTTGCTACCACAAGCCTGCTATCCTAGCTTGAAATACTACCCTCGTGTAGCTCGAGCATTGCACATAGTCTTTGGCAAAAACAAATGAAATGAGCTGTGTAAACAAGATGGTTGTCAAAACGTCACATCAAGGTCATTGCGTTTCGTTACACGCACGATTTCACGATTCGTTACAATCCCTAAAATCCCGGGATTCATTAAAATGAATCCCGAAAATCTCGGGACTAAAATATGACTGATAAAATACAAATAAGACGAACAAGATCTAATAAGCAGTTTTTGTAATCGTCATTAATGCAGTATTATTAAAACATCGATCAAAGTTACAACGAACTACAAGAATTTTTAAGTTAAGCTACTTGCTGCTATGGGACTTGCCCATGGGGGAGTCCAACTCGCACTTGGCTACTTTTATTCTGAAAAGGATTTTTTTAACTAAGCTTGCTGGTTATGTAATTCAGGATAATTATTTGTGTAAAATATTGTACAAATATTAAATTTGTTGTGTGTTTCAATGTAACAAAAGTAAATATTAACGATTAGGTATATAATTATAAGTATTGGGTATTTACATCAATTATTTGGTATTTATCAAAAGTCAATACGGGTCTTATATTTTCTAAGACCTTAAGTGTCGTGTGCAATGTCCAGCAATATTAATACATAACAAGTATTTATTAATAGCAATTTGTATTTTTTTTCAGACGATGTTCCCTGTAAAATTGGGCCACACCCCGGCCGGAGCTGCCGTGCGACAGATCGTCCACTACGGGCAACACATCCGCAAGAACTTCTTCAGACGTTTCGACCACGGCTCGCTCAGCAACTGGAGGATCTACGGAAGCTTCACACCTCCCTCATACGACCTATCCCGTATCACCGCCCCCGTGTTCCTACACTACGTCGATGACGATATCTTCGCACACGTGACCGATGTACAAAGGCTCAACAGGGAGTTGGGACGGTCAGTCGGCATGTTCAGAGTCCCTCATCCTACGTTCAGCCATCTTGACTTCATGTGGGGAACAGGAGCTATGGACCTCTTGTACTTGAGGGCGATTAATTTGATGAAATCTGTGGGCGACGATTAAGGAAAAAACTGCGATAGCTAAATGTATTTTGTAACTTAAATTATAATTATGGATCATTCAATATATGTTGTGTTATTTATTTAATCACTAGTTACAACCTCAATCACTCAATCCACACAAAATCTGTGTAATATCTCTAGAAATAAGTGTCGAGTTTGAAAATAAATTGTCGAGAGATGAAACTGTGGCTTATATAATATAGTACCTATGGTAATTGAACTCCCAAGCAGTAAATTATAAAGTCATAAGTTACATAATTATATGGGTTACTAACAAGGATATGTGCTTGTTGGTAGTGGATGGCTAATGCTCCTAGTCAAGTAATAATTCTTGTATAATAAAGGTATTTTAATTTTCTCGGAAAACATAACAAGCGACTTCAGTTTGCATTTCTCATTTTTTTTTAAATCAACTAAAACTAATCACTGTTCCGACGAAACAGCAAGGTAGTGCGACGTACCTACCTACGACTATACGTCGAGCATATTTTAGTAGATATTTCAGAAACCGCTACAGCGATTTCGATAATTTTCCCTTACGATTTTAACGAGATCGAATGCGCGTTTTAGTGTACTAGTGGCGCCATCTAGTTTATTTGGAACGGACTAATCGAGCAAGAAACGGTAAGTAATCAAGTTTGTTGTATGGGAGCCCCCCCTAAATAAAGTTTTTATTTTATTTTCAGTATTTGTTGTTATAGCGGCAATAGAAATACATCATCTGTGAAAACTTCAACCGTCTAGCTATCACCTTTCTTGAGAGGTGACAGACGCACGGTTGAAATTTTGACGGTGTATTTCAACGTCCCCAAATGTAGTTCTGTCCCTTAGGGTGCCTGAGGCATGGGTCGCCCGGGGAACCTAGATAAGGCCGACCCTGAGTATTATACCATGGATAAGTATTTTTATAAAACGAAAGCTACACGCTACACTCATCAATAGGCGATCCTCATAATAGAGCAGAACTAGCACTATTCAAACGCAAATTATTACAGATACCTTTGTATTGCATACATGAAAGTCATATGTACTTTGAGTATCCTACTAATATTATAAATGCCAATGTTTGGATGTTTGTTGCTCAATCACGTCGTAACGTATGAACGGATTGAGCTGAAGATGATTTATAAGATAGATTATAGTCTGGAAGAACACATAGGCTAATTTTGCTAATTTTATCCCGGGAAAGCAATGAGTTTGGGAACTACGCGGGTAAAGCCACGGGGCACTGTTAATTAGAATAATTGTATTTGTCTGAGAAGTCATTCGTAGATGGAGTGGCAGAATAAATAGGTAGCCGATGTAGGTAATATAAAAAAAAAACATACTGTTGACATTGATATGTCAATAAAAAAAGAGATGTACCTAGGTCGCACTTGAAGCTAAATCATCCGATTCGAATAAGGCGTTTTCCACCAAGATAAATAATTGTTTCAAACCTGTTAAAATACAAGAAGCCTACCTGACTTCTCACAACATGATTGGATCATATTTTGTCTAAACCCCAAATCTAATGTTTTATCAATCTCAAAACGGCATTTTCAGAACAACAGATATGAGTGATAAATGGGTGAAAACTATAATTATGTGTATAAAATTATTGAGAAAATTATATGTTTTGCATCTTTGGATAAATTGACAACAATGCTATTACTATTTCATAATCCAAGCAGTGAAAACGGGAAACTTTATTCCAGCAGCAGTGGTTTTATATGCTGTCTATAAGCTGTATCAAGTATGACATGCCCTAAATATTAAAAATAAAACATTCCATTTAAATATATACTTTTTTTACTTTAATAGCGTTGTTTTTAATTCCCCACATATTTTAAAATATCATGCATGACACATTATCGGTATTACGGTAAAGTAATGGAATCAGAATCATTTCTTGCTTAGCTGTATACACAAGATGGTACATACTAAACATATTAACTTAACAACAGTTTACCCATTTCAGGCGTGCAATGTAAAGTTTTAAGTACATAATTTTTTATACAGAGTGTGAAAAGAGTTTCTTTCCCATGAAATTTGTGTATAAGCATCTAGTACATAAATGGTTGTAGCTAAGCACTTTTAAATCGTCATCTAGTATCTAGCTTGGTTTCTCATAATGTTTTCTTTGAAAATTGTTAACGACTTTAAAAATCGAAGTTCCGAAATATCTATGCATCATCTATCATTCGTTCCGTATTTTCATGCTAACTTCTAACTTATCTGACATCTGCCCTCAACCTCATACTCATACCTCATCTGTCATCTCTAGTTCAGTCATTTTTCAATTATCTCGTGAGTAGACGTATTTTGTGGTGGTTCTCCTATAATTTCTGAAAATACTTCTTTGTTTTCACTATTGGCTGTGAAATGGTAGATTCGCAATTGTAGGCAGTGATTTTAAACATACTTCAAGATGTGTGGTGGATTCACTTGCTCGAAAAACGCTTTGATTGCGCTTAATATTCTTTATGTGGTAAGTAGCAGTTCGCAGGACAGATGGGACGAACGAACGGAACAATGATTTACTTCCTGATTTGCATTTTGATATCTGGTGAAATTTATGTGTTATCACCTCTGACGTTCATTTATCGATGTATTCAGGTCGTAGCGAGCATTCTGATCTCAGTGGCGGTGTACGGACAGACTGCGTCTCTTGGCAACAATTTACCTATCGTGGGCGGTATCTTAGCATGTGGAATATTCCTCATCCTGATCTCCCTGCTGGGGCTAGCAGGCACTGTAAAGCATCATCAAGTGATGCTCTTCTTTGTATCCTTTTCTACTAATTGCGAAAACCATACATATACACTTTCTAATGACCCTGAGTAGCATCACAATCAGATCATGTGTAATTGTTAATGTGGTTGATATGTCTCAATTTTGTTAGTCAAAGCACCATATTTTTCAATGATGAAATTGCTAGCAAGCATGTTATTGCCATGAAAGACTAGTACCTATTGTGCTAGTGTTTTCATCAATTACTTACATAAGTTAACATACTTAAAATCATGTCTATTAAAAAAATATGAATTGAAAATTTACCATACTAACATTCAAGTAAAATTTGTTGGTGTCAAGGCTTGTTGTTTGGAAAGATGTCATGATCAAATAAATTAAATGCTCAAGCCATTGCAATTTAATCCAATTTGTATATAATCTAAACTTGGGGTATTAAGACTAAGAAGTCTGTCAATTTCTCACAAAATTGCATAATTGAATTTTTAAGTATAAAAGTCATATGCCTATCAATGAAAGGCAATGGATTCTGCTTGCTAATTTGATTAAAACATAAATTTTTAACTGAGACACGTTCCTCTTTGGTGATAGATTAGCCGAATAATATTAACTGTATTTCCATGACTCTTGTACAGTACATGGTGATCTTGTTCCTACTGTTCCTGGTTCAGTTCTCGGTGGCGTGTGCGTGTCTCGCAGTCAACTCGAAGCAGCAGGAGATGCTGGCTCAGCAGGTCAGTTTACTTAATAACTTATCATGAATTGACTTACATTTTTTTTTTAGTGTTTGTGTTTGTTATAGATAGTTTTTAGGGTATCGTACCCAAAGGGTAAAAACGGGACCCTATCACTGAGACTTCGCTATCCGTCTGTCCGCCTATCACCAGGCGTGTATCTCATGAATGGTGATAGCTAAATAGTTGAAATTTTCAAAGATGATGTATTTCTATTGCCGCTATAACAACAAATACTAAAACCAAAATAAAATAAATATTTAAGGGGTAATGATATGTAAACTAATAATATAACGATACTAATAACAGTGACAGGTAGACACTTTAACTATTCACAGTATATTTATGTAGTTTTATGTTTTTTAAATATCTTTAATTAAAATAAAATAAATAATTTAGGGGGCTCCCACATAAGTCCCACTCACACTTGGTAAATTTTTATGTGTTTCTCAGCGTGAGTAGTGTAGGTAGTCATTTTTACCCAAACTGTGCCTAGACATTCACAATCGGAACATAAAAAATTGGCATAATTAGTTGAATTCTTCTGGAGTTCAGATACATTATTTCTGACTGATTTTTATTCTGAAAAGTAGCTAAAATATAAATATCAGCTTTCTTGTAACTTGAAGGTTTGATGGTGGAACTAAATCATTTGGATTCCACTACTACAACACATAAAAATTTATTTTAATTAATTTAGCCATTCAAGTTCAGTTACACACACATGTATCTCATTGAAATATACATGTAATATTAATTGATTTAACCTTACAAAAAATTATACCATTTTTCATAGATAGATTCTATCTAAAAGCTCCATTGTGGCTCAAGGTATTTCAGCAGAATTTTCACAAAAGTGGCTGTTCTAGAATGAATTAGAAATAAATATGTCAAACTATGAGGCAAAATGTAAACAACAGATAGGTTTATCTATTTGTTCAAGTCAAAGATAACAATTAATTCACAACTTATTGAGAACGGCGCTTTAATGCCCGCGGCTCTATTGTAGCGTAGAGCGCGTAGGCGCCGCCTCCATTGTGCGGACCGGTGAAGACGGATACCACGGTGGTGTGAGATCCATCCGTTCGGGGCTGGTGCCGGTCCGCCCGGTAGCGTCAAGTTTACGGGGTGCCGTAGATAGCCGCTTCAAAAGGTGTTCGGTGAAACGATGCACGCCGTAGGAGTAAGTCGTAGGTAGGGTGTGAAGAGTAGGCAAGTAAAACACGTCAGCTCGGACTCACTAAAGAGCTATGGAGACGTTCTACGTTGCCAAGTCGAAGTCTGAGAGGAGGTCTGTTCGGTGTCGAAGATGAAATTATTCTAGTTTAAATATAACACAATTTCTCAGACATCGACTGGCATCGCGGAAGCGCGTCCTGACCCTCGCGGCGGGCGGTCCGTGCCTGACCGCCCGGCCGCGGGACGATCTCCATAGTTCTATCTTTATTTATTACATTAAAACTACGCTAAGAGAAAAAGGGATAGCAAAATCTATTATCTCAAAAGGGTCAAGTTGCACACATTCCTGACGCAAATCTTAACTTTCTAATTTCGGACGAATAAACTTATTTTAAGACAAAGTGATCGCTAACATCCTCCCCCTCGTGCAATGCACCGACTATCAGCCTAGCGATCTTCTTGGCCTACTGATGGCTGCCGACTGCTGGTCATCGTTTCCTCGTTGCCCAGTGTCTTCAACTGGAAACAGCGGCACAATCTTCGAGCTCGGACGTTTCATGATATCGCCTCCGTTCGTGCGTGCATCGCATATTCTTATTCTTCCGTCTTTTTCATTTTTCGGTTTTCGTGGCAGCGTAGAGTTTATGATACGAAATTCGTCCCGATGCCGCAGAGTTCTCATCTGGTTTGCCTCTCCGAGAATTCTCCTGGGTTTCAGAGTAGGTACCCAAGGCCACTCTTGAGGCTTTGTCGTGTCGTCGACTTTAGCTAGGTGATGTGCTACAATCGGTTTGAAGATCTTGAGGTCGGACCTTATCCAAGACAAAAGGGTGCTCGAATCCGTCCAGTAGATTTTCTTATCAAGTTTGATGTCGAGTCCTTCTTCCGTTAGCCGTACCAATTTTGTCCCCAACAGAGCGGCTTGTGGTTCTAGCTGCGACATGGAGACCGGTTTCGGTGATGTAACTCTCGTCTCCACAGCCCGAAGCGTGACTCGATACTGCTCTTCGTCGACGCGTTGCCTCCAAAATATGACACAAACGCTCGGCACTACATCGCCGGCGTCGGTGCAAACATGTATTTCTCCCCCAGTGTCAAAGACGGAGATTGGTCTCGGTATGCGTAGACATTCCAGATTTTCTATGTTTAGAATTAATCTTTCTAAAGACTCCAAGCTCTGCTGTGGGGTCTCGCCGTCCCATCCCATTGCACTTGTCCAGGTGTCTTGGCGAAGTTCCTTTCCCTGAATTCGTACTACCAAACTTATCATTTCTCCTGGCAACCCGTCTGGAAACATGTAGTTATTGGCCTCTCTATCGTTGCCAATGACCGCCTTTTTCAACCACGCCATATTTTGCATGTCGGACAAAAATGGCATAGAGTCTTTATACGCTGTCTTGAAGGCTAACCACTCTTCGCCGTTGCTATCAAACAAGGACAACTTATCTAGGTAAGCTGGTGCAGCTGTAATCCTAAACGACCCTGTGTTGAAGGCTTTCAAGTTGGTACTGAGATAATTTCTTCGTCCGCCGTGGGGTTCTTCATTACGTTCTTTCTCGAGGTGGCGTGCTGGAGAGTGTTCTGGAATGTGTCCCTTCGCGGATGTCTTCCTTGTCTGCCCTTCATCAGACTTCTCTCCATGTCCCTCATTGGCTATTCTGACCACCGTCGAGTTAACCCGTTCGCGGACATCTTCTTCGTATGACTCCTCTACCGAAAGCTCTTTCGTAATCTGTCCTCCGTGTGATTCTTTATCATGTTCTCTATGAGAGTGACCTGGTGGAGAACTTTCTGGAATTTGTCCCTTCTTGGACTCCTTCCCCATTTGTCTTTCGCTAGACGGTTCTCCGTGTCCATCATCGGACATTCTGGCCACACTATAGTTATCACCTTTGTCGACATCTTCGTATGGCTTCTCTACCAACAGCTCTTTCATAATCTGTCCTTCGTGTGATTCTTTATCATCTCTATGAAAGTGACCTGGTGGAGAACGTTCTGGAATTTGTCCCTTCTTGGACTCTTTCCCCGTTTGTCTTTCGCTAGACAGTTCTCCGTATCCATCATCGGATATTCTGGCCACACTATAATTATCACATTTGTGGACATCTTCTAAAATTTTCCCCTTTGATGACTTCTTCGTCTGTACTTCACGCGATGCCGCCTCTTCTACCGACAGTTCATCTTCTTCGTCTAGCTGAAGCAAAGCCAGTTTGATTTGCGCTAGCTCCAGTCTTTGGCGATGAATCTCGGCGCGTGCTTGTAGCTCTCGACGTTTGCTCCCATACGTTGATGAAACGGAACGGCCAACTTTCTCGCTAGCTGCGCGGTGTGTCAAAGCTCTGTTCTTCGCCGAAAGCTCGGAATGTTCTGAAGTACGCCCCTTCGTGGACGCCATCCTTCTCACAGTACTCACTGTGGGTTCCGTAGCTTCATTTCCTCGCAGCGTGTTGTCGTTGGTCGCACGGGACGCGGGTCGACTAGTCTTGGAGCTCGTCAAGCTTTGCACGTCTGTTGCGGTAGTAAACGGCGCGTCGGGTGTAGATTCACGACACGTTTCTTGAGATTTCACACTCTTCTTACTCCTGGTGAGTGGCATCGTGGTCCTCTTGATGCGGTTGTCGGCGACCGGATTCTCGCAAACTGCACGCGAAGATCCGGCTCTCGAAGGACCAGCTATTGAGAACGGCGCTTTAATGCCCGCGGCTCTATTGTAGCGTAGAGCGCGTAGGCGCCGCCTCCGTTGTGCGGACCGGTGAAGACGGATACCACGGTGGTGTGAGATCCATCCGTTCAGGGCTGGTGCCGGTCCGCCCGTTAGCGTCAAGTTTACGGGGTGCCGTAGATAGCCGCTTCAAAAGGTGTTCGGTGAAACGATGCACGCCGTAGGAGTAAGTCGTAGGTAGGGTGTGAAGAGGAGGCAAGTAAAACACGTCAGCTCGGACTCACTAAAGAGCTATGGAGACGTTCTACGTTGCCAAGTCGAAGTCTGAGAGGAGGTCTGTTCGGTGTCGAAGATGAAATTATTCTAGTTTAAATATAACACAATTTCTCAGACATCGACTGGCATCGCGGAAGCGCGTCCTGACCCTCGCGGCGGGCGGTCCGTGCCTGACCGCCCGGCCGCGGGACGATCTCCATAGTTCTATCTTTATTTATTACATTAAAACTACGCTAAGAGAAAAAGGAATAGCAAAATCTATTATCTCAAAAGGGTCAAGTTGCACACATTCCTGACGCAAATCTTAACTTTCTAATTTCGGACGAATAAACTTATTTTAAGACAAAGTGATCGCTAACACAACTTTTTTCTCATAATTAGTTAGATAACAGCCTCTGAATAATAATAAAAGTGTGTTTATAGATTCACATTTTAATATTTGATTTTGAATTATGTAGTTAAAGAAGGCATTTGTATTTAAATACATAAGATATAAAAGAAGATATAAGAGATAAAAGATTTAAACAATGAATTAGAAATTAATAAATATTTTTCTATGCTGGATGATATGGGCATGGGCACATCGGCTGATATTTCTTTCCTATACATTTTTAGTTTGGTACTGTGAACTGAATATTATCTTCTTACGTAAAATTGTATCCATGTATTGTCAAGATGTAGAGGCTGTTTAAAGGCCATCACCACAACCATCTGGTACTCAACAAGCAGCTCTTACCTCAGTGTGTAAAATAATCATCCAGGGAATTTAAAGTTTGTTCATGAGCGCATGTATGTTGTGCTCCATAGAAAAACGAACCACCAGAGGTCAGGCACTGCTTGTTGGTTATTGGGAAACTTTTGAGCCTTACAGCTTCGTATCCACTAAGCAACATTTGGCGCGCGACACATGACGCTCAACATGTACGGCAACGCTGCACAACAGCGCGCGACGTTGCCAGCTGACGCGCAACATGACGCGCGGCTTGCTGTTTGTTTAGAGAGCATCGTTAGCTGAGCATCAAGTGTTGTCGAGTGGAGACGTGAGGCGCAACAATGGTCCGTAGTGTGGTGTAAGGTGTAACGAACGAGTGCTCAAATGACTCTGGCGACATGTCGTCGACGACTGACGTAGTAGTACATGCGTAGACAGACAACGTTGTTCAACAAAAAGTTCCGTGCTCTTGGGTAACCTGTTGTACAATATGTCGCACGCCGAATGTTGCCTAGTGGATACGTGGCTTACAGGTAACAATACCATGAAGAGAGGAGTACTTTTGACCAGGGAGACAAAAAAAAAAGAATTCAGAACTTCTTGATTCTTCAAGAAGTTCTGAATTCTTTTTTTCAATTCTATAGTTGTTGAGTCCACATAATTTATGTTGAAATGGGATTGAAACTGGTATATCAGGAACTCAAAGCAGTTAGTGCTCTGCTATTATAAGATAGTTTTCTGTTTTTTTTTATGCAAGCATGTGTTTTGTTTGGCTAGGTAGAAATGCATATTGCATAATACACAGCAAACATGTTATGCAACATGACTGCATCATTGTTTTCGCACATGAATAAAGAACGTAACTAGAGAATCTACCACCTTGAGGCCACTTTGTGGTGACGTGTACAGCTGTGGATGATTTATCTAAATAAATGCTGTGTAGGTATCTAAATACATAAGACAATGTAAATAGTCAAAGAACTAACTAAACATATAAAAAAATATTGGTAGTCATAGGACTGCCGATAGAAGTGAAAACTTGTAACTCAGAATTTGATAGCTCACTTTGGAAACTACGCAGGTGAAACCGGAGGGCGTAGCCTTGATGACCATGGCCATCATTGTCCCGAGTTTACCCGAAGGTTTCAAGAAGGATCATTAACGAGCGTGACGCTTGAGTTCTATTCACTGCCCACAGGAAATCTGTCTGTGGTGCGCCAAAAGATGTTTTCACTTCAAAAATCACCGCACATGGAAACCTATGTGTGGATTAAGAGTACTTTGTAGTGCAATAAAGGCTTCTTTTAAGTTTCTTTGAGAAATTATAAAATATGTTTTTTTAGATCATCATCTTGAAGGATTTCCTTATCTCCCGCAATAATGTTTATTTTTAATTTCCAGGGTTGGAACACAGTAAATTTGGAAATGAAGGAGAAGGTGCAGGAAAAGTTCCTGTGTTGCGGCTTCCAAAACAGATATGTGCCCATTAACGGCACTGCTGATTATCCTTCCTGTGATATAGTCGATGTTAGTATATTACTTAGTTTCGCTTTTACGTCTTAGATTTTCTAGCTCTAAGTTTCTGCCTCTTTCAGCATCAACCGCTGGCTAGTTGAGAATCTTTACTGACTAAGTTAGCTTACATATTATGCTTATTGTATTGGTGTAAAGTAGGATTAAAAAAATAAGTCACGAAAGTCGTTATTTCCTATATTCTCAAGGGGTATCTCGAAAAACCGAAAAAATCTCTGAGTCTCGTAATTTTCGAGTTTACCTACGAACCTCAAAACATCCTGCGACGAACGTTTAGGGTGTATCATTGGAAAATATGTGCATGGGACTGTAATAATATACAGGACTATGCAGAAGAATAATTATTAATTACGGTGATTAATGTTTTACTCATCACGAACAACTTTCAAAGCAGTCTCAAAAAATCTATTACTATTGAAGTGAACTAATGTTAATTATATTCCCAATAAATATGTGGCGTACTGGTGAACCATAGTCATTAAAAAAAATAAACAGCCTAACATAGTACCTTCTTTTTTTTGAAGTCAGTTAAACATAGTGGAAGCCCCTGTGGTGAAAAGCGTGTGAATCATTCCGGCAATTTTATTTTAATACTAGCTGGATTCCACGGCGTAACCCGCGGATTATTCGTTTTTCGCAATAGTTTATTTTGCGCCATTCACGCAATTTACGATTTACGCAATCGAATAATTTCACTTAGTATCTCTTAGGAATCACTGTCTTAAATGGGGTAATAAGTAGTAGCATATGAGTTAATTCCCGTAATGCACTTACTTGTATAATGTAGGTATTTAATTTCACCTAAATCCATTTAGTCATTGCACAGGTACCTACGTTGGAACAAAAACTTAATCCACTAACTAAAGCCTGTTTAATATTAGTGTGATGACATAATGTTTTAATATCACTTATTTCAGAAAACGTGTTGCGGAGGAGAAGGTGAGATAGTGCGGAGCGCATGCCAGTGCGAGCCTTGCATGGAAAAACTTAAAGAATCAATTGACTACACGTTTAAACTTTGCGGCGGCATCGGACTATTCTTCAGCTTTACAGAGGTACCTATAAAAATCTATGGCACTTATTTTATCTCTGCTCTTTCCTCAGTTCTCTTTTTTAACATTTACAATGAAAATGCTTTCTCACACTACAAGTCTACAAAATTGTTTTCATCTTTGATACAACTACGAATAATCATAGGGTTGAACTAACAATCGGAATTCAGAACTTTTTAATGTAAGGCTTCGAAAATAAGAGTTCTTATTAGACAAGAGTTTTGACTAGGTCATACTGTGAAAGCGAACTCAACGCCGATTTCGATGGCGGGTTGTTCTTTGTTATCAAATTACCTGGGATTCATTACGACTGTTTAATCGCCGGTCGATTTATTTTGGACGGCTTATGTTAACATTTGTTAACACCTGTTTAAGCAAAGAGTCGTGCCGAGTACTGCCCTTTGATCATTTAACCAACACAGCTGTGACTTGAAGCGATTGCTATCTCTTTCAATTTCAAGGAAAATTCGGCCAAGAAAGATCATTTTAATTATACGGTAGGGTCTTTCTAGGGTCACATTATAGTAGGTATAGACGAGATCGCCATCAAACGTGCCATTCGACCGGCGATTTAAAACTTTATTTACATCTAGATAGTGGAACTAAAGCTAATGTGCCGAGGGAATAACTTTGAGTAAAAAAAAATTGGCAGTCATAGGAACTGCCGATAGAAGTGAAAACTTATAACTCAGAATTTGATAGCTTACCTTGGAAACTACACGGGTGTAACAGGAGGGCGTGGCCTCGCCATCTTGGCATGGCCATCTAGAAATGCGTCAGCATTTCCCATTGGTGGATGCGTTTCTAGATGGCCATGTCATGATGGCCTGTCCACGCCCTTTCAGCATAGCATTTCCCATTGGCTGACGTATTTCTAGATGGCCAATAGCCCTCGAGTTCCCGAGTTTTCCCCGAAGCTTTCTTATCATACCCGAGCGTGACGAATGAATTCAATTCACAGCCCACGAAAAATCTGTCTAGGCGCGCCTTAAGAAGTTTTCACTTCAAAAACATGTGTGTAGCAATTATTTCTCACTTAATTTGGATGCCTAGTTTCAAGAGGTGGAAATAATTTAGGTCCTCTAGTAAATTACTAATAGGTAAGTTATGCCCTCAGCATTCTAGTCATGCGAGTATTTAAAACATTTGTTACAATTTCATTGTATAAGTTGATCCAATGAAAGCTTTGACTACAGTTCTAATTATCTAATGTGAATGGCATTTTCATTAATAACGGCACGTTTATAGTTTCTAAATCTCTTTTTACTATTTTTCCGGCACTAATGCCACACCAGCGAGGTAGTTTCGGCGACATCAGCGCTCGACACTTTCATATCTGCCAGTGAAATATCGCTCGATTATGTTTATTTCGCAAATATTACCTAAATGTGATTTCTAAAATTATATAAATAAGATTAAGTACCAAATTGACGATGTTTAGATTTGAACTATTTGATTTGTTTAAATTTTAAGCTCTCTCAATGTCAATTAATAGGGCTGATCGTTACATTGTTACAAATCCATTATTTACTGACATTTTTGGCTTATTTTGACCTTAACTTATTATTAACCCTAACCTAAGGGTAATAATCACGCCAAAGTCATAGAAAATCTGCTTTCTTGAAATCTGTATTTTATACGAAATGAAATGCTATAAAGCGATAGCAATGTAGGACTGAAAAATCCGCCATCTAGTAAGTAGATTGGATATATTTTTCTCCTTCCTAAAACGTTGAATTGTCCTAATGGTCAGTTTATATTATTATCAAGCGTGAACTTAAAATCTTTTTTTTTTTTTTTAACTTCTATAGGTTTACACTTGACCGCCATCTCGCCTGATGTTAAGCGATGATGCGGTCTACGATGGAGCGTGTTTACCTAGATAAAACCGATTCACTCTCGATTTGAAGACACAAAGATTGTAACCATCGGGGAAAACCCACTCAGGCAACGTATTCCACAGCTTAGACGTTCTTATCACAAAAGTAGAGTCGAATCTCTTCGTTCGTGTCTTTGGAACATCAACCATGAAACGATGTCGCTTTTTCGAGCTACGAGCATTCCGATAGAAAAAAGGACAAGGTGGTATCAGATCATGCAAATCAGTCGCACACTCTCCGAAGTGTATCCGATAAAAAACCGATAGGCTAGCAATTTTTCGGCGATGTTCAAGACTTTGAAGTCTTTTTCGCACAAGAGTGTCGTTGCCTATGAGCCTTTTGGCACGTCTCTCGATCGATTCCAGAGCCTCCAGCTGATACTTAGCCGATCCATCCCAAAGGTGCGAACAGTACTCCATACAGGAGCGAATCTGTGCTTGATATAGTGTAAGCAACTGTTCAGACTTGAAGTACCTTCGCACCTTTGAGAGGACACCAAGTTTTTTGGCAGCAAGTTTAGCCTTGGACTCGATAAACGAGCCAAAGTTGAGCGTAGAGGTCAAAGTAACGCCCAAAAGTTCAAGACGGTCAGAGACCGGCACGGATACACCTCTAAAAGTTGGAGTCAGTTGGAAAGGACTCCTTTTAGCGGAGAACAGACACGCCTGCGTCTTACTCTCGTTAAACTTGACCAGATTGGCATCGCCCCATTTGGACACCGCATCAAGGGTCAAGCCCAAACGCTCGATCAGACTCTCTCTCAGTACCTGAGTTTGCTGCCCAGTGGCTCTCGCGCTAGATATGTAACTCTCTACAACGGTGCTATCATCTGCGTACCCATAGATACCGGGCTTCAACAGATCGTTGATATGTAGCAGGAAGAGCGTCGCAGAGAGTACCGACCCTTGTGGGACTCCGGCATTGATACCCATTTGATCCGACGAGCAGCCATCAATGACGACTCGTATGGATCGATCCCTCAAGAAGTCCGATATCCAAGCAATGAACCCAGAAGACAAACCATAACTAGAAAGCTTGCTTATAAGGCCATCATGCCAAACCCTGTCGAAAGCCTTCGAGATATCCAGGGAGACTGCAAGTGCTTCCCCGTGTTTCTCAATAGCTTCACTCCAGATGTGAGTGACGTACGCTAGAATATCCCCGGTGGACCGGTTTCGGCGAAACCCGTATTGCTTCAAGGTAAAATCAAGGTTGTAAAATCAAGGGTAGGGTAGTGTATAGCAATTTTACTTGTTAAATGTATTCGTTTCGAATCGATACTGTGATTTTTTACGTCTTCCGCTCCGAAGCCAATCAACTGAGGTCTTTTGTCGCTGTTCTCGCAAGGTCTAATATTATTTTTCCGGTCGACTCAAACCGATTAAAATCCTTTGAAAATTGTGGTTCTCTCGGGAAAGTAACTCCCTAAAGGATTTTCACAGTTGGCCGCGTTTTGTGGAAATATAACTTCGTTAGAATACACTAACAGGAAACCGCGACCGGTATTTGAACCTCACGAATTAATTATGTCACATAATGCATAATTGGTAATGCATAATTACATTGATTTCTAAAGGTCAAGCGCATGACGTGACCTTCTATTTCTGCCACAACAAAACAGGACAACCTTTACTCAGTATTTAATAAGGGTTTGATGTAAAGAATACACAGAAGATAAAAATATACATTTGTTTTTTATAAATGTATAAGCGGTCCCTCTTGACTGGTTCGGTTTCGACTATCGTCGTAAATTTGTATAAACGGTATTAAAATTAATAAAATTTCGCGTAATACCATAGAGAACTGCACCTTCCAAAAAATGGAAGATTAAAGGGATATTAGTGCAGTCGTTCCGCAGTTTACATGCCACGTATAAACAAACACATTAATATATATTAGTTTAGATTCATCATCCATTTCCTAGAGTGTAATAACGTTGAATTAATTTGAAAGTGCTGCTTCCTCGCACTCGTTTAAGTAGGTACCTATAATTAATCATCTTAATTTGTTTAATAATAATTTATGCATAAAATGTCAACAAGCAATTCGTCGAAATAAACATACTTAACAATATGTTTTCAATAGGAAAAATAATTAATTTCTTCTATGAAATCACATTTGGGATAATAATACAACTGGTGAATAATACTAATAAACCTGGGGTTCTACCGCCTAGCTAAAACTATCTTAGCATTGATATTGCTCTCTATTTTCTTTTCATTTGAAATTTTAGAGTCGGCAATAACAAAGCAAAGCAGATTTAGTTAGGAGATAAGAAGAGGCGGGGTTCTACCGCCTAACGAAAAACGCTTTGACGCTTTGATGCTTTGGCATTGTCGTCTCTTTCATTTCAAACGAGAAGAAAAGAGACAGCAACGTCACAGCGTCAAAGCTCGTTAGGCAGTAGAGGCCGCGGTCTTGTTTTCCGTAACATTTCCGTCGGGTTTGCATTTGTGACTAACAAGGTGTTAAAATTACTTTGCAGTTTCTTGGTGTGTGGTTGACTGTAAGATATCGTAACCAAAAGGATCCGCGAGCTAACCCCAGCGCATTTCTCTGAATCTACTGATGATACGGACTAATGTTATCATTTGAGGTGGATTGGTGTTTGAAATCGTGTCTCATCTGCTTCGCTTTTGAACGTAATCATTTTCCAAATCTATGTCACATATTATTTGCAGTGTTAGATTTCGGTAGTGTAGTCTGATATTTCCATGCTAGAAACGTTAATATCTTTTTTATGAGACTTATAACCTACATAATATACTTACAGTACAGTTACTTTTGTCTTGGACACTGTAAAACTACTCATATTTGGTGATTATACAGTATTATTTTCTTAATATTCTTATACATCATATCACGCCCATTTTCCTGAGGTTCGAGAGGCTGTTTGGACCCTGGGTGGGCACCCAGTGCATTTTATGTTCTTTCAATGTTATTTTATTTGGAATGAATACAATTGGCTTCAGATACCATGTTAAAGAAATTTAATTTTTCAAAGGTTGCAACATGTATAGGAAGTAGTAGGTACGACATTTATGACACGGATTTTTTCTAGTTACTTTGTCTAAAATATACATCCATTGTGACTCAGATTTGAGATTTGATTGCAGCGGAATCATGCATCAGGGAGTTTTCACTATAGAATACTACTATATCGTCCATATTTATTTTTGTTTTGTGACATCATGTTTTAAGAATAGCTGAAATGACTATCGCGATGTAGTGCGCACTCCCTGATTCAGTCAGTGTTTGTAGCATGTGCCTTGGTCCGCGTCACTCGCTATCGTTTCGTCTATTTTTATTTATATTGCTCCCAAATTAGTTCCGTTCTTGTTACATGTACACACTATTTTTAGTAAAAAAAAGTACATTTGAGATAAAAATACGTTCAATTATCGTGTATGTGCGGCGTTAATACAGTTTAGGCACATGCCAAAAAGCGTTCCTAAAAACGTATGACGATTAGATTGTTATGTCTTAGAATCTCAATGATTTAGTACCGCGTTTTTTACCTGTGTTCCAATTTGTTTGCTAAGTAAATATTATACGTGTTATAACGTGTTTCTTGTAACGCTGCTTCTGTTCGTTCGTTTGAAATCACTCTGGCTTGTGTGCGCCTGCACTTGCAATAACATCTACTATATCAGGTATGGTATCATCTCATATACACTTATTTACCATAATATTGAATTAATCCAAGGTTTCAAAAACTAATCATAAATACACATCCTTACAGTTAATAATTTTCATTGTTGTTTTATCTATCGTAACAACATTATATTTTTATAACCTAATGTAATTGCTTATATTTTTGCTGTTGCTGTCTTTTTCATTTCAACTGATGATTGATTAATTATTGTTTTCTGTAATTGAAGAGAGGGAATAACAATCTCTTAAGCAATTAAATTTAGCAACGCTGTAGTGGCGCGATACCTATTTGGAGATCGTGAAAGAAATAAGTTGTGCCATACTTGTTTGTTATTAATAATGTCGAGATTTTAATGCTCGTTTCATAAATGAACATTAGTGATTATAATGGTAAGGATGTGTCCCCATGGTTAGTAATGTTAGTGTCTATTAAGGTCAGCATGCCCCTATGCATGGTCAATGCACATTGTAGTGTGTGTAGCATGCAATTATCTTATCACGCAATGTGATTGCATGTATTGCATCCGCCTTAATGTAAATAGTTATATTATATCGTTATTATGTTGTGTATATTACTTCCAACTGTTTCTTCTCCAGTTTGAGACGAGAAAATTATAAACAACTAGCTGTGACCCGCGGTTTCACCCGCGGCTATTTGAGGAAAATGTCCACTAAAATATCCATTGCTATAAAAAGCTATGATCAGTAAGAGAACCATACCAAAAGAATAAAGAAACGCTACGTAAAAGTACTGGGATCTAGTAAAATGTGTTTTATAGTACAGGTATTTTAAAGTACTTCTGTATATACGATATTTTTAGTTTTTTAATTCTTGGGGTAGAAGAACAAATTGGTTATCTCTGTAACTTGATGATCTTGATAACGCTTCAGATACCTAAGTAGTTGTTCGTATGAAAAACAGTCGTGGCGCGAAGAATCGATTTCTAAGCGCTTAAACGTTTGCCCCTGTGCTTTAATAATAGTTTCAGCATACGACGACTTAACGGGAAACTGTATTATTTTGAAATTAAAAGGCAAATGGTACCATTTTATGTGGAGGTAATGCATTAACATACCATTGCGCTTGAAGGGAATAGTCGATTTGTGTCGGATTCGACACCATGGCCTACCGGCCCTACCCTACCGGCTAAAACCTCGGCAGTATTAATTCATCTTTGCCACAAACCGCGCAAACACCGGGATGTTCTCGCACTCTTCTGTGAACCCGCCGCGGGACAATGCACACCGTGGTCACCAGAGTGGGTACCGGACAACTTCATGTCTAGACACCCTTTGTCTCTCACGGCGGGCCAAATGGTCGGCCTCGTCATCTACCACCATCCGACTGAAGAGGACGGGGACAGCAGCTCACCGATATACCGGCACTCTTCTTCCGCTACACTCCCACCGCGTTCGCCATCATACGTTGGCGACCACGCAAGGCCACAGTGGGCAGGGAGAGTGGTGCACCGTTATACCGGTATTCCTCTTCAGCCTCCCATCTCATTTCATCTCATTCATCCTCTTCTCTACGGTCACGGTGCATACCACCAAACATCGCGGCACGTCTCATTCGCGCCAACACCGTCTACGCCGCACAACTCCCTCCTGACCGCATTGCTAGGAACGCAAGGCTTGGAGCCCATAGCCCTGGTTAGCAGTACCACTGCGGGTTTCTCTTAGCTTCATTGTAGATTAATATTTCCTAAAATATTCATTAAAATCAAATAATACCAAGGGCAATTTTGCTCAAAATTATATATTTGTGATAAATAATGTACTCGTTCGGATAAATGTTTATCCGAACATCGTGTTTATAAAAATACCTCCGCGAACAATGTTTTTTCTTCTTTGCATTGTTGCATTTTTCTTCTTCTTTTTTCTTATGGCAATGAGTCGGTAATGGGTACCACCGCAATTTCGCCGACGTCCAGCGTTTGAACATGATTGAATGAACTGTGAAGAATGTTTGAACTGAGAGCATCGTTAATCCATGTTCTGTATGTTTTTCATTGGAGTATGGTATGATGCTTCATTCAGGTGATCAGTCTTCTTCAGATAATCTTGAGCTTGATTGTCAAAAACCTCTTTAGTGTGAAATCGAGGCAGCAGGGTTCTTCCTTCAAGTACTTCCAATATACGATTGTATGTGAATAGTATGGTAAAATAGTAATGTTTAGTGTAGAGGTATATAAATCAACGAACAAATTTTATATAAACAGCATTACAATATAAGATTAGATAGATTTTTAATTTGATAATACTTTAATGTAAACAATGCATTATTGAAAATTTGATTACCTAAAATGACGTAACCTTCAAATAAAGACCGACATGTCCTGTCATCTGTCATCAGACTTCAGCGCATACCAAGGAGAATGGCACACGCAGCTAAAGCTCTCGAAGAGAAATATTTTTCCCCGTTTTTGTTACATTCTTCAACCCCCAACCCTTTTTCTGCAATAAAAAGTAGCCTATATCCTTTCTCGGGGTCTAGTCTATCTGTGTACCAAATTTCATTAAAATCAGTTCACTGGTTTAGATGGTAAATCATTACAGACAGACAGACAGACAGACAGACAGAGTTACTTTCGCATTTATAATATTAGTAAGGATAGACAAAACAAATTTAATCGGAGCGATATTGCTCCGATTAAATTAAATTCGCGAACGTTGAATTATCCGGTTTTTGTTGGATAATAAATGTGAAATCGACTAAGATCAAACACACACAAAATACATTTTGGTTCTATGAAGCCCAGAAATAATTTACTATGACTGTTTTGTTCTTCGAGGGTTACCGTACTGTTCTTGCAAATCGTTTTAGTTCCTCGAAACTCATAATTTACTAGAATCCTTATTCTTTCTGGTTACCTGTATAAATTTCGGGAACACAATTTATTATTCAAAATATCTTAAATTAATTAGTATTTTTCTAGCAATATGATTTGCCCATTGTTTGATTTCGCGTATATAATTTTCTCGTCTCCAAATGCTTTCTGAACTTTTACTAAAACAGCTCGATTTTATTTTTCAGCTATTCGCAGTGTGGCTCGCCCGACGATACCGCAATCAACCTGACCCTAACTATAAGGAGCCTCATGCTGTATTCCCCAGGAAAAACTACTTGTATTAGGTATCTAGACACGTTAATATCACCACTGTGTTGTGTTCTCAATCGCTATTCTTCAATCTGGAGATGATTGATAGTCACTATCATATCTGTACTTTGGTTTTTCTTTCTGGAGTCAACAGTAAACGATGGCGCCAATTTAGATTATATTTAAAATGTCATCATGAAAAGTAGCGTCGTTGTTAGAAATCTTTAGTTAAATGCGGATTACTCACGTGTGACCGCTCACGTATGGTCTGTGATGCTTGATTTAAATTTCAGCTATATTCGGAAGTCTTCTTCTAAGGATAGTGCGCGTTCTACCGCGTCTCGTTGTAACCTCATATAACCATATCGCACGTGTGTTACCCGCATTTTCATTAAAATATATTTCGAATGTTGCCTGAATATTGTCATACGTATAATTACGTTAAAATCGTTTGCTCGGCGTATATTTGATTACCTTACATGCCAGACTGCGAATAATGTTCGTAAGATATATATATTAAGAATGTCAGCGATGCCATTGTCTAAACAAAAAAAAGTACCGTCATCATGTTCCTATTAATCACGTAAATTGACGTCATGATTATTCATATTTTATTTGGGTTAAATTTAATAGGGAATATTTTTAAATAATATATGTATATAATAACAATTTGGAAGATAGTTTGAACCGCGTCTTCTGCTCTTGATCGGGGCGTCGCTGCATTCGTTCTATTTTATTTTTTAAAGAAAAACGCATATCCTCCCGTAATTGATGAAGAGAGAGCTAAATTACTGAAACAAAAGGCAGGTTCATTTGTACACAACCCAATGCAACTCTCTGGTCATGTTACTAATTTCTACATGCAAATAAGTGAAACGTTGCAAATAAATTATCACTAATTTAAACTTAGGAATGTTGAAATATTGCTTCTAATGTCTCCTTGACAAGGTCAGAAATATTTTAAGTGCATTCTAATTTTGAAATAGGTACATATATTTTTAGAATGGGATGTTGTGTACAAGAGACCCAAGTGTAAGATACGGATCAATGATAGTGTATTGATGTGCGGTTTAGTGTATAAATAGTTGAACAAACCTAAGTTTTCGTTTTAACTTGTGACTTGCCATTCGGGTACTGATCGGCTTGCCCAGTTACTGATGGCATTTCGGTGTAGGTTCGCATCTAAAGTCCAGTTTGAGCTCGAACCAATGTTATGATTAAAATTATTCTAACATGAATTGAAAAAGGGCTGTTTCACTTAACAAAAAGGTTGCTTTTTGCATGTACATGCGACTATTTCTCGATGTTTCACGCCTTGGATTAGCTACGCCGAAATGTCACCTTTAAAGTCGGTTTCCTATGCCTGTAGTCAAACATTATATTTAAGAGGCTCAATGATGCGCATTTTATTTAGACGTCTTTAAATGTATCTCTGTTTAAAAGACATGTTAGGTATCAAGAGATCGTAAATATAAGAATCCTTTCTAGCCAGTTCTTATATAAATATTTAAGTTGTATGTACATTTCGTCTACTAGTCAGTAGCCTAATTTTTAGTAAATAATCTTCCATAAGAATTAAACCAGTCGACCGTATAAAACAAGTTAAGTACCTAAGCTTTAGACTGAAATGTGCGAGTATTGACTGTCGTGATGTGAATGAATATCGATCGATAAGCGAGCTAATTTTCGGATGATATATATATTTGTGCTTTTTTATCGGGCACAAAATTTTGTCGATCATTCTAGAATTACTCCGCTGGTCAGCCAAAATGTCTTACAGTGGAATGCGATTATCTTCCGTTTTCGTATTTGTATTTCGTAAGTGTATAATTTGAAATAACTTTAATTATCAAAATCATCAAGGCTTTTAATTTAGATTTTGGGACATCGTTCTCGTTGGAAACAAAATCTTTGAAGTTAGGTCAATCTTGAAGAAGATGAATAATGTCCCCTAACTGAAATAACATTACGCATTATAATTACAAAATGTTTGGTCTATTTACGGGAAGTAATTTGCTTCTAACAAAAGTTGACAAAGACCAAGTTAACTAGAGGTAACACTAGTTTACAAAAACTTTTATGGACATGAGATAGGTAAAAATACAAAATAATATTATCTAGAATTATGGGCATGTCTTGTTCCTTAAATAATTCTAGAACTTTTTATTTAACGCAGCTCGTTTATTCTGGCTTAGTGGAGTGCCGATGTGATATTTAGTTATGAAAGTTCAGAACCTTCCCCGTTCTGCCTGCGTTTGCCCTAAGTTCGGTAGGCAGTAGAGGCATGTCACTTGAGGCCAACTGCCGTAGGTTCTTTTGTAAAAAAAAAATAGTTCAGAACCGCGAGTCAAGGTGCAGGTTCGCGCTGAGACCGCGACAGGTACTTGACATTATGGAATTATATGGGCGCCAGTTCGCGCCGAGACCGCAACATGAGACCGAGACACGTGTCGCGGTCACGGCGCGAACTGGCGCCCATACAATTCCATAATGTCAAGTGCCTATCGCGCTCTCCGGTCGCAGTCTTCTACCGCGGCGCGGTCTCCGCGCGAACCGCTTTCTTTAGTTATATGAAATAGACGTTTTCAAAATGACAGATATGAGTGATATATTAACATAGGTAGGTACATAATATAATTACTGACATTGACATTGCTTATCAAATTTCTTTCACAAAATGAAACATTGGCGCCACCTTTGGCAAAATTGCGAACTGTTTTCAAAGGTATTTTTGCATTCTGAAAATTCCTTATTGTAGCGTTCACGACATGTCAATAGACAATAAAAAACTTTCGGCAATGGAACAACTCTTAAAGCCGGGTCACACAGAGGCGATCCGGTAGCGATAGCGATCCGATAGCGATAGCGATCCGATACCGAGTATGGGATCGCGCCCGCTTGCTGTGTGTCAGGTTGCATACAAATTCGAACATTACAAAAAATGTCGTCTCGCTATCGGATCGCCTCTGTGTCACACGGCTTTTAGCAATCACGAGGACACGGTCGCTTATTCCCAATAGTGAGAAACATGGCAGTAATAATATATAAGTTATATGAGTAGATAATGAAATCCTATTACGAACGTGCATCTTGATAATAGAAAGTAATTTATGTTGACTTTGCAGCCTTCTTAAAAAAAGGCTTCTCAACTGAATTGCTCTTTTAAATGCTATTTGTAAAACTCTGTTTAACCTGAAAGAATATTTATTTTCTACTGGTCCCATAGAATTTACAAAAATTACAACTTTTTTTTCTATGTATAACGTATAATTATAAGTACGTATTTTATTGTAATACATATTGGGCGAGACTTCACACAACACCATCTAGCCCCAAACTACACCAAGCTTTGTACTATGGAAGCCAGATAACTGATAGAATGATACATAGAAACACCTAGACAAAAAAAGTTAAAATAAAGTTTCGTCGGATAAAGGTAAAATAAAATAGAGAAATCAATAGAACCAGTTTATGAACCAAACAGAACCAGATATCGTGGAATAAGCGCATTCCTTTGAACTCTAAAATCTAGGGTTGTGTTTATTGTGAAAATTGTAACTCCTTAGTGAATTATTTCTTATTAATTATGTTGATACCATTGATGAATTTATTTTGATATAATATTTTATTTTAGTGATAATAACACTTATTGATTAGGTAAACGGGTAACTCACGTGTATTGAGGTCGGTCAATCCGACTCGATGTGCCAAACGGGAAGCCATCGAGCGCGTACACTCTCCTTGAAAAAGGCCGCCGGACGCGGCCGAAACTCGAGTCGGATTGACCGACCTCAATACACGTGAGTTACCCGTTTACCTAATCAATATGTGTAACAACCACGTTAATTTTAATACTATAATAACACTTCTTATTAGTTAGATAGGTAGTATCTCATAGTAGTTAGGAATCCATTTATAATTATTCATATAAAAATTTAATATATATTTGTGAAAATGTGTAGACATTGTGCAGAATTGAGAAATATTTATTCTTCTACGAATACGTCATGTTTTTTTATTAGTATCAGTCACATGTGAGATCTAAAGTGTATAAGTATGATGCTTATTTTTTTTGCTCATCTTTTTTTATCGAATATCTTCCAGCAAACAGGGGGTCTAATAAATCCTTTTTAATGTGACCAAGTGACCATCAAATAGTTCATGTGTCAAAATGGACCAAAGGAATCCTAACTATATTTCAATAGCCATTAACTTGAAAATTATTTTAACTTTTGACAGATGATCTACTAAAAATGGCCATTATATACCCTCATTCCTTACTTATCAAATACTCTGTCAACTAGTCGTAGCGGTCGAATATGTTAAGATTGTATGTAAAATCAATGTGAATTGTATATTCAGAAGGTTTAATTTGATTGTTGAGGAACCACACTTAGGAACCAGGATACAGCAAATACAGCAATGTACCTTATGCTAGGTACGTTGCTGTAAATGCATCTTATAGTTTTTTGTAGTCAGTTTGATGAAATTGTCATGAGAAATCCTTCAATATCACCTTGGTCCATACCGCAGCATCAGGCGAGTTGGTGGTTCTTCCTGCATCTTCTGCCTAACCCAAAAGAAATAGCAGAGCCCATCTGGCTAACTTTAGCTTTGACCTTAGGATCTCTTAAAAAAGGCAAATTAATAACCAAATCCAGATTTTTATATGAAAATAAACCGTGGGTCGTAGTTAGTAGGAAATTATGCTTATTTTAAATTTATATTATATTTTGTGATATCTTAAGATAGGTTTTATTCTCGAAATGATGTATTTTTAGATTAGTGTAACGTTCCCAGCGTGTGAATAAGTAATCTGTGTATGGAATCCTCTATTTGTGTGCCGATGTTTATGGAACTATGTATGTATTCAGTAATAAAAAAATGCAAGCATATTGAATATTTTTATTTTTAGAATCCTGGTAGAATCCTGGGTGACGAGCGCAGTGCAGTGCTAGGTAAAGATTTGGACTCTTCATGTTCCAATAGCTGCGTGTCACTGTGCTGTTATGTGGCAGGCATGTTGCTTGCCATCAGGCATATGGCTTGCTCGTCTCGTTACTTTTTTTTTTTTTTTAAAAAGCGTACCTAGTAGCGAGAACGGTTTTTACTATCGCCTGTACCTCTCGTCCAACTGCAGGTGTACAAGCTTGTCGTCACTAAAGAGTTAACGGTGCGGTGTAGGAAAACGCAAGGAAACCAGCGAGCTCCAAGAAAGTTGTCGTTCGAGGACATCGGTCATACGCTAAACCGCATTTGGCTAGCATGGAGGTTTATGTCCTTGACTCTCTATGTGAGACCTAGTTGGCACAATATTATTCAATGCTCATGAGAAAATACACTGGTACCAAGTATGATGCTATACCCTGATTAAAGGCAATTTTTTAAGGTTTGTAAGGGAATGTAAAAAAGGGAATGAAAATTTATATGGTAGTTTCGAAATTATTAGACTAGGTACGTCAAAAAACGTTCTCTACGCTTGTGTGTGTGTTTTTTTTTGTATAGTTTGTGTTACACAATAAGCTCGCTCCCCCCGCCAATTGATTGTGAATCGATTTTGATTTTGTGCGGTAGATAATACTTCAGAGGTCTCATATACCTACCTAATTTTTTTTATAACATATTTGCTCGTAAAGGGTCTCTTATTGGACCAATTTCTGTATCGTAATGTATCTTATTACGTACTTGTGCTGTAATGTGTAATGTAAAACGCACGGTTTCAAAATGCTCGGTCCACAGACTAGGTAGAGAGATATGCTACGTCTAAAACAAACGGTACCTTTTTAAATCTTAGTAAAGAGTTTTTATGTCAGAAAAGTGTGGTCAACATTTTATGAATAAAATTTACTTTGAGAGGTAAAACATAATCAAGAATTATTTAATTCATTAATTTAATAAATTTTGACCATAAATTACTTTAATTTTTCTGTAACAAAACACAAAAATATTAATTTACTTTATTACTAATGGCATACCGGCTGGTTCTGTGCCGTTGCTTAAAAAAAGGCGCCGATGCGCACGCATTGCTAATCTGTGATCCATAGTGATTACTTACTCTGTGCTGTGATCTGTGATCAAGTAAATAATAAATATTATTCCGTGCCTTTTTATCACTGTATTGTTTTTATTTGAAAATGTCGTCAGAGTTTTGTTTATTTCCTCGCAAATATGTTATAAAACGTCGTATGACATACGTGCGCTTTGATAATTACAGCTTCTGGTAAATTATAGCTCTCGCCTTCGGATCGAGCTAGCAATAAAGCCTCGGCTGTAATTATCAACTTACCGCACTTATATCATAATGTACTATTACAAAATTTGTGTGTATCGCATTGTATGTTTTTGAAATATCAACAAAAAACTAAGATTTGCTTACCTTTACCTGGGCGACGTATGCACAACACGTAAACACAAATAATCTAAAAATTAAGAAATTTTGTCTAGTGTCTGAGTTTAAATTTAAGTCGGTTTTTGTTTTTTCCGAGGAAATTAATTTATTGAAACTAGAGGTAAAATCTCTACTAATAGTTTAGCCGCGGATTACGGGGTGCAGCTAGAAGGTACCTACAAAATAAATTTGGCTTAATTCCGCTGAGGTAGCAAAACATCCTATTTCTGCGTTATATTTTTAAGTGTAAGTGCAAGTGAAGTGAAGCATGCACGATACCTACTAAGCTATATATTATCTATTATACGAGTCTTTAGCTATAGTAGGGTCTGTATAGCTAAAAAAACTAAACTGGCCTGTTTAGTTTTTTTTTTCGAAATAGAAAAGCGACAGCCTTTCAAGTTTGATGTTCCAAAGACGTCGGAGGAAGAGGGTTAACTCTACTTTTGTGATATGAACGTCTAGGCTGTGGAATGCGTTGCTTGACTGCGATTTTCCCGATGTTTACAATCTTGGTGTCTTCAAAATAGCGACTGAATCGGTTTATTCTAGGTAAGCAGGATCCATCTTAGATCACATTGTCGCTTAAAATGAGGCGAAATGAGGCGAGATGACGGTCAAGTGTTAATAGACTACAGGCCCGTGAACATAATTTACGGGTCAAATGAACCAGCAGGAGACCTATGTAGGATGATAGAAGGGTATAAAGTAATAAGATTCAGCACTATGCCGTCACTTGAAAGCTGTCCAACTGATTGCAATTGAAGAGGGGGGGTTGCAATCCTCGATCATTTCTCCTTGTCGCATTATTTTTGTACGGCGTTGCGGAATAATAGATGAGAAGAGGCATTGAAACTATAAAAAATATAAATTTTAACTTTTTGATTGTCAGTTTCTCGGAAAAAATTACAGAGTACGAGTAATTTACAGAGTAAATTTGGTCATTTGATCATACGTGAAGCCGTAAGTCTTTCGGTTGCTAGAGCCCAAAAGGGATTGACGATAAACAAAAGACAAATTAACTTTGTAAAAGAGGGCTCAACTTCAAACTCCAAGAACAAGCCTTACTCAATCCTGGGTTCAACACCTGATTGGACTATTTTAATGGACACGTATGAAAAGCACTACAAAATCCCAGAGGATGTGGGTGTTTCGTCATCCAGACCGGACATTTTCCTTTTTTCTAGGGCTACGAAACGCATTGTCCTGGTAGAACTTACCGTACCGTGGGAAACTAATATACCTAAAGACCACGCGATGAAACAAAATAAGTATTACGACCTACAAAATGAATTAACAAGAAATGGCTATGTAGTTAATTTATACGCTGTAGAAGTAGGAGCGAGAGGTATACCAGCAAAATCTCTCTATAACCTGCTTAAAGACCTTGGATTGTCCAGAAGTGCAGTAAGTTCTATACTAGAACGAGTATCTAAAGCTGCACTAGTAGGATCATATCGGATTTGGCTGGGCAGGGAGAGAAATACGAGTAGTGAAGGTGAGTGTTGACGTACGTCAATATAAGGGGCCCCTTTTAAACCTACGCCCGAGTCACAAGTTTTGGGGTCTATTCGAGATTTCTCTCTCTGCCACACGATGGACCCGGCACCCGCACGGTGAATCCATGGAATGCTAAGAAGTACGTCTCAATTACGGCATTGGTTCCATACAGTTTCAACACCTCTTCTAATCCATTATATCGCAATGCCGTACAAAAATCATGCGACAAGGAGAAATGGTAGAGGGTTGCAACCCCCCCTCTTCAATTACACTCAGTTGGACAGCTTACAAGTGCATAGTGCTGAATCTTAATACTTTACACCCTTCTATCATCCTACATAGGTCTCCTGGTGGTTCATTTGACCCGTAAATTTTGTTCACGGGCCTGTAGTCTATAATCTATAGGTAATAGTTAAAAAAGATTTCTGTCGGCCATCGCGCTGTGTAAGGTTTCGAAGTTGTCAATATGCATCGTGGCGTAAACGTAGTCTTGTTTTGGTTTTCAGCAAAATATTGCCTATCTTGGTTACGTGATCTCATACCCAGTTATCAATTTTCTAATACCTACGAAAGAAACAAGTTTATCATAGATTAGGTACCTATAAACATATTATAATGAAGATAATTTTTATTATACCTAAACATTAAAAAATACCATAGCAACAATGAACATAATTTTCATTTTAAATAACTTGTTGCTATGCATCTGTAATTAAAAAAGTTAAAAAATAATGAGCGTTGATGTTCATTGTTCCGAACCCAAAATGATGATCATGGAAATGGTTATTCTCGTATGTTTCTTTGTGTTATAAACACTGATGCTAAATTGACCCACTACATTTGCAACACGGTACCTTTACGCCTACAGAACTGAAGTTTAATGACCGTCCGTTTACCTTACCTTGGTGGGGAAGATAGCAGGTAACTTAGCGTTTCAGATAAGACTTTTGAGTCGGTACGTGCGGTTGTTAGGTTCGACAACGGTGGCGATTGCTGAGGACCGCGCACGTCTGTCGCTGTGGGTTTGCGCATCTTGCTGTTTCACTGGTGCTGGGCGGATTTCAGTCGCGCATCGTCCGCCCGCCCTAACCCACGCATCGATCCGTGCGACTCGCCACCCCTTTCTAGTGTAGTGCCACAGTACCACAATGTCGTTCGATAAAGACGAACTCCGGGATGAGTGAGTATCTTACAACGATATACAAAAATTTAGTAACAACAGCGCTTTAATACAACAAAGGAAGTGAATCGATGCTGTGAGCTGAATAGAGATGTTTACTGAAACGGCTTTCATTGGTTTTATTCTAATTGGCGTAACAAAAGACATTCTTACCTATAGCATTCATCCTGTTGCTCTAGATCAATTACATATTATGTCTGAATACTTTTTTTTAGGTAGATCACGATTGGTGTTGCTATTGTAAACATAATAGATATGATATGACCCGATTTGGGTAAAAGTAGGTGAACTTGACACGGCCTCCACGACTACCCACTCATTAATATGGTTTAACCTCCTACCTAACACATAGGTACAAAGGCAAGTAATAACACACGATGAAGTCTTTTCAGTACCTAACGCACGTCAATACAACACTACACATGCACAGCCACGTACCATCACTTTCTTCTAATAAAAAGCTTTATTGCTTTATTTTTAATTTGTTTTATTGCTTAAGCTTAAGCTTTATTGTTCATTTGAAAGGTTATCGTCACACGTCACTGTATTAAGAGTAGGTACATTTAAGGACTGCGGCTAAATCGTATCCTTAACATGTCATTTAGAATTTTGAACAGATTTAACTAAAACTTCGGAAATTTGAACAAAATCGTTGTTAAAAAAAAGAATGGTAGTAGAAACGATAACCTCCTCCTTTTTGGAAGTCGGTTAAAAATAAAAGATCCATGATGGTGATCTGTATTCATAGTATAGTTCATCATGTTGTCTATGATCTTTGTATCTGCACCTTCACGGACATTAGGTATTTAATTTAAACTAAGAGTTTATAACTCGTTTTAGTGAACGCCAAAATAATCTACGCCGAATAGGACTTAGGTACCTACTTACTTTTTAATACGAAGAACTCACAATGCCAAGGGCTTAATTCAAGACGCTGTCCAAGTGCAAGTTGGCGGACGACACGTGTCCTGTCCTGCAATATTTTTCTTCACCGTTAGCGGTGGATAAATTTGTACATCTTGGACTTGAATAATCTATTTTTTACAAACAAACAAAAACCGACTTCAATTTGAAAATTAAATTCAGTCACTCGACCAAATTTCATACGAATCTATAATTATATCGTCTAATTACGTGAAAGAAAATTTTAATCTTTTATATGTCATATTTCCAAAACCGCCACACCGATTTCAATAAAATGTATACGGGAACACCTCTGAACTATGATCTACCAAACAAAACAAGAACTATCAAAATCGATTCACAATTGGTGGCGGTGTAGTGGAACATACGTACATACAAAAAAAACATAGGTACAACCGAATTGATAACCTCCTCCTTTAACCTCCCAAGTTTTAACCTCCTCTTAAGTTTAAGTTTTAACCTCCACCTTTTTGAAGTCGGTTAAAATACTCAGAGTTGGAGGCGGGATTCCATCCTACGACTTAACGCTTATGAAATCGGCCGATCTCTCCATTAGGTCACCACAACTTCACGGTGTTCGAAATTCGATATAAATATGTACTGCCACGTAACTCTGTATATATGGAGGCTGAAACCATCTTGAAAATACGGTTTATCTAACCGTGTATTTTTCCTTACATTTCGCATATAAACGTAATTACAGGATAACGCATGCCTCCTTCCTTCCCTTTATTAGGCATTCTCTTTTACGTATTAGTCACGAGTACATAAACAAAACTTGTACACAAGGTAAAACCCGAGACTGTTACGAAAAACAAGTAATTTTTAATGAAAATCGTCGTCATGGCCACAACGTAACTACATAATTTATTATTTAGCGGAGCTGAAGCTACCGTCGTAAATTTTGACATATACCGAGATATCTTACAATTCTGCTACTAAAATAGTCTTGAGCATAGTAGGTTGCCATGGGGAGTGCTCAAGTTAGTTCGCAGACCTAATGACGTATGAGTTAACTCTTTTAGTTTTTTTTTGAATACCTACATCGTCTTTAAACTTTTGTATCTAATTATTACTCGGTGCTGTTATGTAATTTGTGTATTAAAGACGAGACTGACATAGTCAAAACTGACTCAATGTCCCCAAATAAAATCAGATAAAAAAAAACTTTCGCGATTTGAACTCGTATTGTGAGCCAGACAGGACTTAATAACGTTCTAAATTATATTATTTATTTACCAAGAAATCCTGTCTTTTCTTTTTAAACATTTCTATAGAGATTGGATCCGTGTATATTGCGATCTTATTTTTTTGATAATCAAGAGTGACGAGACGAGCAGGACATTTGCCTAAATGAAGAGTCCAAATAGTTACCTAGTACTGCCCTGCGCTCTTCACCCAGAGATCTAAGTTGTAAGAGTCCTACCACTACAAAATACCATGGTTATATCACAGTATAAAGAAATACTAGCAGTAGTTCATCGCTTTTGATTTTGGGAGAAACGCCGCCGCCGATAATTTCTAGACACGGTAGAATTGCAATACGCCTGCCCATAACAGACCAATGGCACGCAGCTATTGGAACCTGAAGAGTCCAAGTAATTACCTAGCGTTACACTGCGACCGTCACCCAGATATATAGATAGATAGATAGATAAACTCTTTATTGCACTTAATAAGAACACAAAAAACAAAAATATACAAAACATAAAAAACAAAGTAACAATTGGCGGCCTTATCGCTAAGAGCGATCTCTTCCAGGCAACCGCAGGATGGAAAAGGAGAATTGAATAATAGGAAGACGGGGAAGTACAAATAATGAGAGGAAGATACTTATGATTCTATAATTTTGAAAGTTAACTCCAATACCAATTATATATAAAATATAATACCTCTATAACCTACAATACTTTTAAAATATACTACATAAACCTACAAAATAATAATTGTACATGCTAATACATAAATACGAATATAATATATACTAATACATAGACAATATCATGTTTTACTCATGGAGATTTTCTTGACACGACTTCAACTAAGTGATCATATAGATAAATAGATCTGATTCACCATTTTTTTAAAAACGGCAAGGGATGGAGCTTCTCTGGTGGATACAGGCAAAGCGTTCCACAGTTCAGCAGCCCGAAAAGCAAAAGACTTGCCGTAGAAATTTTCGCTGCGTGCCGAAGGCATTTGGAGTACCAAATTTATCTTAGATCGGAGAGGCAAAGAGTGCGCATCGCTCCAAAAATTAAAAACATCTTTCAAATAACGCGGTGATGAGGGGTTAAATAATATATTATAGAGCAGAGACAAAGTATGAGCATTCCGACGAAGGCGAATGGGGAGCCACTTGAGCTGGATGCGAAACTGAGATACGTGATCATATTTGCGCAAGCCAAATATAAATCTTATGCAATAATTTTGGAGACGCTCAAGTTTATTTAGCTGGTCTTCATTAAGGTCAAGGTTATAGTTGATTTATCTCTACGTACTTTTATGGCTACGAACTCTACGAAACACATTTCCCTTCAAACAGGACAACAATGATGTTTGCACATTACTGCAGTAGCAATTAATAATTGGCAAAGGTGTGGCACTTTCCCAAACGGGCTCTGCAAATAATCATAATTATGGCTACAATAAACATTCCAATTTCTGGGGAATTATTTTTTTGTTTTGTAGAAAATAGTTGGTGGTCAAACCAACCAAACCAACAAAGACCAAAGGTGGTCCCATATAAATTTTACCGCAATCGGTGTGGAGGTTTTTGCAATATCAACAAAAAAACTAATAGTGTTTAATTAAAGTAGATTTTTGTTTTTTGGAGAATATCATCATTATCATCAACAGCCCACTAGATGTTCCCACTGCTGGGACTCGGGGCCTTCTCTCGCAAGGAGAGAGTCAAGGCCATAGTCCACCAATACTGGAGAATGGAAAAAATATACAATAATGCAGAAAATACATTATTACAATTACGAGTCTCGGTGTCCCCGAAATTATGTGACGCAAAATTGTTCCGATTTCGGAAACTGAGCGAAAGTTTGAGTAGTCGAGCCAGCTGGCATAAGGTGATTAAAAAAAAAACGTTCCAAGAGTTTCATTCTGAATTAAAATCAGCACCATCTACGAAGCAAATTTTTTTGATTTTATTTATTCTGATAAATACACATAATTAAACATTTTGGGTATGTTTTTTTAATTCGTGACTTTAAAGATATTCTAATTCAGAATAAATAACTTTAAAAAAGTGTATTTTTTTTCTCTCATTTGACCTAGTAAACCAAAGTCTCGTTTTGAGTAAAAAAATAGGGTCACGTTAGTCATGTAGCGCTACTCCATAGTAGAGCGGACACCAGAAAAATAATAATGATCTCGAGTGAAATTATCGACAAACTAGTTTGCAAAGGTCATGTAAAGGAGCATTAAATCCTCCGATTTCTATCGAATACCATATCTACTGAAATACATGTCAAACACATAATACTTATCTCAGTCAAAGGCTTAGATGATCGGATTCTCCAAATAAAATCGCTTCCATTCAACCCATTGAGTTGATAAATTCGTTTAGGCAAAGCTGATTAGAGTGCATCGAGTATGCTCGTCTTGACAATATTCGCAATCAACAGCTTTTGTGTTCAATTGACGTTCAATTATTCGGGCGCCCGCCGACGATGCGCGTCGATTTGCCATCTTTATCACCGTGCCTGTCGATAATTGGGTTTGTTAGTACCTAATCTTGGTTGTTAGCCTTTTATAAAGATGTTCCCTTTTTTGGAAAGAAGTTTATATTTTCTTGTATACGTATTGAACGATACATTATTATTATTATTATACTAGCTTTTACCCGCGACTTCGTCCGCGCAAAATAAATATTAAGGTAACTGAGGCAGTGCTTACTTGTACACCCATACAAATTTACTAATAAACAGCTTATATTAAAACATTTTTATTCAATTTCAAGTTACGGTGGTCTAGTCGGGAGAACGGCGGCTGCCGATCCGGAGACCCCGGGTTCAAACCCCACACGCACCACTGTCTTTTCGAAGTCATGTGCGTAATGCCGCTAACTTAAAACGGTGAAGGAAAACATCGTGAGGAAACCGACATGTACCTAGAATCTTTCGAAGTCATGTGTCATCCGCCAACCCGTACTGGGCCAGCGTGGTGGATTATGGCCTTAACTCTCTCCTTGCGAGAGAAGGCCCCGAGTCCCAGCAGTGGGAACGTTTAGTGGGCTGTTGATGTTGTGTTGTTATTCAATTTCATCAAAATCCGTTCAGCGTTAAAGCGTAATAGACAGACAGACAGAGTCACTTTCAAATATATAATATGATATATTTAAAGTGTCTAGTTTCACCGGGCTTATCTTCAACATTGACCAACTTCCATGTAAACTCTGTATCCACATTTCCACCTCTTCAACTCTTTTTTAACACGCTTTTATTAGCTTCACTTGTATGTAAGTAAGAAAATCTTGGAATCTTAATTTGACGCACTTCCCGGTCTTCGATTAGGATGAACTTTTGCACATTCACACGCTCTGAGTTCTGATGACATTACATGACTAGCTAAGAAACTTCATTACAAATCCAATATGGCGGCCTCCCCCATGATATGGGTATCAAATGAAAGGGTTTGCTGTCAGGAATACGAAAAAAATAGTCACGTGACTTAAATCCAACATGGCGGACATCCAAGATGGCGGATTGGCTATTTGAAATGCACCCCCGTGATATGGGTATTAAATGAAAGGGTTTGCTGAATGAGATACGAAAAAAATAATATTTTGTAATTTTTAGTGCGTGCTAAAAGCGTTTTTTTTAGTTTTTCAAACTATTATTTGTGATAAAAGTCATCTTTGTCGTTTCCTGAGTCTAGAGTCCAAATTGAATCAAAATTGGTTTATGTGGTGTAGAAGTTAAAGCATACAAATAGAGAGAGTTACTTTCATATTTATAATATTAGTATAGAGGTCAAGTGTCTAGTTGCAAAATTACATGGTTTTAACTTCAGCAATGACGAACTTCCATATAAACTTTCATCCTCCATTTCAAACCCTATATATACCATGCCCAAATTATTACACAATTGCTACAACATACTTTCATTTGCTTCGCGTCAAGTGTCTAGATACGAAGTTTCATGGTTTTATCTTCAACAATTACGAACTTTCATATACACTTTCATCCCCCATTTGTACCCCGATTTCATCCCCGTACAGTTTGAAATTACAAAATTGCTAGAACAAACATATTTATCGGCTTCGTGTCAAGAGTATAGATACAAAATTTCATCGTTTTATCTTGAACAATGACGAATTTCCTTATAAACTTTCATCCCCCACTTCAGCCCCTATTTCATCCTCTTACAGTTTGAAATTACAAAATGGCAAAAACAACATTTATTGGCTCTGTGTCAAGACTATGGATAGGTACGTTAATTACGAATTGACATATAAACTTTCATCCTCCATTTCAACCCTTTTACGCATTTTTCCGTAATAAAAAATAGCCTATGTCCTTTCTTGAGATTTGTTGAGATGTGTTTCACTCTCTGAGGAGTGGAATTTCGCAAAACCCCGTCTTAGTGAGCGACTACGTGCTAAAAAGCGCCTCCATGCAAAATATCAATATACTCCTAGCATTTGTAATTTCTGAGATTTCGTGATGAGTGACCTTTCGCTTTTATATATATACACCTACGATCAGAGAGAGGTAAACGTCGGCGAAATACAGGCGCGGTCCCAGCCTCGAATTTTGGAGGGGGTCACCAGAACGCAGCCTCAGATTTTGGGGGGCGTCACCAGTAGAAATACAATACATCGAATAAAAAAGACTTTACTAGTACCCCACGATTTTACCTGCGTACCTAGTTGTCATTCCAATTGTTTTCCTGCGTTCAAAAATAGTCTATGTCCTATTAGATATTTTGATTTTTTTAGATTCTTAATTAGTATACGATTGGGGGGGGGGGGTCATGTCATCCTTAGGTAGGTAGTAATGGTAGGGCTCTTTGCAGAGTCCGCCTGAAATTCAAATGGCATCATATTTGTATTCGGAAGTTCACTAAGTTTCTTAATAAGTTTCTTAGCTGTCTTTTCTTACTTTGTGTCTGGTCTTTATTTTGGAAATCACATTCCCCATGGTTTGTTTAGGCATACTCCCATGTGGTTGTCTTTCACCTATACACTATTACTATTATACTATTTCTGTTGTGGTAGGAAGTACCACACCTTTGCCACTTATTCTGCCGCCAAGCAGTAATGCGCAAACATTACTGTGTTCTGGCTTGAAGGGCAATATTTCCAGAGAAATTACTGGGCTAAGAGATAGAACACCTGACATCTCCGGGTGACGAGCGCAGTGTAATCCTAGGTAATGATTAAATTTGGTCTCTTCATGTTCCAATAGCTGCGTGTCACTGTGCCGTTATGGGCAGGCAGGTTGCTTACCATCCATACATGTCCTGCTCGTCTTGCGACTCTATACTATAAAAAAAGCACAAATTTTATTTTGATTCGAAATCTGAAATCCCGAATAAAATCAGCACAACAGTGTAAAATAATGTTTCTAGGATATATTTCGTGATTTTTTGGGAAATTGTGACATTATTTTAAGCTATCATGATTGTCCACTAAACAAGCATTATTATTAACTAGGTAGCTGAATCGTGCCATCGTGCCATCTATCGAAAATTGGTCGTACCAATTCAAACTTTGAACTAATTCGGTTACCTTAGGTTCTAATGACGCAACCTTTAAAAGATAGACACATACTGTCACGTAACGAAAGCTCTCAAAAAGCAATATTTATTCCCGTTTCTGTTACATTTTCCATTTATGCTCCGCTCCTGATAGTACCTAGCGTAATTTTAAATAGCCTATTATATCCTTCCTCGACAAATATACTATCTAACAGAGAAAGGATCATTCAATTCGGACCAGTAGAACCCGAGATCCTTGCGTTCAAACAAACAAACTCTTCAGCTTTATAATATTAGTACCTAGGCACATATAGTATAGATTAGGCGATATTTGGCAAGGCCATATATGGTGATGCGAGTTCCCGATATTTCGATTCAGTTGCATGCACCATGCTGACGGGTAAACTCCCGTTATTTGATACCGAGCTTACCTTTTTGTTTGTGGTGCCAATGTATTGTAAGTGTATTGTATTGAACATGGAGCATGAATCTGCATCGAAATAAGGGAAACTGGCTCGACCATGTTTTATAACTACGGCAAATATCCCATAATTAATAATACTACTGTTTTTCATTAAGTTGTAATTTAAGTTCATTCATCACAAAAGTTAAAATAATTAAAAAAAACAATCAATAAAAAAAAATAACCTAATAAAACTAAATAACATACATAACATGCCCAATTAAAAAAAAGGTTAAACAACCCCGCGATCATCAACTCCGCGACCAAGTGTTTCCCACCAGGCTTGCAGCATTTCCGTGCAGTAGGCTGTTGGTACTTATAGCCAGGGAAACATTTTGACTCAAGTATTGACTTGGTGAATACTGGAATCGTGGGTTAAACTATGATGAACTTGAAATTGTCACTAATTTTTATCAAATTAAATGGAGTTATTAGGTACAGAAATAAATAACTTTCGTGTGCAGCGAATTTTATCGTTGCTTGTGCAAGTGTGTATTAGGGAGGTGTGTGAGATAAGGAGCTAAGCATGAATCTTGCTAATCTCATCATATCAATTAATCAAATATTTAATCATTGTGACTAATATTATTAGCAATATTGGGCTTATATTTTATCGCGGTGACGATAAACGCCATTACGTCACTCTATACCGGTACATGGAAATAATGGTACGTGGCCGAAATGGGAACTAACACCGTCGTCAAGCCAACCAGGACGTCTACTCTCTTTCTACGAAAAACGTAATTTCGAAATAAACTCGCGACTTTCCTACTCCGGTTCTACTTCGATCCGTCGTTTCGTCTAATGAAATGTTTAATGTTAAAAATTGTTACTCTAATTAGAGTAGGCTTAGAACATTTAAACGTTAAACAATGTTCGATCGGACGAAACGAAATAGAACCGGAGCAGGGGGTCTACCGCTTAACGAAAAACGCTTTGACGCTTTGATATTGCTGTCTTTTTTCTTCTCGCTTGAAATGAAAGAGACGGCAATGTCGGCAATGCCAAAGCGTCAAAGCGTTTTTCGTTAGGCGGTAGACCCCCGGGAAAGTCCCATGTTTATTACGAAATAACGTTTTTCGTTTATAGAGAGTAGACATCCAGGGTTGCCGATGCATTATTTCCCGATGACCACGGGTGCCCACGCTCTCCTGATGATGTCATCCAAGTGTCATTATTTCGTGGGTCCCCTATATACCTATGTGTTATAAGCTGCTTCCCTCGTTTTTATCCGCCGCGGGTTCGCCGAAGAAAATGGTAGAGCGGTCCCGCTGTAAACGTCAATGGTGGAACCTCGTGGAGGTTTTAGTCGGTATCATGTCCGTTCGTGGTGTTGAGTTAGATATAACTGTTATGTGACATATCCCGACAGAGTATATCTCTACCTAGTCTGTGATCCCGACCGTCTCTCCCAGGCGGAATGGTATGCGTAAATGCATTTCCTCGATGTAAAAAACCTCGTGGCTTAACACTTCTTCACGATAATTAATTTTCGCCAAATACGATTCACACAACTCACAACTGAATCATTTAATTAAGTAACCCACGGGGACCACTAACTTTAACGGAATAAATCGCCTGTGTTAATCGAAGTAATGTACTTGGTACGTATTTAATTTAATTTGAATCCGTTTAGCCGTTACAGAGATACGTGGGAACAAACATATAGGTACACGTAGGTTTACCCACAAACTTTCCCGTCTATAATACTCATTAGTATGAAACCAATACATATTTATCCTAGTCAGATGCATACATAAAAATAAGTGTATACGTGTAATTTAGCAGGTAGTATAAATAAATCGTCTGAATCTGTGGTCTGAATAGATGGAATGCCGTCTCAGCGTCAAAGGTAAATGTCAACTACTATCGCCAGAAAAAAAAAACATCGCAAAAACGGACTGTAGAGTGTAGAGCGACCGCAAATATTTTTTGCGCTCCATTACTGCGTAGATGTGAGAGATATTGTGAAAAGCGTAGTCATCTTTCAGTGTAAGTCTGTTGAAGCGGGATCTACGTCGGGCTGACGATAAATCATAGCTACGCAGTCGCCAGCTGTAATCAGCTGGCAGGATGAGGGGAGCCACGGGTACTTTACCTTCACAATAGCTTATAACCGCGAGAATTCATTTCGTATTGCGTTCTTTGATCAAAGTCAAAAATAAAGTTGTTGGGTTTGGTACGTAGCGACCAGCTGTATCCCATTGTAGAGTTGAGCGAGTCTGATGGAGCCACTAGCATTTTCTCACCGCGAAAGGTTTTAGGCGTATGAATTGTTTTTCAACCAAAGCTATAAATAAAGTTGTAGACTTTGTACAACGGAGGCGTGGTGCGACGCGGACGCGGTAGAGCGATGAATGAATTCGTGCACACTCGTCTCGGCTGTTAGTAAACTATTCGCCAGCGGTTAGTTGGCTCACTCGAACGTGTTTGTGTGGATATTTATATCGATTAGAAAATAATTTTGTGAAATATTGTTTGTGTGATTTTTTCAAGGTAAGTAATTTTTTCTCTTGTAATTTTCATCTTAATATTTAAGGTTGATTGGTTGCCCATCACACCCTAATAATTGTGTGATAGATTGCAATACTGTTAGTTATGTTAACAGGTACTGTAACTATCCTTAATCACCCAAATTATTTTAATACACATTTATGTATTTTTAGTATTTAATTTGATCAATTTTCAGCTAAAACTGTAGGTACTATAAATGTCTGGAAACGTAACAAAAATATTGTAATTTTTATAGAAACAGATATTGTTTGAAAAAACATTTTCGGTAATATAATCTACTTCACATTGCTATTTAACTAAGGGCTGTTTTTTTGCGATGTAGTCACCGACATAAACCAATTCAATCACAAAATTGCGTGCAATGTCCTGTTGAGTACCGCTATCGAATTTCTTTGAAACATCCATGACGAAATTCAGCAAATATTATGATGGAGACTTGTAGCGTCCATTTGCGACCTTCAAACAAAATTGTTTGCAAACAGATAGTTTAATAGATGTCGCATGATACGCAAATTGCTGGCTTTATCAGCTTTCAGCTGGGATATAAAAATATTTACAATTTAGATAACCCCTGATAAACTCTTAATTAGTGAGATCTCATCTGGCATCATTCTACTCCGCATAATATTTAACTTTTTCTTAAATATATACCTACCTATATCCGTTTTAAATCTATATAAGGGCGTGAAAGTTAAATAAAAAAAATGCGAAAGCAAGTAAAGGTCATGCATGATTTACTTCGCGTGTAGGTAATACAAATCAATTTTTTGAGCTCAACCTTCAATCACTAGAAAGGAAAGGTTCTTCAACATGCAGTTATAGTTCGTTGAATCGATAATTTGGTGCCTTGTTGTGTTGAGTTGATACGCCACCTAAGTACGTAGAGCCGTACCCGTAGTAGAGCCTTAAAATTCTGAACTTGATAATAAGTAGTTCCCCTAGTTCCAGGTAACCTAAATTATTTTCATATTTTTTTACCGAAACGAAAATATTTTCTTATCTACAGTTTTGAATTACAGAGATTTTTTAAATTCTCTGAAAAATAATCAAATACTCATCAATCACGAATACGAGTATTATAACGGTTAGTTAAGTCTTGCGTACAATTATATTTTAGTTCGTTTGTTTAGTTTATTAGAGTTCGTTTCTAAAATTCTAAAAAGGGTTTCACTAAATCCAAAACTAACGCAGTTTTTTCTATCTAGCTTTCCTGAAGACCACCATGCCTTGCAATTGCAATTCTGGCAATATGAACGGAAGCGCAGAACATCGCAACGGATGCCAAAACGGCACCAGTCCCAAGGATCACTCCAATGGCACCAGTTCCACAGATCACCAGAAGGACACAAGCTCCAAAGATCACCACAATGGCTCTAGCTTCAAGGAAAACGGTCACCATCCTCACAGGAAGACTTTCGATGATGAAGAAAGGGCTGTTGTAGAAAATCAAGTAGATCCTAATACTGTCAGGTTGTTAAAGTGTGCCTTGATTTCAACATTTTATCGTAACGTTTGTTAAGCGAATGCGTGATAATGTAGTATATTTGACGGCAAACATCGTGAACCTGCGCAATAATCGAATTATAGCGGGGGCTTTTGGGATGGTGTTGCTTCTGGAGGGATTGGATACGCAGCGTTTCAGATGTTTGTCGACTGTTATAATTCATGATCCTAACCTTATCGAATGAAAAAGAAAACTGAACTTTAACACTTCATACGTTTGTTTTTTTAATGGAGAGTTTCTAGAATGTCAGATTAATCCAAAAACCTACTAAAAGTAGGTCTTAATTGCGTCACAGGCTTTATTTAATTTTGCTAGAAAGAATTATAAGCATACCTACGTTACTGTTATTAATTTTGCATTTTCTTTCGTCCATCTATCATCGTGTAAACTGAATTGTAATTACGAGTAATAAGTTGTTTTTATGAAAAATTAAATAATTTTACAAATTGCGCTTACTTTTTCGTACATTTTTTTATTTACATGTGATTGCTGCTTGCCTTATTTGTTTTATAGTTTTTTAAAAAAGATCCCATTCTGCTCATTAATTATACTTATATTGTGAATAACAAGAAATACAAAGTTACAAAATAATCAATGTACTTATTTCTCGAATAAAACGAGTAATGTGTAACGAATGGCCCATGCGATCCTGTAGTCCGCTTTGCATTCATAGTACGTAATAGTAAGATTTCCTAATAGATTTATGTGTGGCAGGTACCCCGATGGCACGGTGCGCCTCCGCAACCCTAACATCGAGCTCATGGACCAAGATATCCTGTACCACTTGGCGCTGGGCAGTGGCTCCCATGATCTCGTCGAGATGTTCGGTGACGTCAAGGTGAGCCTACAGTCATACTGGTTATGATTCAGCACTCAAATAAACTGAACTAAACTAAGTATTTGACATCGGTTTATCCGTGTCCCCAAACAACTCCAGGTATCCCTACGGAGATCTTCGACCTTCGACACCATTGTTGAGTCTCCCCTGAACAGTTAGTAAGATAAAATCACTAAGTACCTCAAGATGCCACTCAAGGTCCAATTCCAGACAGGCCAGTTTACTATGCGATCCGTCACATCCCCTTCAGAGCAAATAGTAAGGGGAGCTATGAGTGATACATTATTATTACAACTCGTTATTCTATTGTAAGACGCAGTTTTGAATCTTTCGCTCCTGTTTGAAGGGTTCAATTTTCTTATCACTATTTGAAGGTATCAGGTTTATTCACTGCAATCGATGCACTGCATCGATTGCATGGTTATTCTGCGGTTAATTACTCTGTGGAATTGGTCAAGTATGTTGGCTCGTAAATAAATCAAACACACAAAATCTGCTTGATGAATGATGACAGAATATGTGGAAGAACGTAGTGGACAGTACGTGAAAGATTTGAACTCGCTAGAGTAGGTACGGAGAGTCGACAGAACAGACGGTGTCATCTTACTACTCAGACGGAAACATCGTAGTACCGGTTACCGCCTGTGACAAATGGGAGGAATATGATAATTCTCATTTGTTGCCAATGCTGAAGAATGTAATAAATTGGACTAATTTGTCACAGCGGTGTAACCGCTAACCGAATCTAGAGATTTAATCGCATAATATAGCGACTGACGGGTACTTAGCAGTTTGTATGCAAGGCAAAGACGAAAAGGGCCTCTAAAAACAATTTAAGATATGATATACTTAAGTGTGATTTTTCATGAACAAAGTTATGTGTATTAGTGCGTTATAACTATTTATAGGAGTAGGTGTATTAGATAAGTCTGTAATATATTGCTTTTGTCTGTTAGCTCTGTGATTTTGTCCTCTCAAAATGCGATCAGGTATTTGTACCTACATGTTCACATGTAGGTACAAATTTATCATCACCATTGGTTTTAAAGGTCAGTGAAAACATTATTTCATTCCTTATGTTAATACTGACATATGTATTTGTATATTGATAATACTAGTGTACCTATTTAACAACCGTGATAGCCTAAAACAATCTTTGAATGAGAAAGTCGTGAGGAAATGTTCCTAGCAAGTCATCGCTTGAGGATATACGTCATCCGCCAATTAACTCTTGATCAGCATGATAGATTATGGCCTTGAATCTTTGGTTCTGAGAGAAAGTTCCGAGTCCCACCTGTGGGAACATAAAATATGTATACGATATATGACGAAGTTGTACGACTAGAATAATATGTTTTAATTGTATTTTTACCGTTCACTTTACTTAATTTAATCTATGGGTTGTGATGTTGTTAAATTATTAGTATTACTTTACCTGAAATAAACATATTTTATTTTTTATTTATTTTATAAAGCGGACTTTTACTTTATTAATATTATAGTCTGCTGGGTTCTTGTGTAAAACGGCGCATTTCACGATTTTGCCACTATAATAATTTCAAATTGGCATTCGTCAAGAAGCTTACTATCTTTAAGCCGCGCCGTAAGTGTTAGTCAGTACTAAGAGTAGTTTCCTGTGAAATTTACTAACTACTTATATAAGGCATCGTAATTCGATCTAGCTAGAAGTACCATTCACATGATTGCGAGCCCTTAACATTCTGAAATTGGCAGGGTAGGTAGAAGACAGAAAAGTTACTGTATAGTCATTCCTAGAAACAACTTTTACAATAGATTAAAAAATCTTGAATAGAGACACAGTTATTTGTTTGAAGTAAAAGACCCGCTTCTCAATAACAATAATATGTTCTGTATTTTCATTTATGTGTTTAAAAAACAAAGAATTTCTATCTCCTTTTGACCATAACCTTGAGAACGAGCATCGATTTTTTATCATCATCATCATCATCAGCCGTAAGACGTCCACTGCTGGACATAGGCCTCCCCACTAGATTTCCACAACGAACGGTCCTGCGCAACCTGCAACCAGCGGTTTCCAGCGACCTTCGTGAGGTCATCTGTCCATCTAGTGGGAGGCCGTCCAACACTGCGTCTTCCGGTTCGTGGTCGCCACTCGAGAACCTTTCTTCCCCATCGGTTGTCAGTTCTGCGAGCGATGTGGCCTGCCCATTGCCACTTCAGCTTAGCTACTCTTCGAGCTACGTCGGCTACTTTCGTTCTTTTGCGAATATCCTCATTACGGATTCTGTCGCGCAAAGAGACTCCGAGCATAGCTCGCTCCATAGCTCGCTGTGTGACTTTGAGCTTTGTTATGAGGCCCACAGTTAAGGACCACGTCTCAGTTCCATAAGTCATCACTGGCAACACGCACTGATTGAAGACTTTCGTCTTCTATATTCGATTTTTTATAATAGTTATTAATTACAGAAAAAAGTGAGTTTATGGAAAAAAAATACAGAATATTAGACAACGTAATGTTAAGTGACGTATGTAAACTATAAAAAACAAACAGAGTAACGTTACCTATGTTACGTTACCTATAAAAAACAGATCGACGGTCAAGTTTTATCCTATAACATTTCTTTTTAATTTATCTTTGTAGTCGGTTTGGTCTTTTCGAAAAAATTATTAGACATTTTTGTAAATAGTTTAAATTTAATGGACTGTAACTACGCGCTAAGTATTATCTTCTTGAAAAAAATAATTCAACTCCTACGTAACGGACGGTACACATTTTCTATTTATGAAGACTTCGGTATTTTGGAATTCAGTTAATGACTGCAGAAAATATTTACTTGATTCGAAATTTGAGAATTCAACCAATTCTTTTTTCTTTAATATAACCTTTTCCGTATAACCTAGTAAATATTTTTCTTTGAGTTGAGTTTATGAACTGAGCAAGGTAGGTACTCCAAGACCCCTTGTAGTGAGAGACGCTAATTGCCAACGGCGTAATTGTTGCCCGGAGACCCTTCGGGCTAAATTCGGCATTTTTATGATCGACAAATATTTGTGCTAGCTTGGGGTTCGTCGCTTGGCATAATTACTGTAAGTAAATTGACATTTTATGCAAGCAGCGCGGCGAGTGATTATGTATTAATAAGGGGGAAATTAAATAACACCTATGGCTTTTTTCGATGATGTCGGAAAATGTAAGATTCCGAATATCTTCGGGATATAAAACTTACTCTGACTGTATTTGGTGTAGCGGAGGGCGCAATTTCGTTCTCTCGAGTGCGCTATCGTCTGCTACTCATAAATTATATTATGTACCTACGTTTTTCTTTCTCAGACGTAACAAGGCCTTTTTACGTGTGGTTTATATTGATGTAGAGATTTCTTTTAACTCTCCTTTAATTTTCATCAGTATCTTAATTTTGGTAAACATTTACACCACCTTTACGTTCCACTACCTTTACAATCAAAAGTGATTGGATGAATTAGCTTTAGGCACCTACTGTCGCATTATGTAGGTACATTGTACACCTTGTTTTACTAACAGTACTCCGTGGTTGTTTTACCCGTGTAGGTACCTCCCGTTCCCGTAACTTATTTCAATAAAAGGGTTTTGCTATTCCATACTCCATACCATAATCTAACTGTGGTCCAAATTTCAAACCGATCGCTTCAGGAGTTCCGACGTGATTGAGCAACAAACATTTGAATATCATGACTCGCATTTATAATATTAGTAGGATTTGTTGAATTAATTGCCTAAATTCTCTATTTCTTCGTAGTTCGTGTGCATGGGAGGAACGCCGAAACGCATGGAGCAGTTTGCCTACACCATAATGGCGGAGATCGGTCACAAGCTGCCATGCGGTACCACGCTGCAAGACATCAGCCAGTTCTCATACAGATACTCCATGTACAAAGTGGGACCTGTGCTATCTATTAGCGTGAGTATATATATTTTTTATCTTACTTGGAAAAGGGACCACCCCTGCGGTACCACTCCACTTCTCTAACAATAAATTGTGCTTATGAAGAAAGTATTTTTCTTCGAGCAACTTCGAGCTGTATCATTACGCAGATAGTAGGTAATGTGACGCTGTGTACCCAAGTTTGACTGAGTATTTCACGCCGAAGTCTAAAACTTGAATAGTATTAGTGAATGTTGTGTCAATAATGAATAGGAACGAATGAGCATATCGAATAATGTTCACACGTCATCCAGTACCTACTCGCTATTATTTAATAACATTATTTTGTAGTATAAAAAATTAGAACAGTAAACAAAAACATGATATCAACAAAGTGAATCGTACGCTTCTTCTTTCTGGCTTCTTAAATATTTAAATAAAAGAAACGCAAATACTTTTTCATACATAACTAACGAGGTAGTCGCTGATCCGTCTAAAGAGGCACCTTTTTAGGGAGATATCGCTGACGTATCTTGTCTATAGAGATTTCCTGTGTATTCGTTAAGTCTGTGGAGCTTTTGCGTCGTTTGTAACATGTTTGGAAAGAGTTATGGATCGGTTCTCGAAAGGACAGATCTACGCTCAATTTTATCATTAAATTCGACAAAATCTACTGTAGGTATTTGTTACGTACAATGTGTTCTTAATATATTTATTTCAATAATTTAATTAGAATCAAATTAATAACTTAATAAACAGTCGTTCATAGTTGTGTTTTAAGCCATGGTGGCCACATTCGTGATGTCGTAGGTTCTATCTCGCCTGCATATCTCGCCTCTATATCAAGTGTAAATGTACAAGTTTGTCATCACCCCTGGTAAAGGTAAATGTAAAAACCGATAAAGGTGAAAGAAAACATCGCGAGGAAACCAGCATATTCCAAGAATCTTTAGACGTCTTGAGTTATCCGCCAACCCGCACTGGGCCAGCGTGGTGAATTATGGTCTAGGCCTTGACTCTCTCCTTGCGAGAGAAGGCTCCGAGTCCCAGCGGGGGGAACATTTACTGGGCTGCTTGATAGTCGTATTTATAAAATAGTTTTCTTATTTTTTCAAACGCACAATAAATAATTCCCGTTACATAAAATTGGCTCTGTAATGCTATTTCGGTTCAGTTCGGTTGCGTCGATTTCTTCTTGGCCAAAGCGCTACATCGTAGACAGCATACCGCATCGTCGCTCAAACGCAAACCTTTTGTGGATATAAAAATGTTACACTATTCATCGATATGTTTGTGAAAAGAAAACGATGTAGTAAAATATCACAATTTTGCAATTCATTTCTTTTTACTATCTATTGGATAACAAACGTGTAAAACCAGGATTAGATACATAGTTTGATAGTTACACGAGTAATAAAATGAGAACATCTAGTCATATCTAGTTGCTAGCCTGAAGTACTTACCTTGGTTGCGTAGGTGCTAATCAACTTTCATCAAAGATGCGATAAAGTATTGCCCAAGTACGAATACGTTTTACTACGTATTCGTACTTACGTATCGTATAGCGTTACATTACCAAAATTTAAAAATATTATAATACATATGTATGTGGTTAAAGTTTCGTTTACGTGCACTAAGGGTGGGTGGTATTATAATTTTCTATTACAAAATTTTTCTAGAGGTTTACGGCGATGAATCTGTCTTATTGTAAAAAAAAACACTTTTTAAGTCAACTAACCTTCATTTGGCCAGTTAGTAGGTATGGTTTAGCATAATGGTGTTGAATCTTTTATTTGAAGTGAAGAACCCTAGTCCATGTGCTGAGTACAGAAAGTAGCCTACTCATGCTTACGACGCGACGGTAGCTTTTTCGCTAAATATTTCGGCCAATGGATGATTATTATGTAAACGTTAAAGCGTTCAAAATCATTCGTCACAAGGTCATTTTAAATATTTTAATGTTATGTCTTTTACTTCTGCCATATGATGAAATATCATAAATGAAATATCATTACGAGTCATATCAGTGGAAATATAATATTATTATCATCAACAATAATTGTTTTTCTTACCTAGGTTACTTAACCGACAGAGTATAGAAAAAACGCTTTTATTACATTGAAAGCAAAAATAAGATAAAAAAAAAACGAAACAAGAGAAGGAACATGCCAAACACTGTTTTATAATAAACACCGCAAATATCATTTACTACCAACCAAACCTCGGGCTAGCGAAAAGCTCACAAGGCACAGGGCTCTATTAATCGAAACTTACTAGCTAATTATACTCACACACATAAGTAGAGCATGCCTCAATGCATACCTACATGAAGCATACTTAAATTATATAAGTACATAAAATATATCCTACTAGCAGTGCCCCGCGGTTTGACCCGCGTAGTTCCCGTTCCCGTTATTTTCCCAGGATAAAAAGTAGCCTATGTGTTCTTCCAGACCATAATCTAACTGTATTCCAAACTTCAGCCCGATCCATTCATACGTTTTGGCGTGATTGAGCAACAAACATCCAAATTGGATATACTACTTAAATTGGAATACTACTTTTTGTAACTTAAATATAAAAGTTAGACATATGCTGTCGTTGACTTTTTTGTAGTCATTTTCAAGCTCCACATCTTTTCTCTAGACGTCAAAAATGTATCTTTCATAGTTAAGGCAGCGTTCGTAAGAAACGCTTTCATTCGACCGTTTTTTCTCCGATCCACTTTGCAAAACGGACTACCACGTAAAAGCCTTTTTATTTTTCGGTTTTTATATAACCTATGACACTCAGCAATAATGTGGCTTTCTGTTGGTGAAAGAATTTTTTAAATCGGTTCAGTAGATCCCGAGATTACCCCTTACAATTTAACAAATACCTACACAAACTTTACTTCTTTATAATATTAGTATAGATGATCATCGAGAACATTATCTTTCCATATAGTATTTCCATGTAATAGTGAATCAAATAAGTGCGTACATGTTTCCTATAGTGAACATGCCAAGAACAAAATTGAATTGTGACGCGATTACGTGAAATTGGCAACGAAATTGTTTATCAGTTTCTGTTTCACACACCATTCCATAATAGATGTTTTTTTTTATTGTTTTATGTCGGGAACTACGCGGGTGAAACCGCGGGGCGGTGCTAGTTGGCAATTATTTTGAACACAGACTTCTTTATCGCCACCTCCCCACTTTCGCCCACCACCCGCGCTACCTGAACTTATCTCCACCAGTCTCGCCGCGATACGGTCAGGGTGTTAGTCGGCGAAATGTCTATAGGGCGCCTTCATTTTTTTTTTTAAACTATTATAGGTTCGCACTTGACCACCATCTCGCCTGATGTTAAGCGATGATGCGATCTATGATGAAGCGTGCTTACCTAGAAGAAACCGATTCACTCTCGATTTGAAGACACCAAGATTGTAACTATCAGGGAAAACCCACTCAGGCAACTTATTCCACAACCTAGATGTTCTTATCACAAACGTGGAGTCAAATCTCTTCGTTCGTGTTTTTGGAACATCAACCATGAAACGATGTCGCTTTTTTGAGATGCGAGAAGTCTGTCTGATGTCATGCCTTAGCAGCCTTGTTAAACGCTTTCTTCTTCTGGTGTGTGTCCTTTGCCTTACGCTGTCGAGAATCAACCCAAGCCAGGTAAGCCTCATGCTTAAATGCTTTTTTTTTTGTTTTTTTTTTCATATTAGCAGCCGCACAGCTGCCGCGCTGCTTGCGACCTAATGTGAAGGCGCCCATACTGATTTTATTGTTTTGAAACTTTCGCGATTTATACTGATATTTATAAGGCTTCCGTACCTTCCTAAAGGGTGAATAAGCATAAGTAGCCCACTACATGTTCCTACTGCTGGGACTCTGGACCTTCTCTCACAAGGAGAGAATCAGGCCATAATCCACCACGCCGGTAAAACGACATCCTATTACTAAGACTCGCCGTTCGTCCGCCTGTCTGTTCGTCTATCACCAGTCTGTATCATCTCATGAACCGTGTTATAGACTTCACAATTTTCATAAAAAAATATATATCTGTTGCCGCTACAATATAACAACAAGTACTAAAAACAGAATAAAATAAATGTTTGAGGGTATTCATGAACAAACGTGATTTTCTTGCTTGTTTTTAATTGATTAATTGATCAATATTGATAACGGCAACGTCTAAAAATGTTAGAGAATGTTTAGTTATTAACTATACTTATTAATTAAAAAAATAAAAATACTTAAATAAAAATATGTCATACAAGTATTTACGGGAGGCCCCCCATACAGGACATGATTTTTTGGATCTTTTTATAGTAAATCTTGCACTTGACCGGTTTTTTGAAATTTCGCGATTAGCCCCATAGTTAGCTTTGTTTACAGCGATAAGTTTAACTGGTCTCTTATAACTTAGTATAGCTAATCCTGTGTATATCTATCAAATTCATAGTACCTATCCACTGCAATTGTCTCTGATTGACGCAATTAGATAATTGATTTCGTCGAGGACAAAGTCACAATTCTAGCTACATAATCTATGTATGTATAAATGCTTTGTGAGTGTGTTTGTAGTTACACTCCTTCTAAACGGCTGGAGCAATTTTGATGAAATATTTTGTATTAAAATGGATTCAGGGATGGTTTAGATTGACAAATACATAGATGTTTTATTTTATCCTCGGTAGATTGTGGTTTGTGGTACGAAGTTCACCGAGTCAGCTACTTCTAAACTCTAATGGTAGAGTTTATCTGAAACTATCTTGCAGTGGTAGAACTCTCTGCGTAGTCCGCCTGAGGATTACCACACATTTAATAGTTACTCTACTTCCAAGTAGTAATGGGCAAACGTTCCTATGCTCTGGTTTGAAAGGCAATGTTTAGGTGAAAGCAGTGTAGCGACAAACAGTAATTTATTTTATAATCAAATAGCTGCTTGGCACTGGGCAGTAATGACCAGATTACACTGTAAATTGCGTACCATCAGGCACATATCTGGTCTAGTCGTGAGACCGGCGCTTGCCGATCCGGAGACTCCGGGTTCGAACCCCACACGCAGCACTGTCTTTCCGAAGTCATGTGCGTAATGTCGCTAACTGTCGCGTACTGTCGTTTCAACTTAAGACGGTGAGAAAACATCGTGAGGAAACCGACATGTACCTACCTAGAATCTTTCGAAGTCATGTGTCATCCACCAGCCCGCACTGGGCCAGCGTGGTGGATGACACATGACTTAACTATCTCCTTGCGAGAGAAGGCCCCGAGTCCCAGCAGTGGGAACATTTAGTGGGCTGTTGATGATGATGAAGGCACATATCTCGCTCGTCCTGTTAGTCTATATATTATAATAAAAAATAAAAATATAGATTTAAATAGAATAGTTACTTAAACAGAGAGCTTCACACTTGGGAATCCTACATTCACGCCAATTTTGTATCTATTTATAGATTACACCTAATGTGTTATCTAATCGTTACCACTAATCTCTATTGGGCTATCATGTCTAATCTAACAAAGACCTATCTAACTCATCGTCATCATCATCAACAGCCCACTAAACGTTCCCACTGCTGGGACTCGGGGCCTTCTCTCGCAAGGAGAGAGTTAAGGCCATAATCCACCACGCTGGCCCAGTGCTGGTTGGTGGATGACACATGACTTCGAAAGATTCTAGGTACATGTCGGTTTCCTCACGATGTTTTCCTTCACCGTTTTAAGTTAGCGGCATTACGCGCATGACTTCGAAAAGACAGTGGTGCGTGTGGGGTTTGAACCCGGGGTCTCCGGATCGGCAGGCGCCGTTCTCCCGACTAGACCAGCCGTCACTTGCACTGCCTATCTAACTAAAACCTTCTATTCCAGCACGGGATGGGCATCCCGTCAGTGGGGATCCTGCTCCACGAGGTGATAAAGCTGATGTACCACGCGAAGGTGCGGGACCCTGTGTTCTTCCGGATAGGCACCTGCGGCGGCGTCGGCTATGAGGGCGGCACTGTCGTTATATCTGAGGAGGCTGTCGACGGCACCATGAAGAATGCACTCGAATTGGTAAGGAAAAGTATATACGTACAACAATAACAAGCAATTTTAAATGAAAAAACTCACGTGATATACAGTCATACTGTCAGTCTAGTCAGACTTAAGTTTAAGCGAACGAACGCTGCATTTGGCAAAGGTTGGTTTGAGTGCCAAACGAGCACCGGTCGCGCGCGTTCACTCTCCTTGAAAAAGGTCGCCGGATGCGGTCGAAACTTAAGTCGGACTAGACTGACTGTATGTCACGTCAGTTACCCGTGTATTCATTTAAAATGTGTAATAACCACGTTAGTTTTCATACTAAAAGACCAACCATTGTTGGTAGGTAAACATTTGGCTAGGCTAGCGTAACCAGGCCTTCTACCGCCTAATTAAATCGGATTTGGCTTTCCTATGTTGTCCCTATACATTTAAACGCAAAGAAAATAGAGAGTTGACTTGACATTATAGCTTTGTATGGAGTTGACCGCGACACATGTGTGACACGTATCTCGGTCTCCTGTTGCGGTCTCAGCGCGAACTGGCGCCCATACAATTCCATATTCAGTCGTTTGTCGTAGTCATAGCTTCTTAAATTAGTTGAATGAACTTTTTACTTGACTAGAAGTTAGTTAGTTGAAGTGAAATGATAATAATTGAAGTCGGTTTTTGTTCTTTCGGATATTATTTCAATTCAAATACTGTACTAAATTTAGTGTTCAGACCGTTGTTTTTCTAAAATTGCATAAAATGTTACCTTACTACTAAGTATTGTATGTATATTATGTAAAGGTTTCATTTGGTTGAATTTTGAAACACAGATAGTTTATAATTTCATATACTACCTATCATAAATATATTTTTGAGTGGAAAACAAATTCACTCGGTTTGTGTAATAGCCACCCATCCAAATATTTTTACGTAAGTACTACTAATGTACTAATAAGGTCGCAAGATCAACGTACGCGAACGAAGTAGCGGGTTCAGCTAGTAAGTACTAAATAAATACCGCTACATCACTAATTTCCTTTTCCATTTCAGACAGTGCTGGGTAAAACGATCCAGCGGCCTGCGAAGCTGGACAAGCGACTTGCGCGCGAGCTGAGGGGGCTCGGCGACCCCGAAGACCCGTACGACACCGTCACCGGCAAGACCATGTGCACCTACGACTTCTATGAAGGTCAGCTTTACATATTATACTAATTTGCTCTAAAAAGAGATATCGTTTATTGGTTTACGTTCGAAATACTCGAACGGAAGAGGTTTGTGTGGTAGTTAGGAGAACAGACAATGAAACAGCCGGTGTGTACTGTAGAAGACAACTGGTTTATTGTGAAATACCTACATACTAAATTACAAATAATCTCAGACCTACCTACATACAACATCTCCCTCCTCTTACAAAGTACTTATGAAATTAATTATGATAAAAGATCTTACGTAATAATCGGTAGGTGGTACCATGCTAATAGCTAATCTTACCCTATATATTTATTTTACACAGTTTTTTATTGTTAAATTCAAATTAACTTATATGCCTAATTTAATATCTCATTTAAATATAAAATGTAGGTCCCTAGCGCAACTGTTTGAGATTAGGTATAATAAACTGAGTCTAATAAAGAAATTAAACCTATTTATAAATAGCGTGACTAATGTGACTAAGAAAGTATACAAAGCATCAATTACAATATTAATAACAAGAAATAATGTTCAGCGACCTTCATTCGAAAATGAACTTTGCTGGAGGTCGCACCTCTCTGCCACTGCGAGTCCTGTTAGGTCTCGGAGTCACAGATGGAATCGCCTCTGAGGAACTCGATTGCCCAAGTACCTCTTCAGGTGGAATTACAATTCCCAACTGCGGCCGAGCCGCTGCCGGCGACGCGGCGGCCGGCGCCGGCGTTGCCGTGACCGGGGCCGCCGAGTTTCGTGACTCAACGTTATCGTTATCATTCGACATATAATCATAACGACCTGAGAAGCTACGCGTATACATTTTATTTTTAACATTAGATTTCATAATGTGAGACCTGTTTCGACGATAAGTACCACCGTTGTCCATTCTAATCCAGTACGAACGATCACCGCCTGCTTTGTTTATGATTCGCGCTTTATTCCATACTTTCCCCTCTTTGACTCGGACTTCTTCGCCTCGGGATAAAGCCGGCAATGCCCTCGTACCTCTATCGTAGTACTGCTTCATCTTGGCGACGTTGCCTCGTCGCACGTCGTGGACCCGGCGGGGTTCCACCGCCCTCGGGCGCAGCGCCTGCGCCGCGACCGGCAGCCTGGTGTTCAGCGCGCGCCCCATCAGCAGCTGCGCCGGCGAGTGCTCCTCGCCCGTGATGGGAGTGTTCCTGAAGTTGAGCAAGGCCAGCGGCCACTCGGTTTTATCTTCGGAGGCTTTCTTCAGTAAACATTTGACCGTCTGAACGTTCCGTTCGGCCAACCCGTTGGAACGCGGATATAGGGGCGAGCTAGTCACGTGACGAAACTCCCATTTCTTTGCGAATTCCGCGAATTCGCTCGAGACAAATTGTTTCGCGTTATCCGTAACGAGTTTTTTCGGTATTCCGAAACGGGAAAACATTCCTTTCATTTTAGATATCACCGTGTCACTTCTCATATTAGGTAAATAAATTACTTCCACAAATTTAGAATAGTAATCGACCACGAGGAGGTATTGTAGTTTATTCAGCTCAAATATGTCTGCCGCGAGGTGTTCCCAGGGCAGGTCCGGCGCGGCGTGCGGCGCGAGCGGCTCCCGCGGCGGCGCCGCGCGGTGCCGCGCGCACGGCTCGCAGCGCTGCACACACTCCTCGATCTGCGCGCCCATCCCCGGCCAGAACACAGCCTCGCGGGCCCGCGCGCGGCACTTTTCGATTCCCAAGTGCCCTTCGTGTATCCGAGTCAGCATTTCTTTGCGTAATGCGCTCGGAATCACTACCCGGTTGTTATGAAACAATATTCCTTTAATTTCATGCAACTCATGTCTAAAAGTCCAATAAGGGCGAACGATAGAAATAACTCGATTTTTATCCGTCGGCCAACCTTCGTGGTAATAATTGATAACCGCCGACAGTACGGGATCTTTTTGCGTCTCCCGTTTAATACGTTCTAATTTTTCATTCGTTGCGTCCAAATTCTCGTACACGGCATTCACGTGAACGGTGACGTCATTCTCGCAGCCGTCCGAGCGCGCGCCCGGCTCGACGGCCGCCCGCGACAGCGCGTCCGCTATGTGCATGAACCGGCCCGGTTTATACACTACGTTCAATCGGTAATCTTGCAGTTTTAACAACATGCGCTGTAATCTGGGAGGCGTCTCATTCAGTGCTTTCCGGAAAATGGTCTCGAGCGGTTTGTGGTCACTCTCCACTGTCACCTCACTGTGACCGTATATATATTGATGGAATCTAACGCACCCGAAGTAGATAGCCAACATTTCTTTTTCTATTTGGGCCCAGCGAGTCTCGGCGGGCGTGAGCGTGCGCGCGGCGTACGCGACGGGCCGGCCGGCCTGCAGCAGGCACGCGCCCAGCCCGCCCGGGCCCGCGTCCACGGACACGGTCACGGCTTCCTGCGGAGAGTAGTACCGCAACACGGGGGCTGCACTTATGGCTGATTTTAATTGTTCAAACGCTTCGTCGTGCACGTGCAACCATTCAAACTCGATATCTTTCTTTAACAACGTACGCAACGGCGTCGCCATTGAAGAATAATGCGGTATAAACCTCGCTAAGTAATTCACCATTCCCATAAATCGTTCCAGCTGCTTTTTGTCGCTCGGTCTCGTTATATTTTTAATTGCACTCACGCGGCTGCCCAGCGGGCTGATGCCCGAGCCGTCTAACTTGTGGCCCAAAAAATTTACTTCAGCCGCTCGAAACACACATTTCTGCTTGTTGAATTTCACGCCGTACTGGACCGCCCTCCGGATGACCTCCCCCAGTCTCTCGTCGTGTTGTTTCCGGTCGCACCCCCAGACCAAAAGATCGTCAGCGAACACTTCCACGCCCGGCATGGAAAATATTTTAAACATTTCATTTTGAAATATTTCCGGTGCGCAGTTTATTCCAAATGGCATTCGAAGCCACCTAAACCTCCCGTAAGGAGTGGAGAAAGTACATAGCTTAGAGAGAGCTCTCTTCATCTAGCCTCAGCATCCAAAACCCATTTTTTGCGTCCAATTTTGAAAATACCTTTGCCCCCGACAGGTTACTCGTAATTTCATCGATCGTCGGCAACTGGAAATGACAACGGCGTACCGCTTTATTTAAGTGATAAGGATCTAAGCATATGCGTAGCTTATCAGGTCGCTCGACCACTACAATATTAGACACCCAGTCAGTAGGCGCGTCTTCCTTCATAATTATACCTAAACGTTCTAACTTGTTTAGTTCGTTTTGTAACCTAGGCCTTATTTTCATAGGAACTTTTCTCGATGCATTTATTACAGGGTGGACCGTTTTATCTACATTTATTTTATAAATACTCGGTAAACATCCTATACCTTCAAAGACAGATTCATCAATTTTAAGCTCTGATATTTCTCTTACCTTCTTGTCATTACGTATTAATAATTTCAATTCTCGACATGCTCTAATACCGAGTAAATTATTACAGTTTAAATTTAAAACGTAAATTTTTGCCGACTCGTTAATTTATTATGACATAAAATAGGTTCAAAGAATCCAATAACAGGGAGCTTAGTTTTACTTACTTCTCTTAATATACATTTAGACTTCTTTAACATACGTTCGGTAAATCCGGCGTCTTTGAACGCACGCCAAGACATGACAGACGCATCGGCGCCGCTATCTAGTTTAAATTTAACAATAACGCCGTCCACCATGACGTCATCGAACCAGGACTCCGAACGTCCGCCAACCTCGTGCACAGACAGGTTACACAACAACGACTCACTGATCTCGTCGCACTCCTCCGGTTCGTCCTCGTCCTGCACCTCCGCGAGGAACTTGGCCCGACACAGCCTCGCGTAATGACCGACACGCTCACACCGAAAACACTTCACGTAACGAGCCGCGCACTGCCCGCTGCCGCCGTGCTTCCTCCCACAGGAGGCGCAAGAGGCGGCCACACCGGTGGCGCGATGAGCTTGCTGCTGCCGCTGCGGCTGGCGCGGCGGGCCGCCCCAGCGAGCCCGACCGCGCGGCGCACCCGCGCGCACCGCCTCCAATGCGATCGACGTCGACTCAGCGGCACCGCCCTCGGTACCGGCTGCCTTCCCAGACTTGGAACACGCGACGGCCTGCCGGCCCGCCGTCTCCACCGCCCGGCACCACGATACGGCCTCCTCCAGATCCAACCTGGTTTTCGCTAGCATTCGCTCCCGCATGCTAGAATCCTTGACGCCTCGGATGATCTGCGTTAACACGAGACTGTTGCGTAGTTGACCGAAGTCGCACGATTTGCTTCGCAGTCTTAGAGCGCTCAAAAACTTATCGAAGGAGTCATCGTGTTGATAAGTTTCAAAGAAAACATGCCGCTCGTAATTAATATTCCGTGTAGGATCACAGTGAATCTGGAACTTTGACACTAGTTCCTCGTAATTACATTTTTGTTTCTCGTCTAAGTCCAACTCCTCCAAAATATCTCGGCCGTGTCTCCCGATGACGTGTAGGAACAGCGCGCACTTCTCCCTGGACGCCGCGGTCTCCTTGCCGGTCGCGATCAAATAATAATCAAACGCAGACTTCCATTCTCGCCAATTAGTAGCCGTATTGCCGGACTCGCTCATGGCGGCCGGCTGTTGCAGCGTGGCATACGTCATCTCTCTAGCAGCCGTCTGAGTTGTCTCCGGTTTCACTGACATATTTTTCGCAGTTTCACAAAATCCTAACACTCCGTAAATAACTTTCAAAGCAATATTATGGTTCAAATCACACCTAACACCATGTGGTAGTTAGGAGAACAGACAATGAAACAGCCGGTGTGTACTGTAGAAGACAACTGGTTTATTGTGAAATACCTACATACTAAATTACAAATAATCTCAGACCTACCTACATACAACAGTTTGACTATACTTTTGTAATAAAAACATCTAGCCTGTGGAATACGTTGTCTGATTAAGTTGATTCCAATGGTGTCAATGTCAATGTATGTTCCAATGTACAATCTTGGTGTCTTCAATGCGAGGGTTAATTGGTTTCATCCAGGTGAGCACAATGACGAAAGTCATGTTCAATTCATTTGCAGATCCAATTGCAATCACAGTCGATAATGTCAGTATCGAAGTTGTTCAGGAATACATTTATCTAGGTCAAGTTATTCAACTGGGTAGAAACAACTTCGACAAAGAGGCTGACAGAAGAATACGTTTGGGTTGGGCAGCATTTGGGAAACTGCGTCAAATCTTTGAGTCGCCACTGCCTCAGTGCCTCAAGTCCAAGGTATATAACTAGTGCGTCCTCCCGGTCCTAAACTATGGGGCGGAAACATGGGCACTGACAAAAGGTCTCGTCCACAAATTCCAAGTTGCACAGCGAGCTATGGAGAAGGCTATGCTCGGAGTATCTCTGAAGGACAGAATCCGCAACGAGGATATCCGACGGAGGACGGAGAACTAAGGTAACCGACATAGCCTTGAGAATAAGCAAGCTGAAATGGCAGTGGGCGGGTCACATATGTCGCAGAGCCGACGGACGTTGGGGAAGACGGGTTCTGGAGTGGAGACCACGTTCGAGACGTCCCGTGGGGCTGGCTCCCGCTCGGTGGACCGACGACCTGAAGAGAGTGGCAGGAAGCGGATGGATGCGGAGAGCCGAGGACCGAATTTGGTGGCGCAACATTGGAAAGGCTTATGTATGTCCAGCAGTGGACGACAACGGGCTGGTGATGATGAGGTGAGCACGCTCCATAGTAGACCACATCGTGTTTTAGTATCAAACGAGAGGCTTTGTTACGGAAATATTACCGGAATGCGGGACGTGGTTACTTTTAAATTTATAGAAAAACGACGTATACCTACATATGTACCTCGTTTTTCTATAAGGTAGGTACTGTAACTATAGAATGCAAACCCTACCACTAAGAGCTTTTCATTTTATGATTGCTTATTTTGATTGATTGCTGAACTGTACTAACTGTACACTGTGCTAACTTAAAACGAAAGAAAACGTTGGAGAAATCTAACATCTTTCTAGAATCTACCTATGTTTTTTTTTTAATTAAGAGTGACGAGACGAGCCGTTTGCCTGATGGTAAGCAACATGCCTGCCACATAACAGCACAGTGACACGCAGCTATTGGAACATGAACTATGTGTCATCCACTAACCCGTACTGGCCCATCGTGGCGCTTACGCTTGTGTGTTTTGATGGTAGTATATTATATAATTACCCGGAAACCCTTGTCTATTGGTGTGTCTATGAAGTCTATATATCTATAACGGGCAACATTCCTATCCTACGCAACCATAGCAGTGTTAATTCCGCGCTCCGGTGGCAGGATCGTATGATCTATTGTTCGAGCCATGCGCGCATGTAACGCGTGCTGTG